>JAVANC010000016.1:36247880-37447880 GCA_033319125.1 Parnassius glacialis
TTTGACCTTCAGAACCAACCCCGTGGACAGCCGGAGACCAAAGTGGAAAATGAAGAATTAAAGGCTATTGTGGAAGCGGATCCATCACAAAGCACTTCAGAGATAACTGCAGGCTTCGTGGTAAGTGATAAAACTGTATTAATCTACTGGAAGCAAATCGGGAAAGTAAAAAAACTTGAACGATGCGTACCTCATGAATTGAGTGAATCGAACTTGCAAACACGCGTCGAATGCTGTGTTACTTTGCTTAACGGACACAATAATGAAGGGATTTTAAATCTTATCATTACTTGTGATGAAAAGTGGATACTGTACGATAATCGGAAGCGCTCGTAGCAATGGCTGAACCCTGGAGACCCAGCCAAATCCTGCCCTAAACGAAAATTGACTCAGAAAAAGTTACTTGTGAGTGTTTGGTGGACAAGCGCCGGTGTCGTTCACTGCAGCTTTCTAAAATCTGGCCAAACGATTACGGCAGATATCTATTGTCAGCAACTGCAAACCATGAAGGAAGAACTAGCTGCTAAACAAACGAGATTGGTCAATCGCTCTAGTCCACTGCTGCTTCACGGCAACGAAAGACCACACACTGCACAACAAACAACCACTAAGTTAGATAAGCTACAATTGGAATGTCTGCGACGTCCACCGTACTCCCCGGACCTTGCTCCGGCAGATTACCATTTTTTCCGGAATTTGGACAACTTCTTACAAGGAAAAAAATTCAACTCCGACGCGGCAGTTCAAACCGCCTTCAAAGAGTTTATTGATTCTCGCCCCCATGGTTTTTTTTAGTAAAGGGATCAATTAACTACCTATGAGATAGCAAAGTTCATAGATAATAAAGGTGCATACTCTGATTAATGAAATATATTTTACAGAAAAAAAATTGACTTTATATTCCTCTCGTACAAAACGCCAATTTCATATGTAAGGACCTAATAACAAACACATACTTAAATAATAGTATTTTAGTAAATAAATTTTTATTAAATTTAGTAAACACTTATTTATGAATTTTAGCAAACATTTACTAATTTCAGTAAAAACTTAATGTATAGAAAACTATGAGTTTATTTTATATTCTACTAGCTGGCCAGGCAGACATTGTTCTGCTCTATGCGACGACTCTTTACCGTATAAAAATCCGTACATTAGCAAAATAAAAATATTGAAGGTCACTTATCGACATATACTATCTCTCAAGTTGGACCAAACTGCACACAGTGTGCAAAGTTTTATTGAAATCAGTACAGTAGTTTAAGAGTTCATCGCGGACAAACAATGTGACGCATAATTTTTAAAGGCAAAGATTAATCATATATGGACACATATAGATTCTTCTTATTATTCATATTCAGTTTATGACAACCCTGATTTGTCAAACGTGTCTGAAATTAGGTAATTCTTATTGGAGTGCATACTGTCAGCTTCATACATTTCGTATACCTTATTACAGACCTATTAGTTTCCACTGAAAGAAAATAAAAAAATTGTTATTCAGAAATAACTTCTACTATGTCTAAAATCATATTCATGCTTAAAGATGAGATACTATATAATAAGCCTTATTTCGTCTGATCCGTTACTTATCCAAATAAAATAGAATTTTAAGGTATATATGTTTTGATTTTAGATTCATATCTGTGTGGTAATATTTGAAATGTACTTTCCATTTATTACGAAAAATTTTTTAGTCGGTAACGTTTGTAGCTGGGACTACTAGAAACCTTATTTATGATGACGTATGGTTAATATTAGTGACATTCTCCGTAATAGATTTAAAAACATGTTGACGTTTAATACACGAAATCATGATTTTTTACGTCGCAATATAAATAGTTTTGATTTCATGCATTTTCATTTCATTATATTAATATTAGTATTAGTTTTATGATTGTTGAACCTACATGAAACCTCCAAATAATTGTTTTGGGTCTGGATGTTCGTCCTTGTGAAACCAATGTATGTAAACTGCCATCACGATACAGCAAAATCCCAGTGAAACAAGTGGTAAAATAAAGAATTTGTACAACCGACTTCAATATAAATTATTAAGGAAAACTCGAAAGCTACTGGTCAGACCTTGATCAAATTTCTATGGGGCCACATGAGAATCACCAGCTATTAAACAAAAAAAATAGTCATCAAAATAGGTTCACCGAGAAAAAAGTTATGAGGTAACACATAAAACAAATTAAAAAAACACAATCGAATTAAGTAACTCCTCCTTTTTGAAGTCACTTGAAAAATGGTTGTCGCTCAGCAAAGAGATTTAAAATATATATATACTATAGAGCGGACATTGGGGCAATTTCTATACAAAAACTTTAAGCTCGTCCGTGTGTGACGCCCTCTAACTAAAAATAGCAAAACTACACTATCATTTATTAAGACAACATTTTAGCTATTACCCAGTAGGTGACGCTTCGACATTTTTTGGACATACTTAGTCAGAACTATGGTCAAGCCTAAGAGTATAGTAGGTCAGGCCAAAGACTATTTTTTTAAAGATGGTAAATATAACTTAAGAGTCATTACTATGTTCTTATCCAAAAATTAAAAAAATATTAACAATTAAAATATCGAATTATTTGTATGAAGGTCAAGTGAGCGCTAGAGTAACGACAATTGCAAGACGATTTGTCGATAAATGAAATGTTTCGAGAAATTATCAATTGCTGTGTAGTGGCGGTTTATGAATATTCATATCATTCCGTGGGTGTCGTAAGAGGCGACTGATCCACTCTTAAGTTCCACGGTACACGTACCTTGTTACAAAGTGACAAGGTATGTGTACCGTGGAACAGAACGTGGCAACTATGACAAGTATACCCTCTATGAGGAATATAGTGGAGGCCTATGTTCAGTGGGTTTTTTTTAGGATGTAACGGTGTTTGTGGTAATAGTGATAAGAAAAAAATGTTGGAGGGAAAAGGCGAACATTTTTTCTAAATTTAATCTCGGTGAAATGCGGATACTCCGTGCGATGTTTAGGGCAGGGTTGCAAAGGTGGGTGATATTTGTGGCAGGAAAATTCTGTGCTCCCCTTTATTTCCATGGCCCATGACCAGCAGTGGAAGGAAACTGTAAGGAGAGGGAGGGATTAATTTTATTATTTGAAACAATATTTTTGACTGTAAAAAAGTCATCAAACATCAAACAATTTATTAAACAAAAGTTGCGTAAAAAAGTTCAATGGTTAGAACAGTAATAAATAACAAAATCAAACAATTCCACTGAAAAGAAAAAAAAGAACATATTATGTCACTTTTACAACTAAAGCAAAACTAACGAATCGTCAAATGTTAAAATCAAATAAATACTATGAAGAAAGAAACAAAGATATAGAAACACTCAATTTTCATAAAGAAAAGAAATATATAATATTACTAGCTGACCAGGCAGACGTTGTTCGGCACTCTCCGATGACCCTGTGTCCTATAAAAATTATTAAATTCCTAATAAAAAATATTGAGGGTCACTTATCGGGATTAAAACTATCCTATCTCTCAAGTTGGACCAAACTGCACACAGTGTGCAAAATTTCATTGAAATCAGTTCAGTAGTTTAGGAGTTCGTCGCGGACAAACAATGTGACACGTAATTTTTATATACAAAGATTATATTGATATACTCAGTAGGAGCCTCAAAAAAAAATTTAATCATAGGTATATACTTTATTATGAAATCTTTGACCAACGCCATTTTTCTACTGACTTCAAACAGGAGGAGGTACTCAAGTCGACTCTATGTTTTTTTATGTGTGTTACCTCATAACTTCCTTCTGGGTGAACTGATTTCGATCATTTTTTTTATTTGAAAGTTGGTGTTTCACATGTTGTTCCATATAAATTTGATCAAGGTCTGTCTAATATTGTTATTCTTAATAATTTATATTGAAGTTGGTTAAACAAAATTTTTAATTATTGTTGAAAACAACTTCGCCATAATGTTCATTATATATCGAAATTATAACATAAAACGTAATTTTAAAACTTTGTGGAATATGAAAATTTGTGTTAATTACACATGATTTATAGTGATCATTCACACCTTGTATTTAATTTTCAGTTGATTCTGTCTATTAAATATAGTGATACGTGAACGACACAGTACTTGAAATGGAAATTTTATAAAGTATATAAAATTGTTACGAAGCAAAATATAAGGAATTAACTTTAAAAGACAGTGTAATTACTTACCCTTTATATAAAAACTAACA
This sequence comes from Parnassius glacialis, assembly GCA_033319125.1. Lineage (NCBI taxonomy): Eukaryota > Metazoa > Arthropoda > Insecta > Lepidoptera > Papilionidae > Parnassius > Parnassius glacialis. Next base: position 36,252,106 of record JAVANC010000016.1, read on the forward strand.
AACATTTCTATTGTACCCACTTAATATTTTATAAATTTGTAGTTGCCTCTTACACTCATGCGGCGAAGGAAATAGCACTAAAGTATGTGACGTAAACGCGACGCGTAGCGCGTAACGACGGAAACTCGTCATTTAAAGTAAATTCTGTTAATTTAGAGAAGCGTAATTTAGTAACGAAACTAATTCTAATAAAATATTAGTTTTATAATTCATATAAATAACATTTAAAAAATAATTGTTCTGAGCACTCTTAACTATGGTTCTGACTAAACGTTGTTATCATATTATATACTCTTAGGTTCTGAGGGTCCTTTCTAAATATTACCATACTCTATGGAGCGTTCTACAAAGGTGACATTTGACTTTGACTGCCCCTTGTGTACTTCAAAGATTTGAAAGATTACAATATAAGATCGTTTTAGGAATGTTACCCTTTCGATACCAAAGTATCGATAATGTTGTTGAAGGTTACTAAGCTTGAAATGCTTTAAAATATAATAATAGGGAGTAAAATGATTGTTTCATTGTATAAATCTATTTATCATGACTTCCATCACATGAAAAAAATCACTTTAACTTTTTATGCCTCTATTTTATACTGATCCTGCTTTTATATCTTTAAGTAATTATAGTGAAAAATAACCTGTTACAATGTAATAACAGTGAAAAATCACCTGCTACAGTGTAGGTAATAGATAATCTCTATTTTACTTATTCTACAATAACTCAGCTTCTAGATTGACATATCTTTTCAGCTATTAATTGTTTATATATACGCTTTCAAATGGTACTTACATCTTGTTAACACTTGGGCCCAAGAATGTATGGAGACGTCTTCCTCTCCTTTTATATTATTTTGTCAATTTCGTCAGCTGCACTACTTAAAAGACACTACCCACATCAATAAAAATTGTTATATTAAGATTTTACCTTATTTCCTAACTCAGGCTTAACCTACAACTTCTTGTATCTAATATCTTTAACAGTACAATTTTTTTAATGTCACAAGCCTATAGCACTCTCCTATCACTGTAAGCCAGGATCTATAATGATTTTGTCCTTGAATACCACCAGACAATGACGCCCGGTATGTAAAAGAGAAGACTTGCTGTATTGCTAAACATCAACACAGCAAGTATCCTCAGCATGTACATAAGCAACACAGAAAATCTCATCATCATGCCTAAAAAAATTTTCCCACCCTTCCACATAAAGTAGGCCACTTAGCATAGTTGCTATATGCTTCTCATTTTTGTTGGTATGGGTACAGTATCTTTGACTGTTTTACCTCCTTAAATATTGTAAATGATTAAATCGGCATCCTGTATATTATTTTTATCGATAACCCCAACCCCAAAACGTCGTCAATCACTAACTTTAAATAAATAGTGACGCTACAGGATAACAGAGGGCGCTTAGTACAATAAACATAAATTTTCTAGAACAATCTACTAGAAATAATAAAATTTAAAGATTATTCGGTAAATATATGTTATAATTACGATAAAAAACCAAAATCACGTTCATTTTTTGCTCCATATCGTGACTTACAATATCTTAATGCACAACCGGGCATATTTTCTATAAAAAAATTTTTTAAAGATATGAAAAGAATGCGTCTTGACTTTATGACGATGTCACTAAGACTAACAGAGATATATCCTATAGGACATAAGTTACAGACGACAATTTTGCTGCTGATGTCCGGTCTATTACTACTACTACTTAAATGTCTTTGTCGCTCAGTTACCAGCCAACCTGACAAACCAGCTAGTTAGTTGTAATTTCTTATATATTATTAATCAATGACTGAACACCAAAGAGTTATAGTGTGAAATGTAAAATGTTATATAAATATATGAAAATGACAAATTTAAAAATGGAACAGATAATTCCTACATTATAAATAACCTGACATTTGTGCTAATTAACCAACTAACCTATACTTTTACAGAATTAATAAGCCTCAGATGTAACGGTCATAATATTCCCCTTCTTCATTTGCCGATAAAAGTCCACTGCTTGACATGGACCACTCCCGTTTGTAGGGAAGGATTTGCCAGGCGGAAAGACAATCCCAAAGATAGCGGTACAACCATCTTGTACAAAATAACTAAATCATCAGAGTCATATATTATGGTTGTAGCACGAATGGGTCGGCTCGACCGGGGTAGGGCAACGCTCTCACCGAATACCAGCGTAAAATAGCATCATAATGCAGCTGTGTTTCGTACGGTGAGTGTAGAGAACCAGATACTCTTTTTACTAGAAACGAAGCATTCCATCTTTGTCTGAGGAAAGTGTTACAGCTCATTTACATTTTAATTCTTAATCGAGGATAAATGTAGGTGTCTATGGGCTTCAACAACCACTTACATCAGGTGGACTCTGTGCTAGTTTGTCACCCTTATTCTATAAAAAAAATTACAAGTGATTCGGCTCTATAAGTGAGGAATCTATACTCTGCCTACCAAGGGTGGTAATCACTCCTAAGTAACCATAGCCCAAGTCCAGCAAACTGTTTGAAGTAATATGTACGTAAGTAGATTACACTTCAATGTAATAAATATACATATTTACGAGGGCGGTTAAAAATATCAATAGATATTTACATGTTTTCACGAAATGGAGGGTTTAGATAGGGAAGGATATTATAGTTGTAGCACGAATTGGTCGTCTCGTGTTACAACTATAATATAGATACAGCACGGCTCTACCACGTAATTAACAAATACGCATAAGAATTCCACTGCACCATACTAGGGATACCTGTCCAGATGAAGTCCTAATCAGAAAAGCTAGGAAAGAAAAGGAGGCGATAAAGCCCCTTTTTTATGAAATGAAGTTGAAAAGTACCACATTCAAGATTGAAACACTTTCCTATTATAGTATAAAATAATACAAATAATTTTTATATTCACTCAAAACAAAACATTTTGAGAAATCGGTTTTATTTAATAAAATTATGCTATTTCGTCTCGTGGATCGTGAACGAGGATATCCGGACATCGAGTCTCCGTACTTATCGGTAACGGGATATTCAATCTTTCTTCTAAGGAGTGGTTCTTTATCGAAAATATAGTTGTCTACAACCCGTAGTCAATCGCGCAATCAGTTTTGATCTGTGCCCTTTATTTCGTGTAATATTTTTCTATTAAAATAATTAATTTTAGAGATATTAAACTTCTTTTCTAAGAGACTTCCTGTGGGTGATCTTCCTGTGGGTGTCGTAAGATGTGACACAGGAAAATGAAACAGAAGATAGGCATAGGCAGACGCATCTCATAGGGAACAACTAAAAAATAATACAAACTGCGGTTGTCAATTCATTATAAATTAACAAATGGTAATAGACGTGGAGCAATTACGTGTTATATTGGAACATTTAAGGAGCAATTAATTGGCATACTTTTTAATTTAAAAAAGTAGATATTATATGTTTTATAGCAAAATAAATTTTCTGTAATAATTTTTTTTGATTTATTATAAATTGACCATAGACGTGGAGCAATAATTACGGATTCTAATGGAGCATTTAAGGAACAATTAATTAGCATACAGTTTAATTTTAAAAACGTAGATATTTTGTTTTATAGCAAAATTAAATTTTCGATAGTTAAATTTAAAAAAAAAATGTATTATAAATTAACTAATAGCAATAGACATGTAGCTATTACGGATCCTAAGGGAGCATTTAATTGGCATACAGATTAATCAAAACAAAATAATGTTCTACGCTAACTTCCTTCTGGTTGTAGCAACTATGGCAATCCTTAAGGGAGACCGATGTTTAGCAGTGAAGAATGAATGAAGTATTATTTAAAGTATGGCATGGAAAGCTTATTATACCATCATATTATATCACGTGTTTATATGATAGAACTCTCGTATGAAAGAAAACGGATGTCGCTGACATGCTTTTACTATTTTGTAGGGATGAAATATTTGTTGAAAATTATGAGAAAGCGAAAGGAACGAGTGTAATAAAATGTTGTATGACTATATTTTTCACATATGAATACGTAAAATTATTTATTCCTCCGAATTTATAGTACATATTTATTTAATGTGAAAATACTAATATACTTATTCAATTATTTAGTATTTTAGTTTAAACGATATGTCGCCTGAAATCTTGTTTTGGCAAAACTTCAGTCGACATATCGTTTTTTATGACTTGTTATTGTGATATAAATACAAAATTACATATTATTTTTTTAATAGAGTAAGGGTGACAAATGAGCACACAGTCTACCTGATAGTTAGTGGATGCTGTGGCCCATAGACATCTACATTTATCCTCGAATATGAATCAAAATGCAGATGCGTTGTCACCAATGAGGAGTACGATGGAATGCCTCTTTTCCAGTGAAAATAGGATCTCCGGTTCTCTACACTCAGCATACGAAACACAGCAGCATTAAGCTACAATTTTACGCTGGTATTCTGTGAGAGCGTGGTTTTACCCAGGCCGAGCCAACCCATTCGTGCTACAACTATAATATAGCTGCAGCGTGGCTCTGCCACGTATAAAATGGTTATGGTTCTATTCTTGCATTATTTGTAAACTTTAGTATGTACTCAAGTCCATTTGCCAAGCGTTGCAACTATGGCAAATATTACCACTATGAGGCAATCTATGGGGGAGACCTTTGTTAAGCTGTGGACTTTAGTGGGCTGCAACGGTAAGGGAAGCTATGAAACTAAAAACAGCTTTACGCTGAGCTAGACGTACATTCATTACTAAAATGAGGATTTATCGCTTAGGATTTACATGATTAAGTAATAAATATTTATTACATTGTAGTACATCTAATATAATTACTTACATATTACATCATTTTTAAGGATCCGTACCTCAAAAGGAAAAAAACGGAACCCTTATAGGATCACTTTGTTGTCCGTCTGTCTCTCTGTCTGTCTGTCAAGACCTTTTTTTGCAGGAACGCGTGGAGGTATCAAGCTGAAATTACTCAAGTCTACTGTCCCTTGGAGCTGTGAAAAAATCAAATTTCTAGGCCAACTCAATTAAAAGTTACAGACGTTTATGCGGCAAATTTTCGACATTCGCAAGGGAATCAAACCCTACAGGGTACTTCCCGTGAACTCAGAATCTTGAAATTTGGTACGAAGCAACGTTTTATAGTACAGATAAAGGAAAAATTGCGAAAAGAAAAAAATTTTAGTTAAATCATATAATAAAAATATTTTTAATAATTTTAAACTTATATACCTATGGATTTGTTCGGAACCCTCGGTGCGCGAGTCCGATTCGCACTTGGCCGGTTTATTTTTATAAAATACTAGTAATGCTATTAAACATTACTAATATTCCCTTTAATCACTTCTAATAATCTTAAAATGCTTGTGTTACAAGTGGTTCACGACAGTAGTCGAATGGCGGATTCGAACCCACGACCTTTCGAGTTCGCGGTACGCGCCCTGCCATTAAGCTACTGATGCTTCAATTGTTTACTACGCAGTTTTTTCTTTTATTTTCATGCTTATAAACAGTTTGCTGCTGGACATGAGCGATGGGCCTTAGGAATGATTGCCAGGCTTGCCAGGCAGAGTATATATACCGGCCCCTAGTAAATTTACCGCTGCAGCTTTCAACTCAACCGGGATAGGACCACACTCTCACAGAATACCAACATGAAATAGCATGGGCTATGCAATGTCGCAATGCTGCTGTGGAGTGTAGAAAACCAGAGACCCTTTTTTACTCGAAATGCGGCTATCCGTCTTATTTCTCAAAGGTAAGAACGCATCAGCATTTAATTTATTAACTGAAAATAGATGCAGATATCTATGGACCACAGTTGACCACAGTATCCATTTACTGTTGAACTGTGTGCTTGTTTGTCACCTTTATTCTATTAAAAAAGTAAAAGTGTCAAATAAGCAGTCTATATGCCAATGACAATGGTCTATACTCGTAGACGCCTTACCTAAGATCACAGAACACACAGATCATTATTACTCTCTACCGCAAGGAGGTTATAATATAAACAATCTCCTTGCTCTACAGAGAGAAGAACGCCAACTTCATAGTAAAAAAAGGAAACACGTGTTTATGATTGTACACTAAAAGCGCCACGGTGGGCGCCCATAAAAAACTTTTATAGCGGGAATTTCAAACTTTTAAACTTTTTGTTTATCTAAGGCAAATTTGAGTATATTTGGCTCGAGCCTCACAAACCTATTGGGTGAATTTTTATACATTTGAGAGCTTGCACCAAAATTACTCGAATTTACTTTAGAGGAGTATTTGGGATAAAATAAAACAAAAAATAGTTATAATTATGTAATTTTATATTTTGGAATAGATTGTTTTATACACATTATATTATTATTGATGTTTTTATTGCTTTTGCAGATAATATTTCCACGCATAATATTGATTTATAACATATATTATCATGAGAGTTATTCTTCACAGAACATTAACGTTTTAAATCGATAAATTTTCATGGTGAAAACTTAACTCAGCCCAAGTACATGATCTGAAACAGATAAAATTCGAGTTAATATAGTAATAACCCCTATAATTAACGATGAATAAATTCAAAATGCTTAAAGATTTACCACAATATTGTCATAAGTTTTTCTTCTTCTATTGTAGGAAACCTGCAGAAAGTGATCAGATGAATTTGTGTTTTTAATTTAATTTTAATTCTGATCACACATCGTGCATAAAAGTTTTAAATAATAAATTAATTTATAGTCAATATCTCATACAAAGTCAACATATCACAAAAATCTTTACACACACACAATCCCCAAGAAATGCCTACAAACGAAAATAAAGTACTCTAAACCGATAACTGAATTTTAGCAAAACGCAATAACAAATATTAAAATCTAAACCTATTAAATAAAGAATCAATTTCAAAAAATATTTTCAATATGAAAGACGTTGACAAACAAATGTTATTTTTTTCTTTTAATTCATGACTTCTTTTGATAGAACTCTGCTTATATTCAAAAATTCAATTTTAATTAATTGTGCAAATATCAGAGTTATATGTATGTAATTATACTGCAATGAGCAACCAAAATAAAATTAACACAGAATTAATATTTTCAGTTTCTTCCGATATAATATGTATTTTTGTATCTAATTTTTAAAATGGCAATCTGAAACAACGCGAAAGAAAGAAACAGCAATATCTTTTTCTCGCTTCAATTTTATACACCCAATCTCCCACACATAGATAAAATTATGATTATGTGAAAGTTTCTCGGATTTCATACAGAGTTGCATCAATCTGTCTAAGATTCAAAATGCATATTATGTATTGTCGCCCCTAAGAATTAAGACAGTGCTTCGTTATAGACGGCACTTAAAATTGCGATTAAAAATTTCATTATCGCTGGCAGGAATCGAACCACCCGGGTTGTTCTGTGATGAATTTACAGCGAGCATTTAACCCCTTAACTACCACGGTACTTCACAAATATAGGTAGATAAAGCATTGGCTTATAAAAGTTGAAAAAGAGTCTCCGTTTCTAGTCACTTCTCATTCATAGCACAGGAGTATTATGCTTCTATATTACGTAGGCATTCTGTGAGGGAGTATTCATTTCTGGCTTAAGTTGATCCATACTTATAGCTATTATAATGTCCTACAAACCGAATTTCGGTCTCGACAGTCAGTCTCAACGGGGACTGAAATGCGAATCTTTTACATTAAAACGCAATAACTGATTTTTTGCCCGACCCGGAAATCAAACCAATATCAGATCAAACCAGATCATGATCAGCAATCTCATTTACGACAACTAAACCATGGAGACAGTGCAGCGTTATCCCATTTACTTCGTAGATCTGCCAAATAAAATAATAGAGTGAACAAAAAATATATCTCTTTCAAAGGAAGAAATTACTATATATTATACTAGTCGTCTTATTTCGATTCGGTAAAATGACCTGAAATGACAAATTACCTACATTGGCAACTTTCTACTAACAAGATAACTTTATCAAACTAATGCCTGTTAGGAATCTCATTTCTTAAATTATATATATATATATATATATATATATATATATATATATATATACGCGTATTAATATACATATATACTAGCTGGCCAGGCAGACGTTGTTCTGCCCTTTTCGAAAAAATCCTTAAATTCGTAATAAAAAAAATATTGAGTGTCACTTATCAGGATAAAAACTATCCTATCTCTCAAGTTAGACGAAACTGCAAAGTGTGCAAACTTTCATTGAAATCAGTTCAGTAGTTTAGGAGCTCATCGGGTACAAACAACGTGACACGTAATTTTTTTTATATATATATATATATATATATATATATATATATATATATATATATATATATATATATATATATATAGATAGGTATATTCTTGGAGTTAACGAAATATCATACAACGAGTTTGTGAAATGGCAATTTATATTATTTAGAATAAGGTAATCCCTAACAATAAGTCACTGACGCTATGCACGCAAGCAAGGAAAGCTGGCAATGCGAATTTCTTTACAACTCCATTGAAAATGATCTAAAACTAGCTGCATTAGAACTTTGTAATGCTATTGTAAACTATTAAAAATAAAAATTATATGACGAAAACGACTTGTGTGCATTACTACTATAGCCTTACTTTTTCATTTGCAGGATAGGCAGGGAGGATCTTTCTTAATACTTGCTACTTTCATAAATTTTTTAGTTGGTAGTTATTGGAGTTCTCATTCAAAGTATTGATACAATCATATAGCCGCATATATTCATTCGTCACACTCTTGGTTTACGCGGGCGACCTCAGGATAATTTAGGGCAGTTGTGGTATGTCAAGGTGCGTTATGGTCATATATCATGTTTTGCACTGCCGGGAATATATAGATAGATAGTCAACTATGATCATCTTTATACCTTGGCATGTGAATGATTTAACGTAAATTGTATTCTTTTCAAAATCAAATGTCTTTAATCTGTTTTGAATACCACCCCCCGTCATTCTGATTTGAAAATAAGTCCTTCAGTTACGACCTTCCTATTTCGGAATATTCATCTGACTTGTGCACAAGTTGTATCATCAAGTATATAAAATTTGTACACAGTTAATCTGTCACAAGAAAGAATAAAATGTTAAAAGTTAATAGTTACAGCCTACATAGGTCCCACTGCCAGGCACAGGCCTTTTCTCATTTCTGAGAGGGTTTTAGGGCAAGGAAATGTCCGCCGCGCTGCCCAAATGCGTGTTGGCGAACTTCAAATGTCTTCGAAATATTTTTTTTTTCTTATTTCTCAGACATGCAGGTTGCCTCACGATGTTTGCCTGTAAAGTTTACAGAGTGCGCTTAGAATGTTAATTTTGGTAAATTATGCGATTGACAGACGCTTATTTTAGCGTTACGAAAAAAGCTGATGTTTCAAACAGAATTTTATGGTGTAAATAAGCAAATTATATTGTCCAAATTATGATCCATCATTCGGGCTCCGTTTTTATTAGGCATAAATTTTATGTTAACTGTAGAGTCTAATAAGGATTTCTCCTTGATAAAAAAAATATATTCTATTTAGCTTTTAGACCGTTTATTCTATTTTTAGGCCAAATATATGACAGCTACATGATTTCTAGTTTTTGAGGTTTACCTCTGCGTTTCGCTTGGTGAGTGCAGGTGGCCGGAGGCCCTTTTTACCGGAAATGAGGCATTCCATCTTAGTCCTCACGGGTGACAACGCATCTGCATTTTGATTCGCAAACGAGAATAGATGTAGATGTCTATGGGCCGCAGCAACCACTTACCATCAGGTGGACTGTGTGCTCGTTTGTCACCCTTATCCTATAAAAAAAAAGTGATGGTAAGTGGATGCCGTAGTCAATACACACCGACAACTATCCACGATTAAGAATCAAAATGTGTTGTCATCAGGGATGACTAAGATAGAAAACCTCGTTACTAATATAAAGGGTCATTACTTGATTGTTCTTTAGCATTAAGCTGCTGGGTGATAGGACTTCGTTTCTGCCTAGGAGTCCTCTTGGGTACTATCCTCTTAACTATCACTGACGCCAAATATCAGAGCCTACACTACAGTGTTCTGGTTTGAAGGGTGTAGTAGAACCAGCATAATTACAGGCTGTGAGACATTCTTCACTTCCACCTTAGTCGTCAGATGTAACAACGCATCTGTAGCGTAAGTTGATCGAAATTGGCTGCATGTATCCATGGACTGCAGTGGCCACTTAGTTTCGTGCACTGTAAGTTCATTTGTCACTTCATGAGGTTGTATTGTAAATGTAAAATATAATGAATTTCCGCAAAGTAACGCCTGATTCTATAAATTATTTGTTACTTCAGTTTTATAAAAAAAATTCGCTGGTACTCTTTAAGAGCGTCGCGTCCTTCCTCAGTCGAGTCTGCCCATTCTTGCTGCAACCAGAATAGGGATGCGCTATGCTGCTTACTCTTACAAACATGATTCCTATTAAAAGTAATATTAAAAATCCGCTTAAAAAAGAAATACAAGTCGATTATATTACAATATCTCGTGATTATATTATATTATGTCGTGAGTGGATACTCTATCGGTTGTTTGCAGCGGCTCTTGCTCAAAAAGATCGCTGTACAAATACAAAAATAAAGATGAAAAATAACATTTATAAGTTTTATATTATAATTGGAATATAGGTCAAAATATTTCTAAATAAGTGGGTGTGTTCTTGCAATGCTGGAGAGAGTTCTTAAGAACCTTAAGAAAGTCCTTGAGCAATAATAATGATATATACATTATTGTTATTATAATCACAGATTTTTATTACATATTTTAAAAGTACAGAATAAATAATAGTACTACGTATTAAAGTAAGTAGCATTTTTATATATAGGCTGACCTGAATGATGATATGATGATTATATAAGCATTATGAGTTTGGATTTTTTAAACTTTTTTTTTAATTGTAGTTTAACATGAAATTATTGGAAAATTGGAAGTACAATAATAAGGTTACTAGAGAAAGCTTGTGTTTATTTAAATTACTTTAAATAATTTACGTATAATCATATTATATGTAATTTTTGAATGCGCTTAAGGCATGCACAATTGGATTTACTCGAGAACACGTCGTCGAGTGCCGGATCAAATTTGTGTCTGCAGTCGAATCTTTATGAAATAACGTCTCGGATCGGGGGCGATTAAATCTAATCCATTTCAGTCTAGAAATCGCAGGTATCCGCGTTTACCAATAAAAAGAACCCCTTTGTCTTATCTTCTCAATTTTAGGGCACTCCCCTTATTGCCTCAGCCAGCATCAGAATTCTCGGCTTTGTCATATCGAATGACGTTCAATTAAGCATTCACCTGGAAGGGAAGACCAAATTGGTCTCTAAAAAGCTTGGCGTGCTTAGTGGAGTGGGACAGTGACCACAACGGGGAGTGCTCCGAGAAATTGTTCGGACTAAATCCAGCCGCTAAGTTTCACCATCGCAAATCGCGATAAAATTCACCATACCATCCATAGCGTCTGGTTGATTAGCGGTCCACCACTGTGTGATTTACCAGCAGTGTTTTCCCTTGCACAACTTTTTGTGAATTCGGCTGCCACTAGCGATTTCTCCGAACCGATACAACTTAGGGTTCTTCAAGAAAAGATCCTACTCTTTTTTTAAAAAGCTGGCAAAGTAACTGCTATTCCCCTGGAGTTGCAGTTGTTCATGGGTGGCGGTAGTCTCTTACCAACAGGTGAGCCGCATTCTCGTTTGCCCGGTCTAATATAAAAAAAATATCTATTGACGAGAATAATAGTTTTTGGGACTTTCCTTTGTTTGCTTAAATTAAGAGTACATTACAAAATCATCAGTGAAATTATGGATATAATTTTTGACAACTCATAAATTTAAATCTTTATATTCATGCCTAATCTTTCCATCAATGCCTAACGGCCCATAGTGCCATTGGTATCTTTAGAAATATCAGAAAGTTTATTGTCAGCTAGAACCAAAAGCCTTCTATTGATGGTGGAATGTTCGTCTTATATATTATGCCACATTCGTGAAAGAGTTTTTTTTTATAGGATAAGGGTGACAGGCGAGCACACAGTCCACCTGATTGTAAGTGGTTGCTGCGGCCCATAGACATCTACATCTATCCTCTATTACAAATCAAGGTCTTGGTACCTATAGATTTAGTATATACTTGCGTTAGATTGGCAATGTAAAACAGAGATGGCATAGCATATGCTTACGTTAGAATGAGATAGAATGGCTAGACCATACACGTACACGCTATCAGCCTGTATCAGCCTGACGTCAACCGTTTACGAAACAAATCCCGCTTATTTTCGCGATATCTTTGGTTTTGAAGTATAAATAAGTATTTAAAAGATGTGATTTAATATGGTGACGTGTGCCGTACCTGAATACAGTTCATCGAGAAAAAAAACCACAAAATTATACATTTCACATGTAAGTACAATTAAAATGTTTAGCACTCTAACTTCAATATTTCAGGACTAGTACAAATGTTTTATACACAAATGGACAGGGAAAAATATCGCATTTTATTAAGATATTGCTCTAAATGCGTGAGAATTATATTAAAAATAATAACAAATACGTGAATTCCCACTATTTCTGATCAAATTTTTGTAGGGATTGACACTATCAATATCATCTTATCGATAATTTGTTTATAACAGGCAAAGGCATATCCTTGGATACAGCCTCTTGTGACTTCGTAATTTTTTTTTAATTTTCTATTTTAAATTTTTTGTTTTACATAAAAGTAAATACTTACACATTATATATTAAATACTTTAATGAGATGATTTAAACTCTTATATTGTTTCAGATTTCCAAAAAATAATGAGGTTAAACAAAAATGGTTAAAAATGATAAATAGAGAAGGATGGGTTCCCAAAAAAAATACAACTATATGTAGCAAGCACTTTGAACAAAAATGTTTTTCTCATAGAAGTGCACAAAGAGTAAAGCTGCGTTCTGGCACAATACCCACATTATTTATGTACGTGCGTAGTTTCTTAATTATATATTTTACTGTACATATGTTAATTTTGTTTGCGCATGTTTAAATGTGTACAACTTGTTGTTGTATTCCTCGTCATGTATATTTTTTTTTATAAAACGAAAGTAACAAAGAAACTTACAGTATCACTTGGTAAACGTGATACTGCAGTACATCGTCGCCTACAGTCATCTTCAAATAAAGAAAGCTACAAATGTGTTTTCACCCCTGAGAACTAAGATAAAATGTATTACAGCCTATAATTATACAGGCTTTCTGTACTCAACAGACTGAAATGCGGCAGTGTAAGCACTGCTGTTTAGCGGTTGTATAAGCACTGCTGTTTAGCGGCAGAAATAGGTAAAAGGGTGGTACTTTATTTTATTAAATTTAATCATAGATAAGTACATAATGTATGCACTAATTATATTTGTTTGTTTGTAGGTTGTATTGAATCCAGTACGCAAAGCATCTTCATATGTCTACAGAGATATATTACCAGTACCCAGTAGCTCAACTGCAAACTTTTTTGCTATAGACAATTCCCCGAGAAAGAAAAAAATTAAAAAAGCTATTGATATTCTTCGGAGAAGATTAGATATGAAACAAAAAAAACTGAAAAATGTAAGAGCACAAAAAATAACGGGCTAATGAAAAAATGGAAAAGTTGTCTCAAGTGATAAAAAACTTAGAAAGGCTTCCTTCACTTCAAAATAACATTAGTGCTGTAATGGCATCTGGTCCAAATGATTTGTTACATTATCGCATCGAAAGGTTGATTAAGAAAAAACGAAATAAAAATATTAATCAAGAGTATGATACGCAACTAAAGACATTTGCCCTAACTTTACACTTTTATAATCCTGGTGCTTACAATTACATAAGAACGAAATTTGACCTGTGCCTACCACATCCTCGAGCACTACGAGGCTCGAACACTACCAAAATGTAGGCTGTAAACCAGGCATCACTAAGGAAGCCATAGAAACCATAAAGGCTGTAAGTAGAGAAAAAAAAAGATTTGGTCATCGCCCTTACGTTTGACGAAATGTCTATCCGTGAACACATTGAATTTGACGGTCGTAATCATCATGGCTATGTAAATGTGGGTAATGGTATCCATGGAGATCAAGTAGAAAAGGCTAAAGAGGTAAAGGTAATCATGGCAGTGGCAATTGCTTCTTTTTGGAAAATTCCAATTGCTTATTTTTTTGCAAGAGGATTTACTGCTTTACAGAAAGCAACACTTCTAAAGCAGTGTATTGTTTCATTATCAGATTTTGTAAAAGTTGCTTCTGTTACTTTTGATGGCATAGCATCTAATATAAATATGGCACAAATACGAGGAGCTAATTTGAGCACCGCTCCATTTAGACCTTACTTTTACTATAGAGGGCAAAAATATTACGTAATATTAGATGCGTCTCATTTATTAAAGTTGATAAGAAATACTTTTGCAGAATACAAAATTTTTCAATTATCACAATGATATTATTAAATATGAATTTCTTGAAAATCTCTGCCAGCTTTAACATAATGTCGATTTGCATTTGGCAAAATAGGTAACTAAAAAACATGTCAATTTTGTAAATCACAAAATGAATGTACGGTTAGCCGCGCAACTGTTGAGTAATTCTGTTGCAACCAGCTTAGAGTTCTGCAAAGAAGTATTAAAATTACATATGTTTGAAAATTGCCAAGCGGCATCAGGTTTTATAAAACATATTATCAGCATATTTGACATTTAAACTCCAGAAATTTACTCAGCTACGGATTTAAGAATGCCATAAATGCAAAGATTGTTGAAAATGTTGTAGCTGAATGTGACAAAATGTATGAATTTATTAAAAATTTAAAGTACAACAACCAAGCTTTGATAGAGAGTCGAAGAAAACTTGGTTTTATCGGTTTTTTGGCGAATACAATAGCTTTGAATTGGCTATATGTCGATTTCATAGAGTCAGGAAAATTAAAGTTTCTTCCGATCTATAAACTCTCTCAAGATCATATAGAAACTTTTTTTTAGTGCAGTACGTTCTAGAGGAGGATTTAACAACAATCCTACAGCCAGACAATTCACAGCAGGATACAAACGATTAATCTGCCACGTGGAAGTCCAAATCAGCGATAAAGCCAATTTTATTTTATTTATTTTTTATTTTTATTTTATTTATTAAGAAACAGCAAACAGCTACAAAATACAGTAATATCTAAAATACAATAACATGATCACAATATTGTAGCCCACAACGCTATCCACATATTAATTACAATGTTAAATAAAATTGTCGCACTCGCTGAATAAAAACTTAATCACTAAAAACTACAAAATAAGGAGCTAAAATAATACTATTTTTAGATTTTTAGTTTTTCAAATATAGATCTTTTAAAAGCAAGAACATTAGGTGTAAACAAGTCTATATTACCATCATTGAAAAACTCGTTAAAGGAATGCATCATACGGCGAACTGGCGCGCGCAAGGCGGTATTTGTACGACATGTACTGACGGCGAACAAGTTACGAGTGCGCACAGCTCGTATATGAGCACTTCTAGGAACTGCAAAATTTAAATAGGAAACTAACTCAGTACTGCTAAATTTGTTGTTGACTATTTTATACAATGTTATGGCTTCAAGATATTTACGTTTACATTCAAGCGACAAAACACCAAACTCTCTCAGCAATGGGATACGAGACATGTAAGATTTATGGCAGCTATAATACATGGCACGTAAAAACTTATTTTGAACTTTCTCAATAGCTTCTTTGTATACTTTATAGTAGGGATTCCATATAGGTACAGCATATTCAAGCTGGGAACGAACAAGAGTTTTGTAGAGGTATAAGTATGTGGTTGTGCGTTTAAAATCAGTAGAAGATCTCATTACAAACCCGTACATTTTAAAAGCTTGTTTCACTATTTTATCAATATGGATGTTTAGTTGTAGCTTAGAGTCTAACTGAATCCCCAAATCCCTTAAGTCTGTCACTTTATTGTTACTATTAAAAGTTAATTGTACAGTATAGATGTTACTATTACTGTACTGTACAGTATTATTATTACTGTATTGTCACTGTTCACTAAAACGAAATGTATGAAATTTATGACTCCAAATGTCAAACAATTAAATACTAATGTAATTTTAAATGGGGAGAAACTGAGTCTTGTAGATACCACCATTTTTCTTGGAATCACACTAGACGCGAAGCTTCAATGGAGGCCCCATATATCAAAACTAGCAAGCAGACTTAGTTCTGGAGCATATGCCGTAAAAAAGATTAGAAGTCTAACTAGTGTTGAAACAGCTAGACTAGTTTACTTTAGCTATTTCCATAGCATAATGTCGTATGGTATTTTGCTATGGGGACACGCAGCTGACACTGAAATTATATTTGTTTTACAGAAGAGGGCCATAAGAGCAATTTATGATTTAAAGCCTAAAGAGTCGCTGCGAAAAAAATTTAAGGAAATTAATATATTAACTTTGGCCTCTCAATACATTTATGAAAATGTAATGTACGTACACAAAAATAAAAGTAGTTTTACAAAAATAAGTGATATTCATTCTGTAAATACTAGGAACAGACACAAGCTAGTAGTACCGGTTACTCGACTCCTTCGAGTCAGTAATTCATTCTTGGGGCGATGTATACGCTTTTATAACAAAATTCCAGAAAATATACAAAATTTGACCTGCTCAAAGTTCAAAAACTTTATTAAACTAAGTTTGTATAAAAAGGGTTATTATAGTATTAAAGAATTTATAGATGATAATAACCCCTGGAAATGAGGTGATCGCTACCAAGCTATTTCTAATTTGTTGTGTTGTTAATTTGTGTAACATACATGATTGTAAGCTGTTATTTTAAAAAAAAAGTCCCGCTGGGTTTCTTGCTGGTTCTTCCCAGGACAGAGGTTTTTTTTCGAACCAGTGGTAATTATACAAAAGAGTGACTTTCAATAAGCATTATTTATAATCTATATTGAATAAAAAAGTTTCTGTTTCTGTTTCTGTTTCTGTTTGGTCAAGGACTTTTTACAAAGGATATAATTAAAATGGACAATATTTTTCTTTTTTGTAAAGCTTATGTATTGATATTTCGGAATGCTCAATTGTAATTTATTAATGTTGCAATATGTTGTCAATCAGTCAAGGTCGCTTTGAAAAAATATACAGTCATCTATATCTTTAATAGTTTTGTATGCTTTAAGGTCATCGGCATATAATAGAAAATTAGAGTTAAGGAAACATTTGTCTATATCATTAATAAAAATAATAAATAACAATGGTCCAAGAATGGATCCTTGAGGAATGCCAGATGTAATCAAAACGTCCCTTGACTGATATCCATTTACTACAACTTTTTGGGTACGATTTTGAATATAGGATGCAAACCAGCGCAGCAAATTACCACGAATACCGTTGAATGCAATCTTGTTAAGAAGAATCTCATGATCCACCTTGTCGAAAGCTTTCTTAAAATCTGTATATACAGCATCTACTTGAAAGCCGTCATCAATTCTTTCAAATAAATTATTCGTAAAGGTTAGTAGATTACTAGTAGTAGATCTATGTTTAACGAAACCATGCTGTTCTTCAATAATAGCCTTATGTAGAATCGGGTAAATTTGGTTGTGAACTAATTTTTCGAGGACCTTCGACAGGACGGAGAGAATAGAGATGGGGCGATACTGTTCAACATTATGTTTTGACACATTTTTATGAACTGGAGTTATATTTGCGTGTTTCCACTTCCTAGGAAAAACACTCTCTGACAAACAGTTATTATAGATAATATGCAAAGGCTTATACATATTTTCAGCAGTTTGTTTGAAAAAGAGTGGAGGAAGGCCATCTGGACCAGGACTCTTGGAAGTGTCTAAATTTTTGAGTTCATTTAGAATTTCAGTTTCAGTGAAGTAAAGATTAGAAATTAAAATATCGTGACTTGAGGTACAGGATGGAGGCTGCCAATGCGAAAGAGAAGGGGAAGAGGGCTCAAGTACCGATTGAAAGAAGTCAGTGAAGTCTCGGGGTCGCTAGATTTAAGGTTATGGTAATGCAAAATAGACGGGATTTTAGTGTCAGTTTTGCAACTCGATACATAGGTCCAAAAATATTTTATATTTTTAGTTATATTTTCCTCTACAGTGTCCATATACCTACGATAGCACTGTTTGCATTAGATCTTGAAGGTATTTCTATATTGGGAAAATTGTACGTAGTCACTTGGGTTTTTATATTTCTTCCACTTAGTCCAGGCTTTTTGTTTACATTTAAATGTTTTAATCAGAGGCCGAGAAAACCAGACAGGAAATCCTCCGGAGCGAGAACTAGAACGTGGTGCATGTTGTTTTATTATGTCATCTATGGTCTTAAAAAATGTTTCAATGCAGGCTTCAGATTGAATCGTTTGCAGTAGTTCCGTCCAATTTGTGTTTTCAAGCTTGGAATTAATGAGGTCAAAATCTGCTTTATGGAAGTTATACTTGGTTAGAGGGCGCCTTTTCATTGGTTTGTACGTCTGTTTTATGTCAGTAATCGCAATGAAAGGTAGATGATAAGAATCAGGAGGAAGTAGTGGATCCGATGAGGCTATAATGGTAGGAGGTGTTAGAGATGAAAAGTTCCAGTAGTTTATCATTAGAATTAAAGATTCCATTATATTGCGATGCATTTAGAAATGCCATAAAGTTCAATAATAAGGAATGTGTGTAGGCGGATCCAGATCCATTCAACGGTAAAGATTGGTTGCAATAATCAAAAGTAGGGGTAAAGTATGATGATGGAACCCAT
Organism: Parnassius glacialis; assembly: GCA_033319125.1. Classification (NCBI taxonomy): domain Eukaryota; kingdom Metazoa; phylum Arthropoda; class Insecta; order Lepidoptera; family Papilionidae; genus Parnassius; species Parnassius glacialis. Next base: position 36,270,900 of record JAVANC010000016.1, read on the forward strand.
GTCATATCAGGAATATTATAATAACCAATCACATAAAAACTATCAATAAGGGGGTTATTAAGGCAATCAAGCAACAGGACAAAGTGTTTTTCATATATATCCGGGGAGCTGCGAGGCGGAACATACGCTGCACTAATTACATGTTTCATAATTTGGCTTGTACTAGAAATTTCGACCAGCATACATTCAAGATGCTTAAATTGCAGAGATTTATCTGGGTTTGAGATATTAAATATGGCAGGTCTCAGTCCACGCAGCACCGCCACAAGAACACCACCACCATCCTGTTTGTTGGTAGCTAAGCGGTCTCTGTCACATCTGTAAACTACGTACCTCTGATCTATAAATTCACCATTGGCAATGTCTGGAAGCAGCCAGGTCTCAATAAGTACAATAACATCGTAATTTTTAGATAAGATATTCATGTAAAGTGCGTTTAATTTGGTTCTTATAGCTCTACAATTTTGATAATAAATAGTAAGGTGATTTGTTTGAGTAGTGTTATTCATTTAGAAAAATAAAAGAGCTATGTTCGTTTTGCTAAGATAGTGTTGAGTGTGGACAAAAGCTATTTTTAGCATACATTTGTGCCTTATTGTACAGTAGAAAGCCAGATAGTAATGGTTAATATATGATGAGAAAAAAGTTTGTGTTATAATTTTAAGATTGAAAAATAAAAATAATAGTGAGAACTATTCCTGATTGCTCAAACAGACGGGTAAGTCGCTCAGTCGTTCTTTTAAGCAAGTATTGAGAAAACAGCAGTCAGTGCAGATGATGAAATTGATAATATACACAAAATGATAATAAAACATTAAAAATATAATTATGACTAGACTTATCGAATTAGTACAGTCACTACTTTTTAGTGATTCGAAGTTTTTTGAGGTCTTCTTCTCCTCGGATGACCAGTGCTGGACTGTCGTCTTTCTCTCTAACAAGAATGGCTGAGTTTTTAATCCAGGAATACTTGTAGTGTAGTTCCTTTGCAACCTCCCGACATTTACGAAATAACTGTTTCTTCTGTAGTGTAAGGTGTTCATTTAAATATATAGTGGTAGATTGGCCCTGAATGCCGAGCTGATCAGACTTCAGTGATTTTGCTTTACGATATGCAGCAATTATATTGTCTTTCTGTATACGTGTACTGAATTTAGCAATGATGTTTTTAGGTCTAACATTTGTGCTGTGTGCGTGAGGAATCCGATGTATCGACACTAAGTCTGCCTTTGAAATGGGGAAGCGGATCGCTGTTCCAATGGCTTCGATGATACCTATGAGGTTTTCATTTCTACGCTCGTTGAAACGTTGGTACGTTGCAAATTTCAACATTTGTCTGTCTGGCTTGTTGTTCCAATTGTTTGCCTTTGGAGAATATTTGTATGCTCAACATACAGAGATCGTGTACTATAGATATAATAAATACTACAACTGGCTTTAATGCAATGACGACGCCAAACGACGATGCTGCTATTGGCCCAGGCCAAATCGATAATGAAGATTCTGATTTCGTATCATCTATGCCATGGATACCTGAAGGCATGGAATCTGTAGTTAAGTCCATTGTTCAGTACATATGTGGTTACGTGGTGAAAAAAATCGCTAATAAAATTAAATGTGAATCCTGTGTAAATTTACTTTACGGTAAAGTTAAGGAAGGTTCACTAATAAACATTAAAGACGTAGGTGGCCTCGTGTATCCCTTTCAAGACGTTTATGAGATAGGTATGTTTCCTGAACGAGTTTTCGGAAAACATATGAAAGGAAAAATTGTATATGAAAATATGTTTCAAAAATTAATAAAACGAATGCCTTGTGTCCGGCAAACATTTCTTTAACGTACTTGACATACATATGTACGATTCGCCAGCATTATCAAAGCATAAACACTTAATTATTAAATTAATAATCGAAACTTATTTCATTATCAGATTAAAGTATGAAGCAAAATTGCAAAATACCTCTAAGGAGAGCTTACGACATTTTTACAATAAATTAGTTATTTTTGATGGAAAATAAAAATCACAAACTTTTTGGTTTGTAGTTTTTATTTTTATGCCCTCAAACATAAAAATATTAATTTTATGTCACAGTCAAGGCGTTCTGTATCGATAATTGAAGTTGATACATGGCGCAGCACTATTCTTGTTGCACACGTGCACATTTCACTCACACCGGTACATTTTGTTTTTGATCTCATCCTGATCGCGCCATCGCCAATCTAATGTATACTATATCTATCGTGGTACCACCCCGGTTCGAGCCGGTCCATCCGTATGACAACAAAAGCTGCCGCGTGGCTCTACAACTGTTAAAAAGTTAGACAAATATGCGAGAAAATATTTTATGCGCTATCAAAATCTTAATAATAAAAGCGATTTGAAATCTGCAAACCAACCGTTACGATTACTGCAAATCCTTACAGCTCAGAACTTCTGTGAAAACCATTCCATCCGTGAAACCGAGATCCGTTTTCACATGGGTCTTAATTAATTTTCATATCTTTAATTAGACGTTATTATTATAAGCTTATATTAGACAGTTTGCGTATGACTTTCACGCCGCGCGGTATCACCTGCGTCTAAATTTAATTAAAAACAAATCTGAAACCTTATGCGTAAAGTATATTAAGTAAATATTGCCATTTATTTTGAAAATATTATTTTAAATAGGACTCGGGTTTAAAATCTTTAATTAACTCGTGCGACGTTGATCGGTGTAAATGTCACAGCTCTGAATATGTTTGCTTAAGTTACAATTGCATGCATTTTTTTTAAATTTAAATTAGACCAAAAAGCTGATGATGTCTGGTTACGCAACCAATGCACACCTGTAACCAGATCTAAACAAAGAAGTAGTAATGCCCTCCATACTTAATTTCGGTCACAGCGGCCGGTCTCAATGGAAACTACTATTCTGTGCTGACAGGGTTATAGTGCACTTGAGTGAGCAAACGCAGAGGTTATCTGTTCCCTCACTCTCAAAGACCGATAGGACGGCAATCCGGCTTAACGTTCTTGCCGAAATACGGGTGTGAAACCACACCGTCTGACTCCCTGACTCCAAACTGCTACTGAGAACTTCACGACAGAAAAACTCAATGACTGATTTTGGCCCAAACCGGGATCTAAACATGGGATTACATGAACAGCAGTCCCTTTTTTAACTACCAGACCAACTAGGCAGTAATAGAAAGGCTACAAATGCATCATCAATCATGAAGACTAAGATGAAAAGCCCAGTAATAACACTGCCCTACAACGCCAGTCAGCGAAATTCAGTTTCATTTTGTCGTGAAGCGACAATTAATAAGAAAAATATATAGAACCTAACCTAAGAACAACAAAACAACAAAAGTAGAACAGGAAAATAATATATTTAAATTTTTTAAAAAGGTATTTACAATTTTATAAAAAAAATGAAATATGATGATGATGGATGAAGTGAGATTACAATTAGATTAAAAAAAATAAAGATAGGAGAATAGGATAATATAGTATTATAGTGGAGCCTAAAGGTCGAAGGACACACGCTGCGCTTGTAGAAGTAGGCACACGCGGAGCTTGAGGTTTCTTGGCGGCGACGGCACACAGCGCCTGGACTGGGCACACGCAGCGTCCGGAGCCGACGCACGTAGCGCCTGGGGTAGGTGCGCTCAGCGCTTGGAGCAAGCAGTCGCAGCGCCCAAAGGTAGCGCGGACAGTAGGTGCACTCGGCGCCTGGAGCAAGCAGTCGTAGCGCCCAAAGGTAGCGCGGGCAGTAGGTGCACTCAGCGCCTGGAGCAAGCAGTCGTAGCGCCCGGAGTAGTGTGGCCCCGCGCTTGAAGTAGACTGCCGACGACTTCGGCGCCTTATCCCGGGGCAATGCGGCCCCGGGATAAGGCGTTTAGTAGATGCTTCTCGTTTGAGAACTGAAGCGAAACTCCCCGTATTCTCCGATTGTTCGGCTTTTATACCTTTTTCGAGAGAGAACGAGAAATTATTTAAATTAAAAGGAAATTTATTGTAAATGACCTAGAGCGAAAGAGTATTTATGTGAAAATATCGAACTAAGAACATCAAACCAGTGACGAATTTGAATAAAAGTTACCATAACAACCATATAAATAATGGTTGTCAAAAATATAACTTTTTGGTTTTAGGTATATAATTGAAAAACAGTTACATTTAAGTAAGAAATGAGATATTATTCATATAGGAAAAACTATAGCGCGGCAGCGCGCACGAAACCTGAAATTGCAGAGTTACGGAGAACTCAATAAAAGATAGAAAAAGGTAAGACTCCATTGACAGCGATTTAAACGGTGCTGATAGCGTGAAAATACGAAGTGAAAATGATTTGTTATTGTGTAAAAACGTTACAGGATCCTATGGAAATAAAGGTGATGCAAAATATAAATGCAGAAAATCAAAAACGGAATGGAAAAATAGTGTAAAATGATATGTAAGTTGCATAACACTACAATTTACTTTGTATATTTTGTCATTACTTGTAAGGTTGAGTCTCGTAAGTCAATCAGCAAGGAGCACTGCTTTCATAAAATTTGGTATTTGATGAAAAAGAGATTGGAGAGAACGATCACAAATTATAACGTACTAAAATAATTATTATTTGAGACTAGCCGCCTCGACTTCGCACGGGTGATTTCTGGATCTCGACAACAGTGCCTGCCTCCGGGTCTAATTGTGAATCTAAACCATCCAGGGAACTACTAAAAGACACAAAAAATGAAGGGACTTACGGACAGCAATTGATTTTTATATATAGAGATGTATATAGTTGCACAAAATGTATAATTAAAAGAAAACAGTTGTGAGAGTTGGTCAATGGATATCATCATCATCATCATTACAGCCTTTCATAAGTCCACTGCTGAACATAGGCCTCCCCCAAGAAATGCCACAAAGCACGCTCCTGAGCTACCTGCATCCATCGACTTCCTGCATGTTTTACCATATCGTCACTCCATCTCGTGGGGGCTCGCCCTACATTTTGCCTACCGATACGAGGCTGCCACTCAAGAACCTTTCTTCTCCATCGGTTGTCGGTTCTTCGAGCTATATGGCTGGCCCACTGCTACTTCAGCTTACTAATCCGTTGGGCTATGTCGTTTACTCTGGTTATACTGCAAATATCCTCATTTCTAAGTTTATCACGCAGAGAAACTCCGAGCATAGCCCTCTCCATAGCTCGCTGAGCGACCTTGAGCTTCCTCATACGGCCAGCAGTAAAGTCTCACGTCTCGGATCCGTAAGTCATCACTGGCAACAGCACAGGTTGTACAATTTCATTTTTTGATTTTGAGGTATCTTTGACGAGAAGAATTGTCGTAGTTTCCCGAACGCTGCCCAGCCGAGTTAAATCCGTCGATTGACTTCTCGGTCGAAATTGGACTTACCTAGTTGGACTATTTGTGCCAGGTAAATATACTCGTCAACAACTTCGAGCTTAGTGCTCCCAACAACCACCGGCGTAGGTGTGACATGGATATTAAACATGATCTTTGTTGTTGTCATCCTAAGACCTATTCGTTGGGAGACACTATTGAGGTCATTGAGCATGGTGCTTAGGTCCTCCAGCGATTGTGCCATAAGGACTATATCGTCAGCAAATCGAAGGTGAGTGATGTACTCGCCATTGTTGTTAATACCGTATCCTTTCCATTCCAGAAGCTTGAAAACGTCTTCCAATGCCGCGGTGAAGAGTTTTGGGGATAAAATATCACCCTGTCATACACCTCTCTGCAATGGGAAAGGTTTCGTACTCTGGTTCTGTACTCTGATAGCCATCGTAGCTCTACTGTTCAAACACTTCAGCACTTCGTTATACCGACAGTCAACTTGACACCGCTGAAGGGACTGCAGCAACGCCCAAATTTCGACGGAATCAAAGGCTTTCTCATAGTCTACATACGCCAGACATAATGGCAAATTGTACTCCTCGGACTTCTGTACAATTTGCCGAAGGGTATGTATGTGGTCTATGGTGATAAAGCCCTTTCGGAAACCGGCTTGTTCGGAAGGCTGGAAGTCGTCAAGTCTGCGCGCGAGACGATTCGTAATGACTCTCGAAAACAGCACGTAGACGTGGCTCAGAAAGGAAATCGGTCTGTAGTTCTTCAAGAGAGCATTGTCACCTTTCTTGAAAAACAAGATCACCGCACTTCTGCTCCACGCCTCCGGTGTAACACCACCATGGAGGACAGAATTAAAGAGCTTCTGAAGGACTTCAAGTACCGGTCTTCCACCCGCTTTCAGAAGCTTTGCTGTAATTCCATCCTCGCCTGGGGCCTTGCCGTTTTTAAGGTGGTGGAGAGCCATTCTAATCTCGCTCAGACTGACGTCCGGGATATCTTCGGAATAGTGTCGGATAAGACTCGCTCTTGGATCGTTGCTCACACTTGCGTGTGGCTCCAACGATGACGTGTACAGCTGCCCATAGAACCTCTCAATCTCACTCAAAGTCTCAGGTGCCCCGGAAACGATGCTGCCACATTCGGTCTTCAGCTTCGATAGCTGGCTCTTTCTGGCAGATAGATCTCTGGCAAAGACTTTGGAGCCTTGGTTTCGCTCGATCGCTTCTTCAATACAAGCTGTACTGAAGTTTATTTATTTATTTATTAAGGACAGCCAACAAATCATTCACCAAAAACATTAAATTCTTAAGCTATCATCTAAGATTTTAGCTAAGTGCAGATTCAATTACAGGCTGCCACGACTTGCAAATGTGAGTGTTTAATGTTTATTAAAAAGTAATAAAATATTTAAAAAAACTAAGATAACTAAACTAATCCAAAATTATTCCGTACTCAAACTTGCACGACGAGATTGCTTTTGGATCCCTTGGTAGAAAGTTGAAGTTGCGTAAGTCCCGCCGCATGCAGTTGGAGATTTGTCTGTTCAGTTGCTTGTATGCTGTCAAATCTGTTGAAGAATGTAGCTTCATCTCCCGTCTAACAGCCATGAAATTAAGAGTGTGATCGGAGAGTTTTTGTGTTCGTCTGCGGCGGGTCTTGCAGAACTTAGCTCCGACCGCATGGACAGTTTCCACGAGCTTGTCATTAATATCGTCCACTTCATTGCAGTCTTCTAGGCACTGAAAGCGGTTTTGTAACGCGAGCTGAAAGGTTTCAGGACTTTGGAACTTAGCACAAGGGGGACGGAGCGTTCACTTCATTAGACGAGACTCCTCTAACTTAACGTTTAGGTTCAGTGTGCCTCTAACCATTCGGTGATCGCTACCAGTTATCACCCTCGCGATCACGGAGACATCATTGAACAGTTGTCGTCTGGTCGTCATAATGAAGTCAATCTCATTTTTTGTGGAACCGTCGGGGCTCCACTAGGTCCACTTCCTGTGGGGCCGATTCTCGAAGAAAGATTTCATCATAAAGAGTCCATCTTTCTCCATAAAGTCGGCCAACTGCTAGCCCCTTGGGTTATGTTGCCCAAATTTCCGAATTTCCCTTCTTTTAGCTCACCGTTCTCTCTTGTGCCTAGTTTTGCGTTAAAGTCTCCCATTAACACCGTATATTGGGGTTTTGAGGAATGCATGGCTCTAGAGATATCCTCATATATTTCCTCCACCTCCTCATCGGGGTGGGCCGAGGTTGGTGCGTAAACCTGTATGATTTTCAGCGAATACCGTTTGGTGATTCTGAGTATAAGGTACGCAACGCTCTTCGACACACTCTCAATCTTTACAACGTTTTTAACGAAAGACTTGTGGACGATAAATCAGACACCTAATTGGGACAGATGGTCGCCCTCCTGGTGATAGAGCAAGTTGCCGGATTCGAGGATTATCGTGTCCTCCCCCTCTCTTCGGACTTCGGATAATCTTTGAATATGCCAGCGTAACTTGTCTATCTCTTCTTCCAGCTCCACCATCTTCTCGTCAGTCCTCAGGGTGCGTGCGTTGTATGTTGCCAGGTCGAGTCATCTTAGGTAGCAACCGAAACTCCACCGGAGATTCTTAGCACCCCCTGCCTCGCCGATACCATGGTCGTCACCGTAGCCAGGAATAGTGGACCCGCCGGGGACTGGGGGCCGTTTCTTTGTTACACTCATTATAGTTGCCACGCTTGGCGAGCGGGTTGGCAACTGCAGTATTTTTATTGTAAGTTTGTTGTTATCAGGAAAATGCTGCTGCCCATCTCCTGTCTGTTTCCCTTTGTCGCCTTTTACGACACCCACGGGAAGATATGGGGTAGTGGATAATATTATGTAAATTTGAAAGTCAATGGATAAATTTATATTTAATTGAAATTAAGTCCCAAAGGGCTTTGATCAAGAATTTGATAATGTAAATTGAAGCGAATTTATCTGAAAGAAGTTTTTTAAGTCCCCTTTATTTGATACAAGCATGATTGATCGTACGGTGCGTGGCATTCGGTATAAAGATTTATAATCGTTTCGTCAATCGAATTTACTTTTTTTTACATTAACAATTTGCGATACTTTCTTTTGAACCTGTTTTATTTGATATTCATGCGGTCTTATGGTTAAAGGGGAAATGCGAGATATTTTAGCATTAAAAAAGTATTTTATTTTAAAAAATGAACAATGTAATTAAAAAGTAATTAATTTAATTTAAAAAAAATGTTTCTCTTCATTATTGTAAATTTCTTTCTTAGATGTCTCTTTCGAATTTAGAACGAAGCGAACAGATTGTGGCACTGCCAGCTTCTGAGCAATTTATAGTACACCACGTAAAAGTTTATAGATAGTTATTTATTTTAGTTTGATTCCAACAAAGGTCATTATTGTAGAAGATTTTTAAATTAAATATTTTATAATGATTTTTTATATTTACCCGAACACTACACATTGAATAAAACTACTTTTACGGATTTTATTGCGTTTAATTTACTTGTTTTTATTAATTCCCGACGTTTCGAGTGCTTTACAGCACCCATTTTCACGGGGACTGAGGCGATTGACGTCCCGATGTCAGAGTTAACCCGGAGTACCTTCAGCTTTTTTTAATTATTAATTTTGGTCCAATCTACGCAGAATGAACTTACTGTGTCTTGAATTCGAAGCATCGGGAATTAATAAAAACAAGTAAATTAAACGCGATAAAATCCGTAAAAGTAGTTTTATCCAATAAATATTTTATGTTTGTTTTAGAAAATGCAGCTTTCTCGTATTACAAAAAGTGAAGATAAGTAGGTAGTAATTTGATTCTGTACATCGGATTTCCAATCCTAATCTTGTTATAATCAACTATCACATAAAGTCCACATGTTTATTTATATAGGCGTAAAATAAGCCTTCCATAACCCTATAATTAAATTTTAATTTACGCTGCCAAAATAGTAAGTTTTATTCAATTCAATTACTAAGATCTAATACAATATTTTTATACCTTTGATTCATATTCTAGTATTAACAGTTTATTTATAAAAAATAATGCTATAGAAAACTATCACAATTAATAGGAATGTTATAAAATCCAAAGTTAAGTCACGTTTCATTCATTCATACGTGGTAGAGCCATGCTGCAGCTACATTATGGTTGTAGCACGAATGGGTCGGCTCGACCGGGGAAGGACCACACTCTCACAACGTGCTACTAAGAAAGTTAACGCAGACTTGAATCTTATTAATAATTGGAGTAATCTCAACAATCTTGTCCTCAACCCAGACAAATCAAAATATATGATCGTGGGAAATCGAAATCAAACGGATTTTATCCTTGCTTTAAATCCGCAAATATTTATCGATGGTTGTTTACTTGAACGTGTATTGGAAGTTCGTAACCTTGGCTTAGTGATGGATGGAAAGTTACGGTTTGAGGGTCATATATTAGAAACTATGCGTAACTGTTTCTACAGACTTAAGGTTTTATATAGGATTCGCGAATTTTTAACTGTAGACATGCGAATTAAATGATGTGAATCGCTTATTTTGTCCAAATTATCCTACACTGACACCGTTTATGGGGAATGTCTGTACGCAAGGACAAAAGAAGCAATACAGAGGATACAAAGCGCATGCGCACGATTCTGCTTTACAATCCCGAGACGATCACACATAACTCCATTTCTTAACCGGCACGACTTGATGAATATGACCACTCGACGTACACTTCATCTCGCCACATTGCTTTTTGGGGTTATACGGAACAAAGAACCTTCGTATTTATTCGAAAAGCTAACATTTTCATATCGTTATGTTAGATCAACGTCGCGGCTCATTTGTCCCCGGTATCGTACAGCTGCTTTCCGTGGTAGTTTCCGATTTGCTGCTACTAAGTGCTGGAATGACCTCCCTCCACCAATCAGAAACTCAACATCTGCTAAGTCTTTTAAAAACAACTTAAAAAAGTATCTCCTTTCAACACAAAAGTCCAGCACTTAAGTTTCCGTATAATTGGAAGAATAAACAAGCACAATTAAGGCATAACTGTAGTGACCACAAATAACTCACTAATATTTGCATATAGCTCAAGCATGTATTTGTAACCAATTCTATTGTCTTATTTTATTTTTTCTTTCATTTTTGTAATTCAGATTTTTTTTAATATTATTTTTTTATTTAATGTCTATTTTTGTTGTTTTTTAATTTTGTTTTATTTTGCTTTCTGTTTTTGTTATATGAGGCTTTTTGTGTTTGTTATATGAGGCTACATATTAATCAGTAATCACTGTTTTGTTACGCCATTTATCATCCTCCTATGGTTCCACTGAAAACCAGCATTCACGAAGTTTACTAACTCCGTGAACTCATGCTGAGTGGAAACCTATTTAGTGCATGTACATTGTATTTCTTTTTATTGTAAATAATTTTTGTAAACGATTTATTTATGTACCAAATAAACTTTTCTTCCTTTCTTTCTTTCTTTCTCACAGAATACCAGCGTAAAATAGCAGCTTAACGCTGCTGTGTTTCGTATGGTGAGTCCTCACGTGTGATAACGCATCTGCATTTTGATTCGTAAACGAAGATAGATTTAGATGTCTATGGGCCACAGCAACCACTTACCATCAGGTGGACTGTGTGCTCGTTTATCACACTTATCCTATAAAAAAAACGTGACAATTTCTTGACATAGCGTTTATTTCATTTATTTTGTTACCTTTCTATAGCGTCAACGATCGTAGAATATCATCGTGAATAACCCCTCAGGTTTTGCAGAACAATTCTACAATCGCAATTGTCATTCTCTATTTGTAATAATGAATACAGTGATAGCAAATATGAAACCTTGCTGTATGTACTGTTACATTTCTTGGCTATTAATTAATAACATGTTGACATAAAATCATTTTATTCGCAATGTCTATCTCAAATTTATGATAACTGTTATTTTATTATTTAAAAAAATAGTTATTACCAGTAATATTTTCCTCTCTATCGTGGAGACAGCTAACATATACAAGTTTTACGATTACACATTATTTGTAGGCCACACAAACCCTTGTTCGGTGCGGGATATGAATCCACAGCACTGCAGCGCCGCGCCCTATCGGTTTGCCTCTGCGCTACGAAGCCGTCAACATATTATAACTAAAAAACTTTCTATAAGCTCATAATAAATTAGAGACATTAACTAAATACAATATATTAAATAACATGTAATTGCCGTACTGTGTTCAAAATATTTTTTTTGCCTTAGAATTCTAATTTCAAATTAATTTTATTTTAAAACCATGGAATTCTTTTTTTAAAATTAGTCAATTGTTTATTGAGTAGCGTTATGTTTTCATCGAATTTAAATCTTTTTGTCATTATGGATATGTTAAAAATTCGAGTAATTATGGAATATGAATTAAGGAATATTTGAACAGTGGTAAAGCCACGCTGCAGCTTCTGATGTAGCATAGATGGGCCGGCTCGAACCGGGGCAGTACCGAGACCTCACAGAATACCAACGTAAAGTAGAAGCTTTGATTCTGCATTTCACTTAGTTAGTGCAAGTGGCCGGAGGCCGAAACACCTTCCCCCCCCCCCCCCCAAACATGTCAGCGGAATTCCAAAGAAAAGAAAAGACTACCCCAGCAGGGTACCAGCACCTCTGGTAATGGAGAATCCCTCAGTGAGCTTTTTGACCGAGACGCATGTGTCCTCTCCGGCTAATACTTCGTACCTGTCCTACCCGAGGTACAAATTGAGAAACGTCAGTAGCCTAATGACAGGGCGCGGACCGCGAACCCGAAAGATCGTAGGTTCGAATCCGCCATTCGACTACTGCCGTGAACCACTTCCTAACACAAGCATTTTAAATTTACCAGAAGTGTTTAAAGGGAATATTAGTAATGTTTTATAGCATAACTAGTATTTTCATTATAAATAAAATTAGAACACTTCTTTATAACCTGGGCTAAAGTTTTCGTATTCCGAGGCCCCAGTACCGTTCCGTACGTCAGAGAGGGTTTTGAATGTTCGGACCTGCCCATCCTTTGGCTGCGCGTACACTGCAACGACCATCCCCGCGGCTACGGGTGTATGTATAGGTCCCATAGCGGTAATGCTGACACAGACCGACTCATCGACTACGTCCAAATGGCTACAGATTTCTTGCAACAACAGATCCCATCTGTAGAATTCGTCATACTTGGTGATTTTAAGGCCCACCACGCTAAACTGCTCGGTTCACGTTTAACAAATCATGCCAGCTCTCGGCTCTTCGAACCATTGTTTGATCCGGAGTGTGTTGCCACTCACGCTCCCCTCACGGTTGCGTTCTGCAGGCTGCCGCCGTGTTTGGCATTACAGTTTGGCGGATTGGGACGGAATGCGGTCCTTCTTTGTACCCATGGGGGCGGGTTTGCTTTTTGCCGGATGATCCCAGCGCTGTTGCTGACTCTGTCACTGATGTGGTGGTACAGGGAGTGGAACTATTTATTCCATCATCTGCGGTAGCCATCGGATCTCAGATCTCAGCTCATCTCACTCCTGTAAGATTGCATTATGCAGTAAGCAGGAGTATTATCAGACCTGGGCTGAGGTTTGGGTGGCTTATGATGTAAACACCAGCATGCTTAAAAGAAGTATAACTTCGCCTACAGGTCCTTCAAAAGGGTTACTGCCAAGGCAAAATATCCATTTCTCGCCAATTCTGCCAATGTGCTCAACATTGGCAGAATTGGCGAGAAATGGATTCGCCTTCCTTCTGGAACCCGTGCAATCTGTTCTCTCGCCAAGGCTGTTCAATGAAATTTCTGTAAACTATCAGTACCATATCTGCACAGGGAGGACGGCTCTCTGGTTCACGCCGCAAAAGAGAAAGCGGACCTTTTAGGCTCCCTTTTTACGTCCAACTCGACTCTCCGACATCCTCTCGACGATAACGTGGGGAACACACCGCCGACTATCCCGCGGTGTGAGTGCTCCATGCCGAATGTGCGGTTCTCACAGCGCTTGGTTGGCAAAGCACTCCTCTCCCTGGACATCCACAAGTCGAATGGGCCTGATGGAATTCCCCGAATTGTGCTGAGGACATGTGCTCCGAAGTTGGCACCGGTTCTGTTGCTGGTACTCCTACTCACTAGTCGTCGTCTCGATATCATGGAAGACAGCTTTTGTGCACCCGATCCTTAAAAAAGGTAACCGCTTTAATCACTCTGATTACAGGCCTATCGCCATCACATCCTTGTTCTCGAAAATAAAGGAGGCCATTATTAACTGCCAACTCATGCGGTTCCTTGATGAGCAATAGCTGATTAGTGACCGCCAGTACGGTTTCCATCGGGGTCGCTCAGCTGGTGCTCTTCTTGTTTACCTGACACAGATGGGTGCCAGCTTCCAGTGGGGAGGCATTGACCATTAGTTTGGACATAGCGAAGGCCTTTGATCGGGTTTGGCACAAAGTGCTTCTTTCGAAGCTTCCTTTCTTCGGGCTTCCCGAGAAATTGTGCAATTAGATTAGCAGTTTTCTAGTTGATCAGAACATCAAGGTCGTAGTAGATGGTACATGCTCCGACTACAAGCCTATTAACGCTGGTGTTCCGCAAGGCTGCGTGCTATCACCAACGCTATTTCTTCTGCATATCAATGATATGTTGCAAGCCGGTAACATTCATTGGAATGGGGATGACAGCACTGGGCTCTCTATACACCGGTCGTACCAATATTTCTTAGGTAACTTCATCGAGTACCGGAACAAACTTGTGTCTGAAGTCGAGCCTTTGCTGAACAAAGTCTCGGATCGGGGGTGACTAAATCTATTCCAGTCCTCAGAAGACAAGTTTGCACGTGTACCGCTAAAAAGAAATCCTTTGTCGTATCTCCTCAGTTTCAAGGCACTCCTCTTGTTGCCTCATCCAGTATTTAAATACTCGGCGTCGACATATCGAGTGACGTGCAGATTCGTGGTCACTTGGAAGAGAAGGTCAAATTTGTTTCTAAAAAGCTTGGCGTCCTCAGCAGAGCGGGACAGTATTTCACCGCTTGTAACTTTACAAGGCGCAGGTTCGGCCTCACATGAAATACTGTTCCCATCTCTGGGATGGGGCTCCCCAGTGCCAGCTCCTTCCACTTAACCGCATCTAGCGTAGAGCGGCTCTAATCGTCGACGACCGAGTTCTTTCCGATCGGCTTTTTTCACTGGCGCTACGAAGAGATGTTGCCTCTCTTTGCGTATTTTATCGCATCAAATTTCCACGGGGAGTACTCTGAGGAATTGTTCGGACTAATTCCAGCCGCTCAATTTCACCATCGCATATCGCGACAAACCGCGATACCATCCATACCATCTGGATGATTGGCGTTTCACCACTGTGCAATATAGAAGAAGTTTTCTTCCTCGCACATTTTCCTTGTGGAATCAATTACCACCAGCGATTATTCCGAATCGATACGACTTAGGGACCTTCAAGGAAAGAGCTTACTCCTTTTTAAAAGGCCGGCAACGCATCTGCAATTCTCCTGGTGTTGTAGTTGTTCATAGATGGCGGTAGTCACATACCATCAGGTGAGCCGCATGCTCGTTTGCCCCCTCTGCTAATAATTAACGGATAAGCATTACTGCAGATATGTACTGTGATGAATTGAACACAATTATGCAGAAGCTCACGCGTTTCCATCCAGTTTTGGTCAATCGCTCATTCCCGCTGCTCCTGACGCGTGACGTCATACTGCACAACGACACGACGGTCTCCAAGTCACAAGTCCTGGAGTTGGAAACATTTCGTCACCCGGGAAACTCACCAGACCTTGCGCTTACAGACTTCTACTTTTCTTGAATTTGGATAACTTTTTGGCGCGATAAAAATTCAAAACCCGAGTGGCAGTACAAAATGCCTTTGAATTTACTTAATTAATACTATTTTCTAAGGAGTCTGTATTAATTCTAGAAAATGATTTCAAACACTATTTGTAGAATCTCGACCAAAATAAGCTCGGGCTTTTGCCTTTTACATACGTGGCAGACGTTATTTCCTTTTTATATTGCTCAAAAGCAAGCTAATAAACAGCTTACATATACTACTATTCCCACTATTGTGTTCAGAATTCATAAAAACATCTGGACATTATGTATTTCGTGCAACTTGTTGACTGTTGTGAGATAGAAAAGAATTGAAAGTGAATAAGTATTCATTGGGATTTAATAAAACTAAAGTCTAACCGGTATTTCAAACGCTTTATTGTTTTTCGCAAATCGGATTTCCAATAAATCGTAAACAATGGTTACCATTTCAACCAACCTATTGTCCCGATTTATTGGATTTTTCTTTGATTTTGTTCTACATTGTTGTTATTCGAATGAATGACCAAATGAATGTAATGGTCGGATAAACAATTTAAATAATGAAAAATTTGGCGAAGGAAAATGGATATCTCCTGCCCGGCAAGATGTTCAGCCTCGGGGAGCGGATAAAGTTCCGTGTATTAGTATGAAATTACGCTATATTATATCTCACCGGAGACAACGGAAACTTTGATAGCGTAATAGAGCAAGGCGTACTGTGTACGCAGATGTGCGTGTGTTCTCTTATATCATTTTAAAATATTGAATTAAAAATTTAAAATTGATACGTCTTTTCTGAAATTGTTACATGTACAAATTGCCTTAAGGCGAGGTGTATAGACGACTTTTATGAATTTGAGGGGATGAAGCAGACGAGTAAGGGACGAGTAGTCCCGCCCACTGCGGGGTGCACCGCGTGAATCTCGCCGACGCTCGACGTAAAATGTACAATTGGTACAGCGCGCCGCCGTCCGCCTTCGCACCGCAATAATATTATGTACCTACATATTTTCGTGTTGTTATTTTTAAAATATGTACATATTCTATTTTCTTAATTTTAAAATAATCAATAATTGTTATTTTCTAGAAAAGGTTATCGAGAACTTTTGTAACTGATTCATTAAATGAATAATAAATTAATGCTTAAATAAAATGGCTTTGGACCAAAATGGTAAATCATAGAAATGGCCTATTCTCGAAACGGCAAATTGTCAAAATTGTGAATTTACAAAAACAATAATTTTTATTCCTATAGACATTTTTCTTCAGAATCAAGAGTAAAGTAAACTATTATGAGCAAATTTTACAATAGCGCTATCCCTACAATCGAAATAAAACAGCCGTTTCATAATTTTTTTCCTGAGTGAATAACCTTTTTGCATAAAATTTTTTGGATTTGTGGGTTGTTTGAAGAATACACAAAAATTAAACATGCTAATTATTTTAATTTTATTTTATTATTTTGATGTATTTACGCATACGGAGGGAAATCTAATTATTTAAATTGTGGAAAGAAAAATAATTCAGTCACCATTTTTCTGTGCACCAAGGCATATTTTGTGTCTTTGGTTACAGCTCTCAGCTTATTGCAAATATTGCGCAACACATGGTTTCGGCATTCAACTTTTTGAACGGTATAATTCAATGACAATGCCTTGTAATTATTTCCGTAGGATCGCGATGACCAACAGCCGTCAGCATTTATGTCTATTAGAGGTATGCCATCTTTGCTCAATGTTCCTTCAGGTATCGCTGCATCACGCTTACGCATAGCTGCTGCCGCCGTCACCGAAGTACACATTCAGGTCTCTGCATCATGTTCGGAGGTAAGGTCTAATCATAACTAACAAAACAAGCCCAAGCTCGGCATACTTAGTTCTACTCGTCCAAGAGATCCAGTAGCAGTCACCGAAGTACACCATCAGGTCTCTCCATCAAGTCCGGAGGTAAGGTCTCATCATAACTAACGAAACGAGCACAAACTCGGCACACTTAGTTCTACTCGTTCAGGAGTCCCAGTAGCAGTCACTGAAGTACACCATCTGGTCTCTCCATTAAGTGCGGAGGTGAGGTCTCATCATAACTAGCAAATCGAGCCCAAACCCGGCACATCTAGTTCTACTCGTTGAGGAGTTACAGAGTAGCAAGTACTGAAGTACATTATCAGGTCTCTCTATCAAGTCCGGAGGTAAGGTCTCATCATAACTAGCAAATCGAGCCCAAACCCGGCACATCTAGTTCTACTCGTCGAGGAGTTACAGAGTAGCAGACACTGAAGTACACCATCAGGTCTCTCTATCAAGTCCGGAGGTAAGGTCTCATCATAACTAGCAAATCGAGCCCAAACCCGGCACACCTATTTCTACTCGTCAAGGAGTTCCATTAGCAAGTCACTGAAGTACACCATCAGGTCTCTCCATCAATCCCGGATGTAACGTCTTATCATAACTAACAAATCGAGCCCAAACTCGGCACATCTAGTTCTACTCGTCGAGGAGTTCGAGTAGCAGTCACCGATGTACACCTTCAGGTTACTTCATCAAGTCCGGAGGTAAGGTCTCATCATAACTAACAAAACGAGCCTAAACTCGACACACCTTATTCTACTCGTCCAGGAGTTCAGAGTTTCAGCAGCAGTCACCGAAGTACGTTTTCAGGTCACACAGGTAGATATTCGAATTTAGTATCTAAGTATATTTTTGTAGTTGTAAAAAAAAATCAATCTTTCAAAGTACCAAAATGTTTTACTTGATTACGATTCTCGCAGCTAACCGTGCGTACACTTGTGTGTGTGACCCGTGTCAATGTAATAGTTCGATTCTATACCTATTAATTTTGCAAACGCGTCCTTAAGAACAAACAAATACGTAAATGATTTTTGAACGGCGAGCGAAACAAATTGGCACAGGTCCGTCTAGCAGCGTGCCTCAACGATTACTGTTGCTCCGCGTAGAAATGAAAGAGAAGCGAAAAGACGCCACGATGGCGCGATGCGAAACATCGATTCGTTCGAGTTATTTTTCATTAAATATATTAATACTTACAAATATTTCATTTCAATCGATATATAAAAACAACAGTTCCCCTTATTATTATATATTACATCACTATTATTAATTTTATTAAGATTTGCTTATAAATAATACAGTTAAAATTGCTGGAAATTCAATTTCAATGGCTATTTTATGATTTTTTTCTATCGAGAAAATTTGCCGAAAACTTGTTTTGAAAACAATGGTCCACCCATAAATGTGATCAAGATTAACATATATTTTTTTTTCCGCTCTAAAATGTATATATTTTGTTAAAAAACTGTTTTGTAAAGCCTAGTTTGACTATGCACCGCGCCTTAAGCAGTGTTAAATAAATTTCGCCTTTCATGAAGCTGCAATAAACTTTTACAAACAGACCTGTTTCCGCAGAATTAAGTTAAGCTCCCCATCTTGTTACGCTGTTCAATGTTATTAGCCAATAAAGTCTCCATTGAACAATAAAATTTATTTGTATGTTCTTAAAACAGGAATGGCTATAAAGTAGTTAGGACTTATTGTATTGTATACCTCGAAGCGAATGCGGAGAAGCATAATTAACGGACAATATGGGCTCCGTTCGGTTTAAACCACCTTCACCGCATTCATGAAGACACTAATTCAATAAAGAGGGAACTAACAGTAAAACGTGAGAAAGTCATTTAAATGAAGAAGATTTTTTTTAATGTTATTCCTTTTTTAACAACTTTTTCTGCAGTAATATACATAAGTCACTGTAATAATGATGATAAAAATAAAATGCGATTTTAGCTCTCTTTAGCTAGATTTTATTTATTTTTTTAAACGTTACCTCCACACATACATAAATTTCACAAAGTCAAACATTCAGACCTGAATTATTTAGGGGACATACAAATACTGAACAAAGTGTGAGTGCGTCGCGTTGCAATTCATTGCTAAGGCACTGCGCCACGGAACCGTCGACTATCTAAGCAAAGCTGATAAAGCGTTTTAATATCATTTTAGCATTGTTATGTCCCAAGACTATGTCCAAAAAGTATCTAATCACTACGGTTAGTTATGTCATTGATCCAATTAAAATAATTGTCAATACTTGTAACTAATTGCTTCTTATTATTTTGTGCACTAATTGTTATTCACGGCTATAAGCTTCTGGCTACTAACCAGAAGATTTTCTGTGCTTTTGTGAATCTTGAGAAAGCATTTGATAAGGTTGTAAGGGAGAAAATGTGGGAACTGTTGCCGGGGTATGGTGTGGATGGTCGATTGCTAAGGGCTGTGCAGTCACATTACTGTGAATGTAAAGCCTGTGTGCGGGTAGGGCATGACCTGTCACCCGTGTTTAGCGTCCAAACGGGTGTAAAACAGGGTTGTGTCATGTCTTCCTGGCTGTTCATACTGTATCTCGACAGCTGTTTACAGAAGCTGAAAGATAGCTGTTTGGGTGTGAAATTGGGTGACATTAAAGTAAATTGTCTGCTGTATGCTGATGATGCAGTGCTTATTGCACTATCAGAGGCAGAACTGCAGGCATTAGTCACGTGTATGAAAGAGGAATGTGAAATTAAAGGTCTCCGTTTGAATGCTAAAATACTAAGGTTCTGGTATTTGAAAGGAACGAAGAGAGAAAGAAGTGTGAAATATGGGTAGATCAAGAATGTCTAGAACAGGTAAATGAAATTGTATACTTGGGGAGTGCTTTAAGCTGGGATGGAAGATGTGATTTAGATGTGGACAGGCATGTTGCTGCCGGGAACAAAGTCAATGGTGCCTTGACTGCGTTAGTCAAAAGGCAAGGCGTAATGAAGAGTGCACGCAGTGTTGGTACCGACTTTGTTATATGGCAACGAAACCTGGGTATGCCAGAAAAAGCAAGTTGAATGCAGTGGAGATGTGATCTCTTCGTAAAATGTGCGGCGTTACCATTGCCGACCGAAAGCGAAACGAAGAGATTCGCAATATGGCAGGTTTGAAAGATGACCTTATCACAAAAATTGATAAGGGCGTGCTTCGAAGGTTTGGGCACGTTGAGTGAATGAGTGAAGACCGAATGGTGAAGAAAATATATAGCGCGAAAGTTAATATTAAAAGGTGTCGAGGTAAACCGAGACTAACTTTCGAAGACCATGTGAGCAAATTGCTCAAGGAGGGGAGGGTCAAGAGTACTTGGATACCTAGACGTGCATATATGAAGAAGATAATGAATCTAAAAGAAGGGAAAGAGGTATGTAAGTATCGTGACACATGGCGATCTGTTCTCTCTGGCTACCCCGTCAGGGATTGTGCGTGAAGATAAGTAAGTAAGTAAGTAAGAGATTGTAATAAATAGATTACTCCACTCAAAAGGGTAAAAAATATGTTTTAATAAAAGTAAAAGTCTAGATACATCAAACTATAAAAAATAAAACCAATTTTACGGATTTTATCGCGTATATTAACTTATTTTACATTCCCGACGTTTCATGAATTTTACAGCACCCATATTCACGGGGGGGGGGGGGGGGGGACTGAGGTGTATGACGTCCCAATGTCATAGTTAACCACGGCTACCTCCAGATTAAAAATTATTTTTTTTTTTAATTTTTGTTCCGATCTACGCAGTATGAACTTACAGTATCATGAAGTCTTGCAGTTGTATGCTTGGGTTGGGATTTAATTTTATTAATTATGGGATCCCAAGCAGATGGTAGCACCCAGCCATCTTCTCTATTGAAATTAGGATGTTTCTTGATTTCTATAGCCTCGCGAATCATCCTTGGAAGGAATCGGTGTTCTTTAGCGAGGATTTGTGGTCTATCAAATCTAATGTAGTGACGGGGGCGATCCTGTACGTGTTCACAGACTGCAGACTTCCCGGAGCGTCTATTCTTCACATCAGCTATGTGTTCTTTAACGCGGGTTTTTATAGATCTTTTAGTTTGTCCTATATAAGAGAGATCACATTCACAATCAAGCTTGTACACTCCTGCATCTTGCAGAGGAATATTGCACTTGATTGATGGTAAAAACTGACTAATCTTCTTCGGCGGCTTGAAATATGTTTTAATGGAAGCACGTTTCAAGATGTAGCTAATCTTGTCAGTGACACCTCTGACATATGGCAGTACAGCAGGCACTCGCTTGACTGTGGCCGGCTTCACTCGTTCACTGTGACGTAGGCGCGGGACCCGAAGCCTATTGTCGTGCAAAACTTGCTTGACGTGTTGGAGCTCGGCGGCCAGGTGTTTACTGTCACAGATCCCTCGTGCTCTCTGAAACAAAGATTTACCCACGGTAGCTAACTGTGAAGGATGGTGGTGAGAATCACCGTTTAAATATCTATCTGGATGGGTCTTTTTTCTATACACAGTGTGGCTCAAGGTGTTATCAGGATTCCGAATTACTAACACATCTAGAAAAGCTAAAGAATTGTTTGCCTCTAACTCCATTGTGAACTAAATTTTAGAATTTAAGGAGTTAAGATGGTCTAGAAATGCAGATACTTTATCTAAAGGGATAATTGTGAAAGTGTCGTCTACGTACCGCTTGTAGAATCTTGGGTTTACGGGAGAAGTACGCAGGGCTTTCTCCTCAAAGTCCTCCATGAATATATCGGCAACAATGGGAGATACAGGTGAGCCCATCGCCACTCCATCTACTTGCTTGTAGAACTCCTCCTTCCACAATAGCTAGCCAGATGTAAGGCAGTGTCTAAGTAATACTGCATATTTTACGGGCATGTTGTTTTGCTCTAGCCTTCTAGTAACAATCGAGATGCAGTCTTCAACAGGTAAGCATGTGAACAGAGACTGCACATCAAAACTGACCATAGTTTCATTGTCTGCCAGATGTAGGTCTTTAATCCCGCTGACAAAATGGTAGGAATCCTTTGTGTGTGTGCTCTTGTATGTCCCTTGAGCGGTGAGAGTATATTCGCTAAGTGTTGAGCCAATTTGTATGTTGGTGAATCGATTTGGCTCACTATAGGACGTAGTGGAGCATTGGGCTTGTGTATTTTTGGTAACCCATACAATTTCGGTGGTTTGGCACACGTAGGTATTATCAATTTTAGGTCAAGAGTTAATTTTTCGGAGTGTTTCTTTATAAGATCACTAGTTGTTTTGAGTGTGTTATTTGTTGGGTTATTTTTAACCTTTTTATAAGTACTTGCATCAGATAAAAGTTATCTGCCGACTTCCAAAAAGGAGACGGTACTCAATTCGAGTGTATGTTTTTTTTTTTATGTGTGTTACCTCATAACTTTGTACTGGGCGAACATTTTTGGATGATTCTTTTTTTATATGGAAGCTGATAGTTCTCCTGTGGTCCCATATGAATTTGATCAAGGTCAGACCAATGGTTATTGAGTTATTCTTAAATAACCTATATTGAAGTCGCTTATATTGAAGTCGGCTGTACAAAATTTTTAATTTTAAATTATTGTATTTTAGAATTATAATCAGACAGACAGACAGACGTACAGACAGACAGACAGACGTACAGACAGACAAAAATTTTAAAAAATTGTGATTTTGTTATAAGTACCGTATACACTTTGATATGCATTTAGTAAAAAGCTAGTATTTTGACATTACAAACAGACACTTCATTTTTATTTTTTTGTATAGATTAGGTATATAATTAGGTTAAGTCATAATCATAACGGTATTCCATATGCAAAAAAAAATATTTAAAAGTAAAATATTAAAACGTTTAAGCACTATGAAAAGATTAGATATTATTGCATGATAGCCCAAGTAGCACAAGAAAGCTGTTTAAAAACCGATGTACGGCATTCGTGAATCGTTAAATCTGTTTTAAACTGATGCAGCATTAAAAGCGCTTAATCGGCCAATGTAATGATCGTTTGGGCACATAAAAAGCAGCCTAGGGTTCAAATTGCCATTTAATGGTATGACAAAAGCATTATACTAGCATTAAAGTGAAAAAAATATAGAGTACATTACAGCTGATAAATAGTTTTTTAGTGTTAACTGTTATAAATTAAATATCCTCTAGGTTCACATAGATGTTTAATGACTTTACAGAAGCATTATATTTGTGGTAAATTACACATAAAGCATCATTGGAGCTGATTCATGGTTTGTTTAGTGTTCACAGCTAGTATCTACGTAAATATAACACAACTCATTGAAAAATCTTGTAAAAAAATTGTATACGTGGTAGAGCCATGCTGCAGCTATATTAATAGTACAGCTGTAGCACGAATGAGTCGCCTCGATCGGGGAAGAACCGCGCTCTCACAGAATACCGGCGTGGAAAACCAGCTTAATGCTGCTGTATTTCTTATGGTGAGTGCAGAGAACCGGAGACCCTTTTTGCTGCAAAAAAAGGCATTCCAACTTAGTCCTCACGGTTAACAACGCATCTGCATTTTCATTCGCAAATGAGGATGGATGTAGATGTGTATGGGTCACAGCAACCACCTACGTGGAATGTAGGCAAGCTGTCTGGCTTCAAGCACAGAGAGGATGGTTGCAATAATCACATTGTCTTCTTGAGAGAATCCTGAATCAATGAAAGTTTTTATAAACAGAAAGAAAAAGGTTTCGCACCGCGGCATTTTCCTTCCGTTTAACATTTCATAATCGTAGTAGCTTCTACATGAAAGGTTCGATTCGAATAACTCAAAGAGGAATTTACATCTACACAAACAACCTAGACTATGAAATTGTTAATATGGAAGCATTTTATCTGGCAATAATATGCATTTTAAGATACCTTATTCGAAGCTTATAGCTATATGAGATATGTTTGTTATCGCCTGGTGGTAGGAAAAGAAATCAGGACGCCAATGTGAAATGGTAGTCGAGTGCAGTGTTGTAAGAAAATAAAATATCTATTTATATCGTAAAGTATAATTAACAACATATTTAATTATCTGAATCAGTTATTATTGATAAAGACTTCAATCAAACTAAAGGAGTGAAGGGCACCAACGTTCCCTTTTCAGAAGAATTAGAAATCACCTCGTGCCTTTAAATTTTTTTCTAAAAATGTTTCTGGAACGCACATTACCTTTCGATAAAATATCTTCTATGGGATGATTATTTAACCAATCCTTCGAATCTACAGCTGAGCGAATGCTTCCAGGCGACGCTGTGATGTTTTCCTCCACTATAAGAGATTTAACCCAACCCGCTATCAAAGAAAGCCTTTGACGCAGGTTTTGATTCTCTTCTATGTGTAACGAACAAATTTCTACAAGCAACTAATTCTCGTCTAGCCTACATCTACATCATCTACATCATCATCATCATTACAGCGCTTCACAAATCCACTGCAGAACATAGGCCACCCCCAAGGAATGCCACAAAGCACGGTCCTGAGCCACCTGCATCCATCGACTTCCCGTCGATGGTCGTCGTCGTCACTCCATCTAGTGGGGGGTCGCCCTACACTTCGCCTACCGATACGAGGCTGCCACTCGAGAACCTTTCTTCCCCATCGGTTGTCGGTACTTCGAGCTATATGACAGGTCCGTTGGCACTTCAGCTTACTAATCCGTTGGGCTATGTCGGTTACTCTGGTTATACTGCAGATATCCTCATTTCTAAGTTTATCACGCAGAAAAACCCCGAGCATAGCCCTCTCCATGGCTCGCTGAGCGACCTTGAGCTTCCTCATACGGCCAACAGAGAAGGACCACGTCTCAGTACCATAGGTCATCACTGGCAACACGCACTGGTTGTACAGTCTTGTTTTCAAGTTTTGAGGTATACCTGACGAGAAGATGTGCCGTAATTTCCCGAACGCTGCCCAACTGAGTTGAATCCGCCGATTGACCTCTCGGTCGAAGTTGGACTTACCTAGTCGGACTATTTGTCTCAGGTAAACATACTTGTCAACAACTTCGAGCTTAGTTCCCCAAACTCTACCGGCATAGGTGTGACATGGACATTAAACATGATCGTTGTTTTGTCCATGTTCATCTTAAGACCTATCTGTTGGGAAACACTATTGAGGTCATTGAGCATAGTGCTTAGATCCTCCAGCGATTCTGCCATAAGGACTATATCGTCGGCAAATAGAAGGTGAGTGATGTACTAGCCATTGATATTAATACCGTATCCTTTCCAGTTCAGAAGCCTGAAAAAGTCTTCCAATGCAGCGGCGAAGAGTTTCGGGGATATCAAGTCACCCTGTCTTACACCTCTCTGCAATTGGATAGGTTTCGTACTCTAGTTCTGTACTCGGATAGCCATCGTAGCCCTACTGTACAAGCACTTCAACACTTCGATATACCGACAGTCAACTTGGCACCGCTGAAGGGACTGCAGCACCGCCCAAATTTCGACGGAATCAAAGGCTTTCTCATAGTCCACATACGCCAGACATAGTGGCAAATTGTACTCCTCGGACTTCTGTACAATTTGCCGTAGGGTGTGTATGTGGTCTATGGTGCTAAAGCCTTTTCGGAAACCGGCTTGTTCAGGAGGCTGGAAGTCGTCAAGTCTGCGCGCGAGACGATTCTTAATGACTCTCGAAAACAGCACGTAGACGCGGCTCAGAAGGGAAATCGGTATGTAGTTCTTCAGGAGAGCGTTGTCGCCTTTCTTGAAGAACAAGACCACCGCACTTCTGCTCCACGCCTCCGGTGTAATGCCACCATGGAGGACGGAATCAAAGAGCTTCTGAAGGACTTCAAGTACCGGTCTTCCACCCGCTTTCAGAAGCTTTGCTGTAATTCCATCCTCGCCTGGGGCCTTGCCGTTTTTAAGCTGGTGAAGAGCCATTCTAATCTCGCTCAGACTGACGTCCGAGATATCTTCGGAATAGTGTCGGATAAGACTCGCTCTTGGATCGTTACTCACACTTGCGTGTGGCTCCAACGATGACGTGTGCAGCTGCCCATAGAACCTCTCAATCTCACTCAAAGTCTCAGGTGCCCCGGAAACGATGCTGCCACATTCGGTCTTCAGCTTCGATAGCTGGCTCTTTCTGGCAGGTAGATCTCTGGCAAAGACTTTGGAGCCTTGGTTTCGCTCGATCGCTTCTCTAATACGAGCAGTATTAAAGTTGCGTAAGTCCCGCTGCATGCATTTGGATTTGGATCTGTCTGTTCAGTTGCCTGTATGCTATCAAATTTACTGAAGACTGCAGCTTCATATCCCGACTAACAGCCATGAGATTAAGAGTGTGATCGGAGATTTTTTGTGTTCTTCTGCGGCGGGTCTTGCAAAACTTAGCTCCGACCGCATGGACAGTTTCCACGAGTTTGTCATTTATATCGTCCACTTCATTGCAGTCTTCTAGGCACTGAAAACGGTTTTGCAACTCGAGCTGAAAAGTTTCAGAACTTTGGAACAGAGCACGAGGGGGACGGAGCGTTGAATTCATTAGACGAGATCTCTCCAACTTAACGTTTAGGTTCAGTGTGCATCTAACCATTCGGTGATCGCTACCAGTTTTCACTTTCGCGATCACGGAGACATCACTGAACAGTTGTCGTCTGGTCGTCATAATGCAGTCAATCTCATTTTTTGTCGAATCGTCGGGGCTCGACCAGGCCCACTTCCTGTGGGGCTGCTTCTAGAAGAAAGAGTTTATCATAAAGAGTCGTTCTTTCTCCATGAAATCGCCCAGCAGCTGGCTCTTTGGGTTCCGTTGCCCTATTCCAAATTTCCCTAATTTCAACTCACCGTTCTCTCTAGTGCCTAGTTTTGCATTAAAGTTTCCCATTAACACCGTATACTGGGTTTTGGAGAAATGCATGGCTCTAGAGATATTCTCATATATTTCTTCCACCTCCACATCGGAGTATGCCGAGGTTGGTGCGTAAACCTGTATGACCTTCAGCGAATACCATTTGGTGATTCTGAGTATAAGGTACGCAACCCTCGTCGACACACTCCCGATCTTTACAACGTTGTTAACGAGAGACTTGTGGACGATAAATCCGACACCTCCTTGGGACAGATGGTTGCCCTCCCGGTGATAGAACAAGTTGCCGGATTCAAGGATTACCGTGTCCTCCCCCTCTCTTTGGACTTCGGATAATCCTAGAATATGCCAGCGTAACTTGTCTATCTCTTTTTCCAGCTCCACCATCTTCTCATCAGTCCTCAGGGTGCGTGCGTTGTATGTTGCCAGGTCGAGTCGCCTTAGGTGGCAACCGAACCTCCACCGGTGATTCTTAGCACCCCCTGCCTTGCCGTTACCATGGTCGCCACCGTAGCCAGGAATAGCGGGGCCGCCGGGGACTGGGGGCCGTTTCTTTGTTACACTCATTATAGTTGCCACGCTTGGCGAGCGGGTTGGCAACCGCAGTATTTTTATTGTTAGTTTGTTGTTATGAGGAAGATGCTGCTGCCCATCTCCTGTCTGTTTCCCTTTGTCGCCTTTTACGAAACCCACGGGAAAATATGGGGTAGTGAGTATTCTTACACGCCACTACACGTGGAACCCGCCACTACACGGGGAACCCGCTACTACACGGTACCTGAAGGTATCCGTGGATAAAATAAATAGATGAAGCTACAATAAATTATTTTCTTCGCAATTAAAAACAATACAACGAGATTTACTTATATTCTAGTAAAAAAAAACACAAAACTTATAACAAAGAGAACAAAAAAAGGAATATCGCACTATAGCAAACAGAGACAACAGTTGAATATTTTACGACGGTAAGTACTAAATTTTACTTGTTAATAATCGCATTTAGGATGCATATAATTGAGTAGAATAATAAGATTTGTGTATGTGTTTGTGAGTAATAAGTATTTACATAAATAAATAAAAACAGTATAGTTAAATATATGTATATAGATATTTTATTATGTTAATAACAGACATAAATATTATAACTAAAGGGATACTCATCCCAAATTACCTGTCCGGTAGTTGTGGTATGGTATACGGGTATGCGACCCCGGCTTCCCTAGCTATTACTGTCCTATCCCTTGCCCTCCTGGACGGTAATATCCTTCATTTCCTATTTCCTACCCTAACTTACCTTACTCTTCCTTTTCACACCTATCCTTCCCCTTTTCCTATTCCTACCCTCCGCCAATCCAACGTAGGCCGCGCGGATGGATGCATGGCTAGGGGCGAGCCTAGTCGTTAGCGTGCCACACTGCCCTGGGACCGGGCGATCCCAGAATTAGGCTAGCCTTACCCTGGCATGCGGGGCTCTGCTAGGGGGGATAAACCTTTCCCTCGCTATTCGTGGGAACGCAATGGATAATGATAAAAACAATTTAATTAACCAAAATGGCGGCGATGTGGTTCGCCACCCATCACGTCTAGTTTCTCGCGGGGGCGAAAAGCGGCCCACGGAGAGCCGCTTCGCTACGTTGAATGTAAGAGAAGGAATGGATGGTAAGGTAGATGAAGTATGTCAGATGATGGATGAACGTTGCATTGATATTCTGTGCGTGAACGAAACCAAGAGGAAAGGATGTGACACCACGGTTCATGGCCCCTACACTGCATACTGGTCGGGAGTCC
This sequence comes from Parnassius glacialis, assembly GCA_033319125.1. Taxonomy (NCBI): domain Eukaryota; kingdom Metazoa; phylum Arthropoda; class Insecta; order Lepidoptera; family Papilionidae; genus Parnassius; species Parnassius glacialis. The sequence continues at coordinate 36,299,558 of JAVANC010000016.1, forward strand.
CCCAAACTAGCCGAGGCTGTCAGGGAGTTGGTGTGATTCTTTCATCTCGAATGGTTGAATGTGTGATGGAGCATGAATGTATAAGCCCAAGACTCCTCTGGATTAGGTTAAAAGTCGGACTCACTCGCTTGTTTATCCTTGGGGTCTATGCACTGACGGATCTGCATGGAGCTGGGTCATAAAGATCACAACAAGAGAGAGAGGAATTTTGGGATAGCATGAGAAAGGTCTTGAATAAATGCGGAGAAAATGAACGGATCGTGATGTTAGGGGACTTTAATGGATGAGTTGAAGTAAAGCGTGATGGGTATGAAGGAGTTCTGGGTACGTTTGGAGACGAGAGAGTGAATGACAATGGGAGAAGCCTGCTTAAAGTATGCTTGGAATGGAATCTGTGCGTGGCCAACACAATGTTTGACCACAAAAAGATCCATTTGTATACAAGAGATGAGGGTGAGTCTAGAAGTATGATTGATTTTGTAATTGTGGATGAAAGACTGAGGAAGAAAGTGCTAGATACTCGGGCATACCGCGGTGTAGGCCTCGACACAGACCACTTCCTGGTCATAGCCCGAATGCGTGGGCCTCTTTAAACGGTGGCGACACCGAGGTGCCGAGCCTACGAGTGTTTTGGACAGAGTAAAAGTGGAAAATCTACAAGAAAAAGAAAAGAAAGACGAGTGTGTAGAGAAACTGAAAGAAAGTTTTAAAGGGATAGAAGAGATAGGAGTGATTGAAGATTTGTGGGAGAAATTTAAGAAAGGGGTCGTAAATGTTGCTATTGAGGTATGCGGGGTAGCTAAAAGAAGGAAAGGAAGAAAGAATGATAACGTGTGGATGAATAAAGATGTACAAAGGGTTGTGCAAGAAAAGAAGAAAGCGTGGTTGGATTGGTTAGCAACAAAAGCTAACCAAAAAGTTCAAAAGGCAACGGATGACGAGATAAAGGAAGCAAGAACGAAGTATAAAAGATTGAAAACAGCAGCGAAAGAAATTGTGTCTAGAAAGAAAGAAGAACGAAAGGATGATTTCGATAGGAGGCTCACTGAAGATTTCCAGTCAAACATTAAGTTTTTCTGGAAAACCATCAAAACAGCCAGAGGAAAAACTTCTACCTCGGAGCTGAGTACAATCAGGAGTCAAGATGGAAGCATTATAAAAGGAGAAGAATGTGTGTTAAAGAGATGGAAAGAGTATTTTGAAAGTTTGTTTGAAAGAGAGGAAGTGCAGGTACAACATCTGCCACCTTCCACGGAAAATAATATAAATGTTGATGAAAATGAGATAAGCATGGATGAAATAGTGAAAGCGTTGAAAAGTATGAGATTAGGTAAGGCTGCAGGGTATGACAGAATTACCGTCGAGATGCTGAGGGCTGGACAGGGCCTGGTGGCTAGTCAGCTGTACCGCCTTTTCAATCTGTGCTGGCGAAATGGGCAAGTACCGGGAGACTGGTGCAAAGCCGTAATCGTGCCATTGTATAAGGGGAAAGGCTCACGGCAGGACTGCATAAATTACCGTGGTATAAGCCTTCTCAGCGTCGTCGGTAAATTGTATGCGAAAGTGTTGATTGAAAGGGTTGTGAATGAAACAGACGAGAAAGTATGGGATGCACAAGCGGGATTTAGAAAGGGAATGGGATGAACGGATCAGGTCTTTTCCTTGCGGTGCATAGCCGAAAAGTGTTTGGCTAAAAACAAGAAAGTCTACTGCGCGTTCGTAGATCTAGAAAAGGCCTATGATAGAGTGGTGAGGAATGAATTGTGGTCAGCACTGTCCGTGAACGGTGTGAGCAGTATCCTCATACGAGCATTGCAATCTCTTTATAGGGATTCTAGTGCTTGTGTAAGGATAAACGGAGCATACACTGAATGGTTTAATATCGAAAAAGGTGTTAGACATGGATGTGTAGCGTCACCGTGGCTGTTTAGTCTGTTCATGGACAATTGTTTGACAGATTTAAAAGAGGATGAAAGTGGGTTGAGAATGAATGAGTTACTCGTCAAATGTTTTCTCTATGCTGATGACCAAGTATTACTTGTGTCTTCGGCCGAGGAGTTGCAGGAGATGGTAACTGCTATGAGTGGAGCTTTTGTTAGGAAGGGAATGAAGATGAATGTAAGGAAGATGAAAGTGATGGTGTTTGAAAAAACGAGGCAGTGACAGACTGCAATATCGTGATTGAAGATGAACAAATTGAACAGGTGAAAGAGTTTGTGTATCTGGGGTCAAAGTTTACAAGAGATGGAAAGTGTGAGAGTGATCTCGAAAGAAGAGTGAATGCAGGAAACATAGTGAATGGAGCTTTGCACTGCTTTATGAGCAGTCGAAAGGTGTCTAACAAGGCTCGTTTGGCTGTGCATGAAGGGGTGTTGGTTCCGACACTCATGTACGGAAGTGAAAGTTGGGTATGGCAGAAGAAACATGAAAGCAGAATAAATGCAGTTGAGATGAGAGCATTAAGAATTATGATAGGAGTTAAACTGAGTGACAGGATAAGAAATAGTGAGATAAGGAAACATTGTGGTCTGAAAGAAGATGTAGTGACAAAAATTGAGAAAGTTATGCTGAGATGGTTTGGTCATGTCGAGAGAATGAATGAAGAACGATTGACGAAAAAAGTGTATAAGGCGAGTGTGAATGAAAGTGTTGGAAGGGGTAGACCTAGGCGGACATTTCTAGACCAAATCAGGGACGTCTTGAAAAAAGGCCAGGACAAGAGTACCCTAAACCGTAGAGCATGTATGAAGGGAATAATGAAAGTGGACGAAGCGAAACAAGTATGTAAGGATCGTAGCAAGTGGAAAGAAGTAGTCTCTGCCTACCCCTACGGGAAAGAGGCGTGATTATATGTATGTATGTATGTATATATGTATATATATATATATATATATATATATATATATATATATATATAGGTACTTTATAAATCACCACACTTTCTTTTTATTTTATAGTTTTTTTTAATTGTATTCTTATTATATATGTATATTATCACCTCTTAGATTGCTTTAATAATTCAATAAGTTTATAGACAATATAAAAATTATGGAAGTTACATACATCAAGCAATTATTAAATAAGATAATAATAATTACTTAATTAATAATTCTTATTAAATTTTCAGTATTATCATAACTTAGGTCCAGTAACCAGGAGGTAACCTTTTTTCTGCATTCGTATGATGATAAAGAATATAAATCAATTTTCCCGTTACATAAGGAGTATAGATATGGACCAAGAAAATCAAAAAATCTTTGTGCGAATTTCGTCCTAAATACTTTGCTAGAGCATACTTAATCATATCTTCGCTTTTTGCTTTTGAGCTCTGGATCATAAAGAACTAAGCGATATTGTCTATGTATAATCGATTGGACAAATAGCTGTCGTATAGTCCCACCAACTTATCTGTGAACTGACAGCTGCGGCAAAATTGAGAACTACAGCCGCCATTTAATCAAATGTCACTCGATATGTCATTGTTTTGAGAGTTTATAGAAAAATAAAAAATGCCGAAAACCATTAAAAGTGATACCCGAAACATTATTTTAAAAGTATTAAACTTTTGTGAGCAAGAAGCTCGAGGGCAAGCACCGATAATGCCTTTCAATCAGGTCTATAAAAGAGTATCAGCTGCTACAAGTCAGTATTGCTATGTTTTGTTCCTTCCTTTCGTATTTCCGATAAATGGATTGGTTAATGCAATTAATTTCTTTTTCAGATGTTAGTCAATTATTCATTTCCAAATTAGTTAAAGAACCGGAAACCGCATAAACCACAGGAACGCAAATTACAACGCCCGGTAAAAAAGGCATAAAGGCATATTATTTAATTAAAGTTTAAGTTGTTCAATTATGATATTTTTGTTTCTTCGTTTTCTTGGACATATATATGTTAAATCTGTGTTCTAGTCTTTTTATTCCGTGACTAATTTATTACCCTAGTACGTGGACTCTATGTAGGAATATAAGACCCTTAGATGGGAATATTCCCGAACTGGCAACACTTCAGCGCAGAAGCGCCAAGCTGTCAGTTCACAGATAAGTTGGTGGCACTATACAGATAGCAAAGAAAATTACGAAAGGATGCTACTTTTAAGATTGCTGTTTGGGCTCTTTCTAAAAGTTATAATGATGTTTTCGACTAGCCTTCCCAGGAAGATATAGAATAGGTCAAAACGGACTGACACAATGCATAATATACTGTTTCTATTAAGTTAAAATCAGCAATATGACGCAAATTTCTGAATACATAAATTAGTTTACGTACCCTTATTTTTAAAAGAGTAACGTGCTTTTCAAAGTTTAGATGCTAATCTATAGTAACACCTAGATTTAATAGATTTAGTATTGATTAATTCTGTGCATGAACATATAGGTGTTTGATCACAAGAGTGAACATACAATATGTAGATGTTTTGGGGTGGAAGAGATAACCGCTGTATACCAAAAGTAATGTACATTGTTTTGTCTGTGTTAATCGTCAAAAGGTTACAAGATAACCACCGAGTGACGAGATTGACTCCAATTTGGGCATATCTAAAAACCTCCCCCCAATTGTCGCCCGAGAAAAGAAGACATGTATCATCGGCGAAACAGATGATTTTACCATGATCTAGTTTCAGGTTGCATAGCCCATTTATATAAGCTAAGCCAAGAATAGGGTTGGACCGACTATACTGCCCTGTGGTACACAAAATTTAATAGGAAGTTGACAACAAGTATAGTCGCTAATCTTGACGCATTGGTTTCTGTTGTGGAGGTAACTTTGAAAGAGGTCCAACTGTTTATCCCTAACACCCAAAGCTTCTAGCTTATTTAGAAGTATGGGGATAGAGATCGTGTCAAATGCTTTGGCTAAGTCAAGAAATACACCAATACATTTTTTACCGGCATCTAGATTTGACACTACGTAATTAGTTAGATCAAGTATTGCGTCATTAGTACATTTATTTTTACGAAATCCATATTGTTATTGAGATAAAAGAGTGTTACTTTCAAAGTAGTCCGTAAGTCTAGTATTTATTATCCGTTCGATTATTTTAGACATTGCAGGTAATATAGATACTGGACGGTAGTTCGTGTTACGATCTCTATCCCCATTCTTATGGATAGGAAGTATAACGGGTTTTTAAACACATCGGGAAAGATACCATGCGACAAACATAAGTTACAAATGCGTGTAATGTATAGAATAAGGATATTTTTCTGCTGCTTTAATATGGCAGATGATACACCATCCCACCTCAAAGCTCGACTCTTTAGGGACATAATAAATTAATCCAATTCTTCTTCATCAGTCGCAAGCAATACAAAAGAAGAAGCTGATGAAGCAGGGGTCACAATAGGGGCAGCAAGTGTCTTGGAAAGTATTTTTTGGGCAAGACCAGTGCCTACATTGGCAAAAGAATTATTGACAGAGTCGACAGCACACTGTGGTGTAAAGTCAGTGGAGAGAACATTTAAAGCTATGTTTTCCGGCTTAGGTTTGTTAATGTTGATATTAACTACGTCCCACAACTTTTTGACATTAGATCCGGCTTTACGAATTTCTGACTTTTCATGTTCAATTTTTAATTTTATTATAATTTGTTCCAGAAATTCCTGTAACGACGATAGGTAATGTTTCGTATATCATTGTTGGGTGAAGCTCTTAATTTCATATGCATATTATCCCTATTACAATAATTATACACCGCAAAAGACCGACCGTAATCTAAGATTTGATAGTTCTAATCCGTCCTGGTAAACTTAAAACTTTTGTATTAGCAGTAAGTGCTTTTGCAAGTAAGTTGACTAGATGTGAAAGAGTTATTGGACTGTAGTCATAGTTTTTGAAGGTGTTTTGAAATCCAACTGCATCAAACTTATTACAACGTTTGAGTATATTTTGACATTTTGTGCCGTAATTAATTAAAAAAACAATAGAGTCATGATCAGTAAGTGATGACTGTACTATATAAGAACAAGATGTCAGTTTCAGTTTGATTAAACAGTGTTGGCTCTAGTAGGATTTGTATAAGAAGGCAGAAGACGGTGCTAGGTTCAAGTACTGGTCAGCATCGGCATTACGGCTATTACTCTATATATCTTGAAAAGCTTTTAAAGAAGTGAATAGTGAATCCAATGAACTCAAAAATGGAACAAGGTTATTTTTAGGATAATAATATCAAAATTAATTTTCAATCTAGACAGAAGAACAGATAATCCTTCAATATTTCTCTTCATACTTCCGATATTTTGTGATAAATTTTTGAAGTGAAAACTTCTTTAGCGGCTTTGTGCACTTTTTTGTAATAGGTAAAAAATGTTAAACTCGCGTCAGGTCACGTGTCCTGATCGAAAATTCGTAAGACGGACGGAGAGTAGACAGCCGGCGCGGCGTAGGAGAGGAAGTAAGTTAGGTTTAATTAATTTTCATTTATTAATTAATATAATTTTATTATTAAGATTAGGTTTCGATCGAGTCAACAGCAGAGCAGTACATGCTTGACGAAATTATTAATATAGATACATATGTACTTACACATTATAGATGTAAACATTAAATTTTTAAGCTATCATCTAAGATTGCAGCTAAGTGCAGATTCAATTACAGGCTGCCACGACTTGCAAATGTGACTGTTTAATGTTTATTACAAAGTAATAAAATATAAAAAAAAACTAAGATAACTAAATTAATCCAAAATTATTCCGTACTCAAACTAGCACCTAGATCTAACTTTTTGAATTTAGAGAGGCTATTTGAAAAAATGTCTACGTCCGTTTTTATCTGGAGTTCATTGTATTGTCGTTGCAGCCTGTTCATGATCGCGTGATGGCCGAGATTGCTTTTGGATCCCTTGGTAGAAAATGGTGTGTATTTCCATTTTCGCGAAATTTTATAGGGTATATTAAATCGAAGCTGTTTCAACAGTCCAGGGCAATCCAGACCACCTCTTACAGTTTTATATAGAAACAAGTGATCTAATATAAGCCTCCTATTTTTTAAGCTTTTCATTTTGAATTTTGAAAGTCTATCAACGTACGAAGGCAACTGCTTAGCTATACCGGATTGAAATGAGACATGCCATAAAAATCTTTTTTGTACACATTCTAGTCGCTTAACATATACTTCGTAGTGTAGTGACCAAACCGGGCTGCAATACTCCAAAATCGAACGAACGTATGCGTTATATAATAAAGTTTTAGTAGGCAGTTTTAGCTCTTTACAGTTACGAATTACGAAACCTAGCATTTTGAAGGCCCTAGATGTTATGTCTTCAATGTGTTTGTGAAATCGAAGTTTTCCAAAATAATGCCTAGGTCCCGGATAGAATCTACCTATTTAAGTTGTTTTCCGTTGATGTGGTACGAAGGTGATGCTTGCAACCGGTGTCGTGAGAATCTAATAAAATTACATTTGTCAACATTTAATTCCATTTGGTTTTGATTGATCTAGATTGCTAGATTATAAACATCCTCTTGAAGAAGTACAACATCAGTGGCTGAGTTGATTTCTCTACAAATTTTTAAGTCATCTGCAAAAAGATAGACCTTTGAGTATTTTAAAACCGTGACTATATCATTTATGAAGATGTTGAATAGGGTAGGGCCAAGATGAGAACCTTGGGGTTTACCTGAAAGAACTGGCAGTGGATCGGAAGTAAAACCTTCCAGGACTACATTTGCCACTAAACCTGATAAATAAGAAGAAAACCACTTAGCAATCCCTCCCCGAAGCCATATTCTGCCAGTTTTGTCAGTAGAATACCATGGTTCACTCTGTCAAAAGCCTTGTTAAAGTCGGTGTAAATAGTGTCAACTTAATTGTTCTTGTCTACTGAGTGACTAATATCTGAGACGAATTCAGCAAGGTTCGACGCAGTCGAGCGATTCCTTATGAACCCAAACTGTCGAGCCGTGATAAAGTGTTTAATGTGCCAGGATAAAATAGGACAAAGAAGTGATTCGAATACTTTAGCAATGATTGGTAGCAGTGAAATTGGTCTGTAGTTTTTTTATTAGTTTAACATCTCCAGACTTAAATACTGGCACAATAAGGGCTCTCTTCCAAATTGTAAGAAATTCCCCTCGACGCAATGATTCATTAAAGATCAATGAAAGCGGATATGAACAAACACTCTGAACAGTGAATTAGAAACACCGGAGGTATCCCATCAGAACCAGCACCCTTTGCGATATCAAGTTTCTTTAGGGCTAGTTCAATTTGTCGCGGTGAAAATAAAATTTCCCCAATACTGTAAGTGCTAGTCACCACTGGTGGGAGAACCACTAGTCTTGTAGCAGTTGAGGGCACACTATAAGCTAACATGAGACAAGTGGCAAACAGATTAGCTACATTCCTCCCAAAATCAGCCGTCACGCCATCATAGTGCATTATAGAGCGGAAATTACTACTGTTAGATTTTTTATGTTTCATGAACGACCAGAACAGTTAGGTATTCTTAGAGAGTGAGTTTTCTATGTCAGATAAATATTTTTTATATGACAACGTGATTAAAGAGTCACACCTCTTCTTCAAGGATTGTAAGTACAACAGGTCAAGAGGGTTATTGTATTTTTTAAATTTCATTCGATATTTTTGTTTTTCACGAAGAAGTTGAATTAAACTTTTCGAGTACCAAATAATAAGGACGATAACAGATTATTATTAACGTAATTATATAATATTTGTGATATGGTTTTAAGTATGTGTGCTTATGTGTATGTACTGTTGATATAATATTGTTGTATAGCTAGTCAGTTTAAATAATTTAAATTATAAATATTGGTTTTTTAAGAGTATGTGTGCATCCTAAATTATTTAAACAAAAATAAACTTTTGGAAAAAAAGCAAAAACAGAATAAAAATGATAAACAAAGTAATAGTCATGCAACAATTTTTTCCAGTTATCCACCCAAAAAGCTGGTTGACCTTCCTGCTTTTTGACATATACTTGCCCATAATAAGTCCAAGTAGCTAGAAGTTTTTTTTTATTTTTTACGTGTTCACGAGCCAGGTAACTAAGTCTCTTTGCTTTAAAAGTAAGTAGATCAGAGAAAAATATCATACGTGAAGGGCCTTCAATATTCAGGTGCTGAGTGTTCAACTGATGCTCCTTTAAATCCCTTAATTATTCTTAGAAAAGTTTCCTTCAGGTGTACAGTTGTAAAGTCGGCAACTATGGCTCCTAATTTATTACGATAAACTTGTATCACCTCGCTGTCTTTTATAGGGTAATCTAGAGAAATTATGGATCCGATTTCTTTTACGATGTTGCTTAGTGAGTGTTTATTTCTTGGGTAATTTTGGGAATATTTCGAATTTCTATAGCAGACGACCGTGAATGTTTTTCTACCATCTCTATCCTATTTTCTAATACTCTTATCTGTATTTTATATTTTTTGTTTTGATCTTTAAGTTTACTCATTTTTTCCATGATTTAATCGTATTTTTTCGACTTAAATTCCAGATAACTGTGTATGTCTTGATTCTGAAGCATGAGAGAGTTTATAGAACTATTTAAGGTATCGAATTTTTGCTCCTGTTTTAGTTTTAGCTCATAAATCATATTTTTAATTTCCGACATAGTCGATGAAGGACTAGCGGTATGGTCTTCGTATGTACGCTTTTGTGTTTTTGTTATATTTATATTATCAGATATTTCTAACTCCGTAGAGGGCCTGTATAATGCTGAATCCGATACAAAGGGCAAAGTAAGTAGATTGTGAACAGAGTCTGAAATTTTTGGTGAAGAACGTTCGATAGGCATATTTACAAGATATTGACCCGTAAGTGTAGGACTAAATCATTCGACGGCGAGCGATAGTTTTGAGGGTGGGGCCAACACTTGCGCACGTTTCGGGAGTGGAGGTATGGCCGAAATAAATATAGACAAATCTGATTGATTAGGCGTGCCGGTGGCAAAACAATAGAAGTAGGGTTGTCTCTGTAATTAGGTTATCTGTCGCACTTACTTGATTACTCCTTGAGACTGCTGAGCTTGTATTATTCACTTCGAGTTTATATAATTTGCAACAATAACTTTATTTAAAAATCCAACTAATAAGGGAATTTTTAAACACGTCGGTGCGTCACGGGAGTCCACAGGGGAGGGGAGTCTATGATGCTAAAGCCTATTCGGAAACCAGCTTGTTCGGGAGGCTGGAACTTGTCGAGTATGCATGCGAGACAATATAAAAACGTAAAGACTCTCGAAAAAAGCACGTAGAGGTGACTCATAAGGGAAATCGGTCTGTAGATCTTCAAGAGAGCGTTGTCGCCTTTCTTGAAGAACAAGACCGCCACACTTTTGCTCCACGCCTCAGGTGTAGTGCCACCGTGGAGGATGGAATTAAAGAGCTTCTGAAGGACTTCAAGTACCGGTTTTCTACCCGCATTCAGAAGCTCGCTGTAATTACCTCCTCGCCTAGGGCTTTGCCGTTTTTAAGGTGCTAGAGAGCCATTCTAATCTCGCTCAGACTGACGTCCGGGATATCATCGGAATAGTGTCGGATAAAACTTGCTCTTGAATCGTTACTCACATTTGCGTGTGGCTCCAACGCTGACGTGTACAGCTGCCGATAGAAACTCTCAATCTCACTAAAAATCTCAGGTGTCTCGAAAACGATGCTGCCAAATTCGGTCTTCAGCTTCGACAGTTGGAACTTTCTGGCAGGACAGATCTCTGGCAAAGACTTTGGAGCCCTGGTTCCGCTCGATCGATTCTTCAATACAAGCAGTATTAAAGTTGCGTAAGTCCCGCCGCATGGGTTTCGAGATCTGTCTGTTCAGTTGCCTGTATTTTATCAAATCTACTGAAGACTGCAACTTCATTTCTCGTCTAACAGCCATGAGATTAAGAGTGTGATCGGAGATTTTTTGTGTTCTTCTGCGGCAGGTCGTGCAAAACTTAGCGAAACGACCACACGGACAGCTTCCACGAGTTTGTCATTTATATCGTCCACTGTATTGCATTCTTCTAGGCACTGAAAACGATTTTATAACTCGAGTTGAAAGGTTTCAGAACTTTGGAACAGAGCACGAGGGGGACGGAGCGTTGACTTCATTAGACGTAACCTCTCCAACTTCACGTTTAAGTTCAGTGTGCCTCTAACCTTTCGGTGATCGCTACCAGTTTTCAGCCTCGCGATCACTGAGACATCACTGAATAGTTGTGGTCTGGTCGTCATAATGAAGTCAATCTCATTTTGTTTTGAACCATCGAGGCTCGTCCAGGCTCACTTCCTGTGGGGCCGCTTCTGGAAGAAAGAGTTCATTAGAAAGAGTCCCTCTTTCTCCGTGAAGTCGGCCAGCTGCTGGCCCCTTGGGTTCCGTTGCCCAAAGAGCAATGGCAGACTTTCATACATTAAATTAGTTGAGAAGAAATGGTAGCGTCTATGTATCAAAAATATCTTAAAATGTTAAGCGTCAGTCCCTTAATAACTCTGTCAAAGAATTTTTTCCTGAGAAGGCGTCAAAAAAAAGATATTTACATTTGAACCTTTTTATGTTATGTCCTATGTCACTTGGAAAAGGTCATGCTTCCTGTGATTGTTTCATGTTAGCTTAATACATAATACATAATTGAGAGTTTTAGATTATGGTATCTCTATTATATATTGGCATACTATTTCTGGCATGGCTCCAGGGCCTTTGTATCATAGTGACCTTCTCAGAAGGGCTAGAACCCAGAGCCGTAAAGCCAGTAAAAGAACAGTGACATTTTGTTTTAGCTAGTGTTGGCATAACATTAAATGCAATTGTTACATAGTACTATGATTGAGATAATGTATTATTGTAGGAAATTCTTTGTAAGAGACTTATTCTCAGACATATCTCTTTTATTTTTATTATTACTGATAGTACAGTTATTACCAATAATAACTTAGTATAAAAATATTTTGTGTGTTGTGTTGGTAGTCTTACAAAGTATATACGAAAATAGTATGAATATACTAAATGGCAACACTTGAACACAGTAAAATGTTTTGTCATTTGATATTCCCAAAAATGTTTGTCTTTTTCTGTGGCTTTAATTAAAATACATTTTTATTTGAAAAATCATAGAAAAATAAAAAAACTCATTTTATATATAACTTATTTCTAGACGCGATAATTTTTGTTAACTATTTTTCTGCCATTGCTCTTTGTATTTGATAAGCTTTTTAAGTAAAGCTCCAGATTTAAAGCTTCTCAATATATATTTAATTTTCCAATAATATTCTAGCGTTTTTGTGTATTTAATACATGTAAATAAACGAGCTTATAACTCTCCTGATTGTATGCCCATGGAAACCCGAAAGCCTGCGACTAAATTTTCACAAAAATGCCTGAAATGCGGTGTCATTCCACAGTATTAAAATAAAATGCCTCACCCATCATTATAATTAATCCCTTATCCTTCAAAACACACCACCGCAGTATAATGCTACTGGGCTAAACTAATTACAATTTTAAGTAATCAGTACTTACAAAACTATTTGTTTTTGTCAAATTTTTACTTAAAAACTCTTTGACTGAATTCTCAACGGTAAAAGGAAATATCGTCAAAAACCCTACATTCCTGAGAAATAAAATATTTCCCTCAGGAATAAGAGGTGGTTGAATCCAAAAATTATATGTAACTAGGCGATTATTTTCTTTCTTTTTTGGGGAGTTCCTTTTTAGCGTTATAATATTCTAATAGTAAAGCGCTGAAGAATATAGTCAAATTGCAGCCATATAAGGCATCTAAAATGAAAGTTTTTGGCGGCCTTATACGATTTTTAGCACAGGTTTTATTATTTTTTTATAAAATAAGGGTGATAAGTAATTTAATATTAAGATAGAATGCCTCGTTAATAGTAAAAAGGAACTCCGATTGTCCACACTCACCATACAAAACACAGCAATATTCTGCTGTTTTCGCTATGTATACAAGTGGTCACAGCGTGGCTCTACCACGTACATAAATATCTGTTTAAGTATTGATTAAAATGTAGCATCAGTGAATATTAGTTTCAATACCAGGCACGTACCTACTGAATCGTTCTTTGAAGAAACGTTGTCTAAGCCAAGCTAGATTAAAAAATAAAAGTATAGATCTGCATTTTTCTTGTTTAAGATAATAAATTCACTAAAAAATATTTATTGATCAAAGCAATGATATTATATATAAAAAAGAAGAATATCATTGGATCAAAGCATCTATGTTTGTCTCAGTAAGAAACGCCAAACTTGCTTAGTAAATTGGTTAAATTAATAATGCATGTTTTAAAAGCTGAACTTAACAATTCAATACTCTTGGAATAAAACAAATTTTATGGATTTTAAGGTGTTTAATGTTAACTATATTAATACCAGGTGTTTCGAACGCTTTATACTATCCGTGGTCACAGTGGTCACCATGGGGACCTTAACTCCCTAAACTCTAAAATTCAATTCACAATGGCTTTAGGAGCAAATAATCCTTAACTTTTCTAGATTTTTTAGTCATTCGAAATAATGAAAACACCTATAGATATAGAGAAAACACATACTAACTGATATTTAGACGGTGAACCTCACCACCGTCCATCACAGTTAGCTACTGCAGAAAAATTTGTTTCAGAGAGTCTTCTCTCGACGAGTAAAGGGACTAAGAGGGATATGTGACAGCAAACACCTGACTGCCGAGCTTCAGCACGTCAAGCAAGTATTGAACAATAACAAGTATTAAACTTAACAGTGGTAGAGCCAAGCGGTAGCTTTTGCTGTCGCACGGATTGGCCAGCTCGAACCGGGGTGGTACCACGACCTCACAGAATACCAACGTGAAGTAGAGGTTTACCTCTGCGTTGCGCTTGGTGAGTGCAGGTGGCTGGAGGCCCAATTCGCCCCCCCCCCCCATCAACATGGTAGTGGAATTAAATAAAAGACTACCCCAGGAGGGTACCAGCACCCCTGGAGAATCCCTCGCTGAGCATCCACGACCAAATTACTCCACTCCTGGGCGTGGGTGCTCAGGCTGCCCCGCGTATTCGGGGGGGGGGGGGGGCGAAATTCCGCTCAAGACGAAACCTGTTCAGGGCAAGCGGAGCAAGAAGACAAAGGCAACCCCTGCCACGCTTACCGTGGATTTCTGCAATATCAGGGGACTACATTCAAACCTTAACGCCGTCCACTACCATCTGGAGATAGCTAAGCCGGCCTTGCTCTTTGTAACCGAGACACAGGTGTCCTCTCCGGCTGATACTTCGTATCTCTCCTACCCGGGGTACAAATTAGAACACTCGTTTGTGCCCCGGGCTGGAGTTTGCGTGTATGTCAGAGAGGACATCTGTTTTCGACGCATCGGCAGTCTTGAAGGAACGGACCTGTCCATCCTATGGCTGCGCGTAGACAGCGACGACCATCCCCGCGCCTGCGGGTGCCTCTATAGGTCCCATAGCGGTAATGCCGACACAGACCGACTCATCGACCACGTCCAAATGGCTGCAGACTCCGTGCTACAACAGGTCCCATCCGCAGAGATCGTGATACTTGGTGATTTCAACGCCCACCATGCTGAATAGCTTGGTTCTCGTTTAACCGATCATGCGGGTAGATCTGTCTATGACTTTGCTTTGGCATATGGTCTAACACAACTGGTTACTTCGCCTACGCGGATCCCAGATGTGGAAGACCATGTACCTTCCCTGATGGACCTTCTGCTGACCTCTCATTTGGACGGATATCAGGTCTCCGTCGATGCCCCTCTGGGCTCTTCGGACCATTGTCTGATCCGGAGTACGGTGCCTTTCACGTTCCCATCGCAGTTGCGATCTGCAGCTTACCGCCGTGTTTGGCACTATAGGTCAGCTGATTGGGACGTGATGCGGTCTTTTTTTGCATCCTACCCTTGGGGGCGGGTTTTCTTCTCGCCGGAAGTTCCCAGAGTTGTTGCCGATTCTGTTGCTGATGTGGTACTTCAGGGTATGGAACTTTTTATTCCATCTTCTGTGGTGCCCATCGGAGGCAGATCCCAGCCATGGTTTAGTCGCTTCTGTAAAATAGCATCGCGCTATAAGCAGGAGTGCTACCAGGCCTGGGCTGACGCATCAACGTCTCGGGATGTAAACACCAGCGCACTTAAAAAGAAGTATAATTCCGCCTCCAAGTCCTTCAAAAGCATCATTGCCAAGGCAAGGTCTGAGCACATCGGCAGAATTGGCGAGAAGCTAGTTCGCCTTCCTTCAGGAACCTGTGCATTCTGGTCTCTCGCCAAGGCTGTCCAAGGGAACTTATGTCAGCCATCTCTTCCATCTCTGCACAGAGAGGACGACTCACTGGCCCATGCCGCAAAGGAGAAAGCCGAATCTTCCACTATATCATCACAATTACAAGGCAAGTAACACAAACTGCCCCATCCTCAATTAACCTCCTAAATTTTAATTTATATAGAAATAATTCTTGGCAGTTAAGTAATAAGAAATTTTATTATTATTATTATGATTTATTCATGTGATTGTTATTTCTTGGTAAATCTTCATCTACTTTGATCACAAGATTGTTCTTGTTTCAACATTATTTTTTAACTAGCTTTTTACCCGCGGCTTCGCTCGCGTGGCAAATTTAGCGAAATTCGATCACTTTTAGTCACCTCGGTGTCTGTGTCTCTATGTCAGTCAAAGATTTTTTTTTTAATTCTAAAAGACTATTAGACGTAGATTAGGTATTTGGCATAGATAGGTATAATATGTTACAGGAACACGTGAATATATATGTCTAGAAACACCTATTATTTTTAATATCGGGCGTGTCTTCCAATGTATCCGTAAGAAAGGTAAAATGTCTCGTAATCAAAATTTATTATTATCTATTATTTACATTTTAGTCTTTACCTTCATTTATAATTAAAGTTAATTTAGTTTTAACAAAATAATGATGAGTTTCGCGGTCTTCTATCAATTTGCGGCATATTGTTTATTTAAGATATTTTATTCACATCTATCATTGGTCCTATTTAATATTGATTGGCACCATAAAATAGATGTAAATATTTTTTTACGTTCGAGTAGACTTCAAAATTTAGTATACAGTATACTACACATGGAATAAAACTAATGTTACGGATTTTATCACGTCTAATTTTACCTTTTTTACGTTTTTTACGCATCTTTGGATGAAAGTTCCATAAAAACCCGCGTAAAACAACAAATAGTTGATGTGAAACACTGTCGCTCCAGGAAGTCTAAAGTATGTCAACGTGTTTAGTATCGTCCCAACCATTATACCGGGTCTGATATACAAATCCTTGTAATAGAACACCAATTCCTACCAATGATGATTCGCGGGGCTATTGAAATTAAAAAACATGAAGATGGCTGAGTGGTAAGATTTGCTAAGAGCCCCATAGTTAATAAAATAAAATTCAAACCCAAGCATACTTCTGCATTTATTCTATTATATTCTATTCTATCCTTATTCTATTCCATTCTAACTGTGATATCAGGTCGTCAAAAACCTCAATCCTACCGTGACCATGGGTGCTGTAAAGTGCCCAAAACATCGGGAATTAAAAAAGTTAAAATTAAGCGCGATAAGATCCTTAAAATTAGTTTTATTCCTTATAAATGTTATTGACAGTGAACGTGGGAAGCACTACACTCATGAGCGGGAGTAGAAAAATGTTCTTATTGCTGTGGCGGTGATAGAGAATCCGCCACCTCATATCGTACCGTCGTAAGAGGTGACATAGGACCTAGGTCATGACATGACATAGGGCAGCATCATCTTCCTGACAAAAAATCAAAATAATAATAGCTGCGGTTGCCAACACGCCTAAAAAGCGTGACAACTATTGCAAATATCCAGCTACTTGACAATTTATGCGGGAGGCCTATGTTTATTTCAGTGGACTTTTTTTAGAGTGAAAACAAAAAGTAATATACCCGAAAATATGAATGAAATAAAAACTGCATATATTGCCCATGAAAAGTAAAAAGTTGGAGCTTAAATACACGTTACTACTGGGCAATGGCCCAATAGTAACGTGTATTTAATCATAATAAAGTGTTTGGCCAAAAAAGTGTTCGCTGCACTGATTCCAATGCGGGATGACCTCAACACGGAAACTTCTCAGATATGCAGGTTTTCTTTAACCACCGTGAACGTGGTAAATCGACACTTCAAATTGCAATTAATATATAATATGCTGAAATATTTAATAATGCTTACGTACCATTAAATTTAAGTTTTTATCAATTGGATTACCGCCTTTGACAAGTAAAATAAAAAGAAACTTTGTTTAAAGCAGTTTAAGTAAAATTTGCTTTAAAAAAAAGAGCCTGTTAATTTACAAATTCTCATATGAGCTATAAAACCAATACAAAATATGAAAGCTACCTTAAATTACAAACTGATTATAAATCTCATTAAAGGTAAAAAAGTAAAGTAGCAGCTAATATACGTCTCACTACTGTGCACAGGACGCCTATAGTGTTTTGTTGGCAGAAAAATAGAGTACGCTGCAATACTTTAATGCATGTTAACGGTTTTCACATCTCCACGACTATTTTAACTACTCAGACATCTAGGTTTCCCCACGAAGTTATTCTTCACCACTTTAACGGACACGTGTTAAGTCAGCACGTAAAGTTTTCTATAACAGAACAACCTCGAGGGAATCGTACACGCTTTGCTCCCGTGCCATGATAAAATCTCACGGCGAGAGCTACACGGCCCTCATATTTGTTTAAATACAATTCATTAAAACTAAAACTAAGCTTTTGCATGATTGTTGACCACATTTACCTAGTAATTACACATCCAACGTTGCCACGAACGAATTTTCAATTATTTACATCGTATATTCAGTAGCATTCTATTATTTAATTATATCAGATACTTACCTACCATTTTAGTTTGTTTAGTGTTAAGTAGATGGTGCTATTATTAGATGAAATAATGAAAGCCAAAACTATATTATCTAATAATATCAGCAATAGAAGTGAACATTTATTTATTTTATCAATAAGGCATAAAGTGATGTCTATTCTGTTGAAAGTTCTGTTTCTGTTAAAAATATACGCTATCAACGCGGGTAACGGTGAAAAACGATTAAATGATATCATCATATGACCATATCATGAAACAGCAATGTTTCTAGTTATTAATATCTTCAAACGATTTCTATTCATTGATTTGGTCAAGCTATATCATGAGATGGTCAACAAACAGTGTTAAATATCATGAAATGACCACACCATTTCAAGAAATGATAGACTACTTTATATGATCTATTGTACGATCTGGCCACGACATATATAAAAATCTCTTAAATAAAACTATAATGATAATGAAAATTTTACAATAATTGCAGACATGCCAGTTTTAATCGGTTTACATAATATATAGATTAGTAATTGAAATAAAAACATTTTCAATTTTCATATTTTTGATTGATCTTCTATTGAAATTATTACACTTTTAAAATAAAATAACAAAAATACTAAAAAAACTAAACGTTACAGTTTTTAAATAATATTAAAAATCTTATTATTTAAATATATAAATGTAAGTTACTTATATTATTTAATTTATTAGTAACTGAAGGCAAAATATACTACTTTTTACATTTGATGATAGATGGCGCTGTTTTCATAACTAAATCGATGTAATTTCAAATTATTTTACCAAGTTTATAACTATATTATATATATCGGCGCAACAAAGTATAAGCGACGTATCAACGCATTACTTAAACAATTATTATCGTGTTAAAAATTAATACGCGTTATTTCAACTGCAGAAATAACGTTATAACTTGATTGTTTATAACATTTTGTTTTTATTTTAAAATTAGTTGATTATTGTTACTTATAAATAATTTAAAATGATTTAATTCAAAATATAATTAAAAGCAGGTTATCGCTGTAACAATTTAGAAGGTAATTATTCTCAAGACGCAGGAAGTAGGGATAGCTTCCGCACGCTTGCGTTCGGTTTAAAAGGCGTGCGGCGGCTTGGGCAGCATTCATTCTTGTTCTTGCAGTCGAGCTGTTCAGACCTAGTTAAGTTCGTTAATTGTGAATAATTGTTAATAGTGAATAATCGTTAATTGTGATCGACTAACTTGTTCATTGTGATTAGTAAAACCAATTAAGATCAAATACGTGTAGTGAGTTTTATTATAAAAACAATAATGAGTGAACCTAGAGATCATAATAATGACGTCATCGATGATGACGTCATAGTTTTTAAAAATTCGTATGGTGGCCCTACTCCGTCATCAGAAGTGGGATGTGAACAACGCTCTTCCACTGCTGCTCAACCATCTCATATTAAACAACCATCGATGTCGCTCAACACTGAAACAATGCAACAGAATCTGAGTAATAACAGTTCAATGATTAATGTACCATCACAGTTCTTTATGCATATGATGCAAAATATGTCGGATCGACTAACTACTCCATCGGAAACAAAGGTGAGAATCAATGATATTTATCTACCTTCATTTGACCCAGACACTAACGTTGGAGTACGTGAATGGTGTCAACATATTAGTAAAGCAATTCAAACGTACAACCTCAATGATTTTGATATACGTATGAAAATTGGCAGCTTATTGAAAGGACGCGCTAAAATGTGGGTCGACGATTGGATGATAACTACATCTACTTGGGAAGAACTACGCAACAATCTTATAACTACATTTGAACCAGAAAACCGGTATTCCCGGGACATATTAAGATTCAGGGAACATGTTTTTGATTCTTCAAAAGATATAGCGGAATTTTTATCGCCAGCCTGGGTACTATGGAGACGAATTACCAAAGACAAGTTACCTAATGAAGATGCAGTTGAGGCTGTAATTGGTTGCGTTAGTGACGAACATTTACGGATCGAACTATTAAACGCGCGTGCAACAACAGTGCCAGAACTTATATATCCTCAATACGATTAAAGCGCGCTCATCCATCAAATAGTAGTATGACGATGCCAAACAAACGTCCGCGCTTATCAAACAATAGTAATGCTCACGCGCTATCATTCTGTCACATCTGTAAAAGGAAAAACCATTCTGCCGATGAATTTCGTTTCAAACCAACAGCATTAAATCAGGAACAATATAGTAAAAGAGGTGAAAGTAATAGTAAACCTACCTGCACATTTTGTCAAAAATTAGGACATACTTACGACCAATGTTTTAAGCGTGATCGTTCTTTGACATCAAATATAAATCACATCGAAAGTGCAAAACTTGCCCCTTTAACTATCAGGATAGGAATAAAAACTTTACGGGCAGTGTTTGACAGTGGTGCAGAATGTTCAGTTATACGGGAGTCTGTAGCCGCAGCTCTGCCTGGACAGAGAGTTCAAACAGCTAACTACTTGAGAGGTATTGGACGATTTCCCGTATTATCACTCACGAGTTTACTGAATATATGTGTCATAGATGATATCAGCGTAGAAATTCAGTTTTATGTTCTGGTTGACTGTGAGATGTCGACAGACATTTTGGTGGGCATGAATTTGATTAAAGGCACAAAATTGAGTGTTATAGTAACGTCTAGCAAAACAAAATTAATGCACCAAGGGCTTATCAATCATATCACCACAAATAGTCCAATATTTGAAAAACTAGACTGTGATCTTTCCGACCCTGAAGAGATCAAACAACTTCGCATACTCCTTAATAAATATGAACACTTATTTATTCGAGGATACCATAAAACCCGAGTTGACACAGGTATGTTGGAAATCAGATTAAAAAATCTGGACAAATACGTAGAACGAAGACCATACCGCCTCAGTCCAGTGGAGAGAGAAAAGGTTCGTACCATTATCAACGAATTACTGAAGCACAATATTATACGTGAGAGCAAATCCCCATACTCTAGCCCAATTATCCTAGTTAAAAAGAAGAATGGAGATGACCGCCTTTGTGTAGACTTCCGCGAGTTAAATTCTAATACCTTGCGGGACCATTACCCACTTCCACTCATCTCCGACCAAATCGATCAACTGGCCAATGGACTCTACTTCACCACATTTGATATGGCGGCAGGTTTCCATCAAATACCTATTTCGGAGAGTTCCATAGAGAAGACTGCATTCGTTACGCCTGATGGGTTATACGAATACCTTACTATGCCATTTGGTTTATCCAACGCGTGTGCAGTGTACCAAAGATGTATTAATAGAGCAGTGTTTTCATTACTGGGCAGTGATGCTCAAGTTTACGTCGACGATGTCTTGAGCAAAAGTGCTGATTTTACTGAAGGACTAATAAACATTGAACGCATTCTCATAGCATTACATAAGGCTAGGTTTTCTATCAATGTGGATAAGTGCAGCTTCTGCAAACGCTCAATAGAATATTTGGGTAACGTTGTTTCAAATGGTCAAATCCGTCCAAGTCCAAAGAAAGTTGAAGCTCTAGTCAAGGCACCAGTACCAAATACTGCTAAAAAGGTAAGACAATTCAATGGTTTAGCTGAATATTTTCGGAAGTTTATCCCCGACTTTTCCCTTATAATGATACCCTAGTATGAGTTGACTAAACAAGGTGCTAAATGGGAGTGGAATGATCGACACGAAGAAGCACGTAATAAGATAATCCAATGTCTGACATCGTCTCCTGTGTTAACAATATTTCAAGAAGAAGCACCAATAGAATTATACACGGATGCAAGTAGCTTGGGATTCGGTGCCGTTCTAGTACAAATAATCAACAAACGTCAACATGCAATCGCCTTCATGAGTATGAGAACTACTGATACTGAAAGCAGATATCACTCGTACGAGCTAGAGACCTTGGCGGTAGTACGTGCAGTAAAACATTTTCGACAGTATCTGTATGGACGGAAATTCAAAATTATAACCGATTGCAATGCTTTAAAGGCATCTAAGCACAAAAAGGATCTCCTCCCAAGAATTCATCGGTGGTGGGCGTTTTAACAGAACTATGATTTTGAAGTAGAATACCGCAAAGGAAATCGCCTGCAACACGCAGACTTCTTTAGCAGAAATCCAAGTAGTTGTGAGGTTAACATAATGACAAGAGACCTGGATTGGTTGAAGGTAGAACAACGCAGAGATGAGACATTGCGTCGCCTGATGGACAGCTTCAACAACGGAAATCCAGTAGATGGTTACCTTCTAGAAAACGAAGTTTTAAAACTAATCGTGAGAGACCCAGTTTTTGGACAGCAAATCTGTGTTGTAGTTCCTAGGTCTTTCCAGTGGAGTATAATAAATTCATTTCATACAGCGCTTAAACACCCTGGATGGGAAAAGACTCTACATAAGATCAAAGAATCTTAATGGTTTGACAAAATGAGTACCTTGATGTGCAGGTTTGTGGACAACTGTATCGTGTGTAGAACATCAAAAGGAACATCGGGCGCTATACAAGCTCAACTACATCCAATCCAAAAGCCAACTACAGCCTTTCAAGTGATACATATGGATATCACTGGCAAGCTCGGCACTACAGATGACCAGCAATATGTTGTAGTAACTGTCGATGCTTTCTCAAAATATGTGCTGTTTTATTATGCTACCAATAAGAGTCCGCACAGCACATTAGCTGCACTAAAACGTATTATACACCTATTTGGAACACCATTTCAAATAATTGTGGATGGAGGCAGAGAATTCTTGGGGGAATTCAAGACTTATTGCCAACAGCTAGGAATAAACATCGATGATATATCACCAGGAATCAGCCGAGCTAACGGACAAGTTGAGCGAATAATAGCAACGCTTAAGAACGCATTAATAATGATAAAAAATTATGAAACGGAACAATGGCATACTGCATTAGAAGAACTTCAGTTGGCCATGAATTGTACTGCTCATCGAGTAACAGGTGTCGCTCCCCTCACTCTACTTACAAGACGAAAACACTGTGTTCTACCGGAACTACTCGGATTAGTAAATATGGATAACCAAACTATTGACATTGACGCCCTTTCCAGACATGTGCAGAATAGAATGTCTCAAGCATCGGAACAAGATAGACAACGATTTAATCAACGAAAAGCTAAGATCTGTCATTTTCAGAAAGGAGAATACGTACTTATCAAAAATAATCCAAGCAATCAAACCTCATTAGACCTTAAATTTAGTGAACCTTATGAGATATGCAGAGTACTTGAAAACGCTCGTTATTTGGTGAAAAAGTTAATTGGCAGAGGACGGCCTCAAAAAGTCGCACACGATCAACTACGTCGGGCCCCACAACCGGGGAACCAGAGGGCCGTATCGGCGGAAAGAGAACCATGCCCTGGTGATATTAGTGTAACAAGTGAACCCGGGCCGTCGACTTCTTAAGAATCATAACAGCAGAACTTAACACAAGAACAAAACTTCTAACTATTGCAAAATAATTTTCTGTTTTCTCTTTTAGAGCCACTGTGTATAACACAGCATCGACCTAATCCTAATTCCTACAGAGCCCCTGTGTACCACGGCGAACAGGACCGCCCAGAGCACAGCATCACTCCATTTCCATTCTACGAGACTACGAGAATTATGTGTGTAGACGTGATGTATGGTCGAAACACAAATAAATAAACAAACAGCAGTAAAGCTGTAAAAATAAAATTGAGCCACTGTGTATAACACAGCATCGATCTAATCCTAATTCCTATAGAGCCCCTGTGTACCACGGCGAACAGGACCGCCCAGAGCACAGCATCACTCCATTTCCATTCTACGAGACTACGAGAATTATGTGTGTAGACGTGATGTATGGTCGAAACACAAATAAATAAACAAACAGCAGTAAAGCTGTAAAAATAAAATTGAGCCACTGTGTATAACACAGCATCGACCTAATCCTAATTCCTATAGAGCCCCTGTGTACCACGGCGAACAGGACCGCCCAGAGCACAGCATCACTCCATTTCCATTCTACGAGACTACGAGAATTATGTGTGTAGACGTGATGTATGGTCGAAACACAAATAAATAAACAAACAGCAGTAAAGCTGTAAGAATAAAATTGGTAGGTGCTGAGCACGCACCACCAATCAGAATGGCCGTATCGGCGCAACAAAGTATAAGCGACGTATCAGCGCATTACTTAAACAATTATTATCGTGTTAAAAATTAATACGCGTTATTTCAACTGCAGAAATAACGTTATAACTTGATTGTTTATAACATTTTGTTTTTATTTTAAAATTAGTTGATTATTGTTACTTATAAATAATTTAAAATGATTTAATTCAAAATATAATTAAAAGCAGGTTATCGCTGTAACAATTTAGAAGGTAATTATTCTCAAGACGCAGGAAGTAGGGATAGCTTCCGCACGCTTGCGTTCGGTTTAAAAGGCGTGCGGCGGCTTGGGCAGCATTCATTCTTGTTCGTGCAGTCGAGCTGTTCAGACCTAGTTAAGTTCGTTAATTGTGAATAATTGTTAATAGTGAATAATCGTTAATTGTGATCGACTAACTTGTTCATTGTGATTAGTAAAACCAATTAAGATCAAATACGTGTAGTGAGTTTTATTATAAAAACAATAATGAGTGAACCTAGAGATCATAATAATGACGTCATCGATGATGACGTCATAGTTTTTAAAAATTCGTATGGTGGCCCTACTCCGTCATCAGAAGTGGGATGTGAACAACGCTCTTCCACTGCTGCTCAACCATCTCATATTAAACAACCATCGATGTCGCTCAACACTGAAACAATGCAACAGAATCTGAGTAATAACAGTTCAATGATTAATGTACCATCACAGTTCTTTATGCATATGATGCAAAATATGTCGGATCGACTAACTACTCCATCGGAAACAAAGGTGAGAATCAATGATATTTATCTACCTTCATTTGACCCAGACACTAACGTTGGAGTACGTGAATGGTGTCAACATATTAGTAAAGCAATTCAAACGTACAACCTCAATGATTTTGATATACGTATGAAAATTGGCAGCTTATTGAAAGGACGCGCTAAAATGTGGGTCGACGATTGGATGATAACTACATCTACTTGGGAAGAACTACGCAACAATCTTATAACTACATTTGAACCAGAAAACCGGTATTCCCGGGACATATTAAGATTCAGGGAACATGTTTTTGATTCTTCAAAAGATATAGCGGAATTTTTATCGCCAGCCTGGGTACTATGGAGACGAATTACCAAAGACAAGTTACCTAATGAAGATGCAGTTGAGGCTGTAATTGGTTGCGTTAGTGACGAACATTTACGGATCGAACTATTAAACGCGCGTGCAACAACAGTGCCAGAACTTATATATCCTCAATACGATTAAAGCGCGCTCATCCATCAAATAGTAGTATGACGATGCCAAAGTGTAGTCTAGTTTAATCCACAAAAAACAAAAGTTTTCGCGTTAACCGCAAGGCTGTGAAGAGATATTACATCTTTTTGCATATTCTTTCGCATTTACCACAGGGACAGCTCAGAGGAATTGTTAGAACTTATTCTATCCTTCAAATTTGATATCATCTGGATGGTTGGCGGTTCTCCGCTGTGCGAATCACTAAAGGTTTTATTCCTCGCATAACTTCTTTATGGATTTAACAACCAACGATACGAATGAAGGAGCTTCAAAAAAAGAGTACTTTTTTACATTCCTAGTGTTGCAGTTGTTCATGAGCGGCGTTAGTCACTTACGATGAGGTGAGCCGCATGCTACTCGTACTTTGCCTCCTTTTTTTTTAAAAGCACTCCAATGTATTTACAAGCTTCATCCGACTAACGCTAAATATGATCTTACAGAATATTTGTTGAGAATTATTATTATTATATATGTCTAAAATAGTCGCCGTTTTGTGGCGGCGAAAGAGTATCCACTACCCCATTACATCCCGTAAGTGTCGTAAGAAGTGATAGAGGGAAACTGAAACAGGAGATAATA
Organism: Parnassius glacialis; assembly: GCA_033319125.1. Lineage (NCBI taxonomy): Eukaryota > Metazoa > Arthropoda > Insecta > Lepidoptera > Papilionidae > Parnassius > Parnassius glacialis. The sequence continues at coordinate 36,325,395 of JAVANC010000016.1, forward strand.
CTAAACTTTGATAGGTCGTGTGGTTTGTTGAATAATGTTGATGATAATAGTGCATGCAAGTTAATGTTACGAGTATGTATTTACATTTTGTTTATCAGTTATACGAAATATAGTTTTTATTTTTAGCTTCTTTTGAAATATTCGTCGTTTACCAATAATTTTTGTATTTTGCTTTTCCATCCATAATAGCTTTTTCTCGTTACTTGTACAGAAAGTCCGTGTTATAATAAATCACGCAATATTTCCCAACACATATGAGCGACAGCGACAGAATAGACTTCTTACGACTATCCTTTTTTCTATTATTTCCGCTGTGAAAATTGTACGAATAGATTATACTTACTTTCACTTTGAAATGTGAAATACTGAAGAAAACACTGAGTAAACAAAAGTATTTATCACGCGGAGAGTTAAAAAGTTAACAGTAATAACAAAGAGTTCCAAGTAATTCAAAATAACTTATTTCATTGCTATATCAAATGAGTCATGTCAACAACAGACGGTTGTTTTCGATTGATACTAACTTAGTTTATATGAAATAGCAAAAGCTTCCCACCCGTATTTCCCGTATTCAATATTAAATAACATTAAGATGAAATTAATAGTGAAAATGAATGAAACGAATAAACTTGTTATTATTATTGTGGGGATATTTTTTTTTGTTTTCTCGTCTGAATATTACACATATTTTTGTTTTAACAATAAACAATAAATAAAAACAACTTGTGACGAAAATTCATGGTAGAAGATCGTTTGAAATAAATATATAATATATATATAAGTTTTCGACACGTCACATTACTTTTACTTTTTTTTTTTTTTTTTTTTTTATAGGATAAGGGTGACAAACGAGCCCACAGTCCACCTGATGGTTAGTGGTTGCTGCGGCCCATAGACATCTACATCTATCCACGTTTGCGAATCAAAATGCAGATGCGTTGTCACCCGTGAGGACTAAGATGGAATGCCTCATTTCCAGTAAAAAGGGCCTCCGGCCACCTGCACTCACCAAGCGAAACGCAGAGGTAAACCTCTACTTCACGCTGGTATTCTGTGAGGTCGTGGTACCACCCCGGTTCGAGCCGGCCCATCCGTGTGACAGCAAAAGCTGCCGCGTGGCTCTACCACTGTTTTTGTCTTTCTCATAAAATATTAGGTCCATTTGAAATTAGCGTTTTGTCGTACTGACCATTTTGAAATGAAATATCTCCTCTTTGGTTAAGAATTCCAAATTCAAATTTATAAATTCATTTAGCTGGTACATTTGAGTTTTGAAAATAGTCATTCATTTGTTTTTTTCTTATTATTTTTTTCTTTGGCGTCGCTTATTACCGCACAATGGAAATCATGAAATATCGGTATATTTACGAGTACGAGTTCTACCGTGGCACCGGTGCTGCAGAAACAGCTAGAAAAATTAATGATGTGTCGCAAAAGAAAGCACGGTACGTTTTTGGTTTCAACGATTTCGTTCCGGAAATTTCGACCATCAGAACCTACCCCGTTGACAGCCGGAGACCAAAGTGGAAAATTAAGAATTAAAGGCTATTGTGGAAGCGGATCCATCACAAAGCACTTCAAAGATAACTGCAGGCTTCGTGATAAGTGATAAAACTGTATTAATCCACTTGAAGCAAATCGGGAAAGTAAAAAAACTTGAACGATGCGTACCTCATGAATTGAGTGAATCGAACTTGCAAACACGCGTCGACTGCTGTGTTACTTTGCTTAACCGACACAACAATGAAGGGATTTTAAATCTTATCATTACTTGTGATGAAAAGTGGATACTGTTCGATAATCGGAAGCGCTCGTAGCAATGGCTGAACCCTGGAGACCAAGCCAAATCCTGCCCTAAACGAAAATTGACTCAGAAAAAGTTACTTGTGAGTGTTTGGTGGACAAGCGCCGGTGTCGTTCACTGCAGCTTTCTAAAATCTGGCCAAACGATTACGGCAGATATCTATTGTCAGCAACTGCAAACCATGAAGGAAGAACTAGCTGCTAAACAACCGAGATTGGTCAATCGCTCTAGTCCACTGCTGCTTCACGGCAACGAAAGACCACACACTGCATAACAAACAACCACTAAGTTAGATAAGCTACAATTGGAATGTCTGCGACATCCACCGTACTCCCCGGACCTTGCTCCGACAGATTACCATTTTTTCCGGAATTTGGACAACTTTTTACAAGGAAATAAATTCAACTCCGACGCGGCAGTTCAAACCGCCCTCAAAGAGTTTATTGATTCTCGCCCGCATTTTTTTTTAGTAAAGGGATCAATTTAGGTGTTCGAGCCTACGCTTGAACCACTTGAGATTACGCTATTAGAAATACGTCACTCACACCTTCAAACTGTCTGTTCCCGCTGTATCTGTAGACTGTTGCTATCTCTTTTACTCATGACGCAGCGCCCGGCGTGCGGCGCACGCTCCGCGCTCCTCAGTACGCTTTTGAAACTCTTAGCACTCGCACGTATCTTTGAAAATTTCATGTAAGTAACAAATCATTTTATATCGAAACTATTATGAATACCGCTCGGCGCCTCCGGCCCAGCGACATTTTTGTGCCACCTAGCACCTAAAAGCATGGTTGCTTTTTCTGCCGGATCGAGACGGCATGTCGTATCGACTTTGACAGTCACTGTAGTCTGTGGACGGCTACACTACCTACCGTCTGAGTGACCCGTCGTTTGAAAAAGACGACGTCGACTATCACTTGATTATGACGACAACGTGTCGCCTGTCGTTTCAAGTAAGACGACATTGACTGTCAAGTAAAACGACGTCGTCTATCAAGTAAGGTGACGCCGACTGTCAAGTAAGACGACGTAGACTATCAAGTAAGACGACGTCGACTGTCGTTTAAACAAGACGACGTCACTTAAATGAGACGACTTCGCCGTTTAGTTTACGGCATCTGATACTACGTGTCATTCTCTTAATAACATTAAATGACGTATATCCTGAACAATGTTGTTCGATTTCTTTTCAGAATTATGTCAAAACAGACAACATTGGGAGAATTAGCTGCTCAGCCCTGCCCAGCTGGAGAAGAGGAAAGTTTTGCAGCAGTCGTCAATATAATTGACCAACATTTTCCGGATGACTGGAGGTCATGGGAAGTTAATGATTACAGCTTTCACGAACTATTTGGAGCCGAAGTCTCTTCTAAAATTGAGGGCAAACTAAGATTCGCCATTTCGACCGCTGATCTAGCCCGAGCTTTTGCACCAGACTGTAGCTCTTTGTCTGAGAGGATGTATAGAACCATAAGGACAAAAATCTTGCACTGGCCTCTAGGCCGAGCTTTAGTGCATTATCCTCATCACATTATGAAAAAGATACATGGATCCGGGAGATATTATTACGCCTTTGTTGAGGCAGTGCGCACAATAAAGAGTAAACTGACAAATCGTAGAAGTGCGTCATCCGAACTACAGACCTCTCAACAAGATCAAGTAATCTCGGGCAATCCTGCACTTTCAGACACAGAAACGCCAGAACGTACTACAGGCAGAAAAAGATCTCACGAAATAGATATAGAAGCGGAGAGTTCTCCAATAAAACAACCGACTCCACCTCGAGGACAGGGAAGCAATGAACATTTGTTAATAGCCGTTTTGAATCAACAAATGGAAATGTTTAATCGTCTAATAGATACTCAAAGCAAACAAAACGATAACATTGGAAAAATATTGTCTAACACCATAAAAAATGACACCGTAAATCCCCCTGACCCAAACGAGTCATTTGATTCATTACCAGACAGTACACAATCTGATGACGAACACCAGCCGCCTCAGTATAATTCTTTTTCACGAGCGGCTCCGTCAACTGATAATTTTTCCACGAGAGAATCCGAATTACGAGCCAAGATATCCGAAGCGCAGAGAGAACTCGCTGCATTGCAATCAGGGGATAACGAGACATTCGATTTTGACCCAGTCACAAATGTGACTGAACCCAAGGTAGCTAAAACTGATCCACAATACCTGAAGCAAGGGATAGACTGTCAGCGCTTTGGCCAAGAAGGATGGCGCGACGTCAGATATGCAGATACTCAGAAGCAATTCCAAGCTTCATCAGCGCGTTTTGCGCATTGCAAGTAAATAACCTCCTCGCTGGCATAGCACCTAATTGGAAATCCTCTGCCGTTCTTGAAAAATTCGACATGACACTAGGTGCGATAACTCACGGCCTCTTACAATAGAGGAAAATCTTTCGAGATTTGGTGGACCAGCTACCTCATGAAATGAAAAATAAAATCGGATGTGCTTTTCTTCATGCTGATTCACAGTTTAAGAAAAAATCGGACGCCCTGTTGCAGTATGTTTGTGGTCGTCGGGCAGAAGTGATAGAACAGAGAAGAGGGGCATATAAGGTACAAAATAAGTCGCTTGGCAATATTTTGCACAGTATACCCCCATCAGAAACACATCTCTTTTCTGACGAAGCACTATCTAAAGTAGTTAAAGATTGCTCCAACAATGATATTAGAAAGTTTTTTCCTTATATCAACAAGAAAAAACCGTCAAATTTCGTCCAAAAGACAAATTCAGAGAGACGACAACGCAAGGCTCATCCAGAAGCAACTCACGATATTATCGTAACCCAGGAGGAATCAATGACACGGCCCGCACTAGAACCAAACAACAGCATCACTATAAGCCCTAATCACAACCACAACCAAAACCACAACAAGCTAGAAAAGATTGGGGGCGTGGTGGCAAAAGAAAGTGACTCTTTCAAAGCAGGGCGCTTACAAGATTATGCCCAACATTGGACAACAGCGCCAAAACTAATTCAAAACTTTATCCAGGGGTACAGAATCCCATTCAACTCAAAACCGCCAATAAGAAAGTTTTCTCCCAAGAACATTTTTTAATTTCGAACAAAAGTAACGCCAAAAATGTCAAAACAGATACAAAAACTATTGAAATCAAAAGCTATTCAGGAAAACCAGTATCAGAGTGGTTTTCTTTCAGAAATGTTCCTGCGAAAGAAAACAGATGGCTCTTTCCGACCAATATTCAACCTGAAAGGCTTAAACCGATACATCCAAACACCAAAATTTCACCTTTTAAATCACCTAAAAATTCCAACACTCTTGCACAAAAACAGCTACATGATGAAGCTGGACATATCGCAGGCATACTTTCACTTACCCGTATCACCCAGTCATCGCCGCTTCTTGTCCCTCAGTTTTCAGGGGAAAGTTTACCAAATGACGTGCCTCCCGTTCGGATTAGCGAGCGCACCGGCAGCTTTCGCCAAAATCACCAATTGGATTGCTCATACTTTAAGAGGCCAAGGCATAAAGATACTAGTCTATTTAGACGACTTCCTACTAATTCACGAAGATGCACATATGCTGGAAAGTCAGACCAAATATGTCGCCAAATACTTACAGAAATTAGGATGGCAAATAAATCAAGAAAAGTCCTCCTCTACTGCCACAACAAAATTAGAATACCTGGGAATAATTTGGGATACCAAACTAAACCAAAAATCAATATCGGAAAGCAAGACAGCCCATCTTACAATTCATCTGGTGTCTGTAATAAAGAGGAGGCGTTGGAGTTGGCACGATGCAAAGGTTATTCTGGAGAAGCTGAATTTTGCGTCATACGTTGTACCACTAGAGCGCTTCACTCCACAGTCGTTTACTCCAAAGGGCATCAAGCCGTTTACCTATGACAAAACCACATCGGAAATTGCCAATACCACCCTGTGCTATGGCGGAGCTCATATGGTGGAAGACGAATATCGAAAAAGACTCACCCATACATATACCAGAACCATCAGTTTTCATAACGACAGATGCCGCAGACAGGGGCTGGGGAGCTGTAATAAATGGTCAGAAGTTATGGGGCACATGGACAAATGTACAGCGGAAGTGGCACAGCAATCAAAAGGAACTCTACACGTTGTTCGAAATCTTAACACGAGTCCATTCTTTTATAAAAGACAAAACAGTGATGTTACAGATCGACAATCGAACAGCAGTATCTTATATCATGAAACAAGGGGGTACGAAGTCCTTGAGACTACTGGAGACTTCACTAAAAATTCTGGAACTTTGCCAACGTCAACATTTTCACCTCATAGCCCGTTATATACCCGGGATATACAACGGTCTGGTGGACAGCCTCTCCCGAGAAAAAGGTCTTCCCGAATGGCACCTTCAGCCATCGGCAGTATCAATGATATTCCAAAAGTTGGGCACCCCCCAGATCGATCTGTTTGCATCTGCGAGATCTGCGGTGGTACCAACTTATGTCAGCGAAGATGCAAAAGACACACGCAGTCTATTTACAGATGCGTTCAGCAAGACGTGGCAGTTCAAACTGGGATGGATCTTCCCTCCACCATCGTTGATACCCCGCGTGATTCATCATCTGAACAAATCGAAAGGAACGTACTTAATAGTGACTCCCGATTGGACAAAGGCGTTCTGGACGCCCGACCTAAAGGAAAGGGCAATTCGCCCGCCAATCCCAATAACAGATCTGAAGTCGAATCTGACAGATCTTCAAACAAATCTACCACCTCAGAACGTAGAGAACCTAAGTTTGTTGGTCTGGAAGGTACGGGCTGGAGTAAACAATTACAAAACTGGTCCAATACGGATATAAATCTCCTAGAAACATCTTGGAGGAAATCCTCTCTGAAAACATACAAACCTGCTTGGTTCCGGTGGCAGGCCTGGGCTCGCACCAACAATATATCTGTGGATAACCCCAACCCATCAGATTTGGCAAAATACCTATGTCACCTTTATAACACCGTAAGACTGGCCCCTCGCACCATTGCATTACACAAATCAGTAGTGGCAACTTTAGCGAACCCTCAGCGTTCAGAAGAACTAACTTCGCACCATTTGGTAAAGCATGCACTGAAGGCGATCTTTTTGAAAAATCCCCCGACAAAGAAAGCCATCCCCTGGAAAATAAGTGACCTTTTGGATTTCATTAGAACTTACGTTATAAACGAAGACAACCTATTTCAAATTTTTAGACATACCTGTGTCCTTCTCCTATTAGCTTCAGGAAGAAGAGTACATGATCTCACCTTATTGAGCATTAAGAAAGGGTTGTTTATGGATAACGGAGATGAGATAACTCTATGGCCTCAATTCGGTTCCAAAACCGACTCAAGCACTTATAGACAATCTGGATGGGTGTTAAAGAACAATGCAAACGAAGCACGTCTAAATCTTGTTTTGTGGATAAAGAAATCCATTTCAGCCTCTCAAGAGCGACGGAGGGAAAGAACTTGTGGAACTTGTTCATAACTACGAGAGGGACAGTTAAAAATGCATCACGCTGTGTAATCTCGGGATGGATCCGAACACTTTTTCGGGAAGCAGGCATCTCTGCCTCAGCAGGCAGTTTCAGAGCTGCAGTCGCGTCCGAAAACTGGACCAATAACAAATACAATATTGATGATATTCTTAAAAGAGGAAACTGGAGATCAAAAAATACATTTTTTAATCACTACTTCAGAGAGACGTCCGCAAATGGCATTAATCATAACCATACTACGAGGGTATTGAGTGATAATTTTCCGACTTTATAAAGTTGATTATATGAGCATTACATGGAAAATTCAAGAGTTAGAAGTACCTACTTATGTTTGTTATTTGATCAATTATTCACTTTCTATATACTTTTTGTTGACACTTTGTTTTTGATTATATAACCTTTAAAAAAAGGTATTAAAGTTTTTTTATTGACCGATTAATTTGTTATCTTTATTAAAACATCAGTCACAGTACGCATCGCAGCTCCGCCGGCAGAATATAAACACGTCTCAAGTGGTTCAAGCGTAGGCTCGAACACCTAAATAGAACCGTTTTCCCCCCGAAGGGTAGAAAACGGATATTTAGGTTTCAGCCGTAGCTTGAACCACCCTTCAGGGTCCTTGCCGGCTCCTTCAAAGGTACTGAGGAGCGCGGCGCGTGCGCCGCACGCCGGGCGCTGCGTCATGAGTAAAAGAGATAGCAACAGTCTACAGATACAGCGGGAACAGACAGTTTGAAGGTGTGAGTGACGTATTTCTAATAGCGTAATCTCAAGTGGTTCAAGCTACGGCTGAAACCTAAATATCCGTTTTCTACCCTTCGGGGGGAAAACGGTTCTATTAACTACCTATGAGATGGCAAAAGTGCATAGATAATAAAGGTGCATACTTTGATTAATGTCAGCTATCTGCCAGTGAAACTCCCGTCAATATCGGTCTAGCCGTTTCGGAGCTTAGCCGGAACAAACAGACAGACAGACGGGCAGACAAAAAATTTAAAAATTGTTTTTAGTTATAAGTACCGTATTTACTTTCATATGCATTTAGTAAAAAAATCCGTAATTTTGACATTACAAACAGACACTTCAATTTTATTTATTTGTATAGACTATTATAGATTCTGAAAACATCAGCTATAGGGTAATCTTCGCCAAAGGATATAGGGAAAGAAAGGGCTAGGAATGCACTACATAGTAAGTAAATTTCAAAGGTTTTGCGAAATCTCAATTTCTTATAATGGTTCATAGAGTTGTGAAGGGTTGTAATGATGGTCATGACGTATACTTCCAAAATATCATTTAAATAATTATTAATTCTTATATTATTTATTCTTATATTATTATTTTTGTAAATATTATCTCATTTACTAGCCTAAGCTAAATCTTTACTTTGAATAGGTTGTTACGGGTGGTGAGACCCATTAAGATGTCCGCATCAGCAGAATATTCTGATTGTAGACCACAAGCATGTGCTGAGTGGATGAACGGAATTTCTCGAGTTCCTGTGTGGTCTCTCATGCATTAGTTTTTAAGCATAGAACATTAAGTTAGTCTTAAGCGAGTTCTTGTAGCGATTAAACATCTTTTAATTAATAAATTCGTATTTTTCAAACGTTCTCCAACCCCTGCACAACTTGACTAGGAACGTATTATTACTATTTTTATTACAGCAAAATAAATAACCTTTTCGCAATTTGGCTTATCATTAAAGAGGACAGAAATTAGAAATAACTTGTTTCTTCGCCCTATAATTCTGTCTAAATAAGCTTTGTCGTCTTATTTTAATTAAACAGTAAACATAATTTTTGTGAAGTACAACGAAATAAAATGTTTGTTCTTGTAACATCTGTAGTATGTTTGTTAAGTAAGAAGTGAAGTTACAGTTTAGTTATGTCCTTCCTACATTTCTGAAATGGTTTCGGAGCAGTTAGTCGGCTATGCTGCTTCCACTTGTGTTGGCGGACTACAAATGTCCAAAACACTCCTTGAAATAATTTTATCCTTAGACATGCATGTTTTCTTATGATGATTTCCATCACCGCTTGTGGTCAATCAGCACTATAAATTACAATAACAATTTCATTTTTGCCAGCGGTGATTAAACACGCAACGCTGGCGACAGTAAAATTTACAGTGAGGGCATAGCCTCTGAACTACCACGATTTTATAGTACTGTTGTACTATTGCACCGTAGGTACGTTTGTATTGCCTTGGATTTCTCATCCTAAAGTTAAAGTTTTATAGACCAAATCCCAAAAATAATCCTTATTTTGAAAGGGACTGAGTTAGGAGACAAGGTCTAGTTAATTGAATTTATTAGATCTCTAGGTCGAAACTTAATTGTCATTTTTTGTCAAACTTAAAACCCGTTTCAAAGACAAAGGGCAATTTTGGCCAGACTTTAAAAAAAAATCCTTCTCCGTTAATATAAAGAACGTATTTTATCATTACACTAATTAATCTATCTGCACATAAAATCAAGTACTAAGTCCTTTTAGTTTACTTTTATATTTGTCTTTTTTTTAAATACGTTATCATCACACCAGGATTTTCTTCTATATCTTGGAGGCAGTTTACATATATAAATTGCACAAAAACAAACATCCAGATTGATTATTTGTAGGCCATACAGAAACTTGTTCCGTGTGGGATACGAACCCCCGGCCCTCAGAGCCGCAGTTCATTGCTAAGCGACTGCGCCACGAAACCGTCAAAATATATATATTAATACTATAATACGTGAGGGTAATATAGTCATCCGGTTAATATGGTTACTTTCTTATAACTCAAAAACCACAATCTTGTTTGCATAGATGGCTCTGTGATACGATAGCTTTGCATTAGCCAAGCAAATAATAAAGGGTCAAAACGACGCCGCCTTATCGAAACCATTTTGACAGTTGACATTATAGTAAATATTTTAGTCGATTTTTAGTATTGGTTAGTGTATTTAGTTTTATTTAAGTATTGATTTTTTGAAGTGTTCCTAATTATTGCCAAATCTTGGTTACTATTTATTTTTTTCTTAATATATTAGTTATAGTATACGACTTTGTGTTTTTGCCTCTGTCCTCTTCCTAGTTTTGGTTTTATATGGCGGCAAATCTTAAGGTGACCATATTACCCTCACGTACCTCACAATAATGTTGACAAAATCACAGTGGGTGTTTATTCTTTTCTTCTGATATGATTGCCGGAGTATCAGCAGTGCTATTGTATAACTCTACTAGTATACTAGTTTGTCACTCTTATTTCTATAAAACACATTTAAACAATTTGCAAAATTTAGCAAAGTTTGCCAATGTTTAGTAATTCCCTCTTTTCCAAATTTATCATACGAAGTTTTTCTTTTATGGGAATTTTGCCATTACTATTGTTTGGTTGAAATAATCAACAAAGAACTAGACAGAAAATATACAAATTACTTTCACAACCTATTCTCTCTTAGCTTGTTACATTTTCTACGGTCACGGTAAGCCGATCTTAAAGAAGTTTCGCGCGTGTAAACTAATGCCTACAATTTTTTCGATGTCCGTATATGTGATTCGTGGGTCTTCCCGCACCAACATTTCAGTAGTCCATACATTTTCTGCCGTTACTGCTATTTGCGAGGCCCCGGTTATTTGATCATCTTTAAGATTAGTTTTACCCCTTCAGAATTCAGCAAACCACTTAAAAATTGTTGGGCGTGATGGAGCTGAGTCCCCTAATGCTGATTGTTACTGTTGTAAACTTATTTGCTCGGTTAAACCATATTTAAAATCATAATAAATCATAGCGCTCAAATGTTCACGGTTAAGATAAGCGCGGGCAGCGTTGCAGGAAAATTAATAGAACTTTGTTTTTTTTTTTAATATTGAGCAATTGTCTTATTGAGTTCTATTTTTAAATAAATTTGTTTTTTAGAAACATATAACACGGGTGCGTTCCATTTTTAAATTTCGAGCATCTCAAAACTTATTGAGTGACCTACGTACAATATATAAGATTAAAAAAGAGTGATTGTTATACAAACGTATTATGAATAAAATATACTGCAATTTATTGTAATTTTATGTAATATTTTTAATACAAAGAGTAATGAGACGCCAGTATAGATACTATAGTCTTAGAATAATAACACCTAGAAGCCGAGTCCGCGTCCGTAATGCGAGGCAACTCAAACTAAGCCAGTATGGCTTAGTTCCATACTCGGTCCGTTAGTGCTCAAGGTCGTGTCGTGTTGACAACAGTTCCCGAAATTTTAATTAAAAATGACGGTTTGTGCAGTGAACGGATGTCACAGCACATCAGAGAAACACAAAAAACATAATAACATTACATTTCACGTGTAAGTAATACTTTTGAACTTATATTTTTACGTAAAACATTCATCAAAAATAAATATGAATTTTTAAAAACTGACACATGACATTGTAATATGCCTATATGGAATTGTTGTCAGTGGTAGAAAAAATCTCCCACTTTGTGTCGTGTTATTAAAAATAAAACACGTCAATATGAATTAAATACTTATAATAATAATACTTCATTTTCCGAAAGGTTTGATGATGAAGATAAAGAATTGACTCAACACTTATTGAAAACACCGATTCCAAATGATGTCGGATTTGAAATTACACGAGGTAACGATGATCCTAACTGCAGAAACCACATTGTTGGCTATATAGCTGGAAAGACATCTCACAACCCGAGTAAAATGTAAATATTGCATTGATAACATGCTTGCAAAAGAGAAACTTTGGTTCCATAAATTCTTATACATATGAGGGATAAAGGTGGATTGGTTTACGCCTCAAAAGAAGTTTATTCTATTTGTAGTGTTGCTGAAACTGATCTGAGACGTTATGTAAAAGAAAATTCAGACAATATTTTCGAGAAAGAAGTCACACTTCAAATTATGAGAAGATTCCTAGGAGGAATATTTTTTCTATAGAACACGTTAACTCCCACTTGCATGATTCGAATTTGACGAGACTTATTGTCAAGCGCTACTTAAGAATTAGACTGTTCAAAAATCCAAAAAAGAAAATACTTTACGATTCGTATCATCAAAGCGGCAGTTGTTCAGGAAACAGTTTCAGTTACAAGGCTACTGATATAAATGATTTTAATATTCATTTGTGTTTTTCTTATAAAGTTTTCGCAATAACTTTAAGCTGGAATGCGTCTACTGTGTAAAGCCTGCCAAAATTAAAATGTTCTTATGTTTTTCGTATTGTAGCTTACGTTATGCATGCAGTGAGGTGCGATGCACCATTATTCGACGATTATTAAAAACAAATTAGTTAAAACAAACTGAATAATGCATACTGAATTCACCAATCGTTCGTCGAACAGTCGTGTGTCGGGCATCGGGCGGGAGTGTATATTGAACTTGCATTAGTCATAATTATAACGTCTCTATTCAGTTTCAAAGAAAAATATGCTACAATCACATTTCGATGGCTCATAAAAGTGCTTGGCTAGACAGGCAAATACCCTATTCAAGAATGTTTTGAATTTGGCGGACTACACTTCGATAACAGAATTCGAACAAACTTATTTTCACATTTGTATCAGTAATACGTTACGTCGTAACTGTTAGTTTAATATAGTTTCAACTTCCCTACTTTTGGGGAAAAATTTAATATATTGGGAACATTGTTTTTTCACTTGTGTGCGTTTCGTCTAGCATAAACACAACTTGCTTACGCAAACATAAATTTGTTCTTGCCTCACGTTTGAACGTCCGCTTTGTAGGGAACTATCGTTCTAGGTGTTATTATTCTAAGACTATAGTGGAAAACACAGACTGCGTAACAAAAAAGATTTAAATCCTTCATTCGAATTCTGCCATAAACCACTCATATAACAGGCATTTTTAGTTTAGTCCAAATAGTTAACTTGAGTTGCGGTGTTAATAAAATTGTTAGTATTCTGTAAAAAACAAACATACTAATAGCTTTTTTTTAATTTCAAAACATTTTTTGCTTAAGACTTGCTTAATGCGATAAATTCTACGCCGGTTCGCAAAAGCGTCTTACAGTAAAACCAGTCTTACAATCTCATGTTAGGTGAGGACAATCAAACAATTGATATGTCTCATGTCTCTAAATTCATTATATTTTAATTTATAGTCTATTACAAAACAGACAAAGGGACTCTCTTATACTCAGAAATCAACCAGTTTCGTTACACGTGAGTATTAAACGAAAATATTCACAAGAGCTCAGCGTGTTTTTTTAGGTTGTGACACGTTTTATTACTTTGCATGTGATGACGTAAAAGAATCTGTAATTTATTCCGTGACACAGTTGGACAAAATCACATTTTATCAACACCGATATACAATATTGTACAAAATTTGTCCATTACCCAGTTCAAAAATCTATTGTTGAATAAAACCTGTATGAGAAGGACATTAATTATAATGTTAAACTACTGTCAAATCAAGCTATCACAAGTGAAATTTTAATATAATTTACTATCATGTTTTTTATCATATTCTTGCATTGTCATCCGAATTTGAGCTATCATCAAAATTAGTTCACCGGGAGTTTAATTTAAAATGAATTACCAAAATTCAGCCGGAACAACAGACAGACAGACAAACAAGAAAGTGTCTTAATATGGTAAAATGACGTTCAATAAGTTTTATTTGTAAAAAGTAATGAATAAATAAATTCTATTACTGCTTCTATTTTATCTAGCCAAGGTTTTATTTAAATTTGTAGTTGATAAGCTTTTTAAGTAAAGCTCCAGATTTAAAGCTTCTCAATATATATTTAATTGTCCAATAATATTCTAGCGTTTTTGTGTATTTAATACATGTAAATAAACGAGCTTATAACTCTCCTGATTGTATGCCCATGGAAAGCCGAAAGCCTGCGACAAAATTTTCACAAAAATGCCTGAAATGCGGTGTCATTCCACAGTATTAAAATAAAATGCCTCACCCATCATTATAATTAATCTCTTATTCTTCAAAACACACCACCGCAGTATAATGCTACTGGGCTAAACTAATTACAATTTTAAGTAATCAGTACTTACAAAACTATTTGTTTTTTGTCAAATTTTTACTTAAAAATTCTTTGTCTGAATTCTCATTGATAAAAGGAAATATCGTCAAAAACCCTACATTCCTGAGAAATAAAATATTTCGAAGACATGTAATTATCACATATTCGCTCTGTCAGCGCGTCGGTCTATCGCTCTACAAATCCCTTAGGAATAAGAGGTGGTTGAATCCAAAAATTATATGTAACTAGGCGATTATTTTCTTTCTTTGTTGGGGAGTTCCTTTTTAGCGTTATAATATTCCAATAGTAAAGCGCTGAAGAATATAGTCAAATTGCAGCCATATAAGGCATCTAAAAGGAAAGTGTCTGGCGGCCTTATACGCTGTTTAGCACAGGTTTTATTAATTTTTTATAAAATAAGGGTGATTAGTAATTTAATATTAAGATAGAATGCCTCGTTAATAGTAAAAAGGAACTCCGATTGTCCACACTCACCATACAAAACACAGCAATATTCTGCTGTTTTCGCTATGTATACAAGTGGTCACAGCGTGGCTCTACCACGTACATAAATATCTGTTTAAGTATTGATTAAAATGTAGTATCAGCGAATATTAGTGTCAATAACAGGCACGTACCTACTGAATCGTTCTTTGAAGAAACGTTGTCTAAGCCAACCTAGATTAAAAAATAAAAGTATAGATCTGCATTTTTCTTATTTAAGATAATAAATTCACTAAAAGATATTTATTGATCAAAGCATCTGTTTGTCTCGTTAAGAAACGCCGAAGCATTTTACGCTGAAAGCTTGCATAATAAATTGATTAAATTAATAATGCATGTTTTAAAAGCTGAACTTAACAGTTCAATACTCTTGAAATAAAACTAATTTTATGGATTTTAAGGTGTTTAATGTTAACTATATTAATACCAGGTGTTTCGAACGCTTTATACTATCCGTGGTCACAGTGGTCACCATGGGGACCTTAACTCCCTAAACTCTAAAATTCAATTCACAATGGATTTAGGACCAAGTAATTCTTTAACTTTCCTAGATTTTTTAGTCATTCGAAATAATGAAAACACCTATAGATATAGAGAAATCACATACTAACTGTAAACGGTAACTGTAACGGTGAACCTCACCACCGTCCATCACAGTTAGCTACTGCAGAAAAATTTGATTCAGAGAGTCTTCTCTCGACGAGGAAAGGGACTAAGAGGGATATGTGACAGCAAACACCTGACTGCCGAGCTTCAGCACGTCAAGCAAGTATTGAACAATAACAAGCATCCCTCTTCAGTGCTTATGTATGTGGTCTCTCTTACATAGGACAAATGAAAAGATCTATGAAACCCCGCATAAAAAAAAAACATATAAAAACATGTTAATCGATACCCAAACATAGATGCAAGACGTCAAGATAGTCTATGCACGTTCTGCGTATATATTATTACCAAAAATTAATATTTAAACATTGAATGTAGAGTTAAGTTAGGCTAGGCTATGAAAGGTGTTCTTGGTTAACTATCACATCAGGACGTCAAGCACCCCCGTCCCTCCCCATGACCAGAATTGCTGTAAAGCAGCCGAATCACCGGGAATTAAAAAGTCAAAATTAACTACGATAAAATGCAGAAAGTCAATTTATTCTTATTCCATGAGTAAAAAAAAATTAAGAAATCATTAATTCAATATTCTGTTATATTAATGCCAACAAGTGACAAATTGCTTACAATATTAGAAAACCTGCTTTATAGTGTAATATAGGATGTAATCAGTCACTGTAGAAAGATACAATCATATTAAGAGAATGCGGATTTTCAAATCTCCACTATATCATCACAATGACTATGCAAGTAACACAAACTGCCCCATACTCAATTAACCTCCTAAATTTTTATTTATATAGAAAAAATTCTTGGCAGTTAAGTAATAAGAAATTTTATTATTATTATTATAATTTATTCATGTGATTGATATTTCATGGTAAATCTTCATCTAATTTGATCACAAGATTGTTCTTGCTTTTTATTACATTATTTTTTAATTATAAAATAAGCCGAATTGAATAATAAAGCCGATCTGGGAAAGGAAGAAATTTGCCAACGACATAATCCTTCTTTCTTCATTAGCCTTACCTACCGTCTTATAGTCGGTCTGAAGATGGATATGTCATAGGTCAAAATCACGACAAACAGCACAAGACGTAGGTTAGAAGTTTGAAGTTTGTATTTAAGATTGAATATGTCCATGATTACATTTATTTAGGTCAACTAAATAGTCTATAAGCTTCCGTAAAAAGAAAAACTAAATAAAATAAGACAAAGATATAAGATACAGTATATGTAAATAGAATATAGTAACATGATATATACATACATAATACAAAATAATATTTTATATATGTAATAATATATATATATATATATATATATATATATATATATAAACGTGTTACGAATGGGTCGGCTCGACCGGGGAAAGACTACGCTCTCACAGAATACCAGCATAAAATGGCGGCTTAATACTGCTGTATTTCGTATGGTGGGTGTGGAGAACCGGAAACCCTTTTTACGGGAAAAGAGGCATTCCATCTTAGTCCTCACGGGTGACAACGCATCTGCATTTTGATTCTTTATTGAGGATAGATGTGGATGTCTATGGGTCACAGCAATCACTTATCCATCAGGTGGACTGTGTGCTCGTTTGTAAGCCTATCCTATAAAAAAACTAAAGTTAAGTTGACAGACTGCAGCCGAAACAGTATACTGCGCCCAAAACTTTAGTGGAACTGACGTAGAAATCTGGCCAAGGTTGAGCCAAACACTCTATATAGTTACATGACGACTCAATACGCCCAGTCAGGGATGGCAGGGTAAACTGGACACCATCTGTACCAACTGAACTCAAAAAACATTAAACTGTGAATAATTAAAAAAAAGTTAGAGAAGCCTTTGCCCTACCGTGGGAAAAAAAGCCTGACAGTAATAATTATTAGTTAATAAACTGACCGGTTTCGGCTAACGGCATGATCAGATAATATACCAGTTACTTGAACAGTGAACAATAAAGTTAAAATAAAATTATTTGCTACGATTTTTAACAGTGGGTAAACGTAAAATAGGATTGAAATATGTCATAATAAATTATATTGTATATTGTTGTATGATGATGTCTTGTATTACACATTGGTTATATTATATATCAGTGTTCTTCGAAACGTCTGGAATGTAATTAAATAAATGAATTGTAAAACTTGTCATTTTTGTAGAACCTTTTAAATAACTAGAGAAGTAATTTTCCACTGTAAAAACATGGTATCGTCTGCTCATATATTGTTATCTACTTATGTACATACGTACACTTTGAGTAAATATATATATATAATAAAATAATAAAACATATATAATAAGTAAATTGAGGCAATATTACTAAGCCGGATTATTCTCTAAGAAGTGTGAAATTTACGCCCGCATTTTGTACCATAATAGGATTAAAGTAATTAGTCAAAACTTAGATTTTAGTCGTGTGAATAGTACTAGAAGATTTTATGTAAAATTTTAGTTTAGCCATGAACTATAGGTATGAAGTATTAATTTAAGTATTTTCAACATGTATATGGTTGATGCATATGGTTACTATAATATCACAAGGGTAAATAACAATATCGTTGTAACTTCTTAAACATCTTCTTCGATTGAGGCTGGCTAAATGTAGTCTAGTTTAATCCACAAAAAACAAAAGTTTTCGCGTTAACCGCAAGGCTGTGAAGAGATATTACATCTTTTTGCATATTCTTTCGCATTTACCACAGGGACAGCTCAGAGGAATTGTTAGAACTTATTCTATCCTTCAAATTTGATATCATCTGGATGATTGGCGGTTCTCCGCTGTGCGAATCACCAAAGGTTTAATTCCTCGCATAACTTCTTTATGGATTTAACAACCAACGATACGAATGAAGGAGCTTCAAAAAAAGAGTACTTTTTTACAGTCCTAGTGTTGCAGTTGTTCATGAGCGGCGTTAGTCACTTACGATGAGGTGAGCTGCATGCTACTCGTACTTTGCCACCTTTTTTTTTAAAAGCACTCCAATGTATTAACAAGCTTCATCCGACTAACGCTAAATATGATCTTACAGAATATTTGTCGAGAATTATTATTATGTCTAAAAAAGTCGCCGTGTTGTGGCGGCGAAAGAGTATCCACTACCCCATTACATCCCGTAAGTGTCGTAAGAAGTGATAGAGGGAAACTGAAACAGGAGATAATACTAAACTTTGATAGGTCGTGTGATGTGTTGAATAATGTTGATGATAATAGCGATGATTAATGTTACGAGTATGTATTTACATTTTGTTTATCAGTTATACGAAATATAGTTTTTATTTTTAGCTTCTTTCGAAATATTCGTCGTTTACCAATAATTTTTGTATTTTGCTTATCCATCCATAATAGCTTTTTCTCGTTACTTGTAAAGAAAGTCCGTGTTATAATAAATCACGCAATATTTCCCAACACAGATGAGCGACAGCGACAGAATAGACTTCTTACGACTATCCTTTTTTCTATTATTTCCGCTGTGAAAATTGTACGACAGGATATATATTATACTTACTTTCACTTTGAAATGTGAAATACTGAAGAAAACACTGAGTTAACAAAAATATTTATCACGCGGAGAGTTAAAAAGTTAACAGTAATAACAAATAGTTCCAAGTAATTCAAAATAACTTATTCCATTGCTATATCAAATGAGTCATGTCAACAACAGACGGTTGTTCTCGATTGATACTAACTTAGTTTATATGAAATAGCAAAACTTTCCCACCCGTATTTCCCGTATCCAATATTAAATAACATCAAGATGAAATTAATAGTGAAAATGAATGAAACGAGTAAACTTGTTATTATTATTGTGGGAATATTTCTTTTGTTTTCTCGTCTGAATATTACACATATTTTTCTTTTAACACTAAACAATAAATAAAAACAATTTGTGACGAAAATTGATGGTAGAAGATCGTTTAAAATAAATATATAATATATATAACGGGAATGAATAAAACTATGAAATTTTAATAATGAATTAAATAGTTTAGATAATATCAATTCTAATGTTTTATCTTAATTTCATTAATATTAATTTAGCCATAAAATTACTTAAGAATTTAGGATTATTTATTATTGTTGGATTTCTTTTAATTAACCAATCAAAACCCAGAGGTTCATGGCTTGATTAATACGGTGATCACAACAACCAATCAGAGCGAGGTTCGCTGATGAAACGCCTTGAGCGGAGTCGTGGTGCGACTGGATGAAAACAAAGACAAAAGAGGAGCGGATAGAATCGGCGTGGGGTACAGTTTTGTTTTTCTGTTTGGTGTGTGATGGTGTATGTCTGTGTCGCATTACGAACTCGCTGCTCTTTTATTAATTTTAATATTCTTTAATACAATTTAGTTAGTGTTATTTTCTGTAAAATTTAATTTAAATTTAAATTAGTAAAAGTATAAACAAGTTTATTATTCGTGTTATGTGTTGTGCTTGTATTTACCCAAAATGTCACCCACAAGACCTGTTGATAATAATGGCTTCATTGAATGCGACTTTTCTTCGACATCAGAAGTGGGATCATTGCAAGCATGTAATTTATTTAGTGAACTTCGAGGGATGATAATGACCGATGGCGTACTTTATTCGAAGCGTAATACATACAGTAATAGTATCCAACTTCTCTTGGAGGCTTTACATCATAAACCACAAGATAATACCGAGGATTTTACGCGCCAGAATTTCATCCTTAAAATGAAGATGCTGATGCTCAAGCTTGTTGATCATATGAGAAGTTTAAACCTACCTCAATTTCCGATATTTTTTTAATAAAAGTGAAACAATGATCAAGCATGTGTGCAGTGCTACACGTGTGGGTTCAAGGGTCACATGCCGTCGCGATGCTTAAAACATGATCGTCTTCAGGTAGTAGTATACATGAACAGGCAACAACGTCGACGAATGTGGAGAGGAGAGTTAATTTGTGCGGCTTGAAACCTGTCACCGGAGTAATTACACAGTTTGGTGAGAAATTTCATTTTGTTTTGATTCTGGAGCTGATCGTTCCCTTATTAGAGAAACTACAGCCAATAAATTTTCTGGCAAACTACAGCATGCTATCATCAGCATTGTTGTAATAGGCAAGTCTCAAGTAATATGTAAATGACAATTTTTTTTAAATTGTAACTCTTTGGAGCTACACCGTAGAAATATTGTTTCTCATTATGCCCAATAAATATTTGAATAATTATATTTTAATAGGACGTGATTTATTAGGGCTATGTTTTATAGTAGAACTTTCATCTGATGATCTAACAGTTAAGAAGTCTAGCGTTGTTAATATTTGTGAAGTAGGTAGTACTGTGACTACATTTGATAATATCGACCCTGATATTGACCATCGTTCTATTTATAATATAAGGGAAATTCTTCATAGTTTTGTAAATTCGTTTATTGAGGGAACGCCTACTAGTAGAGTAAAAATGGGAGGATTAAAATAACATTAGTAGATTCTAATAAAATTGTGCAGAGAAGACCTTATCATTTAATTGTGAACGTGAAATTGTTCGTAATAAGTGTAATGAACTTTTTGTAGCGAGTGTGATTCGTCCAAGCAAATCTCCTTTCTCGAGTCCTATTTTGTTAGTTAGGAAGCGTGATGGATCCGACCGCATATGTGTAGAGTATAGAGAACTTAATTCTAATAAATTTTGAAAAATTAGCGGTGGTGAATTCGGTTAAACATTTTCGACATTATTTGTACGGTAGATCATTTACAGTATGATTGTAACTCATTGAAGTCATCAAGAACTAAAGTTGATCTAACACCCAGGGTACATCGTCGGTGTGCGTTTTTGCAAGCCTTTGATTTTGGGGTAGAATATAGAGAAGTAAAAAAATAGCCCATGGCGATTTTCTTTCTAGAAACCATTTTCCAATACAGAACAAATTAATTGTAAATAATGAAGTTATAAAAAAAATGTAGAGTAAAAATATATTAATATTGCTGGGTTGTCAATGAATTGGTTGCAAACAGAGCAAAGGCTAGATGATCCTGAATGTAATTTTATATAATGAAGTTTATTTATAAAATTTAAAACGATGACATAGGTTTATAAAGTAGCCGGATTTACGAAATACGATTAAATGTTCTGTACAGTAAAATTCAAAGAATAATCGAAACATGTGGCTTCCAATTGTACCTAAAACTTTTCGTTGGTCAGTTATAAATCATATTAATGAATCCATCATACTCTTGTGACGAAAAAAAAACTTTAGAAAAAAACTTACCAACATTATTAGTTTCCTAATATGGCAAAATATGTTAGAAAATTTGTTGAAAACTGTACTACCTGTAAAGTGGCTAAAGGAAAATCTGGTAAATGGCAAATTGAATTACATCCAGTCCCAAAAGTTTATATACCGTGGCATACAATTCATATAGACGCTACTGGCAAGCTTAATGACAAAAGCGACTCAAAAGAGTACGTATTTGTATTCATTGACGCTTTTACTAAATATGTGTTGCTACGTCACTCGTTGCGAATAAACGCCATGAGTGTAGTAGAAGCCAGTAAAGCTTCTATAGTACTTTTTGGTACTCCTGTGAGAATAATAGCAGACCAAGGTAGATATTTTGCAAATACTGAATTTAGGGTATTTTGCAACAATCATAATATTCATTTACATGTTATAGCAACTGGTTCTATTCGACCTAACGGTCAAGTGGAGCGTACGATGAGTACTCTGAAAATATGCTAACGGTGGTAGAGAGTAGTCATGATATACCTTGGCAGGATGCTTTCGACGACGTACAGTTATCTTTAAATAGTACAACATATAGAGTGACGAAAGAAAGTTGACTAGAGTTTTT
The DNA here is from genome assembly GCA_033319125.1 of Parnassius glacialis. Taxonomy (NCBI): domain Eukaryota; kingdom Metazoa; phylum Arthropoda; class Insecta; order Lepidoptera; family Papilionidae; genus Parnassius; species Parnassius glacialis. The sequence goes on from JAVANC010000016.1 coordinate 36,347,636, forward strand.
GATTGGGAAAGTTGCAAGATCTTTAAGATTAATGACAGTCAATGATCATGAAATTGAAATTGACTTGGAAGAGTTGCGAGGGAGGGCTGTAAAGTTAATGCATAAAAACGCTAGCATTGACAAAAACGGTTTAATGCCAATAAAGCAAAAGTTACATCATTTTCTGTAAGAGATTATGTCTTGATTGAAAATCATGAGTGAAATCAAACCAAATTAGATCTTAAATATAAAGGTATTTATATAGTAACTAGTAGACTATCGTAAGGTTTGGTCTCTATTTCATTTTTAATGTAAGAATTTAATGAAAAGAAAGTATGATTTGGCTAGATAGCGGAGTGTTATGGCATAGGAGGCTGCTTTGACAGCGGAGGCTGCTTCGATAGCGGAGGCTGCTTTGACAGCGGAGGCTACTTTGACAGCGCAGGCTGCTTTGACAGCAGAGGCTGCTTTGACAGCGGAGCCTGCTTCGACAGCGGAGGTTGCTTTGATAGCGGAGGCTGCATTGATAGCGGAAACTGTTTTGTATGGGGAGTCTGCTTTTAGAGCAGAGGTTGATAATATGGCATCATTGACTGTTTGGATAGTGGAAGCTACTTTAAAGTAATAATTATTATTTTTGAATGAATGGAGTAGCTTATCGTAGATTTTTGTTTTTCTCTTTGTAGATCAAGATAATACCGATCAAAAAGCATCACACGAGGACGTGTGAAATGTCAGGAAGGCCGTAACGGGAATGAATAAAACTATGAATTAAATAGTTTAGATAATATAAATTCTAATGTTTTATCTTAATTTCATTAATATTAATTTAGCCATAAAATTACTTAAGAATTTAGGATTATTTATTATTGTTGGATTTCTTTTAATTAACCAATCAAAAGCCAGAGGTTCATGGCTTGATTAATACGGTGATCACAACAACCAATCAGAGCGAGATTCGCTGATGAAACGCCTCGAGCGGAGTCGTGGTGCGACTGGATGAAAACAAAGACAAAAGATAGGATAGGATAGAATCGGCGTGGGGTACAGTTTTGTTTTCTGTTTGGTGTGTGATGGTGTATGTCTGTGTCGCATTACGAACTCGCTGCTCTTTTATTAATTTTAATATTCTTTAATAAAATTTAGTTAGTGTTATTTTCTGTAAAATTAATTTAAATTTAAATTAGTAAAAGTATAAACAAGTTTATTATTCGTGTTGTGTGTTGTGCTTGTATTTACCTAAAATGTCGCCCACAAGACCTGTTGATAATAATGGCTTCATTGAATGCGACTTTTCTTCGACATATATATAAGTTTTCGACACGTCACATTACTTTTACATGTTTTTGTCTTTCTCATAAAATATTAGGTACATATGAAATTAGCGTTTTGTCGTACTGACCACTTTGATCTGAAATATCTCCTCTTTGGTTAAGAATTCCAAATTTAAATTTATAAATTCATTTAGCTGGTACATTTGAGTTTTGAAAATAGTCATTCATTTGTTTTTCCCTCATGTTTTTTTTATTTGGCGTCGCTTATTACCGCACAATAGAAATCATGAAATATCGGTATATTTACGAGTACGGGTTCTACCGTGGCACCAGTGCTGCAGAAACAGCTCGAATGATTAATGATGTGTCGCAAAAGAAAGCACGGTACGATTTTGGTTTCAACGATTTTGTTCTGGAAATTTCGACCTTCAGAACCAACCCCGTGGACAGCCGGAGACCAAAGTGGAAAATGAAGAATTAAAGGCTATTGTGGAAGCGGATCCATCACAAAGCAATTCAGAGATAACTGCAGGCTTCGTGGTAAGTGATAAAACTGTATTAATCTACTGGAAGCAAATCAGGAAAGTAAAAAAACTTGAACGATGCGTACCTCATGAATTGAGTGAATCGAACTTGCAAACACGCGTCGACTGCTGTGTTACTTTGCTTAACCGACACAATAATGAAGGGATTTTAAATCTTATCATTACTTGTGATGAAAAGTGGATACTGTACGATAATCGGAAGCGCTCGTAGCAATGGCTGAACCCTGGAGACCCAGCCAAATCCTGCCCTAAACGAAAATTGACTCAGAAAAAGTTACTTGTGAGTGTTGGGTGGACAAGCGCCGGTGTCGTTCACTGCAGCTTTCTAAAATCTGGCCAAACGATTACGGCAGATATCTATTGTCAGCAACTGCAAACCATGAAGGAAGAACTAGCTGCTAAACAAACGAGATTGGTCAATCGCTCTAGTCCACTGCTGCTTCACGGCAACGAAAGACCACACACTGCACAACAAACAACCACTAAGTTAGATAAGCTACAATTGGAATGTCTGCGACATCCACCGTACTCCCCGGACCTTGCTCCGACAGATTACCATTTTTTCCGGAATTTGGACAACTTCTTACAAGGAAAAAAATTCAACTCCGACGCGGCAGTTCAAACCGCCTTCAAAGAGTTTATTGATTCTCGCCCCCATGGTTTTTTTTAGTAAAGGGATCAATTAACTACCTATGAGATAGCAAAGTGCATAGATAATAAAGGTGCATACTTTGATTAATGAAATATATTTTACAGAAAAAAATTGACTTTATATTCCTGTCGTACAAAACGCCAATTTCATATGTAAGGACCTAATAACAAACACATACTTAAATAATAGTATTTTAGTAAATAAATTTTTATTAAATATAGTAAACACTTATTTATGAATTTTAGCAAACATTTATTAATTTCAGTAAAAACTTAATGTATAGAAAACTATGAGTTTATTTTATATTCCACTAGCTGGCCAGGCAGACATTGTTCTGCTCTATGCGACGACTCTTTACCGTATAAAAATCCGTACATTAGCAAAATAAAAATATTGAAGGTCACTTATCGACATAAAAATTATCCTATCTCTCAAGTTGGACCAAACTGCACACAGTGTGCAAAATTTTATTGAAATCGGTTCAGTAGTTTAAGAGTTCATCGCGGACAAACAATATGACGCATAATTTTTAAAGGCAAAGATTAATCATATATTGATACATATAGATTCTTCCTATTATTCATATTCAGTTTATTATGACAACCCTGATTTGTCAAACGTGTCTGAAATTAGGTACTTCTTATTGGAGTGCATACTGTTAGCTTCATACATTTCGTATACAGACCTATCAGTTTCCACTAAAAGAAAATAAAAAACTTGTTATTCAGAAATAACTTCTACTATGTCTAAAATCATATTCATGCTTAAAGAGGAGATACTGTACAATAAGCCTTATTTCGTCTGATCCGTTACTTATCCAAATAATTTAAAATTAAAAATTTTGTACAGCCGACTTCAATATAGGTTATTTGAGAATAACTCAATAACCATTGGTCTGACCTTGATCAAATTCATATGGGACCACACGAGGACTATTAGCTTTCATATAAAAAAAGAATCATCGAAATCGGTTCGCCCAGTACAAAATTATGAGGTAACACACATAAAAAAAAAAAAAAACATACACTCGAATTGAGTACCGTCTCCTTTTTGGAAGTCGGCAGATAAAATAGAATTTTTAGGTATATATGTTTTGATTTTAGATTCATATCTGTGTGGTAATATTTGAAATGTACTTTCCATTTATTACGAAGAATTTTTAGTCGGTAATGTTTGTAGCTGGGACCACTAGAAACCTTATTTATGATGACATATGGTTAATATTAGGGACATCCTCCGTAATGGATTTAAAAACGTTTAATACATGAAATCATGATTTTTTACGTCGAAAAATAAATAGTTTTGATTTCATGCATTTTCATTTCATTATATTAATATTAGTATTAGTTTTATGATTCTTATGAGTACAAAGAACCTACATGAAACCTCCAAATAATTGTTTCGGGTCTGGATGTTCGTCCTTGTGAAACCTATGTATGTAAACTGCCACCACGATACAGTAAAATCCTAGTGAAACAAGTGGTAAAATAAAAAAATTTGTACAACCGACTTCAATATAAATTATTAAGGATAACTCGAAAGCTACTGGTCAGACCTTGATCAAATTTCTATGGGGCCACATGAGGATCCCCAGCTATAAAACAAAAAAAATAGTCATCAAAATAGGTTCACCGAGAAAAAAGTTATGAGGTAACACATAAAACACATTAAAAAACACACAATCGAATTAAGTAACTCCTCATTTTTGAAGTCAGTTGAAAAATGATTGTCGCTCAGTTACCAGCCAACCTGACTAACCAGCTAGTTAGTTGTAATTTCTTAAATATTATTAATCAATGACTAAACACCAAAGAGTTATAGTGTGAAATGTAAAATGTTGTATAAATATATGAAAATGACAAATTTAAAAATGGAACAGATAATTTTTACATTATAAATAACCTGAAAGGAGACGGTCCATTTCTGGCCCAGTCTATGTACAGTATACCGTAAAAAAGAGAAAAATTCAGGGATTTTGTTAAAAATAAAATGAGAGAATAAATCAAACTAAATAACTTGCAAAAAATATAAATGCAATCCCAAGTTTTTGAAGGTTTACAAGATGGTGCCCTTCCAGTCATAAAAAAGTAAAAAGGACACGGTTGTTTGTCAAATGTCATTTCTGTCAAATGATATTAATTTATATTTATTCCGAGCTTGTTCTAAACTCGTGAATGTGTTTAATTGTGGATATCTTTGGCGATTCGGTTTTTTGTTTGGACTTTGGATTACTACCTTTGACTCTACTTTTGTTTTATGGACTTAATGATTTACGTGAGATTTCGAATTCGTTGATATCGGATATCTGTATTCTGTAGAATCACATTTTGTATCAGTAAGCAGGTATGTACTAAAGAAAGATGTTTCCTTAGGCTATTAAACGCATTTGAATTTGAACGACATGCTTCTATCTGTAGTCTGTTAATAATTATTAATTTCTACATAAGTTCATAATGGCTGCAAAATCTTAATATGATGTAATTATCTTTCAATTCATCTGTTAAACATGTTGTACTGTTTAAAATGAGCTTATGCAATATGGATAGTTAATTAAAATAAGATTTTTTTGTTCTAGATGGATGAAAATGCACCCATATGTTCACAATGTTTTGCAAACGTATTACAAGAATTATCTGTCGGCACAAATCTTGAAAATGAGCTCCAGCGCCCTAATGCCAATACTATCAATATATTGTATGTTTGGTATCAACGAAGACTGGGTAGCAGATAAGTTGTGACCCAGTTAATATCATCACAACAAGACTCTGTTTTAATAAGAGGCCGTATAAAATCTCGCCATTACTCGGGCAGAGGTTATTATACATATATAGGTACTGTTGGCCAGTTAAGGGACAAGTTGGGATAAGATGATTGCAGGTTATTATTGCAGTTGCACTTCTGGACAAGAGACTTGCTGTGCCCACATAATCACCTTTGTCTGGTGTTGGGCTCGGTATCAAAATTCCATAACCGCACCGGCCTCAATTCTGGATGGCATTTCAGTAAGAGAGGATTTTGTAGTAGGATAAATAAATAAAAAATAATAAAATTAAGCTGTTTTATTTATATTACCTTAAGTATACAAAAGATAATTGACCTAATGTTTCACTTTCTATAATTCATAGGACTGTTAACCTTTGTTATGACATTATCCAAGTTTTAAATGTCTGTCAAGGCTCAAGGCATACTCTGACACGCTGACGACCTGTTATATGAAAATATTTGTACGCCGGAAACAGCAGAATATTTAGGATAGGAATTTTTTTGTAAAAACTGTAATGTACCATATTATAACAATTAAATTATATTATCTATGATTGTACTCTAGCACTTCAGCGGCCCAGATAGACACATATACCTGAACAGAAATTAGTATTTAGGATTATTCTGTTTATTCAGCTTAAAACAGCCACTCTAAAGTAAAATAAGTTAAATATATTCTTTATTATTAGTGCAATGAATTAGTATCTCAGGGTGATTTTTTTAGGGTAGGGAAACGGAGTTACCCGCTATTCACATATAATCTCGGATTTGAGCTATCTGGCACAAAATTTTTGTAAAAGCTATCAAAACACTTAGGCCTCATTTCCCCATGTAAAACAAAAAAAGTCCTGGATGCCCCTGGCACTGAAGTGTGCATTAGTATACACTAATGAATGCAATGAAATAATTTTGTGTGTAGACACCGTTGATTTATCTCAAAGACATTTAAGTAGGTAGTAGTAATAGAGTCGGACATCAGCAGCAAAATTGTCGTCTGTAACTTATGTCCTATAGGATATATCTCCGTTAGTCTTAGTGACATCGTCATAAAGTCAAGACGCATTCTTTTTATATCTTTAAAATATATTCTTATAGAAAATATGCCCGGTTGTGCATTACGATATTGTAAGTCACGATATGGAGCAAAAAATGAACGTGATTTTGGTTTGTTATCGTAAGTATAACGTATATTTACCGAATAATCTTAAAATTTTAATATTTCTAGTAGATTGTTCTAGAAAATTCATTTTTATTGTACTAAGCGCCCTCTGTTATCCTGTAGCGTCACTATTTATTTAAAGTTAGTGATTGACGACGTTTATCGGTTGGAGTTATCGATAAAAATAATATACAGGTTGCCGATTTAATCATTTACAATATTTGAGGAGGTAAAACAGTCAAAGATACTGTACCCATACCAACAAAAATGAGTAGCATATACCAACTATGCTAATTAGCCTACTTTATGTGGAAGGGTGGGAATTTTTTTTTATAATAAACAATTGATAGCTGAAAAGATTTGTCAATCTAGAAACTAAGTTATTGTAGAATAAGTAAAACAGAGATTATCTATTACCTTCACTGTAACAGGTTATATTTCACTATAATTACTTAAATATATAAAAGCAGGATCAGTATAAAATCACCAAAAAATCTGTGGTTCGTAATGAAATGAAATAGTGAAACGATTAACGAAAGATAAAACAACAACAACTAAGTGAAATGAATATTAGGGATATTGATCTGAGATCGATTACTTGAATTGTTGTTGTAACTGTTACTTGTTGGAATTTTGATATTTTGTATTTTTTATTATTATTTTGCAGATATGTACGCAATTTTTCTACAGTTAACACAGAAACATAATCGAAAATAGATATTAACATGCTCAGTTTAATCGATAATAGATTATATTGCGCTCGTTTCAAATCGAATCGAAAATCTGTCTTTTTCTTTTAAGTAAATAGTTTGAAGTTTAAACTGTCAAGTCAAGTTTCAGAATGAGAAGTCCTCTATGGGAAGATAGCGTTCAGAAACGAGAATTTCACTAGTGTATTCTTTATTGTAATCGATTTACTGCCATAAGTAATACACTACAATCGATTTTCTAACTTATTTCTCAATTTAATATTTTTTCGAAATCTAGATTGTAAAAAGTATACGGCCAATTTTTTAAAACGTTCACGCCGGCGCGGGCCACCGGTGACCCGCACTAAACTGTCTTATCGGGCGGCGTGGGCCACCGGTGACCCGCACTAAACCGTCTTATCAGGCGGCGTGGGTCAAGTATAAACTAATTAGTAAACTTCAGGGCCCAAAAGTCCCATTCTCCTTTACAAACTGTTTTGAAACATATCATGTTATTAAAAATCATTTGCTTACAGAGTTCTATGAACCGGCAGTATAATTATGGTTTTTGTGTAAGCACGTATCTGGTAATTTTAGGTTTCCGTCAATTAATAGCGCAGTGCGTGAAAAGTGGATACGGTTTGTCCAAATAGAGCGCAGAGAAGAAAATTGGCTACCATCTGCTACATCAAAATTATGCACGAAGCACTTTAGAAGCGAAGATATGTACTACGGAAAGACTGGTCGTACAATTTTAAAAAAAGGATCTTTTCCTCGTTTGGCAAGTGAAGTAAGTCGTATGTTTCTTAATTATTTATAGCGGTACAGCCAATTAAAGCTGAAAATTTGTCTATTAGTCTTAACCAGAGACTTATATTCAAGTTTTTCTTGATATCAGCTTTTTTATTAATTTCAGAATAATGACACAGATGCGGAGCCTACAAGAGTTACACCAACCAGTGTTGCTGTATCAGACTCTGAGTCAATATTTGATACTCCGAGGAAAATTGCATTGAAGTTGCAAGTTCGCAATTATCAAAAACAAAAAATACGATATCAGGCTAAAATTAAAAAACTAGGTCAACAAAATCAATATCTAAAACGGAAAATATTAAACTTAAAAGATTTAGTTAAACATTCAGAAAAGAACTTTGATATTAAAAAAAATGTGGTTAATTCCTTAAATGCTACAGCAGAAACGCAAGCCCTCTATGATAGACTCAATAATCAATTGACGAAGGCAGGATTATCTCGTCGTAAATTTAATCCTTCTTTTCGTAAATTTGCTTTAACCCTTCATTATTACTCTCCAGCTGCTTACAAATATGCTAGAAAATGTTTTAGTAATGTTTTCCCGCACGTTAGAACATTGCGCAGATGGTATGTTAGTGTAGACGCGCAGCCGGGTTTTACGAACGAATCATTCCGCGCTTTGAAGTTAAAAAGAAATAAAACGGGAAGGGAATTAATTTGTTCTTTGGTTTTTGATGAGATTTCTATTAGACGTCAGAAAATATGGAACACCAAAATAAATGAAGGTTTCGTCAACTTAGGTTTCGGCGACATAAGAGACGAAATGGCTTCTCAAGCACTTGTTTTCATGGTTGTGTCATTAGACCAAAACTGGAAAATACCAGTGGGATACTTTTTTATAAATAGTATTACAGCCGAACTTAAAGCTTCATTAGTTAAGAAATGCTTGAGTTTATGCCACGAAACTGGTGTCAAAATAGTCAGTATGACTTTCGATGGTGCTCCAACAAATTTAAGTACTGCAGAAATATTAGGTTGTGAATTAGGTAACCCTGATAATTTGAAAACAGATTTTCCTCACCCAGATACTCAAGAAAGTGTTGTGGTAAAATTGGTTAGGAACACATTTGAAAGCAAAAAGATATTTTTCGACGCAGAAAACGAGAAAATAAAATGGTCTTTGTTGGTGTCTTTAAATAAGCTACAGACGAATGAACAGTTACACTTTGCCAATAAGTTATCCGCTAGGCACATTCAATTCAGAAATCAAATAATGAAAGTCCGATTAGCAACTGAATTATTAAGTAGAAGTGTAGCAAAAGCTTTATTACTTTGCAATGAATTACTTACTGGTAATACATTCAACAATGTTTCTGCTACTGTATAGTTTATCGTTATTTTAAATGATTTGTTCGATGTCATGAACAGCAATAAATACGGAAATTATGGCTTTAAACAGCCGCTAAATTTCAAAAACAAACCGACCATTTTTGCATTTTTAGAACTGGCCAAAAATTATATATTGTCCTTGAAACACCTAATCAAAATAAGAAAAGAAATAAAGCGTCGTAATATCCCTAATAGGATCATTTTAAAATTAATAAATAAGCGTTTAGTATAAATCACTATAAATAAAACGGGATTTTTAGGTTTTTTGATTAATATTCAAAGTCTGCAAAAACTGTACGAATTAGTGTTAAATACAAACAAAATTAAATACTTAGCAACGTACAGACTAAGTCAAGACCACCTCGAATTGTTTTTTGGATGCATAAGGAGACATGGGGGTCACAACAATAATCCTAATATTATGCAATTTAAAGCAGCCTACAAAAAAATTTTAGCCAATTTAGAATTACGTGATTCTTTTTCGGGCAACTGTGCTCCAATTGACAATTTTGCTATTCTCACTGCTTCTGCTATAGAAACTGTAAATAGCACTTGCTTGTCAAGGTATGTAGATAATGAAGACTTTCAGTTACACGAGGATCTAGAGAAGGAATTTGAAACTGATTTTGTAGCCCAAGAATATTTCGAGTTGTTAAATGAAAAATCTGTATCTATAGGAGCTTATCAAATTATTGGCTATATTTCTGGTTACGTGTCTCGTATACTAAGCAAAAAAATTAAATGTGAGATGTGTGTATCAAGCTTAATTTCAAACAAGAAATTAGATTTCCATAAATTAATTGTTATAAGAGATATGGGCGGGTTATGTTTTTCGACTAAAGATGTTTTTGACGTATGTAAAGCTACAGAAATATTCATTCGAAAACTAATAAACGAAAATGATGGCAAAGGTGTATCTGTAAAGCACAATATTGATTTCATCAAAACTAAAGTATTAAAAGTTTTCTTGAACTCTAATATATTTGAGGGCTTAATTATCCACTCATTTGAAAGTCCTGCAATGTTCAATCTATAATAGAGACTTATGCTAATATTAAACTTAAGTTTGTTGCAAAGTTGGATCCTGGTCTTCAGAAGAAATCTAAAAGACAAAAGTTCACAAAACTAATTTTATTTCAAGGGACGTAAAATTATATAAGTCTAATATAATTAATTAATCATAGCAAGTTTCAATCAGCTATTCTTTTAAAATAAAATCCAAGGAACAAATGTTTCAATGTTTTGTTATCAAAGTAGTAATTAATTTTAAATATTTTTCAATGTTTTTTTTACTTTTTGATGAGTAGATGACGTCACTTCGGTGCAGCTACCGCAACTGTAGGTTCAAAAAGGCATGAAAAGTCAGTCTGGTAGAGATTGCCGAGTGCAATGGGACCGCCCGTATATTAGTTAAGACAACTGCTGTACTAATTTACTGGTGAACAACTTACATTTAAATTCCTTGGTCAACCTTCGGCTCACATACACGGAAACATAACCGACTATGATTATACGAGCTTCTGTTATATTTTCATAATCCAGCATATTTGCGAAAATATTACAATTATTTTCTGCCTCTATATCAGATTCCAGAGCTCTTGTGTTTTCTAAAATTTCATATTCAAGCAATTTAATATTCAAGTGTATCATATCTATTACAGTTTGTCGTGCTGTAATTGAAATTTTGTGAAGAATAATGTAAAATATTGAAATTGTCCAAGGGTATGCAATATCCAGTAAAAGATGATCTAAGTTTAAGGTGACTCAATTTTTTTTATGCAGCTCTAAGTTATAGTGCATTAGGGTTATTATTGTAGTTATCGTGTTTTCTTATTAATCCAAAAAGAAGCTCTAAGTGATCCTGACTATGCGGTACATAGATATGTAGTCCAGATGCTTTTTCTCTTCTACTAAGTGGTTATATATTGTTTTCATCGACTCAATACAAATGATAGCACCCAAAGTTCCGGTTTTATTTGCAGACTCAACAATATTTTTTTGTTATCTGTATAATCATTCTTGATATTATTACTTTTTCAAACATTCTTCTTGATCTGGTATAATATGTCTTGACTTCGTCTAGTAATGTAAACATCTAAGTGATACAATTTACTGTACCCTCGGTATCCTGAAATTGTGTAGATTTTAATTGTTCTTCACAAAAGGTTTGTGCTTTGGCAACACTTATACTTAATAGCTGTGTTGCAAGTTTCACATTCATAATTTAATTACGAAATTGTATGTAACGGGACTTAAACTTATTAGCAAACTGAAGGCCTTCATTATGCTGAAGCTTATTTAAGTTAATAAGGAGCTGCCATTTTACTCTCCTTTCCATCAAACAATAATCTCTTTCATTCAAAATAGTTTCTAATCAATTAAATACATGGCAGGAATTAATGAAATGCATATTTTTTCTGATGTACTTGGATGTAGGAAGTTGGTTTTCAAATTATTCACATCAGCTAGCTGTCATCTTAGAATTTCAACAGCTTTAAAATTAGCTGAGCACCAATCAAATTTAAGACTTGCATTAGTTAAATCAACCTCGTGGCACTTGTTTAAACAGATATTTATTAAATTTGCTTTTGTTTCCACATATTACAGCTGTTAAAAATACCCAACAGGCAGTTTTCAATTTTTATTTAAGGACACAAGCATGAAAACTAAGGCCTGAGTTGCTATTGTGTCTTCATCTTCATCTATTACAGCGCCAACTCCAAAATTAACCATACCACGTTTGAAATTTTTTGTAATAGCTTTCTAATCGCCATCTCATCAAATACCAACGTACATACCACAGGCTAATAACTTAATTGACGTTTTTCTTTTAGTACTCGAAAAGTTTCAGCAGTAAATCCCTTTCAACTGTTCTGCGTTAACTGATCTGTTTCATCTGCAGATTATTCTAGGATGTGGGAGAGCTGTCTTGTAGATGTCTCTGACATATTTGTAAGCTACTGTAGAATAAAAATGCAAAGTCAATGCGAATTTCCGTAATGGTGCGGTGTATAATATATGATGTTGTTTTTATAGGATAGGCTGACAAACGAGCACACAGATGTATGTGGTTGCTGTGACCCATAGACGTCTACATTTATCCTCAATAAAGAATCAAAATGCAGATATGTTTTCACCCGTGAAGACTAAGATGGAATGCCTTGTTTCCAGTAAAAAGGGTCTCAGGCTCTATATACTCACTATAAGAAGCACAGCAGTGTTTCACTGTTATTTTACGCTGGTATTCTGTGAGACGTGGTCGTTCCCCGGTCGAGCCGACCCATTCGTGCTACAACTATACTACTGCTGCAGCAGGGCTCTACCACGTATAAAATGTTTATTTTGATTATTTTGCTTGATCAAAGATTTATGTAATTCCACAACCTCAGCTTTACACATTAAAACATTTTCAGTTTTCGGATCTAAACCAAACTTATCATTTAAAGTTAAAACTATTTTTATATGATGCACGTTTCCCCTTCAAATATCTATTTTGATGTTGAATATTTTTTATGTGTGTTACATCATAACCTGGTTTTGTTTGAACTGTTTTCGATGGTTCTTTTTTATTACAAATTTGGGTGCTGCTTTTCATGTGGCCCCATATAAATTTGATCAAGGTCTCACAAATAGTTTTTGAGTTATTCTTAATAATTTACAGTCAGTTGTACAAAATTTTAATTTATAATTATTATATCAGGCAATTTCTTTCTCGCCATACTTTATTTAAAAGTTTCTTTTTAAGCAAAATTTTCCAAAGAGTATCAAAAATTTACTCTGATTCGCTTACTCGTTCAGATATTGGATGCAAACTGGATTTATGAGTTGTTGAAGGCTGAAAAGAAAACAAAATATTTATTTTCCATTGAATTTAATAAAACTGGTTTAATCTTATGCGTGTTTAATTATAAATTTCCTATTATGTCATGATGTGAGGAGCGCATAGACCTTATATATAGAGCCAAAAGAAATAGACGTGAGGAACACGTAGAATTGTTTAAGAATTAGCTTATATATATATATATATATATATATATATATTTCTGACCAAGCAGACGTTATTCTGCCCTTTCGTGAAAGTACGTAAAAGCTATCGTTTCTCTCAAGTTGAACCAAACTGCACACAGTGTACAAAACATTGAAATCAGTCCAGTAGTATAGGTGTTTATCGCGGACAAATAACGTGACACGTAATTTCTATAGATAAAATTATTTTACGAAGTCATATATTTAATCATAAATAGTATCTCTTCGTAAACTATGCTTGTACTATTGAAATCTATGAATAAGCTAAAAATGATAACTGAACAACAAAATAAAAGTAAGTACAATTGTTGCGCCGATCGACCAATGATATGCTATTATTATAGCTTGTAATGGACCGAGTGACGTCATCCAAGATGCCATCAAGGCGGCAACCAAAGTGACTACTGTTTGAATTGATTCTTAGTTATTGGAAATTAATACTATTTTATTTCATGTCACCAAAGAGGCATAAAAAGTTAAAGTGATTTTTTTCGTGTGATGGAAGTCATGATAAATAGATTTATACAATGAAACAATCATTTTACTCCCTATTATTATATTTTAAAGCATTTCAAGCTTAGTAACCTTCAACAACATTATCGATACTTTGGTATCGAAAGGGTAACATTCCTAAAACGATCTTATATTAAATGTCACCTTTGTAGAACGCTCCATAGAGTATGCTAATATTTAGAAAGGACCCTCAGAACCTAAGAGTATATATATGATAACTACGTTTAGTCAGAAACATAGTTAAGAGTGCTCAGAACAATTATTTTATAAATGTTATTTATATGAATTATAAAACTAATATTTTATTAGAATTAGTTTCGTTACTAAATTACGCTTCTCTAAATTAACAAAATTTACTTTAAATGACGAGTTTCCGTAGTTACCTACGCGTCGCGTTTACGTCACATGCTTTAGTGTTATTTCCTTCGCCGCGTGAGTGTAAGAGGCAACTACAAATTTATAAAAAATTAAGTGGGTACAATAGAAATTTTTGTTAGTTTTTATATAAAGGGTAAGTACTTACACTGTCTTTAAAAGTTAATTCCTTATATTTTGCTTCGTAACAATTTTATATACTTTATAAAATTTCCATTTCAAATACTGTGTCGTTCACGTATCAATAGACAGAATTAACTGAAAATTAAAAATTAAATACAAGGTGTGAACGATCACTATAAATCTTGTGTAATTAACACAAATTTTCGTACTCCGCAAAGTCTTAAAATTACGTTTTATGTTATAATTTCGATATATAATGAACATTATGCCGAAGTTGTTTTCAACAATAATTAAAAATTTTGTTCAACCAACTTCAATATAAATTATTAAGAATAACAATATTAGACAAACCTTGATCAAATTTATATGGAACCACATGTGAAACACCAACTTTCAAATAAAAAAAATCATCGAAATCAGTTCACCCAGAAGGAAGTTATGAGGTAACACACATAAAAAAAAACATAGAGTCGACTTGAGTACCTCCTCCTGTTTGAAGTCAGTAGAAAAATGGCGTTGGTCAAAGATTTCATAATAAAGTATATACCTATGATTAAATTTTTGTTTGAGGCTCCTACTGAATATATCAATATAATCTTTGTATATAAAAATTACGTGTCACATTGTTTGTCCGCGATGAACTCCTAAACTACTGAACTGATTTCAATGAAATTTTGCACACTGTGTGCAGTTTGGTCCAACTTGAGAGATATGATAGTTTTTATCCCGATAAGTGACCCTCAATATTTTTTATTACGAATTTAATATTTTTTATAGGACACAGGGTCATCGGAGAGGGCCGAACAACGTCTGCCTGGCTAGCTAGTAATATTATATGTTTCTTTTCTTTATGAAAATTGAGTGTTTCTATATCTTTGTTCCTTTCTTCATAATATTTATTTGATTTTAACATTTGACAATTCGTTAGATTTGCTTTAGTTGTAGAAGTGACATAATATGTTCTTTTTTTCTTTTCAGTGGAATTGTTTGGTTTTGTTATTTTTTACTGTTCTAACCATAGAACTTGTTTACGCAACTTTTGTTTAATAAATTGTTTGATGCTGTTTGATAACTTTTTTTTCACACAAAAAAATTGTTTCAAATAATAAAATTAATCCCTCCCTCTCCTTACAGTTTCCTTCTACTGCTGGTCATGGGCCATGGAAATAAAGGGGAGCACAGAATTTTGCTGCCACAAATATCACCCACCTTTGCAACCCTGCCCTAAACCTCGCACAGAGTATCCGCATTTCACCGAGATTAAATTTAGAAAAAATGTTCGCCTTTTTCCTCCAACATTTTTTTTCTTATCAATATTACAGGAAACACCGTTACATCCTAAAAAAACGCACTGAACATAGGCCTCCACTATATTCCTCATAGAGGGTATACTTGTCATAGTTGCCACGTTCTGTTCCACGGTACACATACCTTGTCACTTTGTAACAAGGTACGTGTACCGTGGAACTTATGAGTGGATCAGTCGCCTCTTACGAAACCCACGGAATGATATGAATATTCATACACCGCCACTACACAGCAATTGATAATTTCTCGAAAATTTCATTTATCGACAAATCGTCTTGCAATCGTCGTTACTGTAGCGCTCACTTGACCTTCATACAAATAATTCGATATTTTAATTATTAATATTTTTTTTAATTTTTGGATAAGAACATAGTAATGACTCTAAGTTATATATACCATCTTTAAAAAAAATTGTCTTTGGCCTGACCTACTATACTCTTAGGCTTGACCATAGTTCTGACTAAGTATGTCCAAAAAATGTCAAGTTCTGAGAGGTAAGCGTCACCTACTGGGGAATAGCTAAAATGTTATCTTAATAGATGATAGTGTAGTTTTGCTATTTTTAGCTAGAGGGCGTCAGACACGCACGAGCTTAAAGTTTTTGTATAGAAATTTCTCCAATGCCCGCTCTATAGTATATATATATTTTAAATCTCTTTGATTTATCTCAACAATCTTCTTGTCTGGAATTAGGTAGTACGTTTTACATTTGTTTTACAAATATCAACAAGAACGTTAGTTGTTTTAAGATCAAAAAAGCACATACACAATCTTTATTACACGTTATTCTTGTTTTGATCAAAAAATACAACTATTTTGCCTTACTTTCCTACTAGTGTCGAGACATTTTAGCCATTTTACATAATAAATCTACCTGATAGGCGATATCAGAGATATCAAAAATGACAGCTAACGTCAAATTAAAACGACTTCAATCCGCCATTAGTGTTGCAGTTTTTGGTGAGAATAAAATATTAATACCACTGAAATTAAGGCAAATTCGTGGATTTGAATGATCAAAAGTGGTTTAATATTTTATTTTAATTTATTTGCATAATAGTACATAAACTAGGCCTACGCTTCATACAATTTTGGACCGTCTCCTTTGTGCTAATTAACCAATTTACTAATACTATCACAGTATTAAATAAGCCTTAGATGTAACGGTCATAATATTCACCTTCTTCATTAGCCGATAAAAGTCCACTGCTTGACATGGACCTCTCCCGTTTGTAGGGAAGGATTTGCCAGGTGGAAAGTCAATCCCGCAGATGGCAGTACAATCATCTTGTGTAAAATAACTAAATCATCAGAGTCATATATTATGGTTGTAGCACGAATGGGTCGGCTCGACCGGGGCAGGGCCACACTCTCACAGAATACCAGCGTAAAATAGCATCTTAATGCTGCTGTGTTTCGTATGGTGAGTGTAGAGAACCTGAGACCCTTTTACTGGAAACGAGGCATTCCATCTTCGTCTGAGGACAGGTGACAGCGCATCTGCATTTTGATGCTTAATCGAGGATAAATGTAGGTATCTATGGGCCTCAACAACCACTTACATCAGGTGGACTGTGTGCTCGTTTGTCACCCTTATTCTAAAAAAAAATTACGAATTATTCGGTTCGATAATTGAGGGATCTATACTGTGCCTGACAAGCGTGGCGATCACTCCTAAAGGTCCATCGCCCATGTCCAGCAAACTGTTTGAAGTAATATGTACGTAAGTAGATTATACTTCAATGTAGTAAATATACATATTTACGAGAACGGTTAAAAATATCCATAGACATTTACATGCATTCACGAAATGGAGGGCTTAGAGAGGGAAGGATGTTATAGTTGTAGCACGAATTAGTCGATTCGTGTTACAACTGTAATATAGATGTGGCACGGCTCTACCACGTAATAAACAAAAACGCATAAGAATCCGACTGCACCATACTAGGGATACCTATCCAAATGAAGTCCTAATCAGAAAAGCTAGGAAAGACAAGGAGGCAGGTGGTAATGAAGCCCCTTTTTTATGAAAAGAAGTTGAAAAGTACCACATTCAAGATTGAAACACTTTCCTATAATAGTATAAAATAATACAAATGATTTTTATATTCACTCAAAACAAAACATTTTGAGAAATCGGTTTTATTTAATAAAATTATGCTATTTCGTCTCGTGGATCGTGAGCGAGGATATCCGGACATCGCGGCTCCGTACTTATCGGTAACTGTAACTGGATATTCAATCTTTCTCCTAGAGAGTGAATCTTTATCGAAAATAAAGTTGTCTGCAACCCGTAGTAACCGCGCAATCAGTTCTGATCTGTGGCCTTCATTTCGTATAATATTTTTCTTTCAAAAACTTTAATTTTAGAGATATTAAATTTCTTTTATATGAGACTTCCTTCTTATTAATCAGGAGTAAGTTTGCGTGTAGTAGCGACGTGGCGAGTATCTTCCTGTGGGTGTCTTAAGATGTGACAGAGGAAAATGAATCAGAAGATAGGCAGACGCATCTCTTAGGAAACACCTAAAAAATAATAAAAACAGCGGTTGTCAATTCATTATAAATTAACTAATGGTAATAGACGTGGAGGAATTACGTATTATTTTCGAACATTTAAGGAGCAATTAATTGGCATACAGTTTAATTTAAAAAAGTAGATATAATATCTTTTATAGCAAAATTAAATATTCTGTAATAATTTTTTTTTTAATTTATTATATTATTAATTGATTATAGACGTGGAGCAATTACGGATTCTACTGGAGCATATATGAGCATACTGTTAAATTTTAAAAACGTAGATATTTAGTTTTATAGCAAAATTAAATTTTCGATAGTTAAATTTCTAAAAAATGTATTATCAATTAACTAATAGCAATAGACATGTAGCTATTATCGGTCCTAAGGGAGCATTTAATTGGCATACAGATGAATCAAAAAATAATGTTCTACGCTAACTTCCTTCTGGTTGTAGCAACTATGGCAATCCTTAAGGGAGACCGATGTTTAGCAGTGAAGAATGAATGAAGTATTATTTAAAGTATGGCATGGAAAGCTTATGATACCATCATATTGTATCACGTGTTTATATGATAGAACTCTCGTATTAAAGAAAACGGATGTCGCTGACACGCTTTTTCTATTTTGTAGGGATGAAATATTTGTTGAAAATTATGAGAAAGCGAAAGGAACGAGTCTAATAAAATGTTTTGTGACTATATTGTTCACATATGAATACGCAAAATTATTTATTCCTCCAAATTTATAATTGATGATAATGATAATTGAATAAGTATTTAGTATTTTAGTTTAAACGATATGTCGACTAGACTTCAGTCGACATATCGTTTTTATGACTTGTTATTGTGATATAAATACAAAATTATATTTTTAATAGAGGTAAGGTGAGAAATGAGCACACATTTCAACTGATGATTAGTGGATGCTGTGACCCTTAGACATCTACATTTATCCTCGATTACGAATCGAAATGCAGATGCGTCACCCATGAGGACTAAGATGGAATGCCTCTTTTCCAGTGAAAATAGGATCTCCGGTTCTCTACACTCAGCCTACGAAACACAGCAGCATTAAACTGCAATTTTACGCTGGTATTCTGTGAGAGCGTGGTTCTACCTCAGCCAAGCCAACCCATTCGAGCTATAACTATAATATAGTTGTTGCTCGTATGGGTTCGTAATATATTCTTACACTATTTATAAATTTTAATATGTACTAAAGGCAGAGAGTTTTTTTAACATCGTATCTAAGAATATTATTCCGATTTAGCGATCACTTGAAACAATAGTAGAAATAAATAATGAAATGGCTCAAAGCATCTCGATTTATTCAGCCGGGAACGTGACGGGAATGTTGTTAGGTGATAATTAGGAATTCCTCGGCAATGAACCTAATGAACCCGAAACAAATCCTTTTGACCTCAGTAGGAAACTTTCGGGTCTAACTAAGTAGAAACAATTTAGTTGAATTCGTAACGTTCACTCAAAGTACTTGTAACAATAACCTTCGTAAAATATCAAAGATATAAATAATTGCTGGGTGTAATAACAATCTATTTAAAATAACTATAACAATTTAAGTCTTTCGCTGTTTCAATATCTGATCATTTGCAACCTTATATTCCTTTTATAAATCTTGAATATCATCCCGTGGGTGTCGTAAAAGGCGACAGAGGGAATCATATCAAGAGATGTACAGCACCGTCTTCCTATTAACGACTAAAAATAAAAAACTGCGGTTACCAACCCTTTTGCCAAGCGTGGCAACTATGGTAAGTATTACCACTATGAGGCAATCTATTAGGGAGGCCTTTTTTAAACTGTGGACTTTAATAGGGTGTAACGGTAAGGGAAGCAATGAAACTAAAAACAGCTTTACGCTGAGCTGGACGTCCATTCATTACTAAAATGAGGACTAAGGATTTACATAATTAAGTATATTTATTACATTGAAGTATAAAGTGCATACGTACATATAACATCAATTGTTTATTACGCAGTTTTTTTCTTTATTTTCATGCTTATAAACAGTTTGCTGCTGGACTGGGCACTTAGGAGTGATTGCCACGCTTGGCAGGCAGAGTATACATATATATCAGCGCCTATACTAGAATTATTTTGTGCGTGCAGTTTGGATCATAAATCATCGGAGTATTTCGCGCTCTCTCTCACTCGCGGGCCTTAGTGATGCGCATTATTGTTGTCGATAAGCGTTATCGATAGTCTATTTAGTTTTGTCATTATGTGGGTTAGTGGTAAAAATGAAAAAAATAGAAAAAATAAAGTATTTATTAATATAAGAATAATAATGATTTAAAATAAATTATTAATTAAGTATCTATATTGATGTGAGTTAAACGTTAATTAATATTTTTTACTTTCTTGTTAGTTCGATAGATGTCGCTAATAGAGAAAAATGCGTTCTATGGTTTGACTGTTCACGACACTGTAATAAGATTCAATGTAAAGTTTGTATTTCAAGTCTCATTATACTTTCGATTCGATCTCGTCGTTTTATTTTTGGGTGGACCTCACAGACACAGTAGGCAGTTCATGGTCCTTTCGGCCGGGTTTGCGAAAAGTTAGTTAGGTAGGTAGGGTCGCTTTAACAGTAATAGGTACAAAAGTGTAACGGTAAAAGTGTGTTCCGTAAAAGTGGCTAACAAAGCATATACAAACGTGTAACACAGTGAGCAGTGACCACTAGTGAATTTTGTTATAAGATTAACTATAATAAAAAAAACAACAAGTTATTAAAATAAGTAAAATTGCGAAAGAAAACAAAATCGTCAAAAAGTGTAGTATTCGTGATTTGAACTTGGATTTGAAGATGTCGTATGTCTGTACAACGCAGTAAATTTAAAAATTGAATGGGTAGACTGAAATAACGCTTGAGAAAAGAAAAAACTGTTTAAAAAGTGGTAGATTTTAAAAGTTGTTTGGGCATATTAGTGTTATAAAAATTTCAAACGTTACTTTATTTAAAAGTTGTCTTAAAAAGTTGACGACGTTATCATAAAAGTGAAAATGGATGCATATATTAGTGCACGATATGAACTATTAGAGCAAATAATACGTACTCATAGTAATTTCAAAAATTACCGAAAGACAGATTAAATATAAATTATATTAATACGAAATTGCAATTGTTAGAGCAAACATGGTCGAATATACAAGAAAATCACATGAAGTTATTGCGTTCTTACGATAAAAAAGTACTTTCAACTACAAATTACGTGGCTGATGATATTTATTTTACTGCGGAGGAAGAATACACTATTATATATACAATATATACAATAATATATACAAGAATACAAATTACAAATTATTTCTCCGCAAATCCAAAATCAAACTACGGATAAGACATTAAACTTATCTACTGCCACACCCGTGGATATTAAGATACGTATAATAAAAATCCCAACATTTAATGGAAACTATACAAAGTGGCATTCGTTCCATGATCAATTTGTATAATTAATACACGATCATGACAGTTTAAAGAATTTTCAAAAACTACATTACTTAAAGGCGCATGTGGTAGGTGAAGCAGCAAACTTAATCAAAAATATTGCCGTAATAGACAAAATATATGAGTATGCTTGGGAAAAACTTAAAAGAAAATTTAGCAACAAAAGAGTAATAGTTAACGCATACCTACACAAGTTACTGTCAATTCGAAACATACCTACTGAAACGGCTAACGCAATAAAATATTTGTTAGATACGACAACAGAATGTCTAAGTGGACTTAATAGCGTAGACGTAAACACAGATAATTGGGATGCAATTGTGATCTTTTTAATAGTCAACAAATTAGACACAGAATCATTAAAACAATGGAAAAAAAATAAACAGAGAAAACGATGATAAGCTTCCTACCTTCAATATGTTAGAATTTTTAGAAGCACGATTCAGATCTTTAGAAGGTATTCAATCAAATCGAGTGAACACTGGACGTCCCACACAAAATACACAACAGATAGAGAAAAAGGTGTACCATGCGAGTAAAACTGAAAGTAGAAAATGTATATGTACATACTGTAACGGCGACCACTTCGTACGTAAATGCAAACAGTTTATAGCTTTGAGCTACGAAGATAAAAAGAAGGTTATAGAGGAAAAAAATGCTTCAATTCTCTTGTTCCATATCATGGAGTCAAGATCTGTAAGCATGACGCTCGTTGTCATATATGTGGCAAGCAACATCATTCGTTAATACATCTACCTCCTAAAAGTATCGATGAGATAAACACAGCATGTGTCAGAAATAGTGAAGAGACTTCAGTAGAAGAAATACAAAATATAGAATTTATTTCCAATGAAGGACAAAATATAATTACACATTTAACCATGGAAAAGAGACCGAATATTTTACTGGCGACTGCATTAGTCAAAGTTCGAGCGGAAAACGGAAGAATACAGCAGTTACGAACATTGATAGACCAGGGGTCTAAAGGGTCCTTCATAACCAAGTCAGCTGCCCAAGCCCTAGTTTTGAAAAGAAAAACAGTCAATGGCTCCATCAGCGGTATAGGAGATTCAAAAACGTTTAAGGTTAAACACAAAGTAACATTTACTTTGCAGTCTTTGACTGTGGACAAATTCAACTTAAGCGTGGACGCTTATGTACTAAAAACATTTACGCGATTGCTGCCATCAACACAAGTTCTGGTAGCATTTCAACATATCCAAGGCTTACCATTGGCAGATCCCACTTATGGTGTATCAGGGAGAATAGATTTACTTTTGGGCGCAGCAGTATACAACAGAATCATAAACAATGGAGTAGTAAAAGGTCCACCTGGTTCACCTGTAGCTCAGAACACACAACTAGGATGGATCCTTTCTGGTGAGATAAATACAAATTGTAACGAAAGAAAAAAATCTATTTTAAGTATGCATCTTACAACTAACGACGATAATGAATTGTTACGAAAATTTTGGGAAATCGAGTCTAGCATACCTTGCACTTCGAAAAAGAGAATGACAGAAGAAGAGTTAGAATGTGAAAAGATTTATGAAAGCACATACACAAGAGATTATGAAGGGAGATATGTTGTGAAATTACCTATAAAAGACTCTAGTATGGACTACGGAAACACTAAGAATATAGCAAAACAAAGACTGGATCAAAGTCTGTTAAAAGAAGAATACAATAAGGTTTTAATGGAATATAAAGAATTCGGACACATGCAGGAAATCGATAGGCGTGAAGTAATCAGATACACAAATATATTTTTTTATTTACCGCATCATGCTGTAATAAGGAGAGACAAAACTACGTCAAAGGTTAGAATAGTCTTTAACGCCTCCTCTAAAGGACCAAAAGGAAAGTCATTAAATGGTAACATGTATGTGGGGCCAACAATACAACTTGAATTGAGACACATTGTTATGACTTGGCGAACATACGAAGTAGCATTTGTTGCAGATTGCATTAAAATGTACCGACAGATTAAGGTTAACATGGAAACAAGGAAGGAAAAAGGAAACAAGAACAAGGAGAACATGGAGAACTAAAAGAATATAAACTAACCAGAGTTACATTTGGCACAGCAAATGCACCATACTTAGCGACAAAAACGATTCAAATGTTGGCACATAATGAAAAAGAAAAATTTCCAATTGCAGCAAAAAAAGCCATGAAAGATTTTTACATGGATGATCTCCTTACCGCAGCTGATAATTTAGAAGAAGCAAAAGAAATACACACACAAATTACGAAAATTATGAAACTGGCGGATTTGAAATGCTGACACACAGAACAACAAAATTATTTCAGAATATATAGAGAAGGCAGAAAATGCGGCTAATGATAATACATATGTTGTGAAAAACGATGATGTAGTGAAGACACTAGGTATCAGATGGGACAGAAACATCGATAAGTTTCAGTACGTAATTAATATGGATCACAACCATACAGAAATAATTACAAAAAGAACAATGTTGTCAACTATTTCTAGACTTTTTGATCCCATTGGATGGTTAGCACCCGTTATAGTAACAGCAAAAATTTTCATTCAAAAATTGTGGCTAGTTGGTATAGATTGGGACCAAGAGATACAAAATACACTAAAGGAAGAATGGAAGGAATACAGACGAGAACTGAACAATTGTAAAGACATCACAATAAACAGGTGGTTACATACAAATAAAGAAGATTTATGCCACGAACTGCATGGATATTCTGATGCTTCTACTATGGCCTACGCTGCCGTCATATACATAAGAGATATAAAAAAAGATGGCTCAATACACACACACTTGATTTCAGCAAAAACTAAAGTTGCTCCTATCAAAACTATATCTTTCCCAAGATTAGAATTGTGTGGTGTCGTGCTCCTAACCCATCTACTTATGGAAGTTGCAGAGCAATTTAATATCAAAAAAGATATTATATTTGCATATTGTGATTCTAAAGTTGTTCTTGCGTGGCTACAGAGCCACCCCAGCCGATGGAAGACATTTGTCGCAAATAGGACTGCGGAAATCATAAACTCATTGCCTTCTCAACAATGGCATCATGTGGCGTCTGTATGTAACCCAGGTGATATTACGTCACGTGGTATTTTTCCATCACAACTCTTAAATCATACTTTGTGGTGGTAAGGACCAACAAACTTGAAACAGAAAAATCCGAAATATGAACCGTTAAAAGACAATAGTACAAATTTACAAGAGAAAATTATTAAAGTTATGACCATAATGACAACCAATGAATTTAACTTCTTCGAGAAATATTCAAATTTAACAAAATTATTAAGACTGACAGCATATTTGTTAAGAGTGTTTAAGAAAAACAAACCTAATCACTTGCATTTATCTGGAAAAGAAATTGATAATGCCATGACTAAATGTGTAAGAATGTGTCAGAATCAAGCATATTTAAGAGAAAGAGAGGAGTTGGAAAAGAATCGTCCTATCCACAACAATGGTAAATTGAAATCTCTGAATCCATTTCTTGATCAAAATGGAATTATAAGAGTTGGCGGAAGATTGAAACATGCTAATATACCCCATGATTCAAAACATCAAATAATACTTCCAGAGAACCATCAATTCACAAAACTTATATCATCAGACTGCCATATTAAAACATTGCATGGTGGGCCAATGCTAATGCTAAGTCATCTTCGTATAAAATTTTAAGGAAAGTCCTACATAAATGTGTCCCTTGCACAAGATATCGAGCGTCAACAGCAACTCAAAGAATAGGATCGTTACCTAAACCAAGGGTTACTCCTGCGAGACCTTTTCTGAATAGTGGGGTAGACCTAGCTGGACCCATTGATTTAAGATTGTCTAAAGGTCGTGGTTGTAAAACTCAAAAAGGATATATTGTGATATTCATTTGCATGGTAACTCGCGCTATTCATATTTAAATTGTCACAGGCTTAACTGCTCAAGAATTTATAGCTGCCTTTAAAAGATTTGTTGGGCGTAGAGGTAAATGTAAAAACATTTGGAGCCATAATGCCACTAACTTAACAGCCAGCAATAAAGAACTCATGTCTTCCTTCGAGAGAAGCTTTGAACAGGTTCGTAAAGAAATTGAAGAATTGTTAGCAAATGATGGTACAATTTGGCATCACATACCGGCCGCTGCTCCTAATTTTGGTGGATTGTGGGAAGCAGGAGTAAAGTCAATTAAGTTTCACCTAAAACGGGTATTAAAGAATATAACATTAACGTATGAAGAGATGGCTACAGTAACAATGCAAATAGAAGCCACTCTTAATTCCAGGCCAATTTCACCCATGAGCAACGATCCACCTGATTACAATCCATTGACACCTGGTCATTTCTTGATAGGAGAAGCTCCGATTACTGTCCCTGAAGAAAGTTATCTTGACACCAAAATCGGTCGACTACACAGATGGAAAATTACTCAAAGGCTGTTTCAAGACTTTTGTTCTAGGTGGTCTAGAGAATATTTGACTAGACTTCAATATAGGCATAAATGGACAGACAGTAAACCTAATATAGAAATTGGAAGTCTCGTACTTCTTAAGGACGACAACTTGCCACCTGGCAAGTGGTTGATGGCTAGAGTATTAGATACTCATCCAGGCGCAGACAATTTAACTCGTGTTGTGACTGTGAAGTGTAAAAATTCAAAACTTAAGCGTCCAGTCACCAAAATCTATTGCCTTCCGATAGATATAGATTAGTTTTATTTATTTTTTGTTATTATTGTTCACGGTGGGTGGTACTTTCTTTTTCTTTTATTTTGTTTAGCTTATTTTTTTTTCATCTAACTATTGGAAGAACATCACGTTGTGAGTTATTGGTGGAATGATGTGAGTTAAACGTTAATTAATATTTTTTACTTTCTTGTTAGTTCGATATATGTCGCTAATAGAGAAAATTCGTGCTATGGTTTGACTGTTCACGACACTGTAAGTAGATTCAATGTAAAGTTTGTATTTCAAGTCTCATTATACTTTCGATTCGATCTCGTCGTTTTATTTTTGGGAGGATCTCACAGTAGGCTGTTCATATATGTTAAAAAAACTATAAGTACAAATGTTTGGAATGTAACAAGTTATATTAAAAATAAATACAAATATAAATATAATAACTTATATCTAAAATTAAATTTGTTGTAATTGATAATGGCGTTGAGCCCGCGCAACATGCTCACTGCCTAGCCGGGATGAGGCCGAGCTATTATTTATGACCCCAACTGCACGCACAAAATAATTTTACCATAGTAGAGTTATCCACGACGGATAGGACCACACTCTCACAGAATACCAGCATGAAATAGCATGTGCTGTGCTATTTCATGCAATGCCGCAATGCTGCTGTTGAGTGTGAGAACCAGAGACCCTTTTCTACTCGAAACGCGGCTATTCGTCTTAATTCTCAAAGGTAACAACGCACCAGCATTTAATTTATTAACTGAGAATAAATGCAGATATCTATGGACCACAGTTGACCACAGTATCCACTTACCGTTGAACTGTGTGCTTGTTTGTCATCACCTTATTCTATTAAAAAAGTAAAAGTGTCAAATAAGCAGTCTATATGCCAATGACAATGGTTTATACTCGTAGACGCCTTGTCTAAGATCACAGAAGACAATTATTACTCTCTAGCGAGAGAAGAACGCCAACTTCATACTAAAAAAAGAAACACGTGTTTATGAGTGTACACTAAAAGTGCCACGGTGGGCGCCCATATAACACTTTATAGCGAGAATTTCAAACTTTTTGTTTATCTAAGGCAAATTTAAGTACCGTAAAACTACACAACTATGGTCCGGATATTTCAGATCATAAGTTTGTGCTCTCCCCTCTAATTCATTGAATGACATATGTCACATGTGATAATGTTTTTATATGAAGTAAGATGTGATAATTTAACTAATCGATGTTAAATATAAAACAATAAAAGTTCAAATAACTTTTTTTACCACAATTTGGACCATTGTTGCCTGTTATATTGGCAACTTTAGACCGGATTATTATTTGTACTAAAAATGCGTATTGTTGCGTTCTGGATCATAGTTGAAAGCATAAAATTAAACAACTGTAATTAGTAAGAATTGAAATATGTTTATTTGTCAATTTTTTTATACAAAAGTCGTCAAAATTCGTTAAAATTGAACTTTAAGTAATAGAATTATTATTATTTTTGGAATATTAAAGACAATGAAATTTTTTCGTATAAAAGAAACAATAATTTTTTTTTTATTTATTTTCTTCCAATTATAAACGTTTTTAACATTTTCATCTGCCAAACTGCATTACAGTTTGTCGGCAGATAATGAAATGAAATCAATCATATTTTTCTTAATAGGTTTATAGGTATATATATAATTATTTATTTTTTTGGTTGACCCCATTTATACTCCAGTTCCGGTACCCGAAACAACGCGCGCTTCGTGCCTAATTTTGATGGGGTTTTGATTGTCGAAATAATCTTATCCATTGGATAGAATATACAGTCCGGTTTCTCAGGCCACTTCCATGACAATCCACAACGATTCATGCAACTAACAAACGCTCCATCATCATCAACGGTCTTGACTTGCCCCGGCCACTGTTCGCCTTCATATTCTACTAAAACATAATCGTCTGGTTTGGGAATAAACTGCGTAGCATTCGGGATATCAACGGCAGCCGCTGCAGATTCATCTGCGATGAATTCATCCGAGAGATTAATGGTCGAGTGTGAAGCATACTGATTTTCACTTTCGTCATCGATTTCACTCGAAGAATCTTTGATATTTTAGTAGGTTTTCATTTAGGTATTTTTGCTGTCTTATTTTTAATAGAATGCTCAGGTTCTCTTGATGTGCTAGCCTGTATTTGTATATCTTCTGCAGATATGCTTTTACCCGCTGGTACATTCAGCTTCTTCTTTCGTCCTTTACCGCCTGATTCCACCACTCCTATTCTTTTATTTTCCAAAAATTGTATAAATGATTCTGAAACCAGTACCGGGTCTTGAAGTAGAGCGTTTGGATGTCTAAACGTAGGTAAGCGTTGTAATACTGGAGCTTCATCAGTCGGAAAAATACCAATTTTCTTAAAGCCAGCTTTGAGATTATTTGCTGAGTTGTCCATGATATTTTCCCACAGCTTATTTAGCAACGTAGGAAACGTGTTTTTAGGAATAGTGGGTAGTCTTTGCCCTACAGGTGTTTCCTTCCATTGGTCTAAGATTTGACGTCAGCGCAGTTTAAGAGGCCTAAAATAGGCTACGTCTAAAGGCTGTGTAAGGTGGGTGCTATTTGGTGGTAAAGCCACAAATGCGATATTATGAGACTTGCATGCCTTTAAAACTTCCGTATTTATATAAGAACTTAAGTTGTCCCCAATGAGAAGCTTCTTCCCTTCTTGCCAACGTAAAGTGGGCAGAACCAATGAAAATAATCAATTCTCGAATGTACTAGTGTCAATCCAACCTGACTTTGACCGATTGTAACGAGTGCCAGGTAGCCCACCCTCTGTCTACGTGCTCCACATATTGTGTGACTTGTAGTTTACGTAAGGTGGTAAAATTTCTCCAGCAGCATTTCCACATATCATTAAATTAAGGGCTGCTTTCGTTGAATTTTTTATAGCTTCTGGATATTTACATCCACGCTTCATAAGCATTTTTCTTGCTTGGTTCGTCAACAAGGTTGTTTTCATCATAATTATAAACATTTTCGGCTGGAACTCCTTGAATCCTTGAGTCTTCAAATGCTCAAAATACGTCCGAATCTGCTCGTCGTCTACAGCTGCTCTCACCCTCTTTATATTAAAACAATACGTTTGAGATAGTTAATTTTTGAGGCGTCTCAGAAAAATATTCGCCAAGTCTTGCCAGGTAAATTATTTTGGAATTGGTCTACTTTACGTCCTGTCCTGTCGAGATACATTTTTACAATGCACCTTAAATCAAAAACGGTATAGGGAAACCGTAATTACACATTTCAATTGCATGCTGGATGAAAGCAGTTTCTTCGGTATCAGAAAAGACACGCTGACGGCCTGGTTGTCTAACTTTATTAGTTCGTATTGCTTTTAATTTTAAAATAATTAACCTTGGAGGAATTTTATATTTTTCAGCAGCTTCGCGTTGAGTTAGAATTTTATTTGTTATATCTGATAAACATAGTTCCATCTGCCGTTCACTATAACACTTATAAGCCCTCAACGAGCTTTTCTTCTCATCAACTTATCTCGTGACAACATTTTCTGTAACAAAATAAGTTTGTTTTTAATTATGGTCCTCAAAACCAGTAGGATCATAGTTGAGATCCAAGAGGGTACGTACGAGAAAAAAAACATTTTTTTTATATAGGTGTATTTATAAAATAAACTATACGTAAAATGAATGCCAGAATCTTAACTTACTATATGAATCCAATTCTGAAACTTGTCTTCACTTTAACCAATATTTTCAAATAAACGTTTACGATATTCAATTTAATATTTATCGACCTAAAAAAAAGCGTTCGACACGGTTAGTCACACCATCCTGTTAAATAAACTCTCACAGATTGGAATCACTAGCAATGCATATAAAATTTTCAAATCGTATCTTAATAATCGTTCTCAGATTGTCAAAATTGGCAATCACCAGAGCTCTTCTCAAACCATAACTTGTGGCGTACCCCAGGGATCAATACGCGGGCCCATATTATTCTTGATTTATGTTAACAATATCAGCCAAATATCACTACATGCAGAAATTAGTCTATATGCTGATGACAAATATATATTTTACTTTGGGCATTCACTTAATAATATTATTCAACTAGCACAGGAAGATCTTAATACATTGCATAACTGGTTTCAGTACAATTTGCTTACCATAAATATAGCCAAAACCAGTTATATGATATTTAAGGCCAAGAATAAAAAATACACAACTACACACCATTACCAATTAACGGTATAAAACTAAAAGAATCAGTGGAGGAAAAATATCTTGGACTGATAGTTGACAGCGGCTTGACTTGGAAGGCACACATAAATAAAATACGATCTAAGCTTTCACCCCTAATTGGGTTACTACACAACATGGTTAAATGCACTCCTCGTCAAGTTCGATTCATGATCTATTTTTCACTTGTCAAACCTCACTTAGACTACTTAATTGAAGTTTGGGGTACTGCAGCCAAAACATCGCTTGCTGATCTGCAAATTACTCAAACCAAAATAGTGAAAGTTTTATTTCACTATGACTTCTTAACTCCAACACAAAATATTTACACAGAAACAAAATTAATGAACATCAAAAAATTATATCATTATAATACATGTATTGTAATGAAAAAAATTATGTCAAATACTGTACACTCACAATTATGTTTTAAAACTAAAGAAGATCTAGGCCTTCGACCTCTTCGAAGTACAAATAATATTAATCTTCTAAAACCACGCACAAACTACGGCAAAAAGAACATAAGATATGAGGGAGCACAAATTTACAATAAATTACCTTTAGACATAAAAATGTCCAATAAATTTACGGTCTTCAAAAACAAATTAAAAGAATATATAAGCAACAATGTTAAATTTATTTAATTGTATCTGAACCCGGCCCTGGTATCGCGTATAGCATAGCATTGTTGTTAACTTCCACCCACATTATTTTTTATATTTTGCTTCTAGTAGCTTTGCAACGACAATAAGTGTCGCATTGTATAATGTACCCTCGATTTAGTTGTTATTGTGTAGGTATATCATATAATCAGTTATTTTTGTGTTCATCGACCTAAATACCTTGTGAAACATTTTTCTTATAAGTTTCTCATGAAGTGAAATAATGTATTTCTTTTGAGAAATAAAGTTTCTTTAACCATATATTCAGTTAACGCGTTCAAACAGGTTTTTATCGGAGAAGGTCTACTAATTAAATTAGAGAGACATCTGCTGTCCATGAATATAACTACAACGAACAGACGTCAAGAAACGAAAATAGTATAAAATAATAAACTACATTCGCTACACGTCCATACAGCTTCAATTTTGTCGGATAGTTTTATTGGACTATAGTTAGGACCCTGCACTATAGTTGTGTAATTTTACGGTAATTTTGGCTCGAGCCTCACAAACCTATTGGGTGAATTTCCATATATTTGAGAGGTTGCACCAAAATTATTCGAATTTACTTTAGAGGAGTATGTGGGATGAAATAAAACTAAAAATAGGTACAATGGGTCACACCATCTAATAATCTAATCTATTATTATGAATAATGTAATCAATGAACTATTAATAATATTTGACATTTGTATGCCCATGAGGCTGATCACAAACTGAACTTCATTTGTATTTAAATAAGACCTTTTTGTAACCTGTGAATCACAAATAAACTATTTGATTTGATTTATAAACTAACGTATTGAAAATTTAGCTTTTATATGATTATATTTATATGTATAGTCACGGTGTGTAATGCTGTAAAAAAAAGAAAATGGAAGCGGGCTTTGAAAAAGGACAGTCAGATAATCTGCCAAAGCGGATATTTTTATGGTTACACAGTATTTTTCAGAAAATAATTATTTTTTTTTCAAGAAAGCTTGAAAGATAAGTTATTAATAAAAGATTAAGATAAGCATTACCATAGATTAGTAAGTAGGCAGTAAGATATAGGTAGGTATTAACTGCCCGAACCACGAAGTTACACATGATTTACAACAACATGAAAAAACTTACTTATACTTAGTATGAGTATTAATCAACTCGTATTATTATTTAGTATGTCATTAGATAGTACATGAAGAAATTTTGATGATTACGTAGTTCGTTAGTAGTTGCAAACATTTGGTCCTAGTTTTACTTTTGTAATGTTCGGGTGGTCGGAAGGGGTTTTTAAATGACAACCAGCAGCGTGACGATATATCGAAGTATATTTATTTATTACAGCAGACTATACGACTACTCAGACTTGATGTGACCGATTGATTTAACAGACTATCGTAACGGACTGTCGTACCGGAGTAATTGTCGTGTCCAACTGACTTACTGAACTAACTATTATATCGGGGTGGAGGACCTTATAAATTAGAACAATGTAAACAATACTATGAGAAAAGTAAACAAACAACTCTGGACTCTGTACTCGTTAACAATCATTGGTAATTACTAAGTTGTTTACTAAACTTTATCTTAAATTTCACATTTAAGTATAGTTTGATTACAAAAATAGAGTAAATATTACAATCCTCCCCCTTAAGAAAAATAAACACAGTTTATTTTAAAATTAAAATCGAACAAATAAAATAGTTGTAGAAAGGGTAATTGTGTATAGTACAGAGACTAATTTTGTAGTTAGCAATAATAATTAATTCGTTTATACGAATTAATTATCCAACGAGTCGAGGATAAACTAGTAACGGAATACGACAAGCGTACCGTTCCACGTCAGAGGCAAGACTGTCCTAACGGCGGCCACGCCGTCCGTTTTATACAAGCAAAACGAGCGCCACTGCAGGTGCAATGGTGCAGGTGTGCATAACACGTGTTATTTACAATAATTCTGTCTAAATGCACCGACGTCTACCGCGCCGCACGTGCAATGATGATGGTACCGTCACGGCCATACTGACATGCGTGCGTCCTCGCACGCGCTCCATCACAATTTTAGTTATCTGTAGACAAAAAAACATCGTTCGACTATCCTGACATAACAGCGTCTGGTCCGGTCTATATTGGACCCTTCAGACTTGGGTGACAATCAGTTTTGTTCCGGCAGTAAGCCCCACAAAACTTTAAACAACTTTATGCGAGATCGGAATGATTAGTCTAAAGCTTTTCTATTTTCTCTTTTTTTTCAAGTACTGTTTTCGCTAGTCCGGAATCACTATTCCCTATAGCCATATCATTGGATCGGCACAAAGCCCTGCAATGATAGTAAGAACTATTTTTTTTCTTACTCTCTTTTTTTTTCAAGTACTATTTGCTAGTCCGGAATCACTATTCCCTGTAGCTATATCATTGGACCGGCAAACGCCCTGCAATGATAGTAAGAACCACTTTTTTTTCTCACTCTCTTTTTTTTCAATTCAATATAGAACAGGTACAGACCAACCATACCGCAAACATGTACCTGTCACAATCATACAAAAGTGTATCGTGAGGGACGTAGTGACATGATAACACCTAAGTATGTAAACCAACAGCAACACGACACATCCCAGTGCGGCACAGACCAGCCTTCCTGCAACTCTATGTTCCTTTCCTGCACAAGAATAATTACTTCGCTAGAGTGTTGCAACGTCTCTAGTATTTTCTAGATGCACAAACACGGCTACCTCTGATTATCGCACGTCCTCGTGCGGTTGACAGTGAACAGCATACGGTCTATCAGTTATCACCACCTGCTAACAGATATTAACTCTTGTTAAATATTACAACGGTCGACCATCCCAGACTTCATTTAAGTCATGGACGCGCCGATATGGCTACCTTCAGGCAAACGCACTCCAGCTTTTCGTTCTGCTGAGTTCGTGCCACAATCGCGCCAGCGAGCCGTCGCGCCGTAGCCGTACTAGCTCTAACGAATCGTTGCACTGCTTTGTAAAATTAAAAGCAATCGAGATAAATGTATTGCGAACCATGGAATTCCGAGCTTCCAAA
Organism: Parnassius glacialis; assembly: GCA_033319125.1. Classification (NCBI taxonomy): domain Eukaryota; kingdom Metazoa; phylum Arthropoda; class Insecta; order Lepidoptera; family Papilionidae; genus Parnassius; species Parnassius glacialis. The sequence continues at coordinate 36,381,800 of JAVANC010000016.1, forward strand.
ATTCATCACATATTCTCTTAAGAAACTGCAATAGTATGACTTGAAAACATTGCAAAAAATAACAGAAACTATGTGTAGAGGCAAATACCACAACATTTCAAAGAGAAGGAGGTAACTGCGCAAAATCTACGAAAGCCGACCTCAGACGTCCATTTACAGCGCCAAAGCACCATTTGTTCGACGGCCGCTTAAATTGCCCTGCCGTAAGATCAGCCGATAAGTTACCGTCTGTAGCGGTGTAGGCTCAATCTTACCAGCGCTCGGCCGTACCTGACCATGTTCGATTAGCCGTCACAACATCTTCCTCATTGATCATTGTTGTAGAGACTTCTACGAATCCCTCGACATCAAACCCCAATCTTGTCGACGACACAATATTCGAAGCAAACTGCAACACTGATCAACACATTAGAACACAAAAATGTCACTTATTATTTTCAATTCATAGCGTGTTAAATTTAATCCTTTATTGTGGTACATCCCTTAAACGTTTTGAACTTCAAAATATAGCAAATGATAATCATGTTTCGCGTGAACTATCAAATTACAACATAACTTGAATAAGTTATTTAGAAAGCCTCCAACTTCTTTCGACATTTGTTAACATATTTAGGTACATCAAGAAATAATGAAAATACTTGCGGGGTACTTTTAATATAAATCGAACAAATTAAAAAAAATTGGCTTAAATAATTTCACTTTATCTTTTCTCTACACTTTAATGATACGAAAATATAGTAAGTAGCATAGCAAATTTCATTACGGTATTTAACATAAAAACAGATTCATCAATGCGGAATGCATTACAGTCTTCCACAAAAGTAATAATCCTCATACTATTCGAAGATTATATGTGGGCAAAAATGGGGACTTTATTCGACTTCTGATGTAGAAAGGGTAATTGTGTATAGTACAGAGACTAATTTTGTAGTTAGAAATAATAATTAATTCGTTTATACGAATTAATTATCCAACGAGTCGAGGATAAACTAGTAACGGAATACGACAAGCGTACCGTTCCACGTCAGAGGCAAGACTGTCCTAACGGCGGCCACGCCGTCCGTTTTATACAAGCAAAACGAGCGCCACTGCAGGTGCAATGGTGCAGGTGTGCATAACACGTGTTATTTACAATAATTCTGTCTAAATGCACCGACGGCTACCGCGCCGCACGTGCAATGATGATGGTCCCGTCATAGTTATAACACTTCAATGTTAACACATAACATAATATACCAAATACAGTTACAATAATAAAATCAAATTATCCAACTTATACATTTTTCTTAACAATAAAATCAAAACTTTTATCAAAAATCAAAAGAATAATATAATCAATATGTCAAAGTATAAAAATCTTAAATTACTTATACATAATTATAAAAAAATAATTTACTTTTAATTGTGCAATTCTTGCACTACGTCTTAAAGGTATGTCTGAAGCGCTTGATGTAGAAGGCACTTCTTCTAATTCAATATCTTTATTATCATTATTTACTTTTAAAGTTATACAATTCGTAATTCTTGCGCAACAAGACCTAGTATCTTCTAATGCTAATAATCTACTATTTCTATTACAAAAGAAATGTCTTCTCCATAAATATTTCGCTAAACGATATATTATATAAATCAAAACCACTTTTAAAATAGAGCAAAATATGTAAGCGAAATAAAAATTGTTAATAACCTTATCAAAAATCGTTTCATTTTCCATTTGATCAATAATATCATTAATTTTATCTATTTTGTGACTTGCCAAATTAAACTTTCTAAATCTAATTTCTCGTGAATTTTCAATGGTATAAAATTTATTTTAGTTATATTTCTATTTTTCAACTTTTTACAACAATCATCTGATATAATATCTATCTGTGGTAAAATTGAATTAAAATTACTTTCTAAACCTAATGTTTGAGTTTGTAGCATTATATTGCTTGTAAATAATTTAGAATTGTCTGAAATTTTTATGATTCTACTATTTATTAATTCTATATCAATAGGTTCTTTATTTTTACAATTTAATGTGCCTATTACTTTTTCAGGTGTTACAAATAACCAATGATTTTTCTGATGTAACTTAAACCATTGTTCTGTTCGTATATAGCCCATTCTAGTATCACATTCACTAGGTAATTTTGTGCTACCGTACATCAATTCGGTTTCACACGTTTTACTTGTATGTACAGAATATAAGGCAGTTTCTAATTTACATATGTATCTTCCATTATTTTGTAGAATTTTACAAAGATTCAAATTTTCTAAACTAGTATAATGAATTTTATTACTCGAAATTAAAAAGTATTTGAAATTAGGTAAAACGAATATAAATGTATTATCACTACTTTTAATTGGAACTGGCAAAATATGATATAAATCGCAACTAACTTGAGTGATCAAAGGAGTTTTAATTACAAAAACAAGTTTTTCGTTTGTTACATATGATACAATAATTTTGCTAACGATAATAATTCTGGAATATCCTTTTCAACTAGCTCTAGAGGATATTTCGTTTGTGGAGGTAAATATGATAAAGGTTTTCTTAATTCTATTCCATATTGTTCTGGGGTTATGGTTACTGGATGTATGGCATTATTCTTCGCGAATAATATTGCATTAATAATTGTTGAAATTTCATTATTAACTTCGGTAGTTATCAAGGTCAATAATGGCATGTGTTCGTCAATATCTTGTTTAATTGTAATACTAAATATTTTATCACCTATTTCTTTGGTATAATTTGATAATAAATTTAAATTTTTATTAAATATCTTCTCATTCTCATTGAAATTAGAAATTGTCGATTTAACTATATTAGATTGAGTTTTTAATAAGTTCAAAACTTCGTGATCATTTTTATTAAGATTTTCAATTGCTTCATTGTATAGTTTCGGATCTTCGGCATCTAAAGTTCCAAACAATATTTTGAAAATGTTGCCTACACCATCTAAATATGATCGCTTAGTTCTTTAGTTGTGAAACCCCGTTAATTCTTTAAGAATATTCTCTTGAACGGTTAATTGAGGAGTTATTTGTTCTAAGATTACAAGTGATGTCTGACACAAGGAAAATTTAGTAAAAGTTGCGTGATCACAAAGATCTTTGGTTCTAATATACGTATCATGAATTAAACTTATTTTTTATGGATATATGCTATATCTAAATATGTAATCAAATTCCATTCCCTATCAAAATGATTAACTTTTCCTAAGCTTTCGAAGTAAATACCTCCTTTATCTATTACTCTTATAATATATAACTTATCACTACTTATTATATACGGTATCCATGTCAGGTAAATCAGAATACGAACCAGGTTCATTCTGAAACAAATGCACGTTTCAGTCTATTTGTATGTACTTTTAACTTTTTATTTTTTATCTTAACTGTTACGTTAGTTGAAGAATTGACTTCAATAATTTTGTAAGGTCCTAGCCAATAAGGTGATAGTTTACGTGATTTTCCCGGTTTTATTGCCTCGTTACTTAAATATACCGAACCTCCTATCTTGAATTCTATATCCTTACACTTTTTATCGTAAATTTGTTTATTGTACTCTTTCGAATCAATAAGTTTGTTCCTTGCAATATCTCGTGACTTACGTAATTTTAAGGTAAGGTCGTCTAAATAATTGTCATAAAGATATTTAAATTCAGGTTCTTTAGTTATAGAACTAGATAAACATTCTTTAAAGCCAAAAATTAATTCGAATGGTGTAAATTGGGTTGAAGTATGAACACTTGTGTTATACGAAAACATAGCAAAATCGATCCATTTATCCCAATTAGTTTGATCTTCGTTTACGTAATGTTTAAGATAATCTGCTAATGTTGAATGACTTCTTTCTAATGCTCCATTAGACTGTGGATGGTAAGCACTAGTATTTATCTTTTTAATTTTAAATAATTTCGAAATTTCCTTTATTAAATTTGAGGTAAAATCAGCCCCTTGGTCTGTTAAGAGAATTTCAGGAATTCCAAATTTGCAAATAAAATTACGTACAAAACAATCTGCAATTGTTTCGGCATCGTGTTAAGGCAAAGGATAAGCTTGAGAATATTTTTTCAAATCATGTTGTAAAGTTAAAATGTACTTATTTCCATTTTCTGACAAAGGTAGTGGATCTACAATATCGAGAGCAACCTTTTGAAATGCTTCTGTAGACGTTGAAGTGATTACCATTGGTTTTTTATTTTTCTTTCTATCGATTTTATTTTTTTGAAATGATTCGCATTTTTAATAAATTCTTTTATATCTCTTTTCATACTGTCCCATTTATAATTTGCTTTAATTTTTTTATAAGTTTTATGAAACCCTATGTGACCTGAAGTTATATTAGAATGATTTTCTTCTAAAATAGATTGTATATCCTCCCTCTTTGGCGTTTGAAGCTTCCCGTGATAGACGTTGATTGTTATATCTGTATCTTTAAATATATATCTAATTATTGTTCTTACTTTATACCATTTGAGACGAAGGTTACAAAAACTTGTGAAATTAATTGCCTTAAAATTTTCTTGTAGTAATACATTTTTTAAATTCTTAAAGCACTCATATATGTTTTCGTACGTTACACTATCCCAATAGTTAATTTTTGGAAAAGAAAAATAAATTTTCTTACCACTCTCTGATATACTCAGGACATCATTATTGAGTTGGTTTCTTGGACCTTAATTCTTTGAGATAAGATTCATATTTTATAAGCGTCTTATCATTCTTGACATCTAAATCGACCGATGTAAAAACTACTATGTTTACATTATTTGGGAGCTTATCGTTATGTTCATCGAGCTTATTAAATAAAATCGGTTTTCTTTCCATTTCTTTCAAAAATGAAGAATAACTTTCCCCATTTCTAGTTATACTATTTATTTTTTTTACATCACCGTTTGATGTATTTTCCGGCTTAATCCTACTTAATGCATCAGCATTTTGATTTAATTTTCCCTGCTTATAGACTATTTCGTAATTATATTCTTCTAATAAAAGTCTCCATCTGACTAATCTAGATCCCGGATCTTTAACATTCATTAACCAAGTTAAAGGTTTGTGATCAGTAATAATTCTAAACTTTCGTCCATACAAATATGGCCTAAAGTGTTTGACAGACCATACGATTGCTAATAATTATTTTTCTGTCGTTGAATAGTTTATTTCACTTTTATTCAATACTCTATTCGCGTATGCAATTGGAAGATCATCTGATCCTGAATTTTGTGACAAAATACCACCTATTGCGTAGTTACTAGCATCTGTTGTTAAATTAAAAGTTTGAGAAAAATCTCGATACTGTAAAATTGGTTCTTCACACAATTTTGCTTTTAAAGTTTCAAAAGGATATTGTTGCAAGCTTGTCCAAATAAAAGGTACATCTTTCTTTAAAAGGTTTTAAATTTTAGTAAACTTAGTCAACCTTTAACGGTTGACTAAGTTTACTAAAATTTTCAATAACCGTATTTGTAGACGTCAACTCATCTCCTTCTAAATGAAATATATGATTATACACTTGGCATAATTCTATTAACGACTCTTTTTCCTCTTCATTCAAATGATCAGTACGTAAGGTTTGTTTTAGCTTATCTAAACGATTTTCTTTGTACGCTTCTTCATTATTAATGTTATTGACGTTAATTATCTCATTCGTCCCTTGTCTCTCATTAACTTTGTTAACTGTAATTAACTCAATCATTTCTTGGTGATCGTTAGCTAACCTCACAAACAACTTATTTATTTTCACTTCCTTATCTGTCGTATTCAAACACACTGTTAACGCTTTGTTTTCGTGGACTTTCACTATACTCGGACATAAATAAACACCGTCGAATATCTTAATTGGTTCCGATATTATCCTTTCCTTCAAATTAGGGTTCTCTACACAAATAGAAACTACTTTTTCACATCTTATTAACAGTGGTAGAGCCACGCGGCAGCTTTTGCTGTCGCACGGATGGGCCGGCTCGAACCGGGGTGGTACAACGACCTCACAGAATACCAGAGTGAAGTAGAGGTTTACCTCTGCGTTTCGCTTGGTGAGTGCAGGTGGCCGGAGGCCCTTTTTATTGGAAATGAGGCATTCCATCTTAGTCCTCACGGGTGACAACGCATCTACATTTTGATTTATAATAGAGGATAGATGTAGATGTCTATGGGCCGCAGCAACCACTTACCATCAGGTGGACTGCGTGCTCGTTTGTCACCCTTATCCTATAAAAAAAATAAAAAAAAACCTTGGTTTTATGACCAAGAAATCACTTTCATAATTTGTTTCTTTCTTTCCTAAGTTTTGTGGATGAACCTCACAAACTCTTTCAAACGTATTATTTTCATAACTCTTTTCATTTCCTAATAATTGTGGATATACTTCACAATCACTTTCACATATATTACTGCCTAAATCTTCATAACACATATCTCTTTTATTTTTTACATCGCACATATTATCTTATATGCATTTTTCATTCACATATTCATTCGAATCTTCACTTTCAAAATTTATTTCCTCGTGCTCAATATCCAAATCTATACCACAAATTCTGATTTTATTCTCTTTATAACTAATTATAGAGTCCGTTTTTGACAAGAAATCGCTACCTATGACTCCATCGCATTGAATAGGAAAGTTATCTGGTACCACGTGAAGTGTATGATAAACTCTTTTGTCTCCTATATCAAATGTCAACTGCAGTACCGTCTTTACCATAAGGGCACACGGGGCCCATGCCCAGGGCACGTCACGGGGGCCGAGTTTGACAGAAAAAGTGGCATTAACAGATTTCTTAGGTAGAAAATATGTAGTTCCGTGTTTCGCCGCCATCTGAACGTTTTTTCGAGCTGTACAATCGCCTTACTCATAGCCTGGATTTTTTTATTTTTCCGCAATCTATGTATTTATATAATTACAGCTAAATAAATGTTGTTGATTAAATCGATAATAGTATATACACACGAATATAGGTTAGTAGCTTAGCGAATTTTAATCGGAAACCAGAACATTTTTTTAAATCTTTTACTAAACAGTGAACATTTTAATAATTATAAAAAATATCTAAAAATTACCTACATTGCAAATTTGAATTTGCTGAGTCTATACAATGTACTACATTTTCCCGAAATTTCAAACTTGTACGGTTAAATTTGTGGTATGATTTTGTTTTGTTTCATAGAAATTATTTAAAATAATGAAAAATGTATCTCCTGATCCTGGTACGTATTGTGATGAAATTTTAACAGAAGAATTACGCGATATTAAGATTCGAAAAGGGCCGTTATTTTCCAAAATAAAAATGGTGACTTCTCCGAAACTTCTGCAAGTTTTCCAGACTCAAGCGGTAAAAAAATTATATATTTAACTATAAATATTTTTACCTGTAATTGATGAATCGTGATTCATTAGAAAGAAAATGGCTCCTTTATTCACCGTCGAAGAAATCTGTGTACTGCTATTGCTGCCGTATATTTCATACTACTACTGGTACTGGGCATAATTTAAATTCTCCAAATGAATACAAACATTGGAAGCGTATAAATAACTTATTGATTGAGCATGACAACAGTTTATAGCACAGGCAATTAATCATGAATTATGTCGCAAGAAGCAAAAATACTGGAGGAGTTGACAGTTAGCTACTGTCTTAATATAATATAGAAGTCAATTATTGAAAGAATGTACTTAGAAGAATTGTTACAGCAGTGAAAATTTTAGCTTCTAGAGATCTTGCTTTTCGTGGTGATTTTCGTGGTGTATTTGAAGATATAATAGAAGATTTTGTACAACAGAAATCCCGAAAGAAACCACTGCCGTATCTAATGGTAACCAATTCAAAACACCAACATAATTAAGTAATTAATACCTTTTTTAACTATAATAATTAATTAACTATAATAAATATAAGATCAAACAGCAGAAAAATGTTTTTGTCATTCATTTTTTTACTTTCCAACAGGGCCCCAAATCTTGTGTGCCCAAGGGCCCCGGTATGTTCTAAGACGGCGTTGGTCAACTGGACATATCCGATTGTATTGGTCGGACTAGCGTCTTTGTCTATTCCCTTTAATTTAATTTTCTTATCTTCATATAACAATGTTTGCCTTTCTAACGACGTTATTTTATCAACGTAACTTCTGCCCCTGTATTAATAAGGAACTTATTTTTACTTCCTAATATATTTGAGGAATTTAATTTTATATATTATGACGAAATACGCGTATCAATAAATCTTATTCGGCCTGAATCTAATTTGTGATCCTCGGGTTGGCCGCGGGCCTTGGACCATTGGAGTTTAAAGGTTCATTTTCATTATTATTCCTTTGTCTATTATAACGATTACTATAATTTCCATTATTGTTTGTACGATTAAATCGATTATTCTGAGAGGTATGGTGTTATGTTATAGGTTCTATGTTATGTTATAGGTTCTATTATTGTGTTATATACTATTTACTTTATATTATAAGTCCTCTATACTCCTATATTGTTATTCTTATATTACTTATTTACTTTAAAACTAAATTACATTGTTTACCTAGAAACCAAACTAATTAGATTGTAATATTTAAATACTAATGTTTACTGTTCCAAAGTTACCATTCTTAATTGTATCTTAGAATAAGTTAACGATAAACACAAACAAGCATAATGTTATTCCCTTATCTTTACCCCTACCTCCTAGCTTCCCGCGATCCTACACTATTTAAACCAAGTCCTTCGATCCCACAACACAATTCTATTTCCAAACTCTCTGACTCAACTTCTATATTTTAAGTTAGTTTATATTATAGTTAAATAAATTTTATAAATTTATTTTTAAAAGAGTTTTTATCTCTGCCACATAACAAATTTGGCGCAGTCGGTAGGATCTCGCGTGATTCATTCGCTTAAATCGCGTAAAGACGAAGTGAACGTCCCAAATTCGACGGGACAGCATCGCCCAACAAGAAGACAACGTACGGTAGCTGAAGGCTTTTGAAGAACTTCGCCGAACCATGCAGCTCCACATTTTATTGTTATTGTGGTAAGTGGCTAAACTTGTTTGTTCAAATTCCTATTTTCCATTTTAACCAAAATATTTTTCCTACATCTACCACCTCATTTTACATTATATTTTTTTTATATATAATCATACTACTCAGTCATATACTATTATATTATACTATTCTATTATATCAATTATTCATATTATTGTATTGTATTACCTGTGTAAAACAAAGAACACTAAGATGACTTTAGACATTACCACATTACTTAAATTAATTCCCTCATTCGACACAGACAATAACGACCAAGTGTATAGATTCGTTAGGTCATGCAATTCAGCTTTTGACCTTAGTTCAGCGGACCAGAAGTCAGTAATTTTAGTATACTCGTTGAACAATATTACTGGTTCGGGTGCGGCAGACGTTCACGGTAAAGAACATGCTTCATGGACCGACTTAAGAACATTCCTTATTGAAAAATTCTCTAACGTCAAAACCATAGCACACCTTAATGTCAAACTGCAATCTATGTTTCAAAAACCTACAGAAACACTAACTGAATATTTCCACAGAGTCGACCTTAAATAATAGAGAAGTTAAACGCCGAAATATGCGATAAGACATTACTAAGTCGCTTAGCCACAACGGAAGAAACGGCTCTTAACGTTTTTGTCAATAATTCCAAGTTCAAAAAAAGAATTCCCTACCCTTTGCGAAGCAGGCCGATTCGCACTTCAAGAAGACAAAATTCGTGCGATGAGCAAGGCTAGGCAATCTCTATTTAAGTTAAACACAACGCGTTCACCACCTTTTTCAAAACCACCATACCATACCCATAATTAATATAATAATAGTAATACAACTAAGCCTATAAATCGAACTCATCTACCATATACACAAACCACATACAATAATGCCCACACACCGCAACAAATTACAAAATTATCTAGTTATTGTAAAAATATTGGGCATAATATTACAGAATGCCGTAAAAGAACTAATAATAATAATATAAGAAACAATCAAGCCCAACGCGCACTTCCTGCGCCTCCTATCCCAGTAAATCATTTAAACTGCCAAGCGACCGACGAGATGAGCAACTCGTTGGAAATCGCTTCAGTATCCTGCTCACCGATCCCGACTCAAGACATCGAGAACCTGCAAATATGAACTCTAGCAAATCCAACCCTATTTCTCAAAGGCGTCCTCGACCGCCGAACCATCGAGATCACACAACGCAAACAAACAGCGTACCTTCTAAATCACCGCTTAAGTGTCAGACAGAAAATGTGTCTACACAAACTAGCGACTTAATTACTACATCACATACACATCACTCAATATTCAAAAATTCCAGTTCTCAAACGGAAACCTACGATAAGGGTAATAAGCCCCAAACCCTTGGTTTTCCAAAACATGCTATTCCTTCTACATCCACTGACTCTATTACTACTATCTCTACTAGATCTACTATCTCTACTACACCTACTGACTCTCTCGAGACTACTAAACCTACTACGTCCACTGATTCCATCAAGACAACTACACCTCCTATATCCACAAATTCCACTGTTTCCAATAAACCACGTTCGAAATCAAAACCTACAACTAAAAAGCTTAAATTAAAACATCCCAAATTCAAATGTTATACAAAATCTTTTGCCATATCTGCCTTAAACGATATACCACCCGATAACCTCTTACACTGTACTTTTCACATAGAAGGCAAACCAGTGACATTTCTAATAGACACCGGAGCAGGGATCTTGGTAAAAAAAAGGAATAAAATAGGTTCGTCACCTTTAAATAAATTAAATATCGTGTCAATCGTAGGTATTTCCGGTAGCCAAAATTCAATTACAACCTCAGGCACCACCGAAATATCTCTAGATTATTTACCTAAATATCGTTTTCATGTTGCTTCCCTTAACATTAAAGCAGACGGTATCCTAGGCAACGATTTTATGATAAAGAATAATTGCAGCATTCATATTCATTCTAAAACAATGAGAATACGTGACAGATCATACAGCCTACATTATTTGAACGAAAATCCTCAAAATATAATCGACCCTAATAACCAATTCCTTTCTAGCCGTTCCGAGAGTGTAATTATGTGTAGAACAAATAATATAAATTCCGGGACAGCAATAGTCGAAAAACAAATAATAGATAACGGTATTGTTATTCCCAACGCATTAGTTGAAGTCAAAAACAACTCATTTGTTATTACTTGTGTAAATACAAACAAATCCGATAAAGTAATTAGCATTCCCAACATCGAAGTTCAACCTTATCAACCAAATCAACAAACTAACAACATTAATAAACACTCAATTAACAATCTTAATCACACATCCGACACCGATAGACAAAAGCAAGTACTCAACCTCATTAGACGCGAACATTTAAACAAAGAAGAATCGAACTCATTAGATAAAATTGTCTTCAAATACCCCGACATATTTTTCATCGAAGGCGACTCCCTTACATTTAGCAATCATACAAAACATCAAATACCTACTACTACTGACATTCCAATTCACACGAAAACCTATCGCTTTCCTCATGTACACGAACAAGAAGTAAAATCACAAGTCCAAAAGATGTTAGACCAAGACATTATCAGACCTAGTTCATCTCCTTGGAGTAGTAGTAAGAAACTAGACGCATCTGGGAAACAGAAATGGCGATTAGTTATTGATTACCGCAAGTTAAATGAAGTCACAGTAGGAGACAGTTATCCTCTTCCTAATATCACAGATATTCTAGACAAATTAGGTCATTCTCAATATTTTAGCACATTAGATCTTGCCTCAGGTTTTCATCAGCTAGAAGTTGAAAAAGATATACCTAAGACGGCTTTTAGTACACCATATGGCCATTACGAATATAAAAGAATTCCATTTGGTTTAAAAAACGCACCAGCGACATTTCAGCGTGTAATAGACTCCGTTTTGTATGGCTTACAAGGTGAAAGATGTTTCGTTTACCTCGACGACATAGTTGTCTTTGCTTCCAGCCTTCAAGAGTATGAACAAAAACTTGAAGAAGTTTTCTCTAGACTTAGAAAATATCAACTAAAGATTCAACCAGACAAATGCGAATTTCTTAGATGCGAAGTTGCTTATCTTGGCCATATCATTTCGTCGAAGGCCTTAAGCCGAACCCCGATAAAATTCGGGCAGTTCAAGAATTCCCTATTCCTAAATCATGTAAAGATATAAAGGCATTTCTAGGCCTTACAGGATACTATCGTCGGTTTATTCCTAATTTCAGCAAACTTACTAAACCTTTAACTAGCCTTCTTAAAAAGGACACTACCTTCATATGGGGTGAAACCCAACAACAATCCTTCAATGAATGCAAACATCTTCTTACTAACCCTCCCATCTTACAATATTCAAACTTCACGAAAGAATTCATACTGACCAAACCGCTAACATGGCTTTTCTCGATAAATGACCCTGGTAGTCGGTTAGTTCGATGGCGACTTAAACTCGAAGAATACGAATATGAAATAGTATATAAGGCAGGTAAGAACAACACTAATGCAGATGCTCTCTCACGCCCGCTAATTCTCCACGCGAACATAAATCATCCCACAAAAAGCGACAAAAACACACATCTCGACCCAAACACTTCGGAAGACTATTTACAATTAAACTTTCAACACTACTTAGAAATCGACTCTCACACTTTTAATACTCCAAATCTCCATATTTCCCCAGACTGCCTCTTAAACGAACATCACAACAACATTCTTATCCCAATCTCGTGTCAACTTTCCGATAAAAATACCCTTTTCAACCAAGCAATTTCCACTTGCTCTCAAGTGGACCCATTTTTAAGTAAACCCAAAACACTTTACGAAACTGATTTATTCGTTTCAGATAAGAAACAAAATATTATATTTGGCTGTTCGAGACCCACTCACTTCGATCCTTGGGATTCTGAGAGCTATTTTAAAGTATTACTCGCTTGTCTACACAACCATAAATTAAAATCACTTTACGTTCCGGACTTAAAAAACGACCCCACTTGTAAACTTAAAGGAAACGAACAATTACACATAACAGCTTATTTAGCCGACCTTTACGAATGCAAGATCACCATATGTGAAAATAAAGTTAAAACTCCAGCTCCAGAAGAGATAGAATCAATCCTTAAAACCTTCCATGATGATCCCTTATCAGGACATCGTGGCATTATCGAAACGACACACAAAATACGACCTGAATATTTCTGGAAAGGAATGACCGATACTATTAAAAATTATATAGATAATTGCCAAATATGCCAACGAAACAAAATTCAACGTAAGACATATAAAGCTCCCATGGTTATTACTTCTTCTTCCACTGAACCTTTTGAACGCGTAACTATTGACTTAGTCTCTTACTCAGATATAACTAACGACTTTAATAAATACATACTCACACTACAAGATGACTTGACTCGTTTTGTTCAAGCATACCCTATTCAAGATAAACAAGCAACAACAGTAGCCAAATCTATTCTAATTTTCTGTCAACATTACGGCGTACCTAAACGTTTCCATTCCGATCAAGGTACAGAATTTCTAAATAGCGTAATCAAACAATTGATGAAATTACTAGGATCCACTCACACAGTTAGTACCGCATATCACCCTCAGACTTACGGTTCTTTAGAACGATTCCACGCAACATTACGCGACCACATCCGAATGTACCACAAGCGTAACCAATCTAATTGGGATCAAATCGTACCATTCGCCGTTATGTGCCATAACACATCAATAAATCAATCCACAAAATTCACACCACACGAATTACTCTTTGGCTACAAACCGCGTTCGCTTTATTCTCTAAAAGCTAATGACGACTATACAACTCATGACTACCTAAGAGATTTAAACGAAAGACTCAAGGTATCCCGTGACATAGCTCGCCAAAACGTTGAATCAATGAAAAAAAGGCAAAAGAGCGATATGACAGTAATATTAAAAATATAGCCAAATTTAACGTAGGTGATAAAGTTATGTTCAAAGTCCCAAGTCCAAACAACTTAAATAGCCTTTGGGACGGCCCTCATGTTATTGTTAGAATAGGTTTTAATGAAAATTATGTTATACAAAAATCTGGAAAAAACCAATTAGTACATGCGAATCGTTTAAGACCATTGCATGACTTCACTCCATCATCATAACATTTACTCTAAGACTAGATCGTAATTATTCATAAAATATTTAACTTTATTTCTATTGCAGGGTGGCTCAAATAATGGCACACCCTAATCCCTTAAGCAATAAGACCCTTAGTTTAAATGAAAATCTTTTAAATTTTATAAACAACCCATATATTAATTTTACAATTTGTTCTATTATTAAATTATTACTTTACATCATTTTATACAAAGTTTACTTATTTTCTAAGAATTATTATATAACTAAATTTAAAGGAAATCAAAACAATTAACTAGGATTATTTTAAATTTCAGGTACTCCAAACTTTTGTTGATGGGGATACCCACATAAATCCCATTCCCTCTAATTCTGGACTCTATTTCGAAAACAATGATGAAATACTAATATCTGAAAATTCCTGGAAACTTATCATATATCGTAACTTTGAACCTTTATTCCTAGCTCGCAACTCGTAAATAACTACCAATCTCTTATCGCTACACATTCAAATTTACCCACCGTTATCACTACTACTTCATTTATAAAAATAAACGTAGACAGAATAGACTCTAGACTCGATGAACTTAATTCTTACACTGATAACAAGCGATCCAAACGTAAAATGCTAGACGGCTTAGGTTCAGTTTTGAAATGGCTCATTGGTGTTCCAGACGCAAAAGATGCTAAACATTATAACGAATGCATTGAACAGCTAGAGAAACAACAAATATCTACTAATGATTTTGTAAAACAGCAATTACAAATTATTTCTTCAACAATCACAAATTTTAATGAAACAGTACATAAAATCTCTTATGATGAATATGTTATTAATGAAGATATTGACAAAATAAATTTATATTTCGCCTCCACAAACAAACTTATATTTAATTTAACTATCCTTGAAGAAATATCGACCATTTCAATTCAAATTCTTGAAGCCATAGTTTCTTTAGAACGAGATATTGACGATGTCACCACAAGTATACTTTTTATTAAATCGAATGCAATACACCCGTCAATAATATCAACTATGCGCCTACACAAAGAATTACTGTCTTCTGATCCCGCTAGGCTCAACAAAAACTTAGTTGCCCCAATAACATTACCTAATATACACAAAATTCTCGAATCTGCCTCTATTATTTCCTATATTTATATGAATAAAATTATATATATCTTAGAATTCCCTTTATTTAAAAACGAAAAATTTATATTATACCATTTATATTCTATCCCTATGCTACATCCTGACTCCTCCTTATATTCCACTATCCTTCCCGAACAAACATACCTTGCCATGAGTACCACTAGACAGCAATACGTCGTTATGAGCTCACTGGACAAATGCAAAGACTTTGCAACGAAATCCAAAGTCTGCAGGGATCTTCTTATCTACAACATCAACACCAGACCTATATGCGAAGTTGTCATCCTAACAACAACAAGTCAACAAGTTCCTGAAGTTTGTGATATTACTACATTTTCAGCACATATCAATACTTTTCAAGCTCTTAAAAACAACAACTGGATATACATACTCCAACGCAAGACTCCGTATGCCTTAGAGTGCGAAAGCAAAACAACTCACGGCGAAATCTCTGGAGCAGGTATCATCACTCTAGAACAAGGATGTAAAATGTACACCGCGTTTGTTACACTCCTAGCTGAAGACACTAAAACGATCAACATCAGTCATCCTATTACTTCTGTGGATATTGAACACATTTGCCCCCCAGAAGAAATTAAACTACAACAACCAGAACTTGCACCAATCCAGCTCAACAACATCCAACTCGACTCTCTTAACTCAGTTAGAGACCAAATAAAAATACATTCAAAATTACTTAAAGAAAATAAATCTACATTCTCAGAAAAATATGCAACAAAATTTTCCATATTTGGTATGATTACTGGCATCATTATGCTAACCTAACATATTTTTGTTACAAATGTTACAAGTGCTTGCCATGGAATAACGTGCCCATCCACATGGCAACTGAATACAAATTTTTAATAACTGCTTTGACCGTTCTCGTCGCCAACAACACGTCGAAGTTCCCATGTCATCGGTAAACACCACTGCTACAACATCCTGCATATCAGAAGACGAAGACGAAGCTACTGACTACATTCAAAAATCGAGCAAAACCGCTCAATCTTTGTTCTAAGGGGGGAGATGTTATGTTATAGGTTCTATGTTATGTTATAGGTTCTATTATTGTGTTATATACTATTTACTTTATATTATAAGTCCTCTATACTCCTATATTGTTATTCTTATATTACTTATTTACTTTAAAACTAAATTACATTGTTTACCTAGAAACCAAACTAATTAGATTGTAATATTTAAATACTAATGTTTACTGTTCCAAAGTTACCATTCTTAATTGTATCCTAGAATAAGTTAACGATAAACACAAACAAGCATAATGTTATTCCCGCTTATTGTAGCTTCCCGCGATCCTACACTATTTAAACCAAGTCCTTCGATCCCACAACACAATTCTATTTCCAAACTCTCTGACTCAACTTCTATATTTTAAGTTAGTTTATATTATAGTTAAATAAATTAAATATATGATTATTTGTTTCATTAGTATACATGTGCCTAATCATAAGTTGGTTTCGACATTGGTGAGCTAAATGGTTTGATTTATGACATTTGTTACATACATTACATTACATTGTACATTACGTACATTTGTTAATTCCCGTATTATAACTGTATCTAGCACTCATTTCCTGTCTGGATTTTATTTCTTGTTCTTCGGAAATCGCTATAGAAACGGCGTCTTCAAAAGTTGAAGGTTTCTGAGACTTTAATAAAATGTGAAGTTGTGGTAGAAGACCACTTATGAAAATATTTAATGCTTGTTTTTTCAATAACTCTACATTAGCTTCGCGAGTTTCTTTTGTCAACTTGAGGTCTAACGATTTAATTAATTTTATATAGCAATTTTCAACCCTACTAGAGTATTTAGAAATACATTCATTTTGATCTTGTCTGCACGAATTAAGTTCTAATTGCCATTGTTCAAATGTCCTTTTTTCGGAATAATTTTCTAATAAGTGTTCTTTTAAATTTTCCCATGACGAAAATGACCTATTCAATAAAGTTGACATAATATTGCCTTCAATTTTCGATAATACTACTGATACAAATGCAATTTTATAAACTGGATTTAATAAAGCGAACGCATTATTGCAGTTATCGATGAACACATGTAAATTTGCCTTATTGCCATCGTATTTATTAATCATCCTTTCTGCAAGACTGATATCTATAAACCCAACAGAAACTTTATCCTTTGAGGTGTACATTATAAATTTTAATTTACTTAAATTATAAAAGCAAAGAAATAATTCGATTTAATTATATGGATTCGGATAAACCTTTAAATTTCACTATTCATTCCCTATAAATTCTATATTACTCTCGATAGAATCCTATTATTCCTAATCAAAAACAAATACATAAAAATACAAAAAAATACACAATATATCGACAATTATACGACTCACTTGGATGACGTAGTTATATATTGCGGAGTCCGGTTTGCCTCGCTGTGTCACGTCGTCGCTATGCACGCCGCCGAAGATCAACTGGCCTGTCGCTGTGGTACTGGTCTGTTCCAGTGAAGAACCACGTTGGCCCAGTGACTCGATGTGCTCGTGACTGCTTCGTGTGTCTTCCTTTGACTTCGCCGCTGTCGAGGACTGCCTACTGGATGCCTCGACGCGTGCTGTCTTCAACCTTCTTCCAGAGAGTTCTCCAATACGTGTAGTGACGTTGATAACTGGAGACTCGCCAGGACTAAAGGACTATAATATTTCAATAGCCTTTTACGTGTATCGGACTATGATATTTCAATAGCCCTTTTACGTAGATCCCACTTCTGACACCAAAAATGTAATGTTCGGGTGGTCGGAAGGGGTTTTTAAATGACAACCAGCAGCGTGACGATATATCGAAGTATATTTATTTATTACAGCAGACTATACGACTACTCAGACTTGATGTGACCGACTGATTTAACAGACTATCGTAACGGACTGTCGTACCGGAGTAATTGTCGTGTCCAACTGACTTACTGAACTAACTATTACATCGGGGTGGAGGACCTTATAAATTAGAACAATGTAAACAATACTATGAGAAAAGTAAACAAACAACTCTGGATTCTGTACTCGTTAACAATCATTGGTAATTACTAAGTTGTTTACTAAACTTTATCTTAAATTTCACATTTAAGTATAGTTTGATTACAAAAATAGAGTAAAAAAATAATAGAGTTGGCCATTACCAAGTCAATCTATGTATTTACAACATAAAAGATTTTTATTATTGATATCATCACTATAAAATGTAGTTAGGTTAGCTAGTTACATAATAACTTGAGACAGAAGGATCCTTAAGTAGGGATTGAATAAATTAATCGACTTAGTATTACATGGATCTCACAACTTTTTACGGTGGAAGAACTGAGTTGCGAGACTTGGTTTTTTTTACAAGTTATGTTTTTGATAGCATTTATTTTAACACATACTGTCACAGCTGTTTGTCCTTGATCGCTGATCAATCACACTCTTATCAGCGCACGTACCACACGCACACAGGCGCGTTACGCTGTGTGGTGTATTGTATATCGATCTTGAACTTGCAAATAGCGATACGATCGTATTATCGACGGGGAAGTGCTAACAACTCCTAACTTACATTTTTTACGAAAACGACTTATGAATGCAGTTCGATATTATAATTAATTGCGCGTCTACTGATATATGAATTAAGTTGAAATTCGCAAAATTGATGTAGCTAGGCACCGAAGAAATATCTCCTATATTAAGGTCCATCACAACCTGATAAATTTTGGCAGGAAATATATTCTAACTTACTAATGGAAACATCTCGTAACTTAATTTTAAATAAAACTTTGAGCTAATATCTCTTATCTTCATACGCAAATATAGAGTTCCCGCTCTAGGTAATGTTTTAGTCAATAGGGTATTACACTCATTTTCAAAAAGTGTTTTAAATGAATCCCAGAGTGATAATAAACCACTATAATTTTTATATAAATTTTTTAAAAACCGAATAGTGACATAAAAAATACTTTTAATCTATCGTTTTAAATTTTAGCGTGAAAACGCTAGTCGCCATACTGTTCAAGTCGTGACGTCACTGTCCTAGAATTTTGACAATTTTGCAAAGGAATAAGACACTTTTGAATGTTTAATAATGAGTTATCATCTACATCATTGTTGTGTTGTACCTGATTGCAAAAAGACGAGCATAAGAACGCCGGGGAAGTTATGGATTAAAGTGCCAACTGATTTAAATATGAGAAATACTTGGTTAAAACTGGCAAGAAGAGACCCGAAGGCATTGTCTACAAAATCTAAACTATACTTCTGTGAAGATCACTCTGATGTAAATATGACTTATATTTAACTATCGATTAAACAAAACAAAACATCGTGACATGATAGGTACCTATTGTAAGTCAAATTTTGTAATAGATTAGGTTCATCGCTCGTCTGACCCGCCCTTTGTGGGCAATTTTGATAGCCCTTGCAAGTGGAGTGCAGTGTTTTACTTAATTCCTGTTTTCTTCTATTATATGGGAATAAAGACATGGTTTGTACTCAGACCAAATAAAAAAGTGACTTTTTATTTCGTCTGAGGGTTTGTACAAAAAAATATAACAAAAAGTTTTTCTCACCTAAGCTTATATTATAATATCTATAACATTAGTGCTAAAAGCGAAGTAATAAACTCGCTTTTACGAATTCGTCTTCCATGATGCCTTTTCAATAAAATTTGGAATGAAAGTCAACAATCGTAATGATAACTTGAAAAATTTCGAAATTAACTAGTTAGTACACAGCACATAACCTATTTCTTTGAACTAGTGACGTCACGACGCTATCTAATATGGCGGACTTCGTTTTGCAGATTTGAGGCACAGGTAAAAAAAATATTCTTTAAATTGAAATATTAATATTTATATTTATAATGCATTTTTATAAAAAATCAATATTTCTCGTTTACTTTTTACAAAATCTATCATAAATATATATTCTTTGACTTATTTTTACATTGTGTAAAATACCCTATTATTCAATTAAAATGTTTGTTATCATTTTAAATTTTGGGTTAACGATCATAAATTGTACATAAATAGTTTTACGGATAAGTATAATAATTAAAATCGGTGTCTTAAACAAAATAATTAAGTCGATGCACGTTTCAGCAAGTACTGTGTGTTAAAAAGAAGTTGTTTCCTGCAGATACGAATAACGTTTTCGACCAACTTATTCTATCTTAACGCACAAGTGTGCGTAGTTAGTTTGAATTTGTAAATTGATACGGATAATAAATTACAAGTAAATGATATTGTAGTTCTTATTATGCCAGAAAAGAAACGACCAAATTGTATCTTGAACCGAATTTTCAGTCAAGAAAAGAGCTATACAGATCCTATACTACATATTGCACAGAAAAATATTTACCACCGTGTGTGTGTGCAGGTATACGTTCGAAGACAAATTTCATGACAAAAATTTATCTTTACACACATTAAAAAAAGACAAGTGCGATACTTGCTGTGCGTGCGAAGCTGAGACCTTAAACGAAGAGGATTACCAAGTACATGTTATAAAAAAGAACCGAGCAAGAAAAGAAAAAACTGATGACAAAGACAAAACCGACAAAAAGAAAGCTATAGTTCTGACAATGAATTTAGAGGCTGTCAAATCATCTCCATTTCTGACTGCAAGTGCATTGTATTTTAAAACGAAATTAGTGTCATAAGTTTACGGTTTACAACTTAGGAAACCGTCATTGCACTTGTTATTGGTTTTACGAAACAGCAACGGATTTGATAGCCAGGCTTCATGCTTAGTCGATTACCTAGAGAGACCTTGTTGGCCTATCAAAATAGGAATACGGTTATGGCTAATGTTGTACTTGACCTTAGTAAGAACACGGAGTGGTTATTACCCAGAAGTATCTGGAGCCAAACGCAGATGCAGTGCAATTCCGTCTACAATAATATTGAACAAAAACTCAAGAATCGCGAAATTCATTTGCCTAGCGTTTATGCAACACTGGCCAAGGAAATACGGAAAGATCAGTCGTATGAAGTTGTTCAACTAGATAATGATTTCGTCAAGGATTTTGCTAATCTTAAAACTTGGTGTTATAAAAGCATCAGACCTGACCGAAAAACAGGTGAACCACAAGTAGTGGACCTCCGTGCCATTCGATACAATCCTAATTCTACCATCCAAGTTAAGCTATATTTTGACTCTGAATGGATGGCTCTACCCCAGAAAAGCTTTGCTATTCCTCAAACCGTTCACGCCAATCTTCATTCGGCACTAATACCTATAAAGTTATCGAAATATATCCATCTTCAGCAGTTGAAATCAGTCCTGCCACGTGATTGTCATTCTTTTTATGACAACCTGCCTCATAAAGAATAAGATAATAAAGACTGTAATAAAAATTAACATTATTGTTTTAAAAAAAATTGTTCCTTTGTCTTAGTCATGTTTTCGATATTCTTAACAGAAAGTTTATTAAGTAGTGAGCTAAAATAGTATTAATCTGTTACACTTTTATAGTTAATTTACGTTTGTAAACGGAGGGACTGAAAAAGATTCTGTAAATGTTTATACCCAGTCTTAAGAGTCAATTAGTTATCATTAAAAAGTTACCAGAGTAGAATACATTTCATACGGGTATAAATAATGTGAAACTAAAATATTGGAGTATAGCTATCCATAGTTGCAGTATAACGAGGAGCTTGAATTCGCAAGTAGATTGCGACTGGATTAGTCAGTAATAAAATCAAAGTTATTATTTTGTTCTTTTTAAAGAAATTAGTAAATGATCCTAATAGTATTTAACTGTATTAAATACTTACCTGTTCTATTTTTATAGTTGACTTATGTTTGTAAGCATTCGTACTGATAAACTTTATGCATATTCTCATAGTTCATAGGCGAAAAGATCATGGGAATTCCTAAATGCATAATATAGTGTATTTTCTTTGATATTTTATTTTATTTTTATGCCGCTTTCTCAATTTAGAATTAATATAATATAGAGTTTTAGAAGTGGGACTGTTCTAATTTAAGCGTTATCTTTTTTGTAGGTTACTTTTATTGATAAATAATGTTACAGTTAATAATAATAATAATAATAATAAATATAATTTGAAACCCTATATATAAAAATTGCAATGAATTAAAATTAATTTCTCAGAATTATAACAGTATTTCATATTGAAAATACCTCCTATCTTAACCGATATGGTGCTGATGATGGTGATATAGAAAGGCAATAACTCCTATCTTCAAAAAAAAATCGCCTATTTTGAATATTTGGTCTATTTTTAGTAATTTTTAGATTCCTTTATTATATTATCGCTGAATATGATTGAAAACTTCAACGAGAAATAATAATTTTCAATGATTTCTGTAACTTTTTTGAAGTATGGAAATTACTCCTATCTTTAAATTTTCGGCCACACCAGCTTGGTGATACCTCCTATCTTACATTATCTCGCTAAATACGTATTCCAAACAAATTTTGATTATTTCCTTACAAGCGGGTCCATTAAAGTACAAAATTGCCATTTATACATTTTTTCTTAAACTTCTGGGAAAAATAATAAACGGTTTTTTTCGCCTCCTGTAAAATTTGGTTTTTGTAGGTTAGGAGTTGTTAGCACTTCCCCGTCGTTATGCTTTAAGCTTACACGGCACACGCATCTATTAGTATATCTAACGTGACCATACGTCCCACTTTGGGCCGGACAGTCCTGCTTTCAGGCTGTCTGTCCCGCTGTCCCCAGCGAGAGCAAAATGGTCACGCTTTCGCAAACAGACCTAACGATAATTCAAAATTTATTTTTTCCGCTCACAACGCGGTGGCGCGGCGCGGCTGCGAAACGCCGCACTGACACGCGACAGTGGGATAAAGTTGGATAGATAGATCCCACTCGCCGGCGCTCACTCGATGTTCCACCGATGACTGCAAGTTTTGTTTTAGTTCAAGTCGAAAGAAATATTATCTTGCAATGATTTGAATAAAAAAATTGTGGCATTTTGTGGAGACAACACGAATTGTAATTTTGGAGGATAGAATAGAAAAGGTAGTAATGATGTTTACGCCAAATTGAACCATTCACTCGGAAGACAGCTCATTGGGATTGGATATGGAGCCCACATAGTCCACAATGCGATCAAATTTGCCGATGATTGTCTACCTATTGACTTTGAATGCATCATTGTGAAATTTTTTCATCATAATTTAGTTGTGGTTATATTTTTTGCACGCACAAGCAGCGACATTTCATGAAGTTGTGTTAAAAATTGAGGGGCAAAACGTGTCTTCAATAGAGTCTGCGAAGGAATTTAATCGTCTTCGAGATAACTTGGCACTCAAAGAGAGCACAATTTTCCTTCCTCACACCGTCCGTAACCTACTTGTAAAACAACAAGAAGCTGAAATTGCTGTTGACCAGCAGAATGTTAAAACTGCAGCGGCTGAGTTTTATAGGACAAGCAAAGAATATTTGGAGCAGTGGTGTCAATTCAACACAGAATAAGGATTGTTTGAATGGGCAAATTTAACAAAAGCACCCACTTGGGATGAGGTGCAACAAGTAATAGATTTGCTGATTACGCAAAGATTTATTAGCAGCAGCCAAGATACGAAAGTTTTGACGAGTTTTCGCTTATTTCCAACTTTGCGACAGATAAAAAAATCACTAGCTGGAATGATGAGAAAATTGCTGTTGAAAACCGTTGGGTTGAATTATTCCAGTACTTCCGTGTCAACAATCTCCACTTTACGAACTTTTGTACAATAATAGAGTACATTATGTGTCTGCCAGGAAGTAATGCGCAAGTGGAAAGAGTTTTTTCTCAAATGGACAAAATATGGACCAGTGATAAAACTCGGTTAAGTGTAGCAGTAGTGAACGCCATTTTAATTACAAATATAAATAAATCTAGTACTGAGCTTCATATGTACCTATAAACCAGACTAGATATTTTAAAACTAATTTGTTCAGACGACAAATACAAAAATACTATGTAGAAGTCACGCCACTACTAAGGCAACTTACCTTATTATTTTGTACTAAGTGCTTTGATCATTTTTTTATTATTGTTATTACCTTCCATAACAAAAAAGACTTGTAAACCACCAAAAACTTTTATTTACCATAACTCCGTAAGAGACGTCCCGCTTTGACAAAAAAAAGGTCACGTTAAGTATACCACATCGCGATGCGGAGCAAAACAATAATTTACTCATCAATATTTCATCAATATATCAAAGGTAGAAAAAAAAATAAAAATATCGTTGAATTCGTAATTTTTATACAATTTTTGATACCCTTAACAAAATTGGGTGGTCATTATGTAATTTTATATTTTGGAATAGATTGTTTTATACACTATATATTATTATTGATGTTTTTTATTGCTTTTGCAGATGACATTTCCATGTGTTATCATGAGAGTTATTCTTCACAGAGCATTAACGTAAAGAATCATGCCCACTTTCCATACATTGATTGACCTGTCACTTGATTCGTTTTATAGACCGCGTCTTCCTACAACTAGTGTTGTATAATAACAATTATTATTTATAATAACATAATAACTTATCATCTTTTTATTTAGAGGCCAGGGAAAAATGCTATTAAGTAAATAAGTTTTTGGGGTTATGACAGCTGTCAGACCTTATCTGACAGCTGTCATAAGCTTAAAAACTACACGATAATTATAATGAAATTGTTTCTTAATCGCCGATAGA
Source organism: Parnassius glacialis (assembly GCA_033319125.1). Taxonomy (NCBI): domain Eukaryota; kingdom Metazoa; phylum Arthropoda; class Insecta; order Lepidoptera; family Papilionidae; genus Parnassius; species Parnassius glacialis. The sequence goes on from JAVANC010000016.1 coordinate 36,406,780, forward strand.
CTTACAACCACTCAGAAATAAATCTCTCTTCAATGAAATATCATCAAATCGTATAATTCATTAAATTATCGGTTAAAATCTTGTACATATGGACTACACACCAGGAGTCGGCTTAACAGTTGACGCTTTTAACCATTGAGTTATAATTATGTACTACGTACGTAGTACATATAACTCAATGCTTTTAACCATCGAACTCTAGGTCTGATAAACAGACAAGAACGAGTAACTAATACCTAATACCAGCATAATACTGCCCCACTGCTATGCAAAGGCCTCTTGTCATATAGCAGAAGGCAGGAGCATTAATCACCATGCTTGGTCAAGATGGGTTGGCGATTTCAGACTTTTATTGATTTTAACAGTGGTAGAGCCACGCGGCAGCTTTTGCTGTCGCACGGATGGGCCGGCTCGAACCGCAGCAACCACTTACCATCTGGTGGACAGTGTGCTTGTTTTTCACCCTTATCCTATAAAAAAAATAATCCCTACAAATAACGATCAATAAACTGAAAAAGCTTAAAGACTTACCACAATATTGTCAAAAAGTTTCCTTCTTCTATTGTAGGAAACCTGCCGAAAGTGATCAGATGATTTTGTGCTTTTTGTTTGCACAACGCTTAAATTACTTCTAATTCTGATCACACATCGTGCATAAATTTTTTAAATAATAAATTAATTTATAGTCAATATCTTATACAGAGCCAACATCTCACAAAACAAAAGATCTTTACACACACATAATCGCCAAGAAATGCATACAAAAGAAAATAAAGTATTCTAAACTGATAATAACTGAATTTTAGCAAAACTCGATAAGAAATATTAAAATCTAAACCTATTTGAATAAATTTCAAAAATTAATTTCAATATGTAAGACGTTGACAAACAAATGTTATTTTTTTCTTTTAATTCATGACTTCTTTTGATAGAACTCTGCTTATATTCAAAAATTCAATTTTAAATAATTGTGCAAATATCAGAGTTATATGTATGTAATTATACTGCAATGAGCAACCAAAATAAAATTAACACAGAATTAACATTTTCAGTTTCTTCCGATATAATATGTATTTTTGTATCTAATTTTTAAAATGGCAATCTGAAACAACGTGAAAGAAAGAAACAGTAATATCTTTTTCTCGCTTTAATTTTATACACATTGGGTGTATACATGTAGATAAAATTATAATTGTGTGCAAGATTCTCGGATTTCATACAGAGTTGCATCATCAGACAGAGCCTAAGATTCAAAATGCATATGTGTTGTCGCCCCTAAGAATTAAGACAGTGCTTCGTTATATATTATACAGAAAAGGAGTGGAATAATTTTCCAGTATCTTTCATCATTAGTCTTTCCATATCGTTACAATGAAGATGACTTCAAGGTCAAGGTGAATAAGCTTTTGTCAAGCGTTTTACCATTTTCAGCTGCATCACCACTTACCATCGATCGGTATAAATAGATAAAAATGTAAAGTTACGGCCTATATACGTCCCACTCCTGGGCAGAGGCCTCCTCTCGTTTCTGAGAAGGTTTAAGGCTAAGGCAGTGTCCACCACGCTACCCCAATGCGTGTTTGAGGCCTTTTTTTATAGGATAAGAGTGAAAAACGAGCACACAGTCCACCTGATGGTAAGTGGTTGCTGCGGCCCATAGACATCTACATCTAGCCTCTGTTACAGATCAAAATGAAGATGCGTTTTCACCCGTAAGGATTAGGATGGAATGCCTCATTTCCAGAAAAAAAGGGCCTCCGGCCACACTCGCACTCACCAAGCGAAACGCAGAGGTAAACCTCTACTTCACGCTGGTATTCTGTGAGGTCGTGGTACCACCCCGGTTCGAGCCGGCCCATCCATGCGACAGCAAAAGCTGCCGTCTCGCTCTATAACTGTTAAACTTCACCTGCCTTCGAAATATTTTTCACAGGTTTCCCATGCTGTTTTCCTTTACCGCCGAATCGTGGTAAAACGGCACTTAAAATTGCGATTAAAAATTTCGTTATCGCTGGCAGGAATCGAACCACCCGGGTTGTTCTGTGATGAATTTACAGCGAGCACTTAACCCCTTAACTACCACGGCACTTCACAAATATAGGTAGATAAAGCATTGGCTTATAAAAGTTGAAAAAGAGTCTCCGTTTCTGGTCACTCCTCATTCATAGCACAGCAGTATTATGCTTCTACATTACGAAGGCATTCTGTGAGAGAGGATTCATTTCTGAGAGAATAACATTCTGCAAACCCTGGCAGATAGGTACACGTCTCCGCTTTGGGCCTGCTTTGTCAGGAGGATTATTTCAAAATAGTTATTTAAATTGAATCCAAATTGACTTCATTTAATTTTATTTTTATATTTTATTTTATTTCTCTCTACCCGCGCCAGGCTCTACTGCCTGGCGCGGTCATTTTTGAGCACGGCTTGTGGTATATACTTATAATAAGGCAGTTTCCGATCCATGAAACCGTATTTCAGAGCGAGCTCCTGGTGTAGAATCCTGGCTACTAGGTTGTGCCTATGCAAGTACTCAGAGTTAGAAAGCGCCGAACAACCGAAGATGACATGCCTAAGTGATTCACCGGGATGGCGACAATTTTATTATTATTATTAGTTCTGGCTTAAGTCGATCCATACTTACAGCTATAATAATGTCCTAGAAACCGAATTTCGGTCTCTACTGTCAATCTCAACGGGGACTGGATTACAGTGTACAAGTGATTGTACACTCTCTATTCCATCACTCTCACAGTTCAAAGGAATGGTAATCTGACACAGCTGTGGAGATATGAGGCGCAAGAACAACCGTTTTACGTGCTTTCCCAGCAACAGTGGCGACATACCACTTAATTCTTGACTCCTGGCTGCTACTGTGAATCTTTTACATTAAAACGCTATAACTGATTTTTTTCCCGATCCGGAAATCGAACCAAAACCAGATCAAACCAGATCAAAATCAGCAGTCTCATCTGCGACAACTAAACCATGGAGACAGTGCAGCGTTATTCCATTTACTTCGTAGTTCTGCGAAATAAAATAATACAGTGAACAAAAAAATATATCACTTTCAAAGGAAGAAATAACTATATATTATACTAGTCGTCTTATTTCGATTCGGTGAAATGACCTGAAATGACAAATTACCTACACTGACCAACTTTCTACTAACAAGATAACTTCTTCAAAGTAATGCCTGTTAGGAATCTCATTTCTTAAATGAAATATATATATATATATATATATATATATATATATATATATATATATATATATATAGTATATACGCGTATTAATATACATATATATATATATTAATACGTGAAGGGAATTTATACCCATTTTTTGGCATATTGCGCAACACGGAGGAGTGCGAGATTTGACATAGTTAAAGTTTATATGGAGAAGGACAGCAGAAAGCTACAATTTATATATATTTAAAAAATTAAACTTATATATATTAAGTGTTACAAATGTGTGCCATTAAATTAAATTAAATAAGATATATATTGTTTACGTTCATACCGCCAATGTCAAACACAATTGCCCATAGATTATTATATTTATTATTATATTGATACGTATATGCATATATTTGAGACTTTGCAAAAGTATCATAATTAGAGAGTAATTGTGTTCTGTGATCATAATCATACTGGATGGAGTCATAACACGTTACCACTCTTATATCTGTGCACCTAACTTGTGATGTGTATTTTTGTCTATTCCACGGAGCCTAGCTACGAGTAAAAGAGATATTTCTTATAAGGGGGCGTTCAGGTATTACGTAAGCAAAACTTTCTATGACTTTAGACCCACACCCCCGTGTATAATCAAAAATAAGGTTGTTTTTTTTTTCAATTTGGTTTCACAAGGGGTCGCTCGACAACTGATGCCGGTGTTGAGCTGATTAAATATATATTTAATGCATGGGAGAATTCACAGGATGCTTTGGGTATATTTTGTGACCTATCCAAAGCCTTCGATTGTGTTCACCATGAAACATTAATCAGGAAACTTAAACACTACGGTGTAAGAAGTGATGCTCTTAAATTAATTATTTCATATTTAAGTAAGAGAACGCAAAAAGTTGTCATTAACAGTATGAGTTCTTCCGGGTCGATGGTACAGATGGGCGTGCCTCAAGGCTCAATTCTAGGCCCCTTTCTGTTTCTTGTATACATTAATGACTTACCTTACATAGTAGGAGATAACCATGATATAGTATTATTTGCAGATGACACTTCTTTAATTTTCAAATTAAGTCGACAATTGCTAAAATATGACGAAGTAAATAATGCTATATCTAAATTAGTAAATTGGTTCAATGTTAATAATTTGCATTTAAATGGCACTAAAACGAAATGTATGAAATTTATGACTCCAAATGTCAAACAATTAAATACTAATGTAATTTTAAATGGGGAGAAACTGAGTCTTGTAGATACCACCATTTTTCTTGGAATCACACTAGACGCGAAGCTTCAATGGAGCCCCCATATATCAAAACTAGCAAGCAGACTTAGTTCTGCAGCATATGCCGTAAAAAAGATTAGAAGTCTAACTAGTGTTGAAACAGCTAGACTAGTTTACTTTAGCTATTTCCATAGCATAATGTCGTATGGTATTTTGCTATGGGGACACGCAGCTGACACTGAAATTATATTTGTTTTACAGAAGAGGGCCATAAGAGCAATTTATGATTTAAAGCCTAAAGAGTCGCTGCGACAAAAATTTAAGGAAATTAATATATTAACTTTGGCCTCTCAATATATTTATGAAAATGTAATGTACGTACACAAAAATAAAAGTAGTTTTACAAAAATAAGTGATATTCATTCTGTAAATACTAGGAACAGACACAAGCTAGTAGTACCGGTTACTCGACTCCATCGAGTCAGTAATTCATTCTTGGGGCGATGTATACGCTTTTACAACAAAATTCCAGAAAATATACAAAATTTGACCTGCTCAAAGTTCAAAAACTTTATTAAACTAAGTTTGTATAAAAAGGGTTATTATAGTATTAAAGAATTTATAGATGATAATAACCCCTGGAAATGAGGTCATCGCTACCAAGCTATTTCTAATTTGTTATGTTGTTCATTTGTGTAACATACATGATTGTAAGCTGTTATTTTAAAAAAAAAGTCCCGCTGGGTTTCTTGCTGGTTCTTCCCAGGACAGAGGTTTTTTTTCGAACCAGTGGTAATTATACAAAGGAGTGACTTTCAATAAGCATTATTTATAATCTATATTGAATAAAAAAGTTTCTGTTTCTGTTTCTGTTTAAGCAAATTTCGTACTTCCACTCGTCCAAATGATAAGACGTAAGATTTTTTTCAAAACTTTTAATTTGACATGTACACTGAACTCTACCAGTCAGTCTTAGGTGCTAAAACCATAGACTTAGTATCTTACTTGTACGAAGTACATGTATTTCCATGTATCTTACTATCTACGGCTAAAACCAAATGTTGGCAGTATACATAGATTAAACATTTAAACATTCAATAATTATTGCCTTCAGGTAATGTTGTCAAATAATACTTCAAAGAGTTTTATTAGTTGTATTTAATGAAATGACACAATGAAGAAAATGAAAGTTATGTTTGTGATAAGAAGGATTGTGTAAAATTGAATAAAGTGCCAGAGAAATTCTGGAGATACTCATTTAACATATAGGATTGCCCATCAAAGCTTGGGACGATAAGTAGTTTAATGGTCATAGTTACGTCAACCGAAAACATTACTTACTACTTATGTTTTTACTTATGTTTAAAGCTGTGTATCTTTACAGAAATCGTTTCGGAAATTAAAAGCAGCCTGCAATTATGAATAAACACTAGCAGTATTGTGGCCGCAACAGGAAGTGCTAACGATGGTAGATACTGTTAACACAATTATAACACAATTCAATGGATTAAGTAGGAGTTATTTTGTGTGCTTTATTTCTTTATCAATAAGTTACAGCCCTTGTTTATATAGAAATCAAGGTAAGCCTATATACGTTCCACCGCTGAACACAGGCCTCCTCTCATTTGTGAGAGGATTTAAGGGCAAGGAAATGTTCGCCGCGCTGCCCCAATACGTGTTGGCAAACTTCACGTCTTCGATTGTTTTTTAATTTCTCAGACATGCAGTTTCCTCACGATGTTATCTTTCACCGTCGAGCACGTGGTAAATCAGCACTTAAGATTGCAATCAACAATTTCATTGGTGCCGGCGGGGATCGCACCCGGGTTGCTCGCGTACTGTGAAATTCACAGCGATCGTTTAGCCCCTGAGCTACCACGGCCCAATTTCTTTATTACTTGAGTTGATTTACTTCACGTTCTCTTCCGTGTATGTCACGCTATTAATAAATAACGAAGTGGTGTAGTAGTCTACTCTGCGACTAAGCATAACTTGGTAAGGCAGGCCTACCTTTACTTACCTTACCTTTTTAACAGTGGTAGAGCCACGCGGCAGCTTTTGCTGTCGCACGGATGGGCCGGCTCGAACCGGGGTGGTACCACGACCTCACAGAAAACCAGCGTGAAGTAGAGGTTTACCTCTGCGTTTCGCTTGGTGAGTGCAGGTGGCCGGAGGCCCTTTTTACTGGAAATGAGGCATTCCATCTTAGTCCTCACGGGTGACAACGCATCTAAATTTTGATTTGTAATAGAGGATAAATGTAGATGTCTATGGGCCGCAGCAACCACTTACCATCAGGTGGGCTGTGTGCTCGTTTGTCACCCTTATCCTATAAAAAAAAATATAAAGAAAAAAGAGTAGGTAAAAATATTAAAGCATTTCAATTGTAGAAATGATAATTTAAAAAGCCTTTAAATACATACATACATACATAACACTAGCTTGCCAGGCAGACGTTGTTCTGCCCTTTCCGACGACCCTTCCTATAAAAATCCTTAAATTCGCAATAAAAACTTTTGAGGGTCATTTAGCGGGATAAATACTATCCTATCTCTCAAGTTGGACCAAAATACACACAGTGTGCAAAATTCCATTCAAATTAGTTCAGTAGTTTAGAAGTCCATCGCGGACAAACAACGTAACACGTACTTTTTATATATAACATTATGAAAAGAATTAACCTATAATTTCAATCATCTATGTTTAAATATTCTGAGGAAAACGTCAAGATATACGGACACATGTGTAAGCATCATATTAGTCTGTGACGGACACCGATACTATTCCAATGTTCCGATTTTTGTTTTCGTTGGCAACTCCAAAATAATATCAATAATATTGTAGAGTTTTGGCGGGAACTTGACCGGCGGCGGTTTGCTGCTCCTGTATTATAGTTTAAATAATAGTTTGAAGTGGATTTTGATATGTAAAAGTGGTGCGATTTTATGTATTAATTGTCTACGCATGTGAAATATTAGTGGAAACGGTGAAACAAGTGCTCTGATGATGATGGATTCTCAAGATAAGCTGTTTGTCTGCATAGGCGCCTTTAGATACCATCGCCAACTGTCAGCTGTCTGCTGGCTCAAGTTGCCGTCAAAATCTCCCAAGGGCCGCACAATGTGACGCATCAACATATTGTGAAGCAGTGAACTATGAAGGATAATTATACATTTGGGGAAATTATAATAAACCGAATAAAAATAATCAAAACTAGGCCTAAAGGTCTAGATACCAGGCCATTAACTATAGATAATAATATATTTTTTTAAACTTACAATAATATTGTAAATTTAAAAAAAATAATTCCATATGTAGGCGCGTCTATAAAATACCAGTTGGATCGAGAATGAGCGAGAGGCGTCAGTCTAGCGGAGCTTCATATCGATGGTGGCGAGTTGAAATAGAGGGTATTTCGAGAACACCCCCCCCCCCCCTCACTCATTTGTGCAGCATGAAGTTCAGTGTAGGTGCAGAGCGCGGGACTGCGCCCTCCTTGCCTAAGGGGGTCGCTTCCGATGCGGCAAAGAGGCCATACAGGCCAAAGCCAGTCCCACAGGTAGTGTTTAGTGGGTAGGCACTTCACAGTGAGTCCCACATAACCACGCAGCCGGCTGCATGGTATGCTATAAGCGTTCATCACCTCCCTCCCTCGCTTCCAGAGGGTAGTCTTGCTTTGGGCGCAAAAAAAAGGGCGCGGGAGATTCCTCCTGAGTCATTCTACGAGTGCTAAGATAGAGTCGTGGTTCTGTCCGTTGTGGTGATTCTTCTGGTGTAGGCAAGGAGGATGGTGTTGTTGAGGGATGTTCTGTGTTACATTGAGATGGGTAATGTTGCTGTTGGTTTGAATACCTTGGTGTTATCATTTAATTATGTTCTTCACGCACCAGTGAGTAATTGTCAGTGAGGTTGTGAGGCCATAATACGGTATGATCGAAATGTAATTGCCTATACTTAGACTAGATTGTATAGTGCAGTAACGTTGTTTTATTGTCACTAATGATTAACTGCGTAAGCAAGAGAGCAAGTTGAACATCCGCTCTCACACTTGTACTATTTTTAACAACTAACCTTTCCTGACGCATTCCCGCTAGTTCCGACACATATAAAATATAAAATGCTTTAAGTGTTTTTCTTTTATATATATATATATATATATATATATTTTTAAAACTGTTCTACGATCTTCAAATATTTGTAACTATCTGAGTATCGATACTGATGCGTTTGGTACAAAGCTTCTATCAACCCCGGTTCCTAGCAAATATTTACGATCCAATTTAAATTTATACTGCCATCTCGTATCACCAATGTTTGTTCGTGTCACTTCGATCATTGTTTATTTATAGTATAAGGGTGACAAGCGAGCATACAGTCCACCTGGTGGTAAGTGGTTGCTGTGGCCCATAGACATCATCTACATCTATCTTCGTTTGCGAATAAAATGCAAATGCGTTGTCAGTCGTGAGGACTAAGATGGCATGCCTCTTTTCCAGTAAAAAGGGTCTGCGGTTCTCTATACTCACCATACGAAACACAGCAGCATTAAGCTGCTATTTGACGCTGGTATTCTGTGCGAGCGTGGTACTTGCCCAGTTGAGCCAACTCATTTGTGCTACAACCACAATATAGGTGCAACATGGCTCTACCATATAATTTTTTAATTATTAATTTCTAAGATGTAAATGATTTTCATCAAAATACGTGGTTTATCGGTACTGAATTATTTGCCGGCAATTTAGTCTGACCTGGGTAATTTACGAATTGTAGATCTTCAACCTAGCGCCTGAATCTTTAGCCTGCGGATATGTTTGAACTTTGATAGTTTCAAAAATAACAAAAATAAACTATAATATATATCTGCACAAATAACAAAAATTATGGCTAATGCGTTAATAATCATCCTTGAGCTTAATATTATCAATATTTATATATAATCTTGCAAAATACTGCTCGATATTATTTGAACTTATTTAGTTTTTTTTTTTATAGAAGAAGGGTGACAAACGAGCACACAGTTCACCTGATGGTAAGAGTTGCTGCGGCCCATAGACATCTGCATCTATCTTCGTTTGCAAATTAAAATGCAGATGCGTTGTCAGCCGTGAGGACAAAGAAAGAATGCCTCATTTCCAGTAAAAGGGGTCTCTACATTCACCATACGAAACACAGCAGCGGTAAGCTTCTATTTTACGTTGGTATTCTGTGAGAACGTGGTCCTTCCCCGGTCGAGCCGACCCATTCGTGCTACAACTATACTATTAATATAGCTGCAGCATGGCTCTGCCACGTAAAAAAATAATTAGGTAAATATAAGACTATATTATATCAGCTATCTTAATACGTGTATAATTATGTACGTGGTAGAGCCAAGCTGCAGCTATATTTAAAATATAGTTGTAGCACAAATGGGTCAGCTCGACCGGGGAAGCAACACGCTCTCACAGAATAGCAGCTTAATACTGATGTGTTTCGTATGGTGAATATAGAGAACCGGAGACCCTTTTTACTGGAAAAGAGGCATTCCATCTTAGTCCTCATGGCTGACAACGCATCTGCATTTTGACTCGCAAACGAGGATAGATGTAGATGTCTATGGGCCGCAGCAACCACTTACCATCAGGTGGACTGTGTGCTCGTTTGTCAGATTTGTTCTATAAAAAAAATTAAAAATAAAAGAGTTTGTCTTTGTTCCAGCGTCATCTTTGATATGTATTAAATTTTATTTTGCCATTTCTAACATCGCTGTAGAAGGTTGAAAGCGTTTCAAACGATTTCCACGTATTTTACTAGATGGCGTCAAAGTATAAAAATAAATATTAATTTTATGCTTCGACGCTACCATCTTTTAATATAGTGTTAACAGTAATTATTCAGTAATTATTTATCAGTTCAAGTTCTCAACTTTCTAATAGTGTGCTAATAAGTAGTTGTTGTTACGAATGTTTAAGTATTTTAAACGCTTTTAAAAAAATATCTCTTAACAAAACGTAAAAGCCGACTTTTTTTATAGAATAGGGCTTAAGTTGTATTGTAATCCTTAAAATAATTTCACTCTGAAGTCGGTGCTAAGATATAGATATTATAGAATACGAAATTATTTTTCTTTGAAGTCATGAATGTACACCAGTCGTATTCGCAAGGACGAATGCCAAGTGTTCGTACGTCAGATGGGATACCAGGATACCACGACGAAAGGACGGAAAATAACGTAGTTTTAAATGAAATTGAAAATGATCCCAGCACTTCAGTACGTGCAATTGAAAGAGACACTGGAATACCGAAAAGTATTGTTCGTCGAATTTGATCGAGAAATAATCGGACCATTTGAGCTGACTGAAAACTTAAATGGCGACAACTGCCTCAATATTTTACAAAATCTTTTCCCGAATTTATTAGAAGACGTAACACTCAACATTTACCGGGATATGTGCTTTCAACAAGATGGTTACCCAGCGCATTATGCTCGACCAGTACGGGATCATCTAAACACATAATAATATTCCGGCAGGTGGATTTGACGACTTCGCGCAATTTTATGGCCTCCTCGTTCTCCGGACCTAAATCCACTTTTCTTTTACTGGAGCTGCATAAAAGATAAAGTGTACTTGAAACCAATACAAAAACTAGCCGAACTACGCCGCAAAATAGCTGAAACAGCAGAGGAAATAAACTCAAACTCAAAGAGATACACACGGTTAGTGAAAAGATCTTTTCCGAGGCGATGCAGAGCCTGTATTCGTGCCGAAGGCAAACAATTTGAACATTTAATTTAGTTCAAAGAAAAAATAGAAGTATAAATAAAATTCCTAGTGTTTCGTTATTGTTAACTTTTGCCATAACATAACAATAAGGCATCATTATCATACTTTGATATTTTGTTGTTCGAGTTTTTTTCTGTTCTTAATTGTTGACAATCGTGATAATATTTTTAATGGAAAGATAAGTAGCAAGTGTTGCACCATTTTAGGATCTTAATTAAATGGGCCATTTTTAAAACAACCTGCTTATGATAGTATTTTTTTAAAGACAAGATGATGCCTTGTGTTTAAAGTTTTTAACCATGACTTGATTTTTTTTTGTACTAAACACACAATATTAATTATAGGATTTGTGACTGCAATCAATGGTATAGTTATTTAGGATTACATTAAAAAACACTAAAAATTTTGAAATTTGTGATCACAGTGCCTAAATATGTAATCTAGGGTGTTGATTTTCAACATTTTCAAAAGTGTACCTGTAAGCACTAAACCAAGTAACATGGATTTTTTTATTTTTGCTAGAACTGGAACAATCTAGCTTATTGCCCCCTACCCCCTTGATGTTGAGTTTCCTGTATATTAAAATTTTTAAAAAACGTACATTTCAATTGTAAACCTCCTCCTTTATTGGTTGAGAGTGGTGAATGCTTAGAATAATAACACCTAGAATGATAGTTCCCTACAAAGCGGACGTTCAAAAGTGGGGCAAGAACAAAATCTAAGTGTGCGTTATCCACTTGTATTTACGCTAGACGAAACATACACAAGTGAAGAAATAATGTGGCCAATACATTAAATTTTCCCGAAAAGTAGGGAAATTGAAACTATATTGGGCTAATAGTTACAACGTAACGTATGACTCACACAAATGTGAAAATAAATTTGTTTGAATTTTATTATCGAAGTGTAGCCCGCTAAATTCAAAATATTTTTGAATAGGATATTTGCCTATCTAGCCAAGTGAGATACTTTTATGAACCATATAAATGTGATTGCATCATATTTGTCTTTGTAACTGTATAGAGACGTTATAATTATGACTAATGCAAGTTCAATATACACCCGCCCGATGCCTGACACACGACTGTTCGACGAACGATTGATCGTATTCAGTATCTATTATTCAGTTTGTTTTTAACAAATTTTTTTAATAATCATCGAGTAATGGTGTACCGCACCTCACTGCATGCATAATGTAAGCTACAATACGGAAAACGCAAGAAAATTTTAATTTTGGTAGGTTTTACACAGTCCTCACGGATGACAACGAATCTCTTTATTGAGGATAGTTGTAGATGTATATGGGTCACAGCATCCACTTACCATCAGGTAGACCGTGTGTTCGTATGTCACCGTATCCTATAAAAAAATATAAAGAACAAATTTTTGTATTTTTGTGGGCTTCCAACTGCTTTCATTTCGATTGTGTCTGCTGTTTTCTGTTTTACAAGCCGCAATGATTGGATCAGAAAAAAACATAAAACGAAAAACAAACATGCATTTATTATCAGACAATATAAAAAGTTTCCTTAAAATTCATCATTCATATTTTTTAATTTCTTTACTACCCCCACACTAGGATTTTCTTCTGTATCGTGGAGGCAGCTTACAAACATAAATTGCACGAGGACAAACATCCAGACCCGGAACAATGATTTGTAAGGCATACAAATACTTGTTCCGTGCGGGACTCAAACCCGCGGCCCCCAGCGCGACAACTCATTACTAAGCCACTGCGCCACGGAGCCGTCGATAAATAAAAACAATGTGTTGCATTTTTTCAATGTTGGCAGCCCTCGTAATAATAAGTTGTCAAGTTGCGTTACGCACTCTATTTAATGAGGGCTAATAATCTTCCACTCACCAGATGTCGCTAGTTGTGACTGAGGTAAAGTTTTTTGTAACATGGTGTCAGTTAATTGAGAAATTAGTTTTACATAATAATTTATCATTATCTAAAATATTATATTATTACACAACACAATGCGTCAGAGGTTTGATTTTATTAATTTGTTGCACTTTATAACTCTTTTTAAAAAGAATCGGCTTTTAGTTACATTTTATAGTTTGGTTTATTCATTTCTATTGTAATTAATATAAAATATATCTAATAATACAGAAAGAAACCTTAAATATTACATTTTCTTAAGAAATTATTATCCCCGCTATGAAATCTGTCAAATATTTTACCTCACTGTTAAGTGGCGCCGCCCTAGTAGCAGAAAAAGTCGTGGATGCCCTCATTCCTATTGACGTGTTTTAGTTTTAATGAAAAAAAGGTGGGAGAATTTTTCTTTCGCTTTGGCAACATTTCCATATAATGAAATGTCTGTTTTTAAAATTCATATTTATTTTTGATGAATCATCATCATCATTACAGCCCTTCACAAGTCCACTGCTGAACATAGGCCTCCCCCAAGGAATGCCACAAAGCACGGTCCCGAGCCACCTGCATCCATCGACTTCCTGCATGTCTTACCAGGTCGTCACTCCATCTTGTGGGGGGACGCCCTACACTTCGACTACCGGTACGAGGCTGCCACTCGAGAACCTTTCTTCCCCATCGGTTGTCGGTTCTTCGAGCTATATGGCCGGCCCACTGCCACTTCAGCTTACTAATCCGTTGGGCTATGTCGGTTACTCTGGTTCTACTGCGGATATCCTTATTCCTAAGTTTATCACGCAGAGAAACTCCGAGCATAGCCCTCTCCATAGCTCGCTGAGCGACCTTGAGCTTCCTCATACGGCCAGCAGTGAAGGACCACGTCTCAGTTCCGTAAGTCATCACTGGCAACACGCACTGGTTGTACAATTTTGTTTTAAGGTTTTGAGGTATTTCTGACGAGAAGATGTGTCGTAGCTTCCCGAACGCTGCCCAGCCGAGTTGAATCCGTCGATTGACCTCTCGGTCGAAGTTGGACTTACCTAGTCGGACTATTTGTCCCAGGTAAACATACTCGTCAACAACTTCGAGCTTAGTGCTCCCAACAACTACCGGCATAGGTGTGACATGGACATTAAACATAATCTTTGTTTTGTCCATGTTCATCTTAAGACCTATCCGTTGGGAGACACTATTGAGGTCATTGAGCATAGTGCTTAGCTCCTCCAGCGATTCTGCCATGAGGACTATATCGTCGGCAAATCGAAGGTGAGTGATGTACTCGCCATTGATATTAATTCCGTATCCTTTCCAGTCCAGAAGCTTGAAAACGTCTTCCAATGCAGCGGTGAAGAGTTTCGGGGATATAACGTCACCCTGTCTTACACCTCTCTGCAATTGGATAGTTTTCGTACTCTGGTTCTGTACTCGGATAGCCATCGTAGCTCTACTGTACAAACACTTCAACACTTCGATATACCGACAGTCAACTTGGCACCGCTGAAGGGACTGCAGCACCGCCCAAATTTCGACGGAATCAAAGGCTTTCTCATAGTCCACATACGCCAGACATAGTGGCAAATTGTACTCTTCGGACTTCTGTACAATTTGCCGTAGGGTATGTATGTGGTCTATGGTGCTAAAGCCCTTTCGGAAACCGGCTTGTTCGGGAGGCTGGAAATCGTCAAGTCTGCGCGCGAGACGATTCGTAATGACTCTCGAAAACAGCACGTAGACGCGGCTCAGAAGGGAATTCGGTCTGTAGTTCTTCAAGAGAGCGTTGTCACCTTTCTTGAAGAACAAGACCACCGCACTTCTGCTCCACGCCTCCGGTGTAATGCCACCATGGAGGACGGAATTAAAGAGCTTCTGAAGGACTTCAAGTACCGGTCTTCCACCCGCTTTCAGAAGCTCCGCTGTAATTCCATCCTCGCCTGGGGCCTTGCCGTTTTTAAGGTGCTGGAGAGCCATTCTAATCTCGCTCAGACTGACGTCCGGGATATCTTCGGAATAGTATCGAATAAGACTCGCTCTTGGATCGTTACTCACACTTGCGTGTGGCTCCAACGATGACGTGTACAGCTGCCCATAGAACCTCTCAATCTCACTCACAATCTCAAGTGCCCCGGAAACGATGCTGCCACATTCGGTCTTCAGCTTTGACAGTTGGCTCTTTCTGGCAGACAGATCTCTGGCAAAGACTTTGGAGCCTTGGTTCCGCTCGATCGCTTCTTCAACACGAGCTGTATTGAAGTTGCGTAAGGCTTGCCGCATGCATTTAGAGATCTGTCTGTTCAGTTGCCTGTATGCTGTCAAATCTGTTGAAGAATGTAACCTCATCTCCCGTCTAACAGCCATGAGATTAAGAGTGTGATCGGAGAGTTTTTGTGTTCTTCTGCGGCGTGTCTTGCAGAACTTAGCTCCGACCGCATGGACAGTTTCCACGAGCTTGTCATTCATATCGTCCACTTCATTGCAGTCTTCTAGGCACTGAAAACGGTTTTGTAACTCGAGCTGAAAGGTTTCGGGACTTTGGATTAGAGCACGAGGGGGACGGAGCGTTGACTTCATCAGACGAGACCTCTCCAACTTAACATTTAGGTTCAGTGTGCCTCTAACCATTCGGTGATCGCTGCCGGTTTTCACCCTCGCGATCACTGAGACATCACTGAACAGTTGTCGTCTGGTCGTCATAATGAAGTCAATCTCATTTTTTGTCGAACCGTCGGGGCTCGACCAGGTCCACTTCCTGTGGGGCCGCTTCTTGAAGAAAGAGTTCATCATAAAGAGTCCCTCTTTCTCCATGAAGTCGGCCAGCTGCTGGCCCCTTGGGTTCCGTTGCCCTGTTCCAAATTTCCCTACTTTCAGCTCACCGTTCTCTCTTGTGCCTAGTTTTGCATTGAAGTCTCCCATTAACACCGTATATTGGGTTTTGGAGGAATGCATGGCTCTAGAGATATCCTCATACATTTCCTCCACCTCCTCATCGGGGTGTGCCGAGGTTGGTGCGTAAACCTGTATGACCTTCAGCGAATACCGTTTGGTGATTCTGAGTATAAGGTACGCAACCCTCGTCGACACACTCCCGATCTTTACAACGTTGTTAACAAGAGACTTGTGGACGATAAATCCGACACCTCCTTGGGACAGATGGTCGCCCTCCCGGTGATAGAGCAAGTTGCCGGATTCGAGGATTACCGTGTCCTCCCCCTCTCTTCGGACTTCGGATAATCCTATAATATGCCAGCGCAACTTGTCTATCTCTTCTTCCAGCTCCACGATCTTCTCGTCAGTCCTCAGGGTGCGTGCGTTGTACGTTGCCAGGTCGAGTCGATGTTTTTGATGTGACGAGTTTTGATGAATGTTTTACGTGAAATTATAAGTTCAAATGCATTAGTTACTCGTGAAATGTAATGTTACTATGTTTCTTGTGTTTCTCTGATGTACTGACATCCGTTCACTGCATAAAACGTCATTTTTAATTAAAATTTCGGGAGCTGTTGTCAACACGACACGACTTTGAGCACTAACGGGCCGAGTATTGAACTAAGCCATACTGGCTTAGTTTGAGTTGCCTCATATTACGGACGCGGACTCGGCTTCTAGGTGTGGTAGGTTATTCTAAGGGTGAATGGTGATCCATGTCACGCGAATATCTATCCGACCGAGACGACTTAATGACGATTGCAATTTGTCTGATGTCGTTTGTAATATGTGATATTTTACACAGTTGGCTTTTTAATTTTTGCAATGTGTGTAGTAACCTACGCCTATGCATTCAGTTGTCCTTAAAATGAGGAGACAAACGAAGGCTGAACGGTTTTGCAAAATCTAAGACCGATAACCTCCACGTGTTTATAATCGACAGAGAAACTTGACCCTGGTATGCGCGGACCTTATTGCGTAGTTTCCTGGACCATAGTCACTATAAACTAAAATTTCTCGCTGGCACGAGTGCAGCTCTACAGCTCGCTGGCGCGAGTGCGGCGCAGTGGCTCGCTGGCGCTGGTGCGGCGCAACGACTCGCTGGCACTGGTGTGGCGCAGCGGCTCACTGGCGCGAACGCAGCGGAACCGCTCGCTGGAGCGCGTTTAGCTGGGTGGCCTATGTCTTCAGTGTATAGTACGATCTATGCCGTGTGTGCAGTGAATATTGTGTTATCTGTTATCTGTTGTAGTTCCTCAGAGAATATTGTGTTATCTGTTACGAGCGTTAAACTCCAGTAAGAAACGTTATATACTAAAATCTTATTTGGACGATGTTTTCAATTCTGTAAAAGTTTAGTCTGTATGAAATATATTCAAAATAGCTCACTCATTTTGTGCTGTTAAAAAAAGTTGATAAAGATTTGAAAACAAGAGTTTATTGTTTCATGGTCAGAAAGGTCCGCGACGGGAAATTTACATTAAGCCAGTAATGTTACTTTAGTTTCCATACGAGTAGTTACACTTGTGTCAGAAATAGCTAACGTAGCACTTTCTTTCTGAAAGATTAATATTGAGATACGCTAACGTTGTGCCTCTTTCTCAAAAGTAGAAGGCAGACAAGCTGACGTCATGATTCTGTCGCGTGTAGCTTAAGTTATGCTAAAGTCATGTTAAGTCATGCTAAGTCAAATGTTAAGATATGCGAACGTAGTGCCTATTGATAAATAAAAGGCGTGCGTCGAGTACAGGCATTTATTTGAACTGGCAACGGAAATACAATGCGCGCTTACCGGCTAAAAACTACCCACTACATATCATAATATGCAACACCTCCACCCTTATTTTGTACTATACATAATGACTAAGAACATAAGTTATACTTAAACATAATTATTTTATACTGTTACAAATATTCTGCCTAAGAAAATAATATCAATGAACCTACTACTCAAATAAATATTACATACAATTTCTCTCTTTCAATTTTTTAATTATTACTTGTAACAATCATCTATACCATATCGTCTGACTGGTTTACATACACGGCGAACACCACGCGATTCATTAGTGACATTGTTGTTCGAGCCATGATTATCTATTTTCCGCACATTTTAACGGCATTTTCCGCCGCCCCATTCGAAGCCGGGTGATATGGGGCTGAAAAAATTTGTTCAATTCCATTGGAACTTAAAAATTGTCTGAACTCGTTACTGAAAAATGGAGGACCGATATCACTAACCACTTGTTTCGGTAAACCGAATCTCGCCCACATTTCTCGCAACTCCTTTATAACAGCTTTCGCTGTAGTGCTATTCATTTTAATTGCCTCTATCCACTTTGAATGAGCATCAACTACAATAAGGAAAGTTTGTCCCGCTATCGGCCCCAAAAAATCTATGTGTATCCTGGTCCATGGGCGGTCTGGCCATGGCCATGAGCGCGGTGTGTGCGCCGGAGGGGCGTCAGCTACCGCTGCGCACACGGTGCAGGCACGGCACACTGCTTCTACAGCCTCGTCTATGTCCGGCCACCACACATAGCTCCGAGCCAGCGCCTTCGTTTTTACTACCCCCATATGCCCCTCATGAAGCTCCGTAATAACTTTATCCCTGCAATATTCTGGAATAACGACCCTATGTCCCCACATTACACAACCTAGTTCCACGTACAACTCATTTTTTCTGTTAATATATGGTTTTAATTCTCTCATTTCGACGTCGTTCGGCCAACCGTCATTAATATATCTGACTACTCTGCTTAATATAATATCCGACGCCGTTTCTTTTTTTAATTTATGTGATTCCAATAGTAACGCATCTGAAGCGAAATGTAAATATGTTTGTTCTGGGGTGTCTAATTCTTCCTTAGAAGCCCCTTGCTTATGCTCACTAATCAACCTAGACAAAACATCTGCTGTATTTTTGTCCGTGCGAATGTATTCTATATTAAAATCATAAGCGGATAACTTAATAGCCCAGCGTTGTAGTCGACTAGCCGCCGTGTTGGGAATACCCGCCTGCGGTCCAAAGATTGTGACTAACGGTTTATGATCCGTACGTAGAGTGAACTTTCTACCAAATAAATATTGATGGAATTTGTCCATTGCAAATACTATCGCGAGGGCTTCTTTATGAATCTGACTATAGTGTTGTTCAGCGGAGGTGAGCGCGCGCGACGCATATGCCACCACCCGCTCGCCACCGCCGGCGGGCGCGCGCTGCGCCAGCACCGCGCCGAGCCCACGCGAGCTGGCATTGCATGTTACTATGCTCTCCAACGACATATCAAAAAGTGTCAACACTTCCGCACTACACAAAAGCTTTTTAATTTTATTAAAACACTTTGTATGTGACGTTGTCCATCTCCAATGTTTACCCTTTTTTAATAAGTCATAAAGAGGGGTAATATGAGTACTTAAATTTTTTATAAATTTCCGATAGAAATTAACCATGCCTAAAAACGATTTTAATTCCGATATATTAGTTGGATGAGGCATACCTTAAATAGGCTTTAACTTTTCCGGGTTGACTCGAACACCCTTGTTATCTATTATGAATCCTAAATATTTTACATGGGGAGCCATAAATTCACATTTTTCTTTTTTTATTTTCAATCCGTTAGTTTCCAAGATACTAAATACTTGTTCTATACTTTTTAAGTGCGAATTCCACGATTTACTTTTTATTAGTATGTCGTCGTAAAACACAACCACGTCCGGCACATTTTTAAAGAGATTTATCATTATCTTTTGAAAAATTCCGGGACTAGAAGCGAGACCATACACTAGGCGGTTGTATTTAAACAGTCCTCTATGCATATTAATAACAGTGTAGTTTCTAGACGTTTCATTTAAAAGTAACTGATTATATGCTTGTGAAAGATCTAGCTTGGTGAAGTAACGATTACCACTCAAACCACTAAATAAATCTTCTACTTTTGGAACCGGGTACCTATCGACCAACAAAGCTTTGTTCAGTGTCACCTTATAATCCGCGCACAGCCGTATTCCGCCGTCCGCCTTCCTCGCTATAACCAACGGCGTGGCCCAGTCCGAGCGGTCCACCGGCTCGACGACGCCTGCGCGCAGCATCGCGTCCAACTCTGCATCCACCCGCGGGAGTAGCGCGGACGGCACGGGTCGCGCGCGGCAATAAATCGGCTGCGTTCCCTCGCGCACGTGCAGCTTGACCTCTTCACCAGTATACCTACCCAATGTGCCGTCAAATAGACTCTCATGTCGGTCTATACTTCGCTAAAGATATCTGATACATCGGTTCCTCGCCATCATCAGACGCGTTCTGATCATCCTCAGAGACGTCACCCGTCGCCGGCCCGCTCAACCAGTGCGCCGCACCGGCCGCAGTGTGGGTGCCCGCGCTAGCGCTCGCTCGAGCTCCACATACCGCGTGCCGCCGCCGGCCCCGCCCCGCGGCGCTGCTTCCCGCCGTCCGCGCTGTGGCCGAGCGCGCGACTTCTGCGTGACCTTCCTCGCGCACCGTTTGAATTTGAATTATCCGATGTCATACGACGATCGAATTCCTTCTTCATGCATACTCTTCGCAAATGGCCTTTTTTTCCGCAGTAACTGCATTCAAAATTTTTATACCTGCAATTTTGTGAGCTATGTTCGTCGCCACCGCACGCTGAACAATTTCTGTTTCCTAACTTATGTATCTTCTCGCTAAGTTCCCGGTCCGGATCTTGTTCCCGCGAGCCTTCCACAGCTCCCGCATCCCGCTCGGCTGCCTCTAGGGTATTAGCTAACTGTAGCGCTTTTTTATAATCAAGATCATTTTCTGCAAATAACCTCTGTCGAATAAAATCACTCCGCAGACCGCACACAAACTGATCTCGTAGGTTTTCCTCTAAGTTAGTTTTAAACTCGCAATATCTAGCCATCTTTTTCAAGTCTGCCACGTAGTTCGCTATCGATTCGCCTGCTACTTGCCGTCTTTGACGAAATCTGTACCGTTCTGCCAGGATTGATGGTGTCGGTTGTAGATGTGCACGCAGTAGATCCACCGCGACCGCATACGATAGACTTGACGGTTTCTTAGGACTCGCCAACGTAGACAACAATTCGTATGTTTCTTCACCGATGAGCGCGATTAAAGTTGGTAACTTTAAATCGTCCGTTATTTTGTTAACCACAAAATACATTTCTAACCGATCCACACACACAGTTGCCGGTTTTCACATCAAAGTCCTTGATTTTGCCTACAGACATTGTTGCGACTATTGTCTACGACACGATCAAATAAAATTATTCCCACCGAACCACGTTTTATCCTCGTCGCCACTGATAAATAAAGGCGTGCGTCGAGTACAGGCATTTATTTGAACTGGCAACGGAAATACAATGCGCGCTTACCGGCTAAAAACTACCCACTACATATCATAATATGCAACACCTATGACTTGATCATTTATTTTTAACCAATTTCCAAAAAGAAGGACTTTTTCAACTCAACTGAGTTTTTATGTGTCACTTCAGAACTTTCTTCTAGGTGAGCCGATTGTGATGATTATTTTGTTGTTTGAGACCATATGAAAAGCACCAACTGCTTTTCATATTATGGTCTCATATAAATTTGATCAAGATCTGACTAGTAGTTATTGAGTTATTCTTAATAATGCGTATTTGATTGACTGTACTGTGTTGTACAAAATTTTTCATTTTACCACTTTTGTTAGGTTATGCTAACATAGTGCCTATGACTTACTCGGACGATACGCGGTGCTAACGTAAAACCTCGCCAAGTGCGTCGCCTGTGATCGATGCGGTGCCTCCGCCCACATGCCGTTGATGGAGACGGATATTCGAAGTTATAGGGAGCCCGAGGACGGTCTCCTGTCAGGAAAGGCCGTGTTGGGAATGAGGGTAAAAAAAATAAAAGGAAATACGAACAAACGAAGGTAGTATAAAGTATCGCACAGGCAGCTTAGAGAGAGCAGTCGGTAATTCTACGGGTCTCACTGTCGTTACTATGCCCGTTGGGGTATTCTGCTAATGTAAGCAAGGAAGATCGTGTTGCTGATAGGCTGCACTGTGTTACATTGAGATGTTTGCATACTTTGTTGCTATCATGTGATTGAGTCCTGATAGTAAGCAGGGCTTGTTACCGAGTAATGTATTTTTATTTAATTAAATAATTATTATTAATAAATAATAATCATTTTGAGAATAATTTCTAACATCCGAGAAGTGGAATAATTTCTTACAGTATATTATTTTCAGTATATATGTAGGACCGACTTACACAAAACCGAGACATAACAAATACATGAAAACAATTAGTATTCATAATGTAGTTTATAAGCTGTTACCAAAAAAAAAAGAACTTTTTTGTAAAATAGTTTGTTGGTCTTAATAAGTACGAAACCCTAATAAAGCAGAGTTCCAAAGGAAATTCGCAGCCTTTTAATTAATTTTTCAGTATCAATAAAAAATATTATCTTAAAACTAAAATTTATGACATAAACTTGAACCATCTAAAAAGATAGAACATTACGTACATTTGAACATACATTACGCACGCATATGCATATAAAATAAAACCTTTAATCGCTGTATTATTTTTTTTAGTTTATTTATTATATTCTCCTGTGTATAGAAAACAAGAGAGCAATAACCCTGAATTACAATACGGCGTCGAAAATTTCCTTGTTGAACTGTTGCTATTAATAATACAAAACTGACGTTAATGTATGTCAAGGAAACCTTGGCCGCAGTAGCGAAGTCAGTCTCATTTGCCTTTGTCCTTGACAATTTTGCCAAAAATCACACGCACGCATTAAATCAACTGAAACATCTTTTTATTTTTAAAAAGGACGTGTTTAATATTTTTTAATTTCAAATAATTGTTATTGTTTGTCTAAGCACATTATAGTCTTGTAAAAGCACCATTATACCTTTTCTACCTTAAAGGTGTGATACTATGTAAAAATAAAAATAAAAAATTACTTATTTCCAATCACAATGGCTCAAATGATACGTATTAATAAAACTTAATTCTTATTTCACAAATGATTGGCCATTGTGTGAAAGCGAAACCTATTACTATTCTCTGAACTCTCACACTACTTCTACTACTACTACTACTCTCACCCACTCACTAATAAGAGGATCCATGCAAGAAGTGCAGAAAAACTGTCGAACAATCCGAAAAGATCTCTGAACTAGAAGTCAACTCGGAACATTAAGCTACACAATTGTGAAAAAGAAGTTACCTATTCATTCCTTCTATTCAAGTTTTGCAACCGCATTTTTTTATTTTGAGATGTTATGAGGAAGGTGCTGCCCCAATTTTTTTGTTTCAGTTTCCCTCTGTCGCCTCTTACGAAACCCATGGGACGACATCGATAATCGATAGAGGTGGGGAGTACTATAACGTCGATCTCAATGCGCGCGCCACCATATTTTTTTGTAAAAGTAATTATAGCATATTATCTTAAAGCGGTACATTGTAACTATATTTATTTAAGAAAGAAACTTCAAGTGTAGTTTGTTCATCAAATGTATGAGTTATAAAATAAGTATCGCTCTCTTACTAATTGAAATTATGAAAATAAAAGCTTTTCAACCTTATTTGGTCAATTCATTATTAGGTTTGCGTCAGAAATGCTTCACGTAGGGCAGAAAATTAATAAAATTTTAAACCGTAATAGGTACAAACTATACAGTAGTTTACATGGTAAGAAATGATTTGAGTGTCAGTCGGTGAACCAGTAAAGGTCGAGTAAGCTCATCACTTTAACATGCGGCTGTCGGTAATTATATTGGAATATATCTAGTTTTAATGTAACTGCAACCGAAATGAATAAATCGCCCTCATTTTATACCGTGGATGTCGTAAGATCTCCGATAAATATAGAATCATAGACGTACATGTAACATATCATAGAGCGACACGATTTAGTATATAGATTAGTGGTCGACGTATCTGTTTACATTCTTAAATCACAGTAAATTTTAACAGCTCGTTAACTGGGACACGAAATAAATCCTAGCTAAAACCTCCTTGACATAAAAATATTTCGTACTAGTGATCGGCCCCGGCTTCACACGGGTGATTTCTGGATTTCGACAACAGCGCCACCTACAGGGTCCAAATGTGAATCTAAACCATCTAGGGACCCATTAAAACACACACAAAAAATTACATAAAAATCGATCGAGCCGTTTTTGAGTTTTAGCGAGACTGACGGACAACAATTGAAGTGCACAATTGATTGATTTTATATGTGTTAATCACGCCGGGCACTAGCTATCACCTCGTGGCCGTTAATTACGTGATTGCGCGGGAGAATATATGTATGTATCTTAAATTAGAGGAATCAAATTTACTTACCGAGAAGCTCGTACTCACAATCACTAATCGGCGTTCGTTCTAAATATTGTGGTGTGTAATGTTGTATGTGTTACTGTATGTATGATAATGTATAGCCGAAAACACTAGCGATTATAAAATTTAAAACTATTTAAATTGATACTGCGGTAAGAGCACAAGATGCAACAGCGGGCGGCGGGCGCGGATTAGCGAAGACTACATTGAACTAATGACCCTTTTCCTTTTGAAGGTGAAGTGGAGTGACAATTTTTACTCACACCACAGCCATCTATGATAAATACGAATAGATTAATTCGAGCGCATGTTCGGCGCGACTATGGGTAAAGAGATTATTACAAGACTTGTTTTCTTAATAGTCTCAGGTTTGAACTATGGCTTTACGGACACTCGTTCTAACTAAAGAAGTCTTTTGCTATTAAACTCCATACATTTTTATTCAGTACGTTTTATTTTTTTCCGTACGTTTACACTTCAGCTTACATTCTAACTTACTAATAAGACGGTATATATAATTTTATACATTAGTCGTTGCATTGGAGATAACTGAGTACGAAGGCTTCTCGTCGCCGGTCGGTGTTTTATATTAGAGATAATATGCGAATAGGTGATGGTATACTATCTATGCCGTCACCTGTCGAAGGTCATGTAGTCCTTCTAGCATTTTCCATCGTCGTCTCTAACGACACAAGTGAGCCGAAATGACACCATGGATTGAACAATTATAAAGTGAGATTATAAAGTTGACGTAACGAGACTTTTATACAGTTCAACTATGCCGCCAAAACAGCAAAAAAAAAAGAAAGCTTTATACCTAACTCGTTTTACGTTAATACATGACAATTATTGATTTACATATATTACAATATTTTCTCAATTTAACTAATTGAGTTACTAAGTGACATTGAAACACCGGCATATTTTATTTTTTACAGTTTAGTCCATTAAAGTGGTAATAGCTTATTTTAGATAATGCGTCGACATTTAAAAGGAAAATAACTTTTTATGTTGTATTAATACGTTAGTTATAATTTTTTATTTGTGAACTTGAAAAACTTTATTTTACGTTTTATAGGTAGGTACATAACATTAAATCTCTTCATTATTCAATTTTGATGTAAGAATATAAAATTAAAGGGACGTTTATTTATGCCTCAAATTAAAAATGTCAATTGTTACATGACTATTAAATAACACTCCATTATATTACACAACATATTCAAACATAACATAAACATAACATAAACACTCACGCCTGTCACCCAGAGGGGTAGGCAGAGACTATGGAATTCCATTTGGCACGATCCTGACACACCTCTCTCGCTTCCTCCACATCCATATACCTACGCATACACGCTCGTCGGTTAAAGGTACCCTTAATTTGGCCCATTTTCAATATATCGCCTATTTGGTCGATAAACTTTCGCCTAGGGCGACCCTTCCCGACTCTACCATTCACCTCTGCAACATAAATTTGCTTTGTCACTCTTTCCTCATTCATTCTTTCTACATGACCAAACCACCGAAGCATTCCTTTCTTAATCCTAGTCACAACATCATCTTGCAAACCACACATTTCTCTTATCACACTATTTCTCACCCTGTCATTCAGATTCAGCCCTAGCATACTACGTAATGACCGCATTTCTACAGCATTTATTCTACTCTCGTGCTTCTTCTGCCATACCCAACTTTCACTACCATACATTAAAGTAGGCACTAACACAGCACTGTGAATTGCCAAACGTGCCTTTTTGGACACATTCTGACTTTTCACAATAGAGTGTAGAGCCCGATTCAATCTATTTCCTGCATTCACTCGTCGTTCTATATCCTGATCATATCTACCATCCCTGCTAAACACACATCCCAAATACACAAACTCATCTACTTGCTCTACCAACTCCCCTTCTATTCTTATTTCACATATCGTTTTACTTTCTTCTCTTTCAAAAACCATAACTTTCGTCTTACTTGCGTTCACTTTCATTCCCTTTTCTTTTAATGTCCTGTTCATTAATGTAACCATCATTTGCAACTCGGCTGCCGACGACGCAAGTATGACTTGATCATCGGCGTACAAAAGGCATTTGACGGTTAACTCACCCATTCTTAACCCGCATTCTTCTGCTTTCAAATTTTCCAAACAACTGTCCATAAATAGGTTGAACAGCCACGGGGAAGCCACACAGCCCTGTCTGACACCTTTATGGATGCCAAACCAGTCCGAGTAGGCCCCGTTGATCCTGACACAAGCACTAGAGTCCCTATATAGAGACTTCAATGCCTGTATCAAGCCAGCGCTCAACCCAAATGAGTTCAGTGTTTGCCATAACACATCCATGTCCACTCTGTCATAAGCCTTCTCCAAGTCTATGAACGCACAAAAAACTTTTTGGTTTTTGGCCAAAAACTTCTCCGCGATCATGCGCATGGAAAAGACCTGATCCGTACATCCCATTCCCTTTCTAAATCCCGCTTGCACATCCCAAATTTTTCCATCAGTTTCTTTCATAACTCTTTCAATTAGTACCTTAGCATACAGTTTTCCCACAATGCTAAGAAGGCTGATACCACGGTAGTTTTTACAGTCATGCTGTGATCCTTTTCCCTTATATATTGGGACTATCACGGCTTTGCACCAGTCTCCCGGTACCCGCTTAAGTTCCCAACATAAATTAAACAAGGTGCACAGCAGGTCTGCCACCACTCCTTCTCCAGCCTTTAGCATTTCGAGAGATACTCTATCATAACCGGCTGCCTTACCTGCTTTCATACTTTTCATTGCTTTCATTATTTCATCTATACTTATATCTCTATCTATTTCCTCTTCTTCCGGAATTTCTATTTCATTTAATTCAAACGTCTCATCACTCATAAACACGCTTTCAAAGTATTCCTTCCATCTCCTTAAACTCAAAACTTCGTCATTCAGAATACAGCCATTCTGGTCTCGTATAGCATTCATTCTAGGCTGTTTTGAGTGTCCCCTGGTAGTTCTTACGAGTTTCCAGAACATTTTAATGTTTGCCTGGAAGTTATCCGATATTCTTCTATCATTCATATCCGTTCTTTCTTGCTTTTTCCTTTCAACTACTTCTTTTACTCTCTTATTTAGGTGTCTAAAGACTGCCTTTTTCCTTTCAATATCATCATTCATACTGCTAGAATTACTAGCCTTGGTTGCTAGTAAATCTAGCCATGCTTTCTTCTTTGCTTCAACTTCCATCCGTACCTCATCATCCCACCATAACGTGTTAATTTTCCTTTCATTCGTTCTCTTACTTACACCACATACTTCGGTAGCTGCATCCACTAAACCTTTCTTGACATTATACCACACAGTCTCCAAGTCTAAATCATTCATACACAATTCAGCCATACCACTTATATTTTCTCTCAATCTATATTTGAACTTCTCTCTCACACCTTCATCTTGTAACCTTTCTGTTCTTATAAGCTGTAAAGCAGTGGTAGACACAGATGTCCGATGCCTCCAACGTCTGAAAAGACCAATAATTTGGCATAAGACCAAGTAATGATCCGTCCCTACGTTAGAGCCCCGGTAAACCCTTGTATCTACCACCGCGCTCCTCATTCTTTCATCAACAATTATGAAATCTATCATACTTCTATCATCACCTCTTTCCCATGTATACGTGTGAATCTTCTTATGACGAAAGAAAGTGTTCGTCACAAAAAGACTCTTTTCCACGCATACGGCGAGAAGGCTTTCACCATTCTCGTTTATACTTTCATCACCAAACGTTCCCAATATCCTTTCATAACCAAGCCTCCTCACCCCAACCCTTCCATTAAAATCGCCTAATATCACAATATTTTCATTAACCTTGCATTTCATTAGCACCATCCTTACCAACTCCCAAAACTGCTCTCGGATATAAGTGGGCTTAGACATGTCTGGGGCGTAGACCCCTAAAACAAACAACTTCTTTAAGCCCACTTTCATTCGTATCCATAGCAGTCTCGGGCTTACACATTCATACTCTTTCACACATTGACCCATTCTTTCTGAAAGGATGATACCGACTCCCTGGCATGCCCGCTCGGTCTCGTCTACACCAGACCAGTACGCGGTATACATGCCATGTGTAGTAGCATCCCTTCCCTTCCGTTTCGTCTCATTTACACATAACACGTCTATTCCTCTATCATGCATCATATCGCATACTTCATCCATCTTATCATTCATTCCTCCACATACATTCAATGTAGCCAGACGGGCTTCCGCAATCCACTTTTCGCCCCTCCGGGGGACAGAACGTGACGGGTGGCGAACCTCGTCGCCGGTTTTCCTCCCGGAGATTCTTCGCACCCCTGCCCCATTAAAGGGGCGCTGGGAACTCGGGGCCATTTCTTTAATTCTATGCCTCATGGTGCGAAAGTAGGGTGTGGTATTTTTTACGCCGCTACCACACGGCGAGGAGCCGAGTCAGTTCTTTCGGCTAACATATTCAAATATAACAAAAATCTATGCAAGACACCGATTTATTCTTTAGCTATAAACTTCTTTGTATTTATGGTTGGCTGCAGTTTGTCATGAGCTGCACTGCACTAGCCACTTACCTTTGGTTGTCTCTGTAGAATTATAATAATGTAAGTATTCAATTATTTTATAAGTTTACTAGTTTAGAAATGAAACAAAATCATGCAACGTAAACTCTGCACGTATTCGTATACTGTTACAAAATAAAAAGTTTTGTCGTATATTTTAAGTTCACTTGTTTGTAAGAAAGTTTACTGTAATTCCTTAGAACACGCAAATTTTAAATCGACGCCATGAAATGTCAAGGACAAGGAAGTAAAAACTCTCTACCACGAAACCTAGCTATATGTTCATTTATTTACTCGTATTTATTTAGCATTGGAGGCTTAACTAACCTCTGTTTTTAATACAAACATGCAATCTCATAATTTTTATAAAATGAAAATCCTCAAAATTTAATAACTTTTTTCTCTAAACAGGCATAAAATAAAGGATATAATGGCGATTCAAGAGCCACTTACCACGCAGAACATGTAGGTATAGTGGCAAAATCAGTGGCCTCGAACGTCATTATATTATGAAATCGATTAACTGCTCTAAAAAGTATTTAAAAAAATCAATATTTAATCAAATTACTCCATTCTAAACATCGTTGTCTGTGTAACTCGTTAGGGACTTAAAAGTACTGCTACCAAAACTCGGTAGTTTTAAAATCACTGTTATAAAGTATAAAGTATTGAGACAATCACTAACTTAGTATCTCTTTTATTAATCTGATTAAAGCCTTTGCAACAAAATCCAAGAACGGAACGAGGGATTAATACGTACTAACCAAGATGCAAGAATTCAGTTATTTAGATAATATTATCATCATCATCATTACAGCCCTTCACAAGGCCACTGCTGAACATAGGCCTCCCCCAAGGAAATCACGGTCAATTCAATGGAGACTACGAGCTACATATAAAACATTTTTATATACTTGTATGTATGTACAACTGCAGTATTTATACCATGTAGTGGCGGTGTTCAGTTGCGGGCTTTTGATAGACTGTAACGATAAAAAAAATTAAGATACTCGTAAAGTTCTTCGAACACGGCGATAATATCCTAATACTGTTGGAAGCTATTAACTGCGTAGGAAAATTATAGTGTATAATATGTGAACACAATACGGGAGAAGCTCTTTAGACAGGGGTAATTTTGACACCAGTAAATTAAATAAAAATCTTTTATTGGCTTTGTTTTAACATATTACTCTTTGATTTCAATGAGTTGTGTGAATGTATCAATATCTATAATAAGCAGATGTCTTTTTTATATATTTTTTATTATAACTTACAAAGTGTTATTATAATAAAAATAACTCTTTTTTGTTTTTTTACCTCGTCTTTTTCTTCGATTCTGAGCTGTGTTTAAAATGTCAAGACTCTAGCTAATCGAGATGTTGGTTTAAAATCAATTATTAAGTTCGACCCGAACAGACATACAAGAAAGGGAGTTAATAAAAACGTGATAAAATATAATGGAGGTATGGAGTGATTTCCATCTTCAATGATTTCCCCCAGAAATACTACACGATCGCACTGCAGAGCCCGCGATTCGCTTAAGAATTATTATTATAACAGTTACGATACTCTATTAAAACAAAGCATGAAGTTCCTACAAAATAGAATAAACTAGGTGATGAGGGCATCAATTACTTATGTCGGCATTAATTGCTTAGTAATTATTAAGGTTAGAAAAAATTGCATTGAGATTATTATTAGCATTTATTATACCCCCATTGCATATGACCATGCACGCAAACTGTGTGTTACTATTCCATTTTGCATAAGCGATTAAATAGAATGCGAACTATGAATAATATGGTGACATTATTTGAATTTTTGATTTGAACATGGTATACATTTGCACAATTGCTGGCAATTACACTCATTAACATAAAATATTGCTCCATGTTACCAAAATGTGTTTTAAAAGGAATAAATTTAAAGGAGTGTTAATGAAACCAGCAAAAATATTTTTTGTTATATACGCCTATTCTTAATAGCGCTTTTTCACACATCCAACGAAGTCCTGAGTCTGATGAAGCGGTAAAAGCTAACCAGCTAACAGCACTAACTTCACAGAAATTAGATCCACCAGCGAAGAGCGGCCGAATAGTCAACAAGTGAGTTATTTCCAATCTAATTGATCCACTTGACCTTACGACGTGATTTTACTACGGAAAATGCTCCAAAAACTTGTTGGGATTAATTCCAGTCTTTTAGTAAGTTTCATCAAACGTACGTTGCAACAAAATTCTCAGTACCATTTGGATGCTTTGCAGTCCACCGTCTTGTAAATGCCTGAAGTCTTATATCTCGCACGATGACTTTATCGAATCTTCAAGATCAACGACTTTTCCGGATTGATATGTCTAAGGGACTTTCAAACAAGAGCTTCCTCCTTCCAGAAAGGCCGCTAACGTTTCTGCGATTTCTCTTGTATTAAAAAAAACATTCTTGTCGCACATTTTTCTAAATTTTGAATGTGCATAGAAATATATAATATAATATATATACCTAGTCAGGTCATAAATTCTGTCACATGTTTAATAAAAATAATTGAAACAAGTTTATTCATTATGTAACCATTTATATACCAAAATGAACGTAACCTAACATAGATTCTTATGACACTAAAATTTATTCAAAATGACCTCCGTGATTTTGAATACAGGCCTTCTATCTGCAAGGCCAGTTGTCTATCGCAGCACGAACGAGGTCCATGTCAATATCGGCGGCTGCCTCAATCAAGGATGTCTGCGGCATCTCTTCAGTCTCAGGTCCATTAGACGAGCATTCAAACGATGTCCTGTTTTTCTTCGATATGCCCGAAGCCCTAAGTCTTCATTTAACACCCTTTTCACCGTGGTTCTGCTTAACCCCATCTGAAGGGCCAACAGTTTCTGCTTACGTTTGGGATTTCTTTGAATTCGCGCCTTCACAGCTTTTATCACTGCTGGAGTCCTAACAGACCGAGGGCGACCACTTCTTGACCTGTCATCTACACTAGAGTCTTCATTGTATCCATGGACGTATAAATAAGGCGGACTGAATCTCGCTATACAACTCAGCGAGGCACCCATAATAAGTCAGCTCGCGTGTACGTACAAGGGGTCACGCACACATTCACACTAATAATAAGTCTAGAGCCCGCCATTACGCAACAAACGTCGTCCGAGAGAAGTAGTTGGCGTAAGTAAAAACAAAAATCAATATGCCGTCTTGCGTCGTTAAATTTTGTAAAAATCATAGTGGTTTTATCAAAAAACATCAAGGAATCTCTTTTCATAGATGAGTCACTAATTATAATCACTTATTTGAGAATTTTATGTCTTAAATTAAAATGCTATTTTTGGAACAGAAAACACGAGTCACGTGGTCAGTGTTGTTAATTATATTTATAGGGAAAATTACCCGAAATTTGGGAAATTGCTGTTTTTACCAACGTTGACACAGATACGGTATATATGTTTGCCCAATAACTTCTTAAGGTTGTTTCATGTGCACTTTTTTGTTACAATTTTCCTGAAAAATTTCCCGATCGATTATAATGCGATTTTATGCATTTTTTAGTAAGTTAATAATAGGATATCTGGCGGGTAGCATTGCTCATTACGCAACAAAAGAAAAATTAAATGTTAAAAATGCACCGCGCGTTTGTACACAGTCAGGTCATAAGTATTGTCACACAGTAAAAACTTTTCTTTTAGAATGCTGGCCACAAAAAAGTTTATTGAATTTGAATTTCGAATTGTTCATGAAAATAAAACTGTATACTTTTTAGAATTTTACTCATTTTTAAATATGGAGTGGACGCTTAAAGAAGACCGTGTTGCAGTTATTGCGTTGCATCGTTGCGGTTAAGCGCCAATTCAAATTTTTGACATACTGAAAAATTTGAATATAACCAAAAGATTAATTTGTCGTACCATCAAACGATACAATGAAGACTCTAGTCTAGATGACAGGTCAAGAAGTGGTCGCCCTCGGTCTGTTAGGACACCAGCAGTGATAAAAGCTGTGAAGACGCGAATTCAAAGAAATTCCAAACGTAAGCAGAAACTGTTGGCCCTTCAGATGGTGTTAAGCAGAACCACGGTGAAAAGGGTGTTAAATGAAGACTTAGGGCTTCGGGCATATCAAAGAAAAACAGGACATCGTTTGAATGCTCGTCTAATGGACCTGAGACTGAAGAGGTGCCGCGCTTTGTTGAAGCGGTACGCGTGAAAAAAATATCGGGAAATTATTTTTAACGTAGAAGAGAGCTACAATAAACAAAATGATAAGGTGTGCGCACACAGTAGTGAAGAAGCGAGCAACCGTATTCCGTGTCCAACGAGGTCATTTTCCATCCTCGCTCATGATATGGTTGGGAGTTTCTTATTGGGGCTTAACAGAGGTACATTTTTGTGAGAAAGGTGTAAAAACGAATGCAGTTGTGTATCAAAATACATTCCTAACGAACCTTGTGGAACCTGTTTCTCATACCATGTTCAATAACAGGCACTGGGTATTCCAACAAGATTCGGCGCCAGCTCATAGAGCGAAGAGCACACAAGACTGGCTGGCGGCGCGTGAAATCGACTTCAACCGGCACGAAGACTGGCCCTCCTCCAGTCCAGATTTGAATCCGTTAGATTACAAGATATGGCAACACTTGGAGGAATAGGCGTGCTCAAAGCCTCATCCCAATTTGGAGTCACTCAAGACATCCTTGATTAAGGCAGCCACCGATATTGACATGGACCTCGTTCGTGCTGCGATAGACGACTGGCCGCGCAGATTGAAGGCCTGTATTCAAAATCACGGAGGTCATTTTGAATAAACTTTAGTGTCATAAGAATCTATGTTTTGTTAAGTTCATTTTGGTATATAAATGGTTACATAATGAATAAACTTGTTTTAATTATTTTATATTAAACATGTGACAGAATTTATAACCTGCCTAGGTATACTGGAGAAAGGCATTTCTTTCATAAATTAATAAATTTGAAAACTTTAGGAGGTTTACGTTTTCCATCTAACGATTTATTCCACCACACTAGGAAAGACACATCACTTCGAAGCGGTCAGCCACCGCAAAGTCTACATCACCTGTAGATGCCTCGTGTAAAGGCGAAACACGTGTCGTATTGTCGTCAGTGGTGTGTCTTTCCTAATTTAGTGGTATTGGGAGTAGTGGTGCTGGGATTAGTGGTGACGGGGATAGTGCACGCAAATGAGGGAGGGCGGGAGGTGCTCTTCAAACTAGGTAAGACACATCATTTTATTTTATCTAGCGGATGTACGCGAGGTAATTTTTTACCAAATTTAATATGATGGATTTCCGCAAAGTAACGCCTGATTCTATTAATTATCACAAATAATAACTATAATTTACACTTGCAGAAAATTTTAATAAATAAATATATTAACTTTGGCCTCTCAGTATATTTACGGAAATTTAATGTATGTATTTGTATTTAGTGATGTATATTCTGTTAATACTAGGAACAAGCACAAGTTAGTTATACCAGTTAATCGACTCAAAAGAATCAGTAATTCCTTCATGTATACACAATAAAGTCCCAGAAAACTGGCCTTATCTATCAAAGTTTAAAATTTTTAGCAAGCAAAAATTGTTTAGTAAGGATTATTAGCGTATACTACTAAAGAGTAAATGATTGATAATAACCCCTGAGAATGAGGTGATCGCTACCATGCTGTTTCTAAATGTTTTCATACTAATTCTAAAATAATATATTTTAAGTTAATTTTATATTAATTTTTTTGGTTATCTATAATATGTTTATTTGTTATATATTTCGTTAAAATATTTATAATATATTTCGTTCCAATAATATAACACAATTTTTGTATCATATAATATATAAAATTAATTTAAATGGAAATTGATTGACATAGAATAATTCGATTTCAATCAAAATCTAAATCTTAAATTCTTAGATTTTTTTAATAATCAAATGTGTTATTTTTATTAGTTACGTAATAATAAATTAGTATTTCATCAAAGTTGTGTTATATTTTGACAGATTGTTTTATAAAAAAAATGGGGAAATTTTGTTTCACATGACAACCCTATATAACACGCAAACATACTTGCACCGCCGCCATTACAGTGCATCAGTCCTTTCTTAACAAAATTCTGTCCGCCTTATTTATACGTCCATGATTGTATCGTTTGACGGTACGATAAACGAATATTTTAGTTATATTCAAATTTTTCAGTATGTCAAAAATTTGAATGTGCGCGTAACCGCAACGATGCTACGCAATTACTGCAACACGGTCTTCTTTAAGCGTCCACTCCATATTTAAAAATGAGTATAATTCTAAAAAGTATACAGTTTTATTTTCATGAACAATCCGAAATTCGAATTCAATAAACTTTTTTGTGGCCAGCATTCTAAAAGAAAAGTTTTTACTGTGTGACAATACTTATGACCTGACTGTATATATATATATATATATATATATATGTATGTATGTATATATATATATAATGTGAGTGTGTGTATATTATATTATGTATTTATGTAGTATAAGATATCATCCTACCTGTCCCTACAAAATAATTCATTCAACATATCTGTAAACTTGTGATCACCTTCATCAAATTGAATTCCTTATAGTTTGTCTATTAGATTGTTCTTATTTGAATTTCTTCCAACAATAATATAGCATCCAGCAATTTAAGGAAAATCAGTCACTGGCCATATTTTTAGTTTGTTAAATTAATCTTGATAGTTACTGTAAACGTTGTTGGATTTCTAAATAAAGAAGGCGGCAGAAAGAGAAAGAATCCGGCACGCTCTTGTGGCACTATTATACGTAGGTCGCTCAATAAGTTTTGAGATGCTCAAATTTTAAAAATGGAACGCAGCCGTGTTATATGTTTCTAAAAAGCAAATTTATTCAAAAATAGAACTCCATAAGCCAATTGCTCAATATTAAAAAAAAAACAAAGTTTTATTAATTTTCCTGCAACGCTTCCCGCGCTTTTCATTTAAAACTATGGATCTTAACAGTGAGCATTTGCGCGCTATGATATATTATGATTTTAAAATTGGTTTAACCGAAAAATTAAGTTTGCAACGGTTACAGTCAGCATTAGGGGACTCAGCTCCATCAGACGCAACAATTTTTAAGTGGTTTGTTGAATTCAAAAGGGATAAAATTAATTTTAAAGATGACCAAAGAACCGGGGCCCCGCAAACAGCAGTAACGGCAGAAATGTATGGAGTACTGAAATGTTGGTGCGATAAAATCCACGAATCACATATACGGACATCGAAAAGATTGTAGTCATTAGTTCGGGGAGCCTTTATACCATCCTACATAAACATCTTGGAGTGAGGAAGCTTTGTTGTCGATGGTTCCCTCGTTTGCTCTCCGAAAGCGTAAAACAGACTCGTGTGGATTGGTGCCATGAAATGCGTCTACGATTTGAAAACGGGGCATCTAGGCGTGTTTCAGAAATTGTTACTGGTGACTAGACATGGATCTATCAATGTGATCCGGAAATCCGGATCCTGATATCATAAAGCAATCATCGGTATGGAGTGAGATGAGATGAGAGATGAGTAGACTCAAAAGGACAGTTACCGACAAAACTGCAAAGACCTCGCAACGTCGGCAAAAAAATGGTGGCTAGTTTTTTTTCGCGGAGCGGACATTTGTCGACGTCAATGCTGGAAAATTGTAGGACAGTCAACTCTGAATGGTATACTACAGTTGCATTACCCAAAGCTTTTCAAGCTGTGCGGAAGAGAAGACCCAAGACCCGGCTTCGGGGAATCATGCTGCATCACGATAACGCCTCTTCACATACATTCCTTTAGAACATAAGCATTTATTGAGGAATCTGGTGTTGAAACTAAGTCACCCACACTATAGCCCTGACTTAGCTCCTTGTGATTACGTTTTGTTCCCAAGAGTCAAAGAAAAAATAATAGGCAAGATTTTTTCAAGCGCCGAAGAAGCCGTGGCTGCCCACGAAGAAGCGATTTCCGACCTGTCAAAGTGTTTTCAGTGTTGGTTTTCAGCATGATGGAGAATATTTTGAAAAGATGTAAAATACATATTAATAGTATTTAGAATATTGAAAGAATTTAGAAATTTTGTATATCTTAAAACTTATTGAGTGTCCTACGTATAATCTATATATTATTATACAAATATATAAGAAATATTCCATACGCTGATCCAGTAACACTCTCCTGATATCATAAAGCTTACGAGAGTTATGCCAAAAGGAACTAGATACTCAATAATTTAAAATTAAGAATTCTTCTTCGACTATCTAAGTCTATATATATTTAATAATAAATATAATATATCTAAATACATTTATAATATATATTATTAAGGATAATTCAAAAACTATTAGTCAAACCTTGATCAAATTTATATGGGCCCACGTGAGAAGGCAGCCTCGTACCGGTAGGCGAAGTGTAGGGCTTCCCCCCACGAGATGGAGTGACGACCTGGTAAGACATGCAGGAAGTCGATGGATGCAGGTGGCTCAGGACCGTGCTTTGTGGCATTCTTTGGGGGAGGCCTATGTTCAGCAGTGGACTTGTGAAGGGCTGTAATGATGATAATAATGATGACGT
Organism: Parnassius glacialis; assembly: GCA_033319125.1. Classification (NCBI taxonomy): domain Eukaryota; kingdom Metazoa; phylum Arthropoda; class Insecta; order Lepidoptera; family Papilionidae; genus Parnassius; species Parnassius glacialis. The sequence goes on from JAVANC010000016.1 coordinate 36,444,287, forward strand.
GAGAAGTATCAGCTTCAAATAAAAAAGAAACATCAAAATCAGTTCACGTAGAAAAAAGTTAGGAAAAAACACACATAAAAAACATATACATAGTCGATTTGAGTACCTCCTCCTTTTTAAAGTCGGTAGAAAATTGTAATATTTATTAATTTTATTAAAATATTTGGAAAATACCACTAACCACACTACTTTAAACATCTCAAGAAAATTTAATTTATAAGCATTCTGTATTTTTTTCCTTTCGAAAAATCACAACGTCTAGAACAGGTAAATGAAATTGTATACTTGGGGAGTGCTTTTAGTCGGGATGGAAGATGTGATTTAGATGTGGACAGGCGTGTCGCTGCCGGGAACAAAGTCAATGGTGCCCTGACTGCGTTAGTCAAAAGGCAAGGCGTAGTGAAGAGTGCACGCCTTGCAATACATAACGCAGTGTTGGTACCGACTTTGTTATATGGCAGCGAAACCTGGGTATGCCAGAAGAAACATAAAAGCAAGTTGAATGCGGTGGAGATGCGATCTCTTCGTAAAATGTGCGGCGTTACCATTGCCGACCGAAAGCGAAACGAAGAGATTCGCAATATGGCAGGTTTGAAAGGTGACCTTATCACAAAAATTGATAAGGGCGTGCTTCGATGGTTTGGGCACGTTGAGCGAATGAGTGAAGACCGAATGGTGAAGAAAATATACAGCGCGAAAGTTAATATTAAAAGGTGTCGAGGTAGACCGAGACTAACTTTCGAAGACCATGTGAGCAAATTGCTCGAAGAGGGGAGGGTCAAGAGTACTCGGATACCTAGACGTGCATGTATGAAGAAGATAATGAATCTGAAAGAAGCGAAAGAGGTATGTAAGGATCGTGACACTTGGTGATCTGTTCTCTCTGGCTACCCCGTCAAGGATTGTGCGTAATGATAAGTAAGTAAGTACAACGTCACAATGAAACGTGTACAATATAGTTTTTTTTATTTCCAGTTCTCACTCAAGCTCAAGCTGTAATTCTAAATTAAAACTATTGCTCGTGAACAAGCTCTTTACAAAAAGTCGTAGTCAAAAGTTTAAAACATTATTAGGGCTTTGAACCTATTTTTATAATCCTTAGTAAATTATAGCGCTAAAATCACGTCGTCTGTGATTCATTGATGGGTGCATATAACACTAATTTTATACGCTGCGAGCGAATTCCTACCAGATTCTAACAAAAAAAGCATTTCGTAAAAATAATATTTTAATACAATGGATGCCATTTTAATATTTATCCCTATAGATTTTATTAATCTATGAAATATTATTACTATACTATTGAACGGTATTTTGTTTTTCATATTGTTATTCGTAAGTATTTATATTCTTATGTATATTAGGAATATACGTGTATCTTGAAAAAAATACTGCATTTTAGAAAACTTAGAAAAGAAAAACATTAGCCTATAAAATTCCACTCATTCAGTGAGCCATATTCAAAGATTCGAGTAAGTAACTCGGTGCAAAAGCAGCATAGTTTATAGAAAATTATTTTCAGTTATTCCGCACGGAACAAGTATTTGTTTGGCCTACAAATAATTGTTCCGGGTCTGGATGTTTGTCCTTGTGGAATGTGTGTTTGTAAACTGCCTCTACAATACAGGAGAAAATCCTAGTGTGGAGGTAACGTTTTAAAAAAAAGTTATTATCTGTAACTTTTTATTTCAATTATTTTTTTACATAAGACATCATTTTAGGTAAGACTGTAGATACATCTTACCTGAAATTAATATCTCAACAACGCAACAAGCAACTCAGTAATAGTTTATCTGTGCTTTTGTCTATAGTACTTAGTGATTCTTAAAAAACTTGATTTTATTTAACTGATCGATCAAGATGCTTATTGCTTAACTTACTTATAATTCATGAATTTCTGTAAATTTATTATTCGGATCCCTCAGGGTGCGAGTCATAATCGCATTTGTTCGTTTTTTTTTTTATTTAAGCTTTCATATTTGTCGTATATTATCTGGTCTTACAACTTTTTTAAAATGAATTTTGCGTATATTTTTTAAACATCGATCAATTTCCTATGAATGTTTTACTGCAAAGTAATCAGTTATTTAATATTAATAGTTGTATCTGTTTATCTGACTCAGTTCAGTGCTGATTTAGATTTGTTTTGCGATGAAAGGAAAGCTCTTAAAAATCAAAACAAATAAAAAATTAAATATTTTATTCATTAATTTATTTATTTAATATTGTTATTTATAAACTTTTATTTTGAGAGAGCGTAGTGAGCCGCAATAGGAAAGCCCGTGCTGAGGCAAACTGGTTTCTTTTACATTATTAAAAGATATTAAAAATACAACTTCAGTACTAACTACAGTGAAATTAGTTTTAGTAGTGAAGTTAGTGTTTTAGTTACTTTTTTAATGTTACATTAGGATTTCTTTTACTTATCATGAGCCAGTGCTTGTTGGTAAGTGGTGATGAATCCCTAGATGGTAAATCGCAATGTCTTAGCGTAACAAAAGCCTGTTCACTCTTGTCTTGAAGACGCTCAAATTGTATTCGGACGGAAATATAAGCGCCGGCAAATTATTCCACTCCTTTGCTATACGCAGCAAAAGACGATGCAAACTATTTGTTTCTAGTGCGTGGAATATCGACGACAAAGGGGTGAAGATCCGTCGACCGCCTGGCTGTCCGATGGTGGAAAGGAGCATGTAAATCCTGCACTTACTCTCTGGAATGCATCCTATTGAATACCAATTTTTTCTGTATTGTGAAAGCCCGGAAAATTATTTATATATGGCTTAGATAAGAATACTTATCCCGTGTAGGATTTGATTCCACGGCCGCACAACACCGCAGCGAAATACTGAGGGGTCAAGCCACACTACAGCCTTTTTAAATCCACCGCTGCAATGCCAGCAGGCATGCATTTCTCAATAATGTTTCTAGTAGTCACCATATTCGGCAGACAGGTTCAGATTCGGTCTGAAGGATCTGGGTTCGACACATTTTATGAGTATTTTTTCCACAATAAGTTGTTTGGCAGACTCGTTTATTAGTTAATAGGGAGGGAATACCCTCACACGCAAAACTGTACTCCTTGTAAATAATTTTTATTGTGAAGAATTTCTGAATATTATTTGAATCATCATAATTTATGAGTCCGCATTGATTAACGGGTGGTAGAACCTGTAATACTACTCTAGTAGCACTCGTAATGATAACGAAATCTTTCCATTACGGCAGCCTTGGAGTTCATTACATCTGTTTATAAGAATAAACTACAAGGGATCAGATGTTCTTAACCTCTAATTTATGGTTATAAAATGCAAGATGCAACTAGATTTGCAGAATACATACAAGTAGCGGGAGAAATCGCACTGGCAGGGCAAAGCGCACGCGCAGGGTATCTGGCACCAATCGCCGCATGTGGTTTATTTTGGCTACACGCGTCGAAACATTCAAATAATTAAATTTTTCAGATACCAGACGACGTTACGTAATTAAAATTGACATATTGCGCTTTACTTGCTCTCGTTTGTAATAAAATTTTAAAGAGAATATTATAAGAGCTTAAAAATTTTAATTGACTCGCATTTATCAAGTTGTGATGATCGTAGTGAGAATACTGTATCATAGTCATGATTTTATTGCATTATCATCAGTTTTTAATGCGTCTGTAAAATTTCAGATTATTCAGACGTCTGGAATTAGACGAGAGAATGAATTAAGAACGATTGACGAAAAAAGTGTATAAGGCCAGTGTGAATGTAAGTGTTGGAAGGGGTAGACCTAGGCGGACATTTCTAGACCAAATCAGGGACGTCTTGAAAAAAGGCTAGGTCAAGAGTACCCTAAACCAAAGAGCATGTATGAAGGGAATAATGAAAGTGGATGAAGCGAAACAAGTATGTAAGGATCGTAGCAAGTGGAAAGAAGTGGTATCTGCCTACTCCTACGGGAAAGAGGCGTGATTAAATAAAATATTATATAAAATATTCCACTACATTTATACATACATACATATATACATACAGACTTATATAAATCGTGTAATAAAACATTCTATAACATAACAAGAAAGATGATAATAAATATGGACACATGGAATCAAAAACGTATTCAATGTATTCGTAGAAGATAACAAAAGAGCAGTTTCAAGTCGTTTATGATCTTATTAAACATAAATCAATACTGTAATAATTATTTTTAAATATTACTGTGATCATATTATCAACTGAAATAAGAATACAACAATATATACAATAACATAACATACAAACAATATATCAAGTAGTTCCGTATATAACGACAATAATATAAATAAATAGAAACTGTTTTTATTGAAACACAAAATAGAAAGTGAAATTTAAAAATACACATTACCTTTTCTTAGTTATATTTATATTTTCCAATTGTCGACATCTTCTAGTGAGTACAATAAAAAATAAGAATTACTTAAACGCTCCAAAATTTTTTGAATGTTGGAAACATTTCAATCAATTCATTAATCTTATTGTCTTATTATTATTTAGTATTAGAAGAAATTAACAAATCAATTTGTCACTTAATTTGAGAAGCCCATACTGAAGTCCTTCACAATACAATCTTAAATTATTATATACTGAGTACCAAACAACCATAATATTGAATATATATAAATTTTAGTTTCATTTCTGCCGACTTCCGAAAAGGAGACGGTACTCAATTCGACTGTATGTTTTTTTTTTTTGTTGTTACCTCATAACTTTTTACTGGGTGTACCGATTTCAATGATTCCTTTTTTATTTCAAAACTGGTACTTCTCGTGTGGTTTCATATGAATTTGATTTAACCAATAGTTTTTGAGTTATTCTTAAAAAGTTATATTAAATCGGTTGTACAAAATTTTTAATATGAAATTATATAAATATTTTTACTAGGTGCTAACTTTTACTAGTTAAGACTTCCCTTCTGTGTAGCCGTCCGTCTAAATAGGTACTACCCTATTATTTATTCTGCCTCCAAATTCCACTGCTTACACTACTGTTTTCCGGTCTGAAGTTTATAAAGAATCAGAATAATTACAGGCTGGAAAACATTCCATCTTAGTCCTCAGAGGTCACAACGCATCTGTGGCTTTCTTTGTTTGAAGATCAATTTATAAAAAAATATGTTAGAAGTAGAACAACTGCTACTAATACATTATACTATACAGATTAAAGTTTTCAGGAACACATCAACGGAACGTCGATTAACGGAATTAGATTAAAGGACAAACTATTAGCAGTGTCAGAAGAGCCACAATGCGATGTATTAATAAATCCAACATTGACAAAGACCGCCAAAACACCTGGCCGACGTCCAGACGTGAAAAAATTTGCCTACGCATACAAAGCCGCGTCGTGAAACAATTCCCGTGACGTTCCCAAAAGAACAGTCGCCTACGCTCTTTAAATACCGACCCGCTGAAATAACAAAGAAAAACATTGAGTTTTGAAATCCGATAACTTTTTACGTAAATACAAATAATAATTAGTCATGTATAATTGTGATAATCATTCTTTAAACTGTTACAAATACACAGATAAAATTATATTTTTAACTGTGATATTATTAAATACGTAAGTGAGTAAATTTATCGGAAAAATACTCGATTCCAAACATGCTTACATTGGATCTTCACCAATAGATAATTTAGGAAAAACATCTCAGATTTTTTGTTCTGTTACATCATTTTAATGCAAGATTTATCTAATAACAAAGAAAATCCATGACCCATTTCATCTCGTGGCTGTCGTAAAGTGTGTCATAGGTGCGTCAATAAGATGTTATGGCTTTCGATAGATGGCAGCATAATCGTCTCGTTTACGTTAGTTGAAAATACCCAGACTGGCGAAGGAGAGCAGCGTCAAAGTTGCGAAACAACTGATACTACGATCGACAATCCTATATCTATAAAAACGTCCGGCAATGGACTTTTACTGATTGAAGAAGAAGAAAAGAGAAAAAGAACTTATTTAATCAAAACGACTAAAAATAAAAAATAAACTGCTCCTGCCAACCCGCATGCCAAGGGTGGCAAATATGGCAAATATCCCCAATGAGGTCTATGGGGAGGTCTATGTTCAGTAGCGGTATTCAATAGGCTGCTGGTCTAAGTATTATTATGAAAGATTCAGACTTGGGACTGATACAGCAACTGAAGTATTTGGTATATGTAACAGAAAGATATACAGAAATAATATACACATATATAATACGCTACGAATAATAAGCTACGAACGAAAGATGAAACAAAAGCAAGTTGGAGTTGAAGCAGATGGAAGTTGAAAAGTATCTTTTACAAGAGGATTATGTGACCAGGGTTAAAGAATGAATGTTTCGTACATGTAAAAAAAACCGGCCAAGTGCGAGTCGGACTCGCTCGCCGAGGGTTCCGAACAAATCTGTAAGTATATAAGTTTAAAATTATTAAAAATATTTTTATTATACGATGTAACTAAAAATTTATGCTTTTCGCAATTTTTCCTGTATCTGTGCTATAGTACGTTACTTCGTACCAAATTTTAAGATTCTGAGTTCACGGGAAGTATCCTGTAGGTTTTGATTCTCTTGCGAATGTCGAAAATTTGCGGCATAAACGGCTGTATCTTTTGATTGCGTTGGCTTAGAAGTTTGATTTTTTCACGGCTCTAAGGAACAGTAAACGTAAGTATATGATATGAATTTCAGCTTGATACCTCTACGCGTTCCTGAGACAAAGGGTCTTGACAGACAGACAGACGGACAACAAATTGATCCTATAAGGTTTACCCGTTTTTTCCTTTTGAGGTACGAAACCCTAATTAATGAGTAAAGAGTGACAAAGCAAATTTATGCGGCAGAATTGATTGAGGAAGTCGACAAGGCCCGCCCTAGACGAAAGTGTATCGACGAAATGGCAATAATTGAAAAGGCAATATATTGAAGTTAAGCTATGATATAAGTACCTTTAACCGACGAGTATGCATGCGTAGATATGATGTGAATGTGAATAAAGCAGGAGAGATGAGCCAGGATCATGCTAAATGGAAGTCTCTGGTCTCTCTCTGCCTACCCCTCTGACGTGTGTTTTTATATATTATGTTTTTTTATAGGATAAGTGTAACAAACGAGCACACAATCCACCTGATGGTAAGTAGTTGCTGTGGCCCATAGACATTTAAATCTATCCTCGACTACTAATCAAAATTTAGATGCGTTCTCACCCATGAGGACTAAGATTGAATGCCTCATTTCCAGTAAAAGGGATCTCCGGTTCTCTACACTCACCTAACGGAACACAGCAGCATTAAGCTGCTATTTTACTCTGGTATTCTGTGAGAGCGTGGTCCTTCCCTGGTCGAGCCGACCCATTCGTGGTACAACTATACTACTAACATAGCTGCAGCATGGCTCTACCACGTAAAATATCAGACATCTAAAAATCATCAAACAGCATCATATGTAATATATCTAGGGAAATATTACATATCAGATCTGATCGTGATGCTAACCTTATGCAATGAGCAAAACGTCATAAATCCATCTGGGTAGTACGATACGCTTTTTACGTCACCGCACCTCACGCATCTTGCATTAAAACATTTCTGTTTATTTATAGAACACCTCTATCTGGCTCCTGAGCGTACTGAGACACTAGCAAAATATTTACAGACCGTTCGAACCGATAATCACACTCTGTTTTATGGTTACTTAATACGTAGTTAAAATCTACGTACAAACCACAAACTGTAAACGAGTGAATCGATCATTTTCACGAGTTATGCACTTATTGACATGCCTCTTAAATAATTTATCGATTAAAGTTTTTATGATTATTTTTTTGCGTTTAATTCTATTGTAACTGATTGAATATTAACGTGCGATTACTAAATTAATAACATGTATGCATTCCAACGGTTTTGATAAGTGTAACATTAAAAATAGTTATATACACTCTGCAAACCTAGTGTTTAATAATTACTATGTTTAAATATTTCATTAAACAAAAATTATATAAAAAGGATTATCATAATATAAATGAATACATGGATAATAATAATCGTCGCTTCCAAGCTATTTCTAAATTAAATTTTGTAAATAGTTTGCACATCCATTCATATTGTATAAATTACTTTTAAAAAAAGTCCCTCTGGGTTTTTGCTGCTTTTTCCCAGGAAAATGTATATCCGAACCAGTTGGAAAGTAAAAAATTACTTTCAATAAGAATTATTAAAATTAAAAATATTGATATTCAATAAAAATATATTCTATTCTATTTTTATTATTAAAAGTTCAAAAAAAGACATTCTATTCTAGTGTTTACCTATTACTTCCTCAAAATTATTACAAAATATTATGATTGCCATATCATGGTGGCTTAAGAGCCAACAAAGAGTTGCGGGGACGGTGTGACCAGACAAAACCAACGATTTTCTACCGACTTCAAAAAGGAGGAGGTAAAGGAGGATGTACTCAATTCGACTATATGTTTTTATGTGTGTTTGTTTTGTGTGTGATTTCGATGATTGTTGTTTTCTTTGATAGCTGGTACTTCTCATGTAGTCCCATATAAATTTGATCATGGTCAGAGGAATATTTATTGAGTTATTCTTAATAATTTATATTGAAGTCGGTTGTACAAAATTTATAGCTATAGGAATAGGCGTTAAAAGAGATAGCTTTTAAAAGAGATAGATTTTAAAGCCTATTGATCATATATCATAATGCGGTCTGAAAACCAATAAGATAATTTAAAATTAAAAATTAGTGCTAAATATATCACCGCTTCTGTGTAGCACCAAATTTTTCACTTCGGAACTCCGTATCAAGCCCATAAGAATCATTGCGGTCTGCCTCTTTCCCGTTCATCATTATCATTATCATCATTACAGCCCTTTACAAGTCCACTGCTGAATAAAAGCCTCCTCCAAAGAATGCCACATGCACGGTCCGGAGCCACCTGCATCCATCGACTTTCTGCATGTCTTACCAGATCGTCGCTCCATCTAGTGAAGGGTCGCCCTACACTTCGCCTACCGGTACGAGGCTACTACTCGATAACCTTTTTTCCCCATCGGTTGTCGGTTCTTCGAACTATATGGCCGCCCCCTTGCCTAATATGTCGTTGGACTATGTCGGAAATTCCGGTTCTACTGCGGATATCCTCATTTCTAAGTTTATCACACAGAGAAACCCCAAGTATAGCCCTCTACATAGCTCGCTGAGCGACCTTGAGCTTCCTCATACGCTCAGCAGTGAAGGACCACGTCTCAGTTCCATAAATCATCACTGGCAACACGCACTGGTTGTTTAGTATGTAGTTTGTAGTTTTGAAGTTCTGAGGTATGTCTAGCGAGAAGATGTGTCGTAATCTCCCGAGTTGAATCAGTCGATTGACGATTACCTAGTCGGACTATTTGTCCTAGGTAAACATACTCGTCAACAACTTCGAGCTTAACGCTCTCAACAACTTCCACCATACGTGTGATATGGACGTTATATATGATCTTTTTTTCCATGTTCATCTTAAGACTTATCCGTTGGGAAGTACTAATGAGGTCATTGAGCAGAGTGCTTAGGTCCTCCAGCGATTCTGCCATAAGGACTATATCGTCGGCAAATCGAAGGTGAGTGATGTACTCGCCATTGATGTTAATACCGTATGCTTTCCAGTCCAGTAGCTTAAAAACGTCTTCCAATGCAGCGGTGACGAGTTTCGGGGATATAACGTCACCCTGTCTTACACCTCTCTGCAGTTGGGTAGGTTTCGTACTCTGGTTCTGTACTCGGATAGCCATCGTAGGCCTACTGTACAAATACTTCAGCACTTTGGTATACCGATAGTTAACTTGGCACCATTGAAGGGACTGCAGCGCCACCCAAATTTTGACGGAATCAAAGACTTTCTCGTAGTTCACATAAGCAAGACATATTACAGAAGACCGAGGAGTAAAATTTGCCGAAGGCGAAGGCAAACCGGCTTGTTGGGGAGGGTGAAAGTTATCCAGTCTGCGTGCGAGACGATTCATAATGACTCTCGTTAACAGCACGCAGACGTGGCTCAAAAGGGAAATCGGTCTGTAGCTCTTCAAGAGAGCATTGTCGCCTTTCTTGAAAAACAAGACCACCGCACTTCTGCTCCACGCCTTCGGAGTGGTACCACCATGGAGAACGAAATTAAAGAGCTTCTGAAGGACTTCAAGTACCAGTTTACCACCCGCTTTCAGAAGCCCCGCTGTAAATTCCACCTTACCCGGGGACTTGCCGTTTTTAAGGTGCTGAAGAGCCATTCTAATCTCGCTCAGACTAACGTCCAGGATATCATCAGAATAATGTCGAGTAAAACTTGATCTTGGATCGTTACTCACACTTGCGTGTGGTTCCAACGATGATGTGTACAGTTGCCCGTAGAACCTCTCAATCTCACTCAAAATCTCAGGTGTCCCGGAAACGATGCTGCCACATTCGGTCTTGAACTTCGACAGTTGGCTCTTTCTGGCAGACAGATCTCTGGCAAAGACTTTGGAGCCCTGGTTCCGCTCGATCGTTTCTTCAATACGAGAAGTATTAAAGTTTCGTAAGTCTCGCCGCATGCATTTGGAAATCAATCTGTTCAGTTGCCTGTATGCTGTCAAATCTACTGAAAACTTCAGCTTTATTTCACGTCTAACAGCCATGAGCTTAAGAGTGTGATATAAAAGTTTTTGTTTTCTTCTGCGGCATGTAGCATTACTAAAGAATGGATGTTGCAACATAATAGTGTAATATCCCAGATAATTGAAAATGAAAACAAAATTAACTCAACGCTTATCCAATTATTAGATAGAGCCGCTTATAGAGATAGTAGCCTCATCAATTACTCTAACTATTATGCCCAATTACTAACAATTTTAACAGAAAATATCGATGATATACTCAATGAGCTTAATAGGATAGAAAATATATTAGCATTTAGTCGTGCATCGAGCACCCACCATTCTACGTTAAGAGTTAAGGTATTTAAGTCTATGTTAGTAAGATTAAGACAAATTCATGATAAGGAACATGTATTAAATTTAGAGACTAGAAAATATTACGATATCATTAAGTCAGGTTATTATTTCACAGAAAATCAAATAGTAATTGTTCTAAAATTCCCTGTTATTTCTGCGGCGGATCTTGCAAAACGTATCTCCGACCGCACAGATAGTTTTGACGAGCTTGTCATTCATATCGTCCACTGAATTATAATCTTCTAAGCACTGAAAACGGTTTTGTAACTTAAGCGGAAGGGTTTCGTGCCTTTGGATTAGAGTACGAGGGGGACTTCATTAGACGACACCTCTCCAACTTAACGTTCAGTGTGCCTCTGACCATTCGGTGATCGCTACCAGTATTCACCCTAATGATCACTGAGACATTACTGAACAGTTGTCGTAATAATGAAGTCAATCTCATTTAATGTCGAACCATCGGGGCTCTACCAGGTCCATTTTAATGTGCGGCCGCTTCTGAAAGAAAGAGCTGAGAGCTTGCCTTACTCCATATTTCCCTACCCTTGGCTCGCTCTTCTCTTTTGTGCCTAGTTTTGCGTTAAAACCTCCCATTAACACCTTATACTGGGTTTTGGAGTAATGCAGGGCTTTAGAGATATCCTCATACATTTTCTCCACCTCTTCATCGGGATGTGCCGACGTTGGTGCGTAAGCCTGTTTGACCTTCAACGAATACGGTTAGGTGATTATGAGTATAAGGTACGCAACCCACGTCGACACACTCACAATCTTTACTACGTTCTTAACGAGAGACTTATGAACGATAAATCCGACACCTCCTTGGGATGGTTGCCCTCCCGGTGATAGAACAAGTTGCCAGATTCAAGGATTACCGTGTCCTCCCCTCTCTTGGGACCTCAGATAATCCTATACTAGTCCAGCGCAACTTGTCTATCTCTTATTCCAACTCTAGGATCTTCTCGTCTGTCCTCAGGGTGCGTGCGTTTTATGTTGCCAGGTCGAGTCGTTTTAGGTAGCAACCGAACCTCCAGCGGAGATTCTTAACACCCTCTGCCCTCTCTGGCTCTGGTCGCCACCATAGCCAGGAATAGCGGGGACGCCGTAGTCTGGGAGCCGTCTTTTTGTAACTTTTGTCATGGGGGTATATTGTTAAAGGTGCCACACTTGGCAAGCGGGTTGGCAACCGCAGTTTTTATTGTAATTGACTGTTATCAGAAAGATACTGCTGCCCATCTTCTGTCTCAGTTTTTCTCTGTCGCCTCTTACGACACCCATGAGAAGAAATGGGGTAGTGGGTATTCTTACCCGTCACTACACGGGCCCGTTACAGCCTATTAAAGTCCACTGCAGAACATTGACCTCCTCCATAGATTGCCTTATAGGAGAAATATTTAACACCCGCTTGCCTGCAACCGAAGCATTTTTATTTTTAGTCGTTATTAAGAATACGCTGCTGCCCATCTACTGATTTATTTCCCTACGGTGCCTCTTACGACACCCACGGGATGATATGCGGTAGTGGATATTCTTACACCGCCACTACATGGTACTACCCCCTTCGGCCATCTATAAAACTAAAGTTTAGTAACCAGTTACGATGCAAACTTCGTTGCATTGTAATAAAACAACGTACCAATTTTATAAGTGGTAGAGCTATGCTGCAGCTATATTAGTAGTATAGTTGTAGCACGAATAGGTCAGCTCAACCAGGGAAGTGCCACAAAACACCAACGTAAAATAGCAGTTTAACGCTACTGTGTTTCGTATGGCGAGTGTAGAAAACCGGAGACCCTTTTTACTGGAATTCAAGTAATTCTTATTGAAAGTCATTTTTTATTTTACCACTGGTTCAAAAAAAATCCTCTGTCCTGGGAAGAACCAGCAAGAAACCCAGCGGAACTTTTCTTTAAATAAATTTTACAATATAAATTATTACAAAGTATTTACAAAATTTATTTTAGAAACAGCTTGGAATCGACCATCTCTTTCCCAGGGGTTATTATCACCATGTATTCATTTATATTATAATAACCCTTTTTGTACAGCTTTTATTTAATTAAATATTTAAACTTGTATAATATCTGGAACGTATTTGTAATGGCGTATACATTGCCCCAAGAATGAATTACTGATTCTGTGGAGTCGTGAGACTCCATCATTGCTAGCTAATATCACTAGCTTGTGTTTTTTCTTACTGTTTACAGAGTGTATATCACTTTTTTTACTTAAACTATCTTTGTTTTCGTGAACATACATTAAATTTTCGTAAATATTAATATAATGTAAAAAAATATATTAAGATAATCTTTTCTTACAGCATAAGCTGCAGAGCTTAGTCTGCTTGTTAATTTGGATATATGCCCCACTGAAGCTTTGCGTCGAGAGTGATGCCAAGAAAAACAGAGGATTCAACAGGGCTTAGTTCATCCCCATTTAAAAACACATTGATATTCAAATTTTTAACATTTTTTGTTGTAAATTTTATACATTTAGTTTTATTGCCGTTTAAATGCAGATTATTAACGTTAACTCATGCACTAATTTTGATATAGCATTATTCACTTCGTCACATTTAAATTATAGTCATTTAAGTTTAAAAATCAAAGAAGTATCATCAGCAAATAATACTATATCATGATTATCCCCAACAAGGGAAGGTAAATCATTAATATACACTATTAATAGGAAAGAGCCAAGAATCGAGCCCTGAGGGACACCCATCTTTATGGACAACCCGGAAGAACTTTTACATTGATAATAACTTTCTGCATTCTATTACTTAAATATGAAATAATAGTTTAAGCACTGTGTTCTTGACACCATAGTACTGTAGCTACCTGATTAATATCTCATGGTGAACACAGTCGAAGGCCTTCGAAAGGTCACAAAACACACCCAAATCGTCCTCCGCATTCTCCCATGCACAAAAAATATGTTTTATAAGTTCGCCTCCGGCGTCGAAAGTCAAGCGACCCCTTATAAAACCAAATTGATTTTTATGAAGCAATTTTTTTATATTAAAAAAAAAGCTAACATCTGATCTTAAATATTTTTTTTTAATTTTACTTAATGTTTGTAGTACAAAAATTGGTCTAAAATTGGCGGGGTCTAATTTACTACCAGATTTAAATAAAGGTATGACTTTACTATGTTTCATTAGATCAGGAAACACACGAGATTCGACGCTTGTATTAAAAATTGTGGCTAGAGAAGGTGCTATAGTATCTATTATAGATGCAATAACTTTAACGGAAATCCCCATGAAGCAAATACAAAGAGGAGACGGCATAAGCCACTGTGCACTGTGGTTCTAAGTAGGTCCTGACGTCATCATAGTGGGCGTGGTTTTAGTAAGTATACTGACAGCATTCGTCCTGTGCGCTTATGTGTTGAAAATCGCAAATCGGTGTATTTTCGTAGTACTAAGAAGAAAAGAATGAATTGCTATGTTCTATCGTGTAAAAACTAATCAGATAGACGCTCTGATGTTATAGATGGCATCACATTTCATTTGTAAATAATTTTACATCTAATTTATGAAAATAGTTCTAGAAAAATCTCTGCGTCGGCTTTCAAATATAATTAAATATATTCGACACTAGATGGTGACACCTTGTGCCATGTGAATTAAACATATAAAGGTCTGTAGAGCTCAGTATTGGTAAAATAATCATACGAAGCTGCTAAAATTTGTTTTGCATTCAAACATAAAGAAATTTTAATCGCCAAAATATTATTTTTATAGTTTATAATCATTTTGTGAACAGGCCGCTAGGTAGCTAAACTACATTGCAACATCGATATGGAACGATTCGAGTAGTTTTACTATTTATCGGTAGATGTAGATAGTGTAAAGTGGACGGGGCTTTGCATCCCCTCACCCCGCAAATTGTCACGCGTTGTTACATAGTGAAATTTAATTACAACCTCTTTGTATTTGCTTCATGGAAATCCCACATAAGTCTGCCGTTTTCTTAACATCAATAGTGTTACGAGCTTGGGGTTCGAGACAATTGAAAACTGCCGAGTGAATTACCAAAATTGACACTTTAATTCATCATTACAGCCTTTCATAAGTCCACTGCTGAACATAGGCCTCCCCCAAGGAATGCCACAAAGCACGGTCCTGAGCCACCTGCATATATCGACTTCCTGCATGTCTTACCAGGTCGTCACTCCATCTAGTGGGGGGTTACCCTACACTTCGCCTACCGAGGCTGCCACTCGAGGACCTTTCTTCCCCATCGGTTGTCGGTTCTTCGAGCTATATGGCCGGCCCACTGCCACTTTAGCTTACTAATCCGTTGGACTATGTATATACTCATTTCTAAGCTTATCACGCAGAGAAACCCCGAGCATAGCCCTCTCCATAGCTCGCTGAGCGACCTTGAGCTTCCTCATACGGCCAGCAGTGAAGTCATCATTGGCAACACGCACTGGTTGTACAGTTTCGTTTTCAGGTTTTGAGGTATGTCTAACGAGAAGAAAGACACTTTAATTACAGAACACTAATTACAAATTAAAACCACACTAATACAGAGGGGCACAGTGAAATGATTGGGAATAGAATATTTCGGATTGAGTTACAATAAAACCTTTTTAGAATTTGAATACTGGTCTCTTAGAATCTTAATGACATTCAAACAATTAAAAAAATGTTTAAAAACAAAAACTATGTTGGTTTAAAGTAGACACGTCGTTAACAGAAATGGAGCTCACGCGTGAACATTTCCGTGCCATAATTTATCACAATTTTCGTCGCGGCTTATCTCAAGATAAATATCTCAGTGAACTTGTTTCGATTTATGATGTTGAAGCACCGAGTCAAACGACAATATACCGCTGGTATGCCGAGTTCCGACACGGTCGTGTTTCGCTCAGCACTGTTTCTTCTGCAGGTCGACCAAGAACAGCGGTCACGCCTGAAAACATCGCAGATGTGCGAGCTATTATATTAGATGACCGTCATGTGACTTACAAGCAGATTCGGACTGTTATCAGTATAGTAATGACTGCAATTCAGTCGATATTACATAATAAGCTGTGTGTAAGAAAGCTAGTTTCCTGCTGGGTTCCCCACAATTTGTCCGAAGAGCAAAAGGCGGCTCGTGTAGATTGGTGCCGGAATACTTTGCAACGCTTCAACGTAGGGAAGTCAAATGCCGTTTATAATATCGTCTCAGGTGACGAATCATGGATTTATTCATACGAACCTGAAAGAAAACATCAGTCAGCAGTGTGGGTCTTCGAAGACGAGATCAAACCAACGAAAGTGGTTCGCTCCCGCAGAGTGAAAATGGTCACAACGTTTGTCTCGAAAAAGGGGCATGTTGCTACAATTCCTTTACAGGAACGCAGAACGGTTACCGCTGAGTGATATATCACGGTTTGTTTGCCAGAAATGATAACCAAACTCCGAAAAAATAACCCAAAACGTCGCATCATCTTACATCACGATAATACGAGCTCCCATACGGCTCGGAAGACAAATTATTTTTTGAAGCAGGAAAACGTTGAGCTGATGAGCCATCCTCCGTACAGTTCTGACCTGAGCCCAAACGATTTCTTTACATTCCCTAGAATGAAAGATTTTTTACGCGGTCAACGGTTTGAAGACCCCGAAGCAGCTGTGGAAGCGTACAAATCAGCCATTTTGTCAATATCAACTTCAGACTGGAATTCCTGTTTTAATGATTGATTTGCACGAATGGAAAAGTACATTAAGTTGAACGGAGAATACTTCGAAAAACAATAAAATACAATTTAGCTTTACCGTGCATGTGGTTTTTCTTATTCCCGATAATTTCAGTCACGTAATAAAACACAATTGTACTACAGATCACTTTAGTTCGCAGTTGTACCGCTTCGATGTATTCGCCAGTATCGCCAATTCAATACTGACTCGGTCGCTATCTATACCGGCCTTATATGGGGCCTCAGGTAATTTCCAGAACCTTCCACTATAGAAACTTCTAGAATGTTCGAGTACATATCGATCGCGATTGACTAGGTGTCGATAGTTCTAGAAAGTTCTTCCATGGAAATTTCTAGAATGTTCTTGACTCTCCTAGTTCCGCCACTCGATACAAGAGAGCGCTAGTGGTATCTAGTGTCGCCATGTATCATGTATTAATCGTGGCGCGCAACAATAGTTTTAAAATATTTAACGATATCTTTTGGCAATACTCTATGGAATTTAAAAGTATTTAAACAAGGCTTTACGTTTTGTTTAAGCAATGATTCAGCGACAGTAGGAGAAGAGTTTAATGATTATGTTGTCAAAAAAGCAATATCAGAAAAATGTTTCTCAAAAGCCATAGCAACTTCTTGATCAGATCGAGTTAAATTATTGTTAATATTCAATTGAAAATCCGAGTTCCGTGGTTTGACCATGCCTGTTTCACTATTAATTATACTCCATGTCATTTTAATTTTATCGCATGCAGTTTTAATTTTGTTGCCAAATGTAAAGCCTTAGCTGTGGAGCATACTTTTTAAAAATTTTAGGATATGTTTTTACACACTCTCTAAATATAACACTATGATTATATGATCTTACATTATAAAGCTCGTATAACTTTTGTCTACTTTTATAAATTCCTTCTGTCACCCATTCATTAAATGATTTGCGACTGTTTTTAAAGAAAGTTTTACAAGTATATTACAAGTTATAATTTTAAATATCGAACCACACAAATAATCAGCACTATTTTAAATGAAAGTGATGGAAGTCCTTTTACTATGTTACTTCTAAACCTCTCCACACGATGATCATTTATTAGAACAAACACAACTTTCTCATTTTTATATAGTTACTATTTAAAAACCATTCATCTTCCAATTATTTTCCCATCACGTCTTGTAAATTTTTGGTTGTCAGGAGTAAATAATTCTTATTACTTATTTGTGGGATGCATTCTAAATTAATCAAACCCTTATTATTGCTAGAGATTGCCTCTACTGGCAACGAGGTATTCCATCTTAGTCCTCACAGATGACAACGCATCTGCATTTTGATTCGTAATCGAGGATAGATGTAGGTATCTATGGGCCACAGCATCTACTTGCAATCAGGTGGACTATGTACTCGTTTGTCACCCCGATTCCTAAAAAAAAACCAAGCCCGTAACAATCACTGCGATCTAGCCCCTTCCCGTTACCCGTTACAGCCTATTAAATTCCATTAAAGTTGGTAAAAATTACTTACTTGCGTACATTCGCTCGATAAAATAAAATTATGTGTTTTACCTAGCTTGAAGAGCAGATCCCGCCCTCCCTCAATTGTGTGCACTATCCCCGTCACCACTAATCCCAGCACCACTACTCCCAACACCACTACACTAGGAAAGACACAACACTGACGACAATACGACACGTGCACGCGTATTTTATCGAGCGAATGTACGCAAGGTAATTTCTACCAACTTTAATAAAATGGATTTCCGCAAAGTAACGCCCGATCCTATTAATTGTCTATTAAATTCTATTGCTGAACATTGGCCTCTTCCAAAAAATGTCTCATAAAGGGAATATTGAATATTTGCCGTAGTTTAATAAGTTTCGTAACCAGTTACAATGCAATAATTTTTTAAGCTTTTGTGTTCCCATGTTTGATTTTTTAGTCCATTTTATCTGATGCATTCCTAGCGGTAAATAAATCTAGAAATTAGAAAGCCAAAACAAAATTTTATTGGATGTTATGGGAATACGAACGATTAGGTAACCTTGGCTTACACGGAAAGTAATCAGTGATACTTCGGAACAATTAGGAACAAAAACAAAACAAAAAAAACGTGGTAATAAATTTCAAATGTATTATATTCAGTTTCTACTTCTATATAAATATTTATTTCGTGTCATATGCTCTAACATTTATGCATACGTTATTTAACATTGTGGAGGACAAAGTGAATCCAATAAAATGCAAGTTTACACACACTGCGTCACGTCACATCTCGTTACACAGTTACACACTAACTGCATTTACATCAGAACCATCCATTAATATAATTATGGGTGATCTATACCTATATTTTTCTATGTTTGTACATGTATAACAATGAAAGTTGACTTAAAATAATTTAAAAGTAAAAATTTTGTACAACCGACTTCAATATAAATTATTAAGAATAACTCGAAAAACTACTCAAACCTTGATCAAATTTATATGGGACCACATAAGAAGTTACCAGCTTTCAAATAAAGAAAGAATCATCAAAATTGGTTTACCCAGAAAAAAGTTATGAGGTAACACACAATAAAAAAAGAAAAAGAAACATGCAGTCGAATTGAGTACCGTCTCCTTTTTGAAGCCGGTAGAAAAAGAGAACAAATATCTGGTATTGTACAGCCTTCCTGTATTGGTCACATGCGAAATATTACCAAAAATTGTGAGCGAAATATTACCAAAAATTGTGAGAAACTCGAGCTTAATTCTCGTCGAAACTACTCAATTTTTTATCGCAATTTTACTTTGTGGTAGTGTCATGAGAGAACAAGGTGAAAGAACTCATGTCCAGGAGTCCGTCTGGGCAGATACCACCCTTTTACCTATTTCTGCCGTCAAATAGCAGTGTGTGCACTGGTATGTTCCAGTCTGAAGCGAGAGCTAGTATATTCATAGCCTGTGAGGTATTCCATCTAAGTCCTCAGAGGTGACGCATGTATAACCTTGTTTATTTAAAGTTGGTTACATACATAATATGTCCTTGGGTTATAGTAGGCACTTACGATCAAGTTTATTGTTATTCGCTTGTCACTTCAATTTTATAAAAAATAAATCACTATGCCAAATGTCAAGAAGAGCTTACAGCATGCTATAGCATTACCCATATCGTATAATATGCCAAATGCGTATTCAGTCACTACAGACATCACCTTTGTCGCAGCTTCCAGTATCAGCAACTAATACGGGAAGCTGCGACAAAGTTGAGGTCTGTCTGTCTGTCTGTAGTGATGCCATCATTAATCCACCACGCCAGCCAGTTCGCCTTACAATGACCCGTGTACAGCCTAAGGTTGAAAAACGAGCACACAGTTCACCTGATAGTTAGTAAATTCTGTGTTTAATGTCGCGTTACGATATGCTGCTATTTCACGCTGGTAATTTGAACCATAAAATACAAAAATTTAAACAAAAATTTTCTGTGCGTCATTTTTCGGATTTTTCAACATTATTTTCTTTTTTTATTGTACTCGAACAAACCTAATACAGTACATCCGATGATAAGTGAGTATTAAAGCCTTAGACACCTGTAGCCAACATCAAACAAAGAAGATGCGAGAGATGCATTGACACCTTTATGGATTAAGATGGAATGCCTCAAAGCCCGTAAATATACTGACTCTTCAGATACTCTTCAGACCGGAAAAGGGGCTTAGGCCCATATTAATAAACGTTACTCAGCTCAAGTATACGCACTTGAGTACAATCTTGAGGTTATGATATTATAAATAAGATTAGAGTTTAGGTTTACGATATCAACTGAGTGCCACACTGGTTAATAAACGAAATTCGACTCTCAAGTGTGTGTACTTGAGTTCAAGTCACAGAACAGTATTTCTAAGTACAGCGTTTTGAGATACTGTTTTTAATTTTATGTGTTTATTAATTAGCAACGATCTTGAGATGCTGATATCGTAATAAGGGCGTGTCAAATGATTACGCACTTGAGTTCGTCGTTGAGTAACGTTTATTAATACGGGCCTATGAGGGTGGTACCTTCCCAAACGAACTATTAGGGAAATAAAGTATGCAACCTAGTATTCTGCATCTGCTTGTATATTTAAATTAACATGATTATAACATTAAACAACATTTTGTCTGTCATCATAAAAATTATACAGACTATTTAAGGCCAATTTAGGGTCGGTTTCAGTGTAATATCTCAAGTATACAGTGGTAGAGCCACGCGGCAACTTTTGCTGTCGCACGGATGGGCCGGCTCAAACCGGGGTGGTACCACGACCTCACAGAAAACCAGCGTGAAGTAGAGGTTTACCTCTGCGTTTCGCTTGGTGAGTGCAGGTGGCCGGAGGCCCTTTTTACTGGAAATGAGGCATTCCATCTTAGTCCTCATGGGTGACAACGCATCTACATTTTGATTTGTAATAGAGGTTAGATGTAGATGTCTATGGGCCGCAGCAACCACTTACCATCAGGTGGACTGTGTGCTCGTTTGTCACCCTTATCCTATAAAAAAAAAGTATTACCTAATATATGAATTTATTTGCCTTGCATTCACACGGATAAATTCGCGGTCACAACTAGTAAACATTAAGTTGGAGGTAATTTAAATTTAAAATATTAAAACAGGGATAACAAGGAGTTCCAAATATCCTCGTTTAAACATCCATAAATTCAAATCCCCATCTACAATCATAATCTCTCCATAAACTGCAAACACATCTTCTACTGAGCGTCGGTGGCCTACTCAATAAATGAAACTAGTTTTTACAGATTTTATCGCGTTAATCGGACATATAGCTGACTTGAAGTACGAGTACCATCGTTCCGGGAATTCTGATGTGTGTGAACATGTTCTAAATCGTCCCCGCCATTACATTAGATTTGATAGACCACAAATCCTCGCAAAATAACACCGATCCTAATTTCATAAGAAAAGATGGATGGGTGCTGTCATCTTGGGATCCTATAATTAATCAAATTAAATCCAAACCCAAGCATACCACTGCAAGTCTTCAAGATACTGTAAGCTCATTCTGCGTAGATCTGACCAAAAATTAATATTCAAAAACTGAAGGTAGCCGGGCTAATTATGAGATCGGGACGTCAAATACCTCAGTCACCCGCGTGACCATGGGTGCTGTAAAGCACCCGAAACGTCGGGAATTAAAAAGTTAAATTAAACGCGATAAAATCCGTAAAAATTACTTTCATTTATGGTGTAGTCTTCGCGTAAATATAAGAGGCCTACTCAATGTTCATGCACGCAATATCAGTATTAATCAGCTTCCATTATTTTTTCTTCTTTAATATTGTTCTAAAATTAAATAAATAATTAGAGTGCATTTAGTTGATTAAAATAATTTTAATTTACAACATCATTATTTTTAACATAAACCCAAAATTTTAATTTAAGGGCAGCTAAATTTAAAATAATACATCTAAATATTCTTTGTCTGTCTAATCACCTTTGTCTGTAGTCAATGCGAGTAAATTTTGCGAAAGTCAAATGTTGTCTAACTATTGGGCACGGCAGGTACTGTCACGCAAACTTATCACGCTCCTAAATTTAACCGTAGTTTCGATACAGATTTTATAAATTTATATTCAGAGCTGCACCATTTTGTTTAATTACAGCAAACTTTACTAATTGATTTTGTGGACAAACTTTTTAATTAGAGGCGCAGTGGCATCCATTGCACTCTGCGGCATGCAAACATGCGGGACTATGCCTGCGTAGCGGGTGCGTAGCGCGAATTAGTTTTTCCCGCATCGCATCACAGGGTGAGATCGCGCGGAAGCGAAGGTTACGCCCGTGACCGCGCCCGCCGCTGCCGCGATAGCGTCGCCAGTCGCGCAGTACCGCGCCGCGCTCGTTGCTCCTCGGACCTCGAACCTCGGAGCTCGCGAACCAAGTCCGACCCTACCTGCTCCGGAGTGATGTGTCTCGTTTGCTGATCATGTGCAGGCGGCGTATGTGTGTTGTGAGAGAGTGCGCGAGAGGCTACAAGCGGCGCCGGCCCGCGCACCCTTAGTCTGGTGCTAGACATGTGGTGGTTGCTAGGACTCTTTTCGGCGCTCGTCGCATTCGGTGGCGGCTCTACCTTTGCGCCAAACAAGGAGTTACTCGAATGTGCAAGGTTCGTAGAAGACGTCCAATTAGAACAACTGTCGCGCGTTGATTATTTTTAAAGTGCGAATGTAATCGCACAGCTTTACAAGAGTTGTCATTAACACTGAGACCTCGATTGAGCTACAAAAATAATTTTAGATGGGCAAGCCAGACATGGCCGTTCGCCCGATGTGAATCCCGTCAACGAAAGAAACTAGTAAAAAAAACTCATTACATACACAATATTTTTGTGAGAAATTTCATATTATGCTAATAAAATATTTAATTTTTAAGCGTTCAATTTGAATATCAATGTTACTCGTTCTAATTAGTTGTTTTTACAGATATTTTCTTCAGCTCGTTTGATATTGACAAAAGGGTAACCTACTTTCTAGAATAAAACAAATCATCTATTATACCACCACACAAATTATAATAATTTCCTGTTGTGTTAATGTAAAAACAAATATAACTAAAAAATATTTAAAAACCTGGCAGCAACATTCTCACGGCCGGAATGAACGACCGAAATGGTCCAGTCCGAGTCGCTAATTAGTCTCCTTGGCAAAGTAGTTGTTGACATAAACACATCGCCCTCATCTCCATAATGTAATACCGATCTGGTGAACCTGGCCAGGTAGAACGATCTGGCATGTTTTTGACAAAACAACTAGGCGCAATATAGACAATATTCAGCTAGGCGTAAGTAAAATTCCCTCATAAATATTATTTCTAGACGATATTATAATAATATATTTCTTTAATCAACATTTTAATATCAAAATATCAAAATGCATAAACAAATTATAAAAACATTTTAAAGACACATCATAAAAGATCTAGGAGTTCAAGGGCGGACGACACTCGCCATTTTAACAGTACGCGAGCAACCCGAGTTTGATTCTCAGTGCAGTCAATATACACTGCAATTTTTAATTACAAATTTAAGTTCTTGCCGTGTTATGATTGCAAATTAAATAATTAAAAATATGTCAGTTTGCAAATATGACATATATAAATGTATTAAAAGTCCAATAAGGAATGGAGCAGAGAGTGATGATCTCTTCCCGCTACATTCCTCTCGCTCAAAAACGAGAGAAGACATCCGTGTGTGACTTAGCTATGGGACGTTTGTGCAGGCTATTATTACCTAACAAACTTTTACTGAAAATTTTGTTAAATATTTTTATTTGTTTATAAAAAAAGCATCAAGTTTTACTTCTTAAGGCGACGCTGCATTTAAAACGTTTTAAAAAGTACAATATTACTTTTTTTATAGTAATAGGGTGACAAACGAGCATACAGTTCACCTGTTGGTAAGTGGGTGCTGTGACCCATAGACATCTACATTTATCCTCGTTTGCGAATCAAAATGCAGATGCTTTGTCACCAGTGAGGACTAAGTTGGAATGTCTCTTTTCCAGTAAAAAGGGTCTCCGGTTCTCTACACTCACCATACGAAACACAGCAGTGTTAAACTGCTATTTTACGCTGGTATTCTGTGAGAGCGTGGTCCTTCCCCGGTAGAGCCGACCCATTCGTGCTACAACTATACTACTAATATAACTGCAGCATGACTCTACCACGTATAATTTATTTATTTTTTAATCTCTATTGATCTATTTACATGTAAATACTATTAATCTATTTACATACGTTTATCTATGTAAATAGATGATGATCGATGTAGAAAAAAATTTACATTAATAAAAATAATTAAACGCAACTTCAAAATTACTTTGAACCTAAAAATAAGTGATAGTAATTCAGGGACGGGGCTTTTATAGAATAAGGCTAACAAACGAGTATGGAAACCAACTGATAGTAAATGGATGCTGTAGCCAATAGATGCCACCCTACCTCTATCTTCGATTAAGAATCAGTCTCGATACCAGTAAAGAGTGTGTCCGGCTCTGCACATTCACCATACGAAACACGCTGGTATTTTGTGAGAGTACAGTCCCTCGCCAGTAGGGCCGAATCATTCGTTCTACAATTAAAATATAATCATTTTTCTGCTATGTTATATTTAATAGTGTAGATATTTTTTAACTTATTATAAGCCAGTACTTGTCTACGTAGGTCACTCAATAAGTTTTCAGATATACAAAAAGTATTCTAGATACTATTAATATTTATTTTACATCTTTTCAAAATATTCTCCATCATGATCTATACAAAGTTCCATTCGCCTAGATCAACTCTGAAAACACTTTTGCCAGTCTTGATCTGACAGGTCGGAAATCGCTTCTTTGTAGGCAGCCACGGCTTCTTCGGCGCTTGAAAAAAAACTTGCCTTTTATTTTTTCTTTGACTCTTGGGAACAAAAAGAAATCACAAGGAGCTAAGTCAGGGCTGTAGGGTGGGTGACTTAGAGTTTCAACACCAGATTCCTCAATAAATGATCAGAAAATGTCCGCTCCGCGAAAAAAAACTAGCCACCATTTTTCTGCCGACGTTGCAAGGTCTTTGCAGTTTTGTCGGTAACTGTCCTTCTGAGCAAACCCATACCGATGATTGCCTTTTATTTTTCGGATCGTATTGATAAATCCATGTCTCGTCACCAATAACGATTTCTGAAACACGCCTAGTAGTTTTAAAAAAAAACGTAGACGCATTTCATGGCATGAATCTGTTTTTCCCTTTCGGAGAGCAAACGAGGGATCCATCGACAACAAAGCTTCCTCACTCCAAGATGTTGATGTAGGATGGTATGAATACTCCCCGAACTAATGCCTACAATCTTTTCGATGTCCGTATATTATTATTATATTAGAATTATGTGATTCGTGGGTCTTCTCGCACCAACATTTCAGTAGTCCATACATTTTCTGCCGTTACTGCTATTTGGTTCTTTGGTCATCTTAAGATTAATTTTACCCCTTTTGAATTCAGCAAACCACCTAAAAATTATTGCGCGTGATGGAGCCCAGTCTCCTAATGCTGATTGTAACCGTTCTAAACTTAATTGTTCAGTTAAACCAAATTTAAAATCATAATACATCATAGCGCACAAATGTTCATGTTTAAGATCCAACGTTTTAAATGAAAAGCGCGGGAAGCCTTGGAGGAAAATTAATAGAACTTTGTTTTTTTTAATATTGAGCAATGAGGGCTAATAATCTTCCACTCACCAGATGTCGCTAGTAGCGACTGAGGTAAACTTTTTTGTTACAGTGTCAGTTAATTGAGAAATTAGTTTTAAATAAATAGTTTATCATTATCTAGAATATTATATTAATACACAACACAATGCGTCAGTGGTTTGATTTTTAATATTTTGCACTTTATAACTCTTTTTAAAAGAAATCGGCTTTTAGTTATATTTTATAGTTTGGTTTATTCATTTCTAATGTAATTAATATAAAATATAAATAATAATACAGAAACAAACTTTAAAGATTACATTTTCCTAAGAAATTATCATCCCCGCTATGAAATCTGTCAAATATTTTACCTCACTGTAAAGTGGCGCCGCCCTGGTGGCAGAAAAAGTCGTGGATGTCCTCATTGGATTATGGAGTTCTATTTTTAAATAAATTTGCTTTTTAGTAACATATAACACGGGTGCTTTCCATTTTTAAATTTCGAGCATCTCAAAACTTATTGAGTGACCTACTTATAATCCCAACAGGTGATAAGTGGTAATAAAGTCCTAGGTGGTAAATCACGAGTAACAAAAAATTTAACCAGGGATTAAAACAATATATTGCTGACAACGCATAAATTGTTTCCAGCAATTTGATGTGCTTACTTAAAACGTACTCGGCCTAAAGAAAATGTCGTGACAACTATATTTATGTAAAATAAAACAAATATTTCATGGATACGTTATCTTTCGCACAGAAGCAGCAAGAAGGATATTTCTCCGTTCTTTCACTGACTTCACTTATTATTTCACTGACTGCTGATCGTTAGTCTAGCAGTCATAAGCGCGATTTCTGAACATGTGATCACGGGTTTAAATCCTAAGCGAGGCAAAATTAGTAACAGGATTTTTCTATCAAGAAATCCTCAGTGACAGACCAAAGTCAGGAAGTTGACAGTATTTCGGCAGGCAAGCGAAGCCATTGGTCCTGTACCTAATATATCTCTAAAGGAAACTGAGAGTGCACCTGTACTTGCGCAGACACTCGTGCCATAAAATAAATTCTGTAACCGAACTTTATTATTATTAACTCAGAAATAAAAGGACACTATGTTTTACAATACGTAATATACAAACTTCTACTTTTTTTATAGGATAAGGGTGAAAAACGAGCACACAGTCCACCTGATGGTAAGTGGTTGCTGCGGCCCATAGACATATACATCTATCCTCTGTTACAGATCAAAATGCAGATGCGTTTTCACCCGTGAGGACTAGGATGGAATGCCTCATTTCCAGTAAAAAGTGCCTCCGGCCACCTGCACTCACCAAGCGAAACGCAGAGGTAAACCTCTACTTCACGCTGGTATTCTGTGAGGTCGTGGTACCACCCCGGTTCGAGCTGGCCCATCCGTGCGACAGCAAAAGCTGCCGCCTGGCTCTACCACTGTGTATACTACTTTCAATATTTCCATATCGTATAAAGATTCCTTATTAAGAAAGGATTGTAATTTCCTTCTGATATCTGTGCTAATGTGTCACAGCGTGGTTTATACGTGGTAGAGTCCCGCTGCAGCGTATTATGGCTGTAGCACGAATGAGTCGACTTGAACAATGACCACGCTCGCACAGAATACCAGCTAGAAATAGCAGGAAAATGTTGCTGTTTCGTATGGTGAG
Source organism: Parnassius glacialis (assembly GCA_033319125.1). Classification (NCBI taxonomy): domain Eukaryota; kingdom Metazoa; phylum Arthropoda; class Insecta; order Lepidoptera; family Papilionidae; genus Parnassius; species Parnassius glacialis. Next base: position 36,471,835 of record JAVANC010000016.1, read on the forward strand.
TAACTAGAAGCAGATACCTTTTTACTGTCAACGAGACAGTCCATCTCAGTCCACAGTGACACAAGGATAACGCATCTGCATTTTGATTCTTAATCGATGGTAGGCCAGGCACTTACCACTTATCATTAGGTTGTCTGTGTGCTCGTTTGTCACTTCTATGAATAAGCACTACTCTTATTTAAAAATATGAAATATATGACATTTTTCTTTCTTTATAGTTATAAATATAATTATAAAGTAGCATAAACATAAACCACTAATCAGAGACAACAAAAATTGTTTTGGAATATTGGGTAGTAAAACCCCTTGAAATTTTATAGTTATCCATCGTTTGTCTTTTGAATTTGATATCGCTGTGCTTACGACATTGGTAAAATTGAATATTCGCATTGTTTTCGAGGCAAGGATTCGGTCGAGGCACCCACGCTGCACGACGGCACGCAATATCCACGACGTGTATAGGCCAGTTACCAAAAATGATCGTACCTGTTAATCGTTTATCGTTCTGGAATTTTCAACTCCAACGAGTCCCTTAGATGACAGGGACTAAAGTGAATAGTTACAAGTTGAAAGCTATACTGGAAGCGCATTTATCTCATACCACGTTAGTTATCAGCAGATTTCAATGAAAGTCACATAACTATATTGGTTCATTGACGTCATATCAGGAACAAAAAAAGCTTTAGGGGCTACACACGATCACTTTTAACTGTCAGTTTTGACTGACCAGTTTTAACTGAGAGTGAAAACTGTCGTCCTCTGCACCCACACACGTTCACTTTTAACTGTTCTCTATGACCACAAACAACATTACCATCTCAAGATGTCATCAGTCGACGACGACGCTTTAGCCGTGCTTGGTTTATTATTAATTATAAAAAATAAAAAATAAAAAAATGTACGCAAAGAGTGGTGTAAAGAGTGTTTAAAAAAAAGGAAAATTTATTCCCATGTTAATTTATTAACCGAACTAAAAATTGTTTCGAAGGATTGGCACAACTATCTCAGAATGAGTGAAGAAATATACCTCAATCTCCTGATCGCAACACCACTGAAGAAACACCGCCTACACACGCAGTTTTAACTGATCAGTTCCGTCATTTCAGTTAAAAAATATGTATCAACAATATATCATCAGTTTTAACTGATAATAAAAAAACTGACAGTTTTCATCGTACACACACTCAGTTTTCACTGTCAGTTAAAACTGGTCAATCAAAACTGACAGTTAAAAGTGATCGTGTGTAGGTGGATACAAGCACAGAAATAAGGATTCTTCGAAAATCCACCATATCAATAAATGAAAAATAAATAAGTGCTGGCCATATTCATTTTCATTTGTATTCGTAGTGAAATTGGTTCATCATGTCAATTATCATGTCGGTTTCGATGTTCGATATTAAAAGTAAAATTAATAATATGACACCGATAATACATAATATATATATATATATATATATATATATATATATATATATATATATATATATTTAGAAATCTAGACGACATATTTCTTTCACGAATAAAATTGTGGTGTAAAATATTTTTTCCTTACGGTCGCGGGCGCCTTGTGCATGTTGTAGATTGACATTTCCGCGTTCACAATATGTCACTTATTTATCATTTCGCACAATATTATTATGTTTATATTAAGAGTATTTGAAATCTGAATTTCAGTAGCTGGGAGACTGTCACAATTGTTCTTATCCGTTCTTCAGGTACAAGTTGCTCACACCTTTGCACCGTACTGCTTACTTATCTTACTCCTTTGCCCTTACAGCCATTAACTCTTGACAATAAAAATGCTCCTAACTAATTTGTTTTTAAAAGTAAAGTCCGAAGTATGTCAAAAAACGTTTCAACTCAGACAGGTCTTATTTTCCTAAACCTATATTTCATATTTATTATGTCATAGATCATAATTATATGTACATATGTATATTCACATATATATTGTAAGTTGATATTATATGTATATATCGACCTAATTATATACATACGTATATTTATATATATAATTTAACCTTTTATGATTCTTTTATTTTTTGATCTTTGTTGCACCGCCTCTTAAATGTGTATCTCTATTTAGCCTAATGGTTGACTGGGAGAGAAATGGCATTAACTCCACAATATTTACTAGTTTGTGCAAAAGTGTAAATAAATAAATAAGATCTATGAATTTCACGTCAAGGAAGTCTTATCACCGTATTCTTGAACTCATATTTTTATTGTAAATGGTGTTGGAAGTGAAAAAAAATTAAAAATCGATACTGCATGAAAGTGTTATAATTTTTTGTGTAATATTTCGATTAAAATATTTTTGTTTAAGACTTTTTTGGTCATTAATCTTTATTGATGTGATATTTACCAGAAAAAGCCCAACATTATTATATTTAGTAATAAAAATGTACTTTTTATTAAGAGTTGATTGGTGACATAATTGTATTTAAAATTTGCTCACAATAATCATTTTATCTCTTTCAATGCTTTTTGTACACCATAATCCTTCGAAGATCGCTCCTTCATAGTTGTAAAATATTACAAAAATATATAAATTTTGATCGTATGGAAAAATAGACAAAGATTTTTTTGTACAATAAAATTGCAACTGCAGGTATTTTATACCCTTTGGAATGTAACCACTTTTTTTTCTAATGTTAACCTCACCTACACCCTTCTAACGAACGAACCAGGCTTTGGTGACGACAAATGGCATTATGTATATCTGTATGTCAGTTGGTATCCCATAACACAATATAATTGTAGAACTGTCTTCTTGAAAAAAGCCTTTAAATTACATAACCTGTTAAAATCTAGATTCTTCATAGTTCATACTAATAACACCAAACCAAAATAATGTTTTGTATCAACTAAATGATATTTAGCAAAGCTATCAAAGTAATAATTATTTTATTATTTGTTACTTTTGAAGTAGTTTAAGTTTTAGTTAGTCTCCTCTGCAGTTTATAAAAGTGATAATGAATCTCATTGACCTAAAGACAACAATAGCTATTCAGAAGCTATGTGCCAAAATTAAACGCGTTTATCACAACTATCTGCGTCACTAATAACCCAAATATAACGAGACTGGCTGGATGCGGTAACTGTGACAGCAAAAATAAACCCTTGCTCTGAATACCACTCTAATTGCAGAATCTACTACGTCTGCCGTACTATTATTTGCGTATCTTAGGATACAGGTCATCCTAGTATCGTGTGTTTATTTACTCGATTCTTCCAGAATTTTATTTTTTCGTTCTGAAGTTTTTCTTTTTAATTCAATAAAACAGGAGCCTCCAACTCTTGTTTGAATTTATGTACAGATAATTTAGGATATTAAAATTAAACTTTTAATAAAATGTAAAAACCAAAGAATTAAAAAAAATCCACACAACAGATTCAAAAGCCGGTGCTAAGACGTGGTGTATGTCTACTTAGAATATAAATAAACCTAGCAAGCTAACAGCATAGCAAAGTGGCGAAGCAATCAGCTTTGTAGTGGTTTCTAACGGTTGCCGTTGAGCAATCAGTTTCAAAATAGGAGGTTCAGATGCCTGGGTGATCAGTAATCGATTGCTGAAAACAGAATTTGAAAATTCGAAACCGTTCTCAAGATAATCGTGGGACAGACGGACAGACGGACAGACATCGTGAAATCAATAAGTGTCTTCGCAAGCTTCGCCACTTAATAAGCAAGAGTATTTAATATAAGCTACATAGCTTATATTAAATACTCTAAGGGTGTATAGAATAGTTAAAACCCCGACTTTAGAAGTCGTTATCTGGAATAATTTTGTTATTCTTAGTTCTTAAGTCGGCTTTTACTTTTTATTAAGAATTTTTATTTCTTTTAGTGAACTTAGGAATGTCAAAAGCTTAAAGTAACAACTAAAATGTCGTCAGAATACATTTAAAATGTCATGTCCTGTTTTCCCATATTCGGGATCGATTTTTTCCCTCGAATTAATTTGGAACCACCCCTAAAGTATCTACCCTACATATTAAGAATACAAAAAAAATCATTGAAATCAGTTAAAAATTGATGAACAAATCGCGTACATTAAAAAAGAATAAGAGAAAAAGAACATACAGTCGAATGAATGACCTCCTCCTTATATCAAAGTTGATTAAAAAGTACGTTACTAATGCTGTGTCGTAATTTATTATTTTTCGAACTTATTTCGCACAGTTTTTAAATTTTATTTAAAGATAGGAATTTATTAAAAACATATAATAAGCATAAAATGTTATAATCAATAATAAGAACAATGAAATGAAAAACAGTCTCAAATAAAAATTTCACATATACATAAACACTCACGCCAGACACCCAGAGGGGTAGGCAGAGACTATGGACTTCCATTTGGCACGATCCTGGCACACCTCTCTCACCTCCTCGACATCCATATACCTACGCATACACGCTCGTCGGTTAAGGGTACTCCTAATTTGGCCCATTTTGAATATATCGCCAATTTGGTCGATAAACTTAGGGCGCCCCTTCCCGACTCTTCCGTTCACTCTGCCTACATGACCAAACCACCGTAACATTCCTTTCTTAATCCTGGTCACATCATCTTGCAAACCACACTCTTCTCTAATCACATATTTTCTCGTCCTGACATTCAGGCGCTGAATTTAAAAATTAAAATATAATATAATCTATATTTATCTGTTCCTCCCATAGATAATGCTGTGTGTGATTATTTGTTATTTTTCTTCATTAGCGTTATCAAAGATTTGAGTTAAATAATTCAATAAAATAACGCACTGCGAAAGAGAATCTATCCATCGGGCAATGCTTTCCAAAATAATCTAAAATATTTTATTCATAAAAGCGAGTTTAGAGATACAAAATAAATTCAGTTGCCAGACACAATTATGTACCTACATATAATTAGGTTAAAGGTAACAAAAATAAGCAGAATATGGAAGGTATAAGAATGCGTCAAGGCGGCGTAAAAGTATCCATCACCCAATTTCTTTCCATAGTAGTGTCGTAGAAGGCGACAATATAAAATGCTACGGAGATATTATGGCTTTTTATGGATGACAGCATAACCTCCATCATCCCAGATGCAAAATACACAAAAGCAGTAAGAAAACGCAAATTCGCCTGCCAAACGGGATGATAATTACAAATCCTTCCTACAATTGGAGAGGTTCATATCAACTAGCCAACTTTACCTGCTGATGAAGAGAGATCTACGGAGAACATTAGAAGGATTTTTTTTTACAGAGTATGTCTGATGGTAAACGCTTTCTGCATGTAATGGTAGCCGGCAGCCTCGATGGTCTAGTGGTTGTAAATACGGCTGCTGCTCATGCGATGCCCGGTTCGAATTCCGAGTCAGGCCAAAAATCAGTTATTGCATTTATCTGTCACGAAATTTTCAGTACCAGCCCGGATTCACAAATTAGCGACATTTCATCCCCGTGCCTAGGAAAGCACGTGGTGCTGCGCATGATCTCTCACCGGTCGTGCCGTCCCATCGGACTATGAAGTGCACCTGCGCTTGCGCATACACTCGAGCACAATAATTCTCTCCTACGTAGATGGCTAATCTCGCTTAATTCGTTCTAAAGGACATTATAAACGGCATCCATCTCCTAAGAAAGCCAACAGAGACCAACAGCCAACAACTATGATGATATATTACGATACCGTATCTTTATTTTTCAAACCGGAACACAACAGTGGTGGTGGTGGTCTAACTGCTACTCATCAGCAAATGTAGGTCGTGGATATCTTATCTCAGACCTAAATAAAACTAATTTTACGGATTTCATCGAATATATTAACTTATTTTATACACCCGACGTTTCGAACACTTTACAGTACCCACGGTCACGGGGGACTGTGTTGTTTGACGTCCCAATGTCATAGTTAACCACGGCTACCTCCAGATTAAAAATATTAAATTTTGTTCCGATCTACGCAGTATGAACTTACACTATCTAGAAGTCTTGGAGTTGTATGCTTGGGTTGGGATTTAATTTTATTAATTATAGGATCCCAAGCAGATGGTAGCACCCAGCCATCTTCTCTATTGATAGAATCTGGAGGTAGCCGTGGTTAACTATGACATTGGAACGTCAAACACTCTTCCCCCCCCCCCTTCTCCCCTCCCTGTGATCATGGGTGCTGTAAAGTGCTCAAACGTCGGGAATATAAAATAAGTTAATATACGCGATAAAATCCGTAAAATTAGTTTTATTTAAATGTGTAGTATTCGCGTAAATATAAGAAATCATTATCATAGACTCTTGTAAAAACATGTATACATGAAGTCTTAGACAGAACATAAGATATGCCAAACTTTTCCATCCATATCTACAAAATCTATATATATGAACAAACATTTTTTTACAAATTGAACCTAAAAATCTTAATAATCTATTAAATGTGAACCAACACATATTCTTAATATACATTACAAGTTCACAAGTGTAGAAGCAGCCCAAGGTAACTATGTATTATTTTAAGAGTAGCTGTACGATGTTTTGACTATCTAATGTACAGAGATTCTCTTCATTAAACCGTTATAATTTACACAGTATCTTATAAAACAAATCATCTGAACAAATTTTCAATTTACCTACTAGGAACGTTAAAAAACATTACATATAGATAATTATGTTTTCCTTTTCAAAATTCTCTTAGTATTTACCCCTAAAATTGTTATATCGATAAATATTATAATGAAGTTCAAAAATTTACATAACTTAGTTTGCAGAACTACGCTCATCATCATTAAAGCCAGTCCAAGACCATTAGAATATATATATATATATATATATATATATATATATATATATATACACATATATATATATATATATATATACATATATATATATATATATACATATATATATATATATACATATATATATATATTTGTTAGATGCTCCGATTATTCTAGATACTATGTTTTGACTGACTTACTGGTCCAGTGATCGTAAACGCGGTTGCTGATCATAAGGTCCCGGGTTCGAATCTCGGGTCGGGCCAAAATCAGTTATTCGATTTTCTGTCCATAAATTTTCAGTAACAGGCCGGAGTCAGAATTTGGTGGTGTTTCACCCCCGTGCCTCGGGAAGTACTACTTAAATGCTTTTGTGCTGTGCCTGATATCTTTTCGGTCATGTTTGATAACCGTCCTATCGGAATTGGACTATGAGAGTGAATGAATAGAGAATGTACTTTTACTTGCCCATACACAAAGGCACTATATTCTTGTCCTGTCTAAATGAGCCTGGAGGATATTTCAGGTATGATTAAATGTTAATATTTAAATCAGAATATTTTTTGGCAGTAGAATGGAAAAGGGAAGATCTCGCACCGGGCAAGGTGTTCAGCCCGGGGAATACGGCCAACGCTCCATGTAATAGTTTGAATCTGTTCTACATACACTGATGTACTTCGGAACTTTGATAGCGTGATTTAGGCTTTGGTTCGTTTTGCTTGTGGCGCGACCACAGCATCGCCACAGTTTCTTATGTTTACGCAAACACTGCACATTAAATAAAATATTGTTTTAACAAATATTATCGCGTGTTACGTGATACATAAATTTTTATTAAATACCTAAATCCTAATCTACGTACTGAATTTGTGGAGATTTCTTTTAGTAATACAGAAATTTAACTTATATATCACCTATGAATGAAAATAAGTTATAACGATTAGCGAACTTTAAGTTTAAGATTCGACGTTCGATGTTATCAATGACTTTAATATTTTAGTTCTCCAGATAAGCCAAATTAAAATCATAAATAGCATCTTAACGCTGGGTATTTAGTACCGCTTGGTAGGCGTGATAATTAAATATGAAAAAATCTTTAATAAACTAAATTATCACGTGGTTACAGTCACATTGTACCGAAATATGGCTGCAGCGCAAAGCAACTCAAACGGGTAAGGACCCCGCTCGCACAGAATAGCAGCGTAATGCTTCTGTGTTTCATAGGGTGAGTGACGATATATTCCATCTTAGTCTTTACGTAGAAAAATATTGAATATTTCTTGTTGTAATCATGTATTATAAAAAACCAGTTAGTTTGTCACTTTGTGTATGAGATATGTTTATTTTACTATAACAGATATATGCTTTTATAATATATTATAACTATATGTAGAGAGAGGCGTTGAGCCTGCTAATGTGTTGACTGAAGAGTGTGTCAAGAAAACAGAAGCGAGAAAAACATTAAGCAAATTCATGGAGAAAAAGAAGACTATTTTGCGTTCTTAATTTAAATTTAATATTTTAAGTTCTTAGTTTAAATATAATATTAAACACATTATGTATACGAAACAAAAATGTTGAATATTTCGTGTTGTACTCATGTATTATAATAAAACCAGTTTGTTTGTCACTTTATATCACTTTATATGTTTATTTTACTATAACAGATATATGCTTTTATAATATACTATAACTATATGTAGAGAGAGGCGTTGAGCCTGCTAATGTGTTGCATCTGCATTTTGATTCTTAATCGAGGAATGTGCTAGATTTCTATGGAACACAGTATCAACACTTTGCAAACATGATTAGCGATGTATTACCAGATGTATCGTCTTCGACACTGTCCCCCATCTCCAGTCCGTGTTTAACACACCTGGAATACACGAGAAATTACACTGCCATTTACTGAAGGCCATGAGATCTATTAAATAAATAAATATAACTTTATTGCCACATTCAAAAAACGTATTTACATATAAAATAATTACTTAATCTTAATTAAATTTAGGCAATCGGAGGTAAAATTGTTTAAATTAGATGTGATTCCTTTTAAGCCATACCCATCGCCACTTCTTTCGCCACCACCACAATGAAATTTATAAAGCTATTTTATAGATTATGGATGACAAGGGAGCATGCAGTCCACCTGCTGTTCAGTGGATGCTGTGACCCATAGACATATAGATAGATCTATTCTCGATTACGAATTAAAATCCAGATCCGTTATCTTCCCTGAATTCTAAGATGGAATGCCTCATTACTAGGAAAAAGGTTCTCCGGTTCTCTACACTCACCATTAGAGTAGAATATAATGATTTTCATTAAATATAGATTATTACATAATACTTATGGAAAGAAATTATTTTCCACTGGTTCGGAAAATACCTCTGTTCTGGGAAAAACCAGCAAGAAAACCAGCGGGATCTTTCTAAACCTATATCTATATAACTTTACAAAAATTTTATTCAATTTTATATGAATTTTAATAGACACAGCATGGTGGCGATCACCACATTTCTAGAGGTTACTTTCATTCATGTATTCCTTGATATTATAATAACCCTTTTTGTACAATTTTTCTTTGATAAAACTTTGAAACTTGTTTATTGACAAACTGAACATTTTCTAGGATTTTGTAATATAAATTCATACATTGCCCCGTAAATGAATTCCTAATTCTGAGGAGTCTAGTAACAAGCGTTACAAGCTTATATTTGTTCATCTTTATTCTTATCAAAGCTATTGATGTTTTTATAAACATACATTTTATAATGATTTCTTATATTTACGCGAACACTACACATTGAATAAAACTGTTTTTTACGGATTTTATCGCGTTTATTTTATTATTTTTATTCCCGACGTTTCGAGTGCTTTTCAGCAACCCATGGTCACGGGGGGGACTGAGATGTTTGACGTCCCAATGTCACAGTTAGCCCGGCTACCTTCAGACTTTTAGACCACCTTAATTCCATAAACTCTAAAATACAATTCACAATGGAGTTAGAGGCCAACAATTCTTTAGCTTTCCTAGATGTTTTAGTCATCCGAAATCCTGATAACACTATTGGTCATACTGTGTATAGAAAAAAGACCCATACTAACCGATATTTAAATGGTGAATCGCACCATCATCCATCACAGTTAGCTACCGTGGGAAAATCTTTGTTTCAGAGAGCACGAGGGATCTGTGACAGAAAACATCTGGCCGCCGAGCTGCAGTACGTCGAGCAAGTATTGCAAGACAACAAGCTTCGGGTCCCGCGCCTACGTCACAGTGACCGAGTGAAGCCGACCACAGTCGAGCGTGTGCCTGCTGTACTACCCTATGTCAGAGGAGTCACAGACAAGGTTGGCTACATCTTAAAGCGAGCTTCTATTAAAACATACTTCAAGCCGCCGAAGAAGATTAGTCAATTTTTACCATCCGTCAAGTGTAATATCCCTCTACAAGATACAGGAGTGTACAAGCTTGATTGCGAATGTGGTCTCTCTTACATAGGACAAACAAAAAGATCCATTAAAACCCGCGTGAAAGAACATATAGCTGACGTGAAGCACCGACGCTCTGGGAAGTCTGCAGTCTGTGAACATGTTCAAGATCGTCCCCGCCATTACATCAGATTTGATAGACCACAAATCCTTGCAAAAGAACACCGATTCCTACCAAGGATGATACGCGAGGCTATTGAAATTAAAAAACATCCTAATTTCAATAGAGAAGATGGATGGGTGCTGCCATCTGCTTGGGATCCTATAATTAACAAAATTAAATCCAAACCCAAGCATAACACTGCAAGACTTCCGGATACTGTAAGTTCATTCTGCGTAAATCGAACCAAAAATTAATATTAAAAAACTGAAGGTAGCCGGGCTAACTGTGACATTGGGACGTCAAACATCTCAGTCCCCCCCGTGACCATGGGTTGCTGAAAAGCACTCGAAACGTCGGGAATAAAAATAATAAAATAAACGCGATAAAATCCGTAAAAAACAGTTTTATTCAATACATTTTATATACATACAATTACATTTTTATAAATATATTGCGATGACAAAGTTAGTATGTTTATTTCTTTAATTTTTTCTCTGAGTGACTTGGCCCCCTTTTGCATAACAAATATGGTTTCAATGTCAGTCGTGTTACTTCATAGCAAAATTCCATAAGACATTACCCTATGAAAGTAATAAAAATAAACTAATCTTTCCTACAGTATATGCTACAGAGCTAAGTCTGCGTGCTAATTTAGATGATAGTAATTCAAAGAAAAACAGTGTTATCCACAATATTCTACCCTCCCCCCTATTCGAAACACAGCCAGCATTATACTGCTGTATCACGCTGAATTGAAATAATAGTTGAAATACTTTCAAGCTTTTGTCATATTTTCACTTGTGCGTCTCGTGATTAGACTCAGCAGACATACTGGCTCTAGGCCAATTTGGATGCGCTGGATTACTTTTTTATTACATTGTCTAACGCTTCAATAACGAATATCATTTAGTGACGTTACAAAAATATCTTTCAGACATTATTAACAACACTAAATATTACAGTGTAGAGTAATCTTTTGTATTGTTTTTGTCAGATCTGCTAAATGTTTATTTTCAAAGATGAATAAATACAAAAATACTTCTCAAATACACCCTGCTAAGTTAACCATTTAAATTTAAAGTCAAAAATATTTTTGGCTTATTTAAAAGTCTTGCGAATATAAAAATCTACCACTATTTATCTGATACTACAAATTACTAGTATATCCTATTTAAATGAGCAATTCTTGTATATACAGGATATCCAGTAAATAATGTATAACTCGGCAGGCACTTACAGGGTACATATGCACTTAAATCTCTCAGAAAAAATATAAATATGGGAGATGCTTTATTACAAATTGATTAATAGCCATTTGATTTTTTCTAACAATATTCAAGAAAAATGATGTTTGTTAACGTGCATTAAAATTCATGAAGAGATATTGCGATTTTCTTTCTAAAAATCTTAAAAAACATTATTGCTGGTTTATGATAAAATTTGAGTATTTATGTTGAGCGAAATTATCTTCCTGGATTGATGAAGAGATGCCCATGGCGAATCGACAAGGGATGTGGATTTAGTATGTTGGATATCCAGCATATTACGCTGCATCTGTTGAAAATTCTTTCTACTTTAGAATGCACCTGTGGTCGGTGGTAATTGGTTTACGAACTGATGGTAATGAGTTGAATTGAAAAATATTCTACTTCTTCTTCACTAGCCCATAAAATTTCACTGCTGGCCACGGGCGTCTCTCGCTTTAATCGTCACGCTTGGCAGATGTATTGATATATCGCAGTACCAGACGTCTTGCAGTGTTCATGTCGATGCCCGTCGCTGATCTGAATATTTTATTGTTGAAAGCTATGAGATCTTTCTGGTATTTCCCAAAGCCTCCTCCTACGACACCTACGAGACGAAATAGGGTAGATTCTTTTACGTGCTAAAATTAATAGATACCTAATAAAAGGTAATTTCTTTCATCTCTAGAAATGGATTTAGAGACGATAAAAATTGTAACAGGTCGTTCAATTTCGGCGCTTGCTAGAAAACCTTCGGCCCATTTGGTCGAGGTTAAAGGTTTCACCGAAGGAGGTTTTTTTGGCCGAAGAAGAAGCTGGAGCCGAAACTTCGGTCGGACATTAATAAATATATAATGTTTTAATGTAATACAGGTAGAAATTGTTATATTCTATAAAAGTTAAAACACTTAGAAGACTGTACAGTCCGTTTAGATTATAAGTATTGTTGCACAATCGTAGAAAATATCAACGTAGTGTTGTTACATATCTAATAGAAAGCCTGATGGCTTAGAAAGTATTCTAGACAGTACTTTTGTGTGGATAGGTTTAAAATTAGCGTCAGAAACAAGAAGATTTCCTTTCAAAACCTGGATAGCGTTCAGATGATTACGACACATATTCTCGTCACGTATACCTCAAAATTCGAAAACAAGATTGTACAACCCTCGCGTGTTGCCAGATATGACATGTGGATCTAGGAAGAGGTGCTTCGCTGCTGGTATTATAAGAAAGCTCAGCGAGCTATGGAGAGGGCTATGCTCTGAGTTTCTCTAAGTGATAGACTTCGTAATGAGAATATCCACAATAGAACCAGAGAAACCGATATAGCCTAACGCATTTGTATACTGAAGTGGCGATGTACCAGCCATACAGATAGAAGAACCGATAACCGATGGCCAAGAAGTTCTCGAGTGGCAGCCTCACTCTAGATAGAGTGAAGACCTGGTAAGAGATGTAGAAAGTCGATAGATGCAAGTGGCAAACGACTACGCTTTATGGCATTCCTTAACGAAGCCTTTGTTCGGCAGTGGAATTGAGATGGTCTGTAATGATGATGGTGACAAGGAAGACAAATATATACATAGATATTTACCTACTCGTAGAAGAATTTATAGTAGCACTGAGTCAACGGTCAAGTCTGCTAGTTACACGTACGGTTTGAACATATTTTTTAAAAGAGTAAGAGTGACAAGCGAGCACATCCACATACATATAGCCCATACACATCTACACGATGATGCATTATTATACATGATAGATGCATTGTGACCCCTGTGTGGACTAAGATAAAATATCTCGTATCCAATAAAAAGGTTTTCCAGTTCTCTACACTCACCATACGAAAGGAAGCAGCATTAAGGTGGTATTCTGTGATATCGTGGTCCTTCCCATGTCGAGCCGATCCATTCATGCTACAACAATAATATAGATACGACATGGCTCTACCGCGTATAAAAAGCAAAGGCACATGTAAGCAAAGGCTAATTTGTTGAAAGATAAAATGCTTCAAAATACAGGAAACACAATAAAAATAAACTTTTAGTCTGCTGTTACATGTGTTTACATGAAGTGTAAATAGGGATATTAAACCATCAAAACTCATAAACGTGATGTTAAACAACGTTAGCTGTAAGTGCCTTTTCTCTTACTCGATGTTTTTGATCGCATAATAAACAAATGAAATAAGATTTTTTAACTCTTCAAAGAGTAATAGGAAATAACAAATTTAATTATTCCATTCTTCTGCCTATATAACAATATTTTAAGATACACGTGACGACTAGATATGTTGTAATCTTCCGAACGCTGTCCAGCCGAATTGAATATTTCATTTGACATCTCGCTCGAAGTTAGACTTACCTAGTCGGACAAACGGTCCTGGATAAGCCTACTCGTTAATAACTTCGAGTGTAACGCTTCCAACAACAACCGGCATCGGCGTGAAATGGGAGTTGAATGATGACTGATTGATTGAGTCGGGGCTACCCGCCCGCAACTCCACATCTAAACGCGTATTTTGCGTGTGGAATGGAATTAAATATTATTCAAACCTCCCGACCTTCTTAAGGATTCTTAGCAAATTCTTTATGTTAACATTGACCTCAAAAAGAAACTTTATTCAGGGTAACGTGTAGAAAAAGTGTTTATTTATAGATTATAATACCGCTAAGCTGTCGGAAAGTTATCGGATGGAATGATTTTTTACAATTTCTGCTGTGATTGCTAACGCCGCCTTGGTTGGATGATGTGCTTGTAGTTGTCATGCAGCCCATGTATGACTATGTAGGACAGTTTTTGGCGTCTTTACAATTTGTTGCTAATGTTGGTACATGGTAGTGATAGATCTTGGTTTTTAACCACCATATCTATGCTTGATAGGATGAATAACCATTTTGTACAACTACAGGTCTATTTTGAAAGTAAGACCTCAGCGGATACCGTACATCCGCTTACATTATTTAAATCATATCGGCGTTACACCTTACTTTTGTCTTTTCCAAGTTCATCTTAAGACCTATCCGTTGGGAGACACTATTGAGGTCATTGAGCGTAGTGTTGGAATCTTACAGCGATTCTGCCGTATTAACTATATTGTCGGATAATCGAAGTGGAGTGATGTACTCACCATTGATATTCATTTTTCTACCTTTCCACTCAAGTAGCTTGTAAACGTCTTTCAATGTAGCGGTAAAGATTTTCAGGGATATAATTGCTGCATTAAAGTGGCATAAGTTTCGCCACATGCATTTTGAGATCTGTCTTAAGCTACCTTAAAGCTGGCATATCTGATCAAGACCACAGCTACATTTTCCGTCTAATAACCATGAGATTAAGAGAGTGATGAGCGAGTTTTTGCATGGATCAGTTCCATTTATATCATCAACTGTATTGCAATCTTCTAGGCACTGAAAACAATTTTGTAATTCGAGCTGAAAGTTTTCGGAGCTTTGTTAAGAACACAAGAGACGGATCGTTGAGCATAAAAATTGTTCAGAACCAGCTGATTTCCAGTATTTTTGAGATCTTCATAAAATGCCACCCCGTATCTCTCAGTCTGCTGCCTGGGGCCCAGCCCCGCTCCCCCAACCTTTGCTGGTGGTTTGAGGTTTTTAATAAGGTTATGCAAGCTTAAGGTAAGGTCAAAATTAAGGTTTGGATAAGCTTACCGTTATCGTTACAGCCTAATCTATGGGGAAGGCCTATGTTCTATGTTATGTGGATAAAGTCCACTGCTGAACATAGGCCACATATATTGTCTCATGGGCCGGACACTTACCATAAGCGATCGAGTAGTTATTCCACTATTTTAAAAGTTCCGTGCTCAACATCACATAAAGGATCTTAGAGGATGACTTATTAAATTATCTTAGTGTCTCTTGTCTGTCTCAGACATTTTTCGCAGGGCCTTTCATTTTGTAATTCGACATAATTAAGGGTTAGTTTTAATAGATAACCTAAGAAGTTGAAATGTTTGGTTATTTTATTATGAACCTTTTTCCGTAAAAGTATTTATATTTAAAGAAATATATAAAGTATTTATATTTAATAAATAATATTTTTAATGTATTTTTTCAAACATTTTTCAAACGCTTCAAATTTAAGGCAACACCTAAACAAATGATTATTGAGAAAAAAACATAAGTATTTAAAAAAGGTGTGTACACCATTGGTTGTGTATCGTAGCATGATTACGAGCAATTTAATAATTTAGAAAGGATCTGATGGCACGAAACTCTACCTGTTTGTACAATTACCGTCATACTCGTAAAAATCAACGTGAATTCAAAAAATGCTTAAAGACGGTCTCTCTCTCTCTCTCTCTTTAATAACAATAGAAAGAGACAAGTATAGCAATTATGAAATATAGTAACTAACACTTAATTTAAGCAAGCGATAATCAACGGTTATAAGTCCTTACTTATATTACCTTTATTTTTGTATTATATTACCTTACTTATATATATCAACGGTTATAAGGCCCATAGTGCGATTGTGTGCTGTATTAAACAATTTTCGTAATATTTTTGGACGAGAAATTAACAATGATCCATCTGATGATAAGTGGTTACATTCTATTGACACATACAACCAAGTTAAATTAAAAAACGCCCTGAAGACAAATATGGAACGCATCACACCAACATCACATAGTGTTTATACGCCGCCCTATCACTCTTTCAACCGGAATACAGCAATGTATTCAAAGTTCACCTGAGTAAGTCAATTTAATTTAGAGAGCAAAAGCGAGTGTAGAAGGAGAGGAGTCTATTACACGCTAATGTTCAGTATGAGCGTGGTCCTTCCCTGTACGAGCCGACCCATTCGTGAAGCAGCCTTAGTACATTACAGGTTGGCTCTACCGCTTATACAGAAACACAAACAGAAACTTTTTTATTCAATATAGATTATAAATAATACTTATCGAAAATTACTCCTTTGTTTAATTTACCACTGGTTCGGAAAAAGGTCTCTGTCCTTGGAAGAACCAGCAAGAAACCCAGCGGGATAAGCTTTGATTATAGTTACATTATTTTCTTATCTTTTACACTTCGTAAAATAAAAAGAAATAAAGGTAAAATCTGAACTAACTATAAAAGGCTGATAGAAAAGAATAATGCTTTAACTTTTCTTTAGAAATTATAGGAATGCCAAAATAGCTTTGACGACTACAATTAAATATACATAACACATTTGTGTATATATATATATATATATATATATATATATATATATATATATATATATATATATATATACACAAATGTGTTATGTATATTTTCTATTTTTTTTTAAATCAAAGTAGGCTAAGTTAAGTCTTTGTAACATTAGCTATCTGCCAGTGAAAGTCTCGTCAAAATCAATCCAGTCGTTTCGGAGATTAGTCGGAACAAACAGACCGATAGCCAAAAATTTACAAAATTGTTGTTTTGTACATTTTCGTCCTCCAATATTGGACCAATTTAAAATTATTCACCTTAAGCTTTGTCGCCTTATAAAACCAAAATTAGGAGGAGGACAGGGACAAATACACAATATCGTAAACTACATATATATATATATATATATATATATATATACATATATATATATGTATATATATATATATATATAATATAAATAAATTACACACATATATATATATATATATATATATATATGTAATATATTTATATTATTATTTATTTACTTTTGTTTATTTATTTATTTATATAATGTATATAACATAATAATGTATATATATTATAATATGATGAATATTCTTTATTTCTTTACTAAAAATTAACTAACTACTTAAAAACCCATGAAATCTAATCGTATGTAGTAAATTCTACGCGGGAAAAATGGTGGGGAACAGCTAATAATATACAAAAGAGTATAAGCGAAATACCACTGAATGACTGACTCATCACGAGATCTCAAAAACCACATACCCAATTGACTTGAAATTTAGTATAGTTACTCATTTTGCAATGTAGACGCTCACTGAGGCCGGAGTTTACGATAGTTCAAAAAAACATTTAATAGGTTCCGCAATAAAATATTATCAGCGCCCAACGAAGCGAGCTGGTGTCAGCTAGTGTATTATAAAAACTAAAAGCTTCAAATCTGCTCCATTCTATACTACTATTAGCATATTTGTTGGATTCTATGAGTACATATATAATTATATCACTCTCGTCATCTTTCATGATTTTAAAAATATAACTCAATCAGCTCAGCTTCTTTTTAAAATTTTCAACTTTCTTCTCCTCTTTCCTTTTTAAATATGGGGTTTCTTAATCAAAGTATTTGCTGAATTGAAAGTTTTTTTTTTATTAAAATATACGAACTAGTTGTTGTGATTGTAGTGCTAATAAATCTTGATACATCAAGATCTGGTTGTTTGCTTCGTCCACGTCGAGTTCGATTCCTACCAGCTCTCATTTACTAGATTTTTTTATAGGATAGAGTGACAAACGAGCACACAGTCCACCTGATGGTAAGTGGTTGCCGTGACCCATAAGCGTCTACATTTATCCTCAATAAAGAATCAAAATGCAGATGCATCATCACCCGTGAGGACTAAGATCAAATGCCTCTTTTCCAATAAAATGGGTCTCCGGTTCTCTACACCATACGAAACACAGCAGTGTCAAGCTGCCATTCTACGCTGGTATGGTGTGGTCCTTCCCCTGTCGAGCAAACCCATTCGTGCTACAACTATACTACTAATATAGCTGCAGCATGACTCTACCACATAAAGATCCTCAGTGACGAAATTATTTCACATTTACTATAACTAATATTACTACGCTAAATATAAAGGGAAAATAACTCAAAACTTTTATACACGTCACATCATTAAACTTAGCCTGTTTTTAAGTTTCATTTCATTTTACATAGTTTTCTGTTTCTTTGTTTTAACATAGCTCTAACAATCTCTAACAAAGGAAAAGTTACCCTAATTACAATAAACGCGAGCTTTCGCTTCAGTGACATTACATGACGTGTGAAGTTTTCAACATGCGATTTCCACCGCCAACATAATTACCCTCATATGAACTCAACCGCAAATCTTGGATGTATAAAACTAGAACAAACTTATGTCCATATCATTTCTTGTATTTTTTTTTAATCTTGAGTGAGAAACGAGTTAAAAGTTCACCTGGTATGGTAAATGGCTACAGCAGGTCATGAACACCTGCAACCAACTCCAAACAAAGAAGAAAAAGACTAAGATGGACTGTCATAAGCCGGTAACTACACTTTTAAATAATTATTGTACTAATTAATAAAATATTCCATACTAACTGGTACTCAGCGCGTTGAAGCCGCAGAAAAAATAATTGTGTAAATATCGTTTTAAATTTGGAAGAGTCATATTGTTTAATTAGGAATGATCACAGAATACAATTACTCGGAATGATAATACATTTATATATATATATATATATATATATATATATATATATATATATATATATATATATATATATATATATATATAACTTTTAAATACATTTGTCGATACTATACGTGCGCCACCTAGTGTAAGTTAATTAGTATGCCTATAACCTTCGCGCAAGTGCGAACAATAAGCCAATCATGCAATCTGATCAACGGTATGGCAACGCATAAAATACGAACAAACAAACATAAATTTTATATATTCGATTAATAAATTTATATCTGTAAATTAAACAAGCAGAACGTTACAGCTGATGCATACTTTACGTGAAGGAAATCGGACATTTTCAACTTGCCCTTCAATTATAACACGACCTTTAAAGTGCCAGTGCACATACGAGTACAATATAAATGGAATGGATAAACGGATAACCGTTACTTGAATAGTGCAAGATAGGTTGTAATGGACTTAAATGACCTAATGCTACTAAGGCGGAAATCTAGGGCTTAAGTTCCTTAAATATCAAAATTTCCACAAAAATATTAATAAATGTCGGGTCTAGGAATTCTCATTTATCGATATTTATTGGAAAAAAGACTATTTAAAAGTAATGCACAAAAAGGCCGAAACAAGAGAATAAAAAACAAAATCAAAATAAACTATTCACAAAGTAAACTCTACTGCGGTTTCACAGACTATATTATTAACTAAAATACTAAGTTAAATACCCGAATTAAGTTTGGTAGCAAGCGGAACCCATTCATTTGCTTTCGTTTTATAATTTGCAATTGGGTCCCGCCTCCTACTAAACTTAAAGCGGTCTTTTACGCACGCCGTCGTTTAAATCGTATATCGTACGAGAAATGTTAGCAGCATGTTAAGGATGGAATCCTTCAATGTTTTTGTCACTTGGCGGTGAAAGGACAAAGGTGGAATGAAAGAATGCAGCTCATATTCACACTCTTAATAATAACCGATTGGAATCTAACTGAAAGCTATTTGTGTCTGTAGTCGAGGCTCTGGAATTTAACTTCAAAAAAAACCTTCCACCAAATCAAAATAAAATTGATAGCCCTGAGTTAAGAGAACTCCTAATTTCTTTGCTATCAATTTTCCCTTTGACACGTTAATTAGCTAAAGTTGAGGTTTACTGAGATTTTAATATCAAACAACCGATTTTTCATCTCAAAAGTTACATTCCGAAAAGCAGGACCCGAGGTAAGGTAGCTCCATTAGTCTGCATATCCATTAGATAGTTTCCACCATGTGCGAAGTAACTAAACGGTGCGCGAGGGAAAATCCAGGAATGACATTACTTTACTTTCCTTCCCTCACTCAGCGCAGATCTGGTAGAAAAGGGCTTATCAAAGCAAGGTGTACATACGAAACAAGCGAGAGATATGTGCGAGGGATGGGAGCGATGAAGACGTGCGAGGAATATGTGCGAGCCATATCTGAATCGTTGTGACGTCCGCTTATACCGCACCACGCTTACCTGCCCCAGACTCTTAGGTGTGACGCTTCCTCGCACAAACTTAGTGAAAATGTATGCTACGCCTCTTCGCACACATAGCTTCCTAGCATATATCTGGCATACCTTATGGGCATATCTCTGGTAGTCTTAGACCGTGAACGCTGTGTTTTGGTGAATAAAAACATCTGACTTAAATTTTCTAACATTGACGAAAAGTACAAGATATTGTTTCGAACATTTGAATTAAAATTTTGTTATCTATTAATAGAGCTTAAATAGAAGTGAATACTTTAAAGCAATCCCAATTCATGTATATTTAATATATTTTATTAATAATAATAGTTTCTTACATAACAGAAAATAATTATGCTCTCTCAACACATGTGTACAAAATGAAAGTGTCATTTACATGTATTCAATCGACTTTAATACTTTTATTGAATACGAAGGCACGAGTCATGAGTGGGTGTCAAGAGTGTTTATATAATGCCTCGTCGTTATATAACTGACCGTATATAAATACCTAAGCTGATAGCAAAGGACGCCTTCATAATCCAAGTAAATGCGAAGAAACGTAATTCTATTATGTATAGTAATACCTTGAATTAACACAGATGATGCCGTGAATACAAAATAAAATAACTCATATCATAATAAGTATATCATATAAAAAAACTCAAACGTTTTGAGGGATAAAATGTGTACCAGTTACAATTAAAAAATAAACCTCAAGTTATTTTAAGTTTATAACATTATTTTAATTTCAGTACAGTTAGCAAGGGGACACTGCTAACTTCTTTTACTCCACATCTCAACCTCAACTGGACGCGATGTAGGTATTCAGTTGACGGTCGAGAGTTTGGTGGACGATGGCTGATATTCCATCCAAAAACACTGAATCCTTTCACGGGACTAGTGTTGAGAAGTGGCAATGGAACCAATGCAAAAATATCGGCTATACGCTTATCCATCTGCCCAACGTGAAAAGCCTATAATAATTCAGCTGTGATGTGATGTCAACAATGAATACATACAAAACATTAAAATGATGTCCCTCTGACCGAATATGAGTACGGTTTGTTTTTATAGGAGAGGGGGCAAACGAACATGCTCACCTGATGGTAAGTGACTACCGCCGCCCATGAACAACCGCAACACCAGGGGAATTGCAGATGCGTTGCCGGCCTTTTAAAAAGGAGTAGGCTGTTTTCTTGAAGGTCCCTAAGTCGTATCGGTCCGGAAAAATCGCTGGTGGTAAACTATTCCACAAGGAAGTTGTACGACAAAGAAAACATCTTCTAAATCGCACAGTGGTGGACTGCCAATCATCCAGATGGTGTGGATGGTATCGGGAGTTCTGCCGCGATGTGCGTTCGTGAAATTTGGCGGCTGGGATTAATCCAAACAATTCCTCAGAGCACTCCCCGTGGTAAATGCGAAAGAAAATGCAAAGAGATGCAACATCTCTTCGCAGCGCCAATGAGTCGAGCCGATCGGAAAGGACTCGGTCGTCGACGATTCGAGCCGCTCTGCGCTGGATGCAGTCAAGTGGAAGGAGCTGGCACTGGGGAGCCCCAGCCCAGAGAAAGGATCAGTATCCCATGTGAGGCCGAACCTGTAAAGTTGCAGGCGTTATGCCGGCATGAAATACTGTCCCGCTCTGCTGAGCACGCCAAGTTTTTTAGAGGCCAATTTGGCCTTCTCTTCCAAGTGACCACGAAACTGCACGTCACTCGATATGTCGACGCCGAGGATTCCGATACTGCCTGAGGCAACAAAGGGAGTACCTTGAAACCGAGGAGATACGACAGAGGGATTCTTTTTAGCGGTAAACGCGCAAACTTGTGTCTTCTGAGGATCAAACTGGACTAGATTTAGTCGCCCCCAGTCCGAGACTTTGTCCAGCAAAGACTCGACTTCAGACACAAGTTTGTTTCGGTACTCGGCAACGTTTTTTTTTTGGTTTGGCTGACTTCAATAATTATAACTTAAAATAGTAATAGAATAGTAAAAGAAATTATTTTGTTACTTTTACTATTTTGATGTCTGTTTTTACTTTATAAATGTTTTTACTCTTCTTCTTTACTTTATAGCTTCTCTTAATAAAATAAAAATGTGCAGAAATTTTCTATCAAAAGGTTTAAATTATTTATTAAGCAAAAATTGTCTAGTAAGGATTATTATACTACTAGAGAGTACATGACTGATAATAACTCCTGGGAATGAAGTGATCACTACCATGCTGTTTCTAAATGTTTTCATAACAATTGTATAAAATATTATATTATAAATTGTACTTTTTTTTAAAAATTCCTGCTGGGTTTCTTTCTGGTTCTTCTCAGGACATAGGTTTCTTTTTTGCGAACCAGTGGTAAAAGTAAAAATTACTTTCAATAAGTATTATGTGTAGTAATCCATATTGAATAAAAATAATTCAATTCTATTCTAAAATAGAATTATGCTAATGTCAAGTCAATCAACTTTTTAATGTTAATTATTTTAATATTAGCCAACAGTGAAGTCATTGTCAAACAAGCTAACAACCTACCCGATGACAAGTAGCTAATGCAATTCATGCTCAATCGTAACAACTAATAAAACACTCGTCATAACGTACGCGTGCTTTAATTTAATCTCACCAAATCTCGTAAAAGTTATCATTGGATTACTAATTATTGTATTCAGTATTATCACATGCGCCGTACTTACGATATCTGCACAGTATTCAACACAAATTCTAAGCTTTAGGTATTGTGCTCTCTTAAAAATAGACTTAAAAATAATAACAATAAAACGCTAGAACTTGGTTTTGTTCTCAAGACAAACACACCTAAAAAAATTGAAAAATGAATTAATTTAATAACTGAACTTAAAACACTAAAAATAAAACAACTGAACTACTGATCACTACTTTAAAGTTAAAAATCCACCAATTTTTAAGAAACTAAAAGTCTGACATAAATTATATTATGGTGCAAGTGTAACTATTTATAAATCACCTTCCGTATTCAGTTTTTGTATGCTATTATTGTTATTTTTGAAGAACATAACCACAACCCTTGAAACAAGTCAATTGTTGACACACGTTATAAATAGATTGTATCAAACTGTCGTGTATTTTAGACATTCAAATGTTCTGACATAAAAATAGAAACGGATACTCAATGTTCCGCCGTTCCGTTGTGCTTCCGTAATAAAATTTACGGGGACTTAGACAATTTTATGTTACGTCAGGCGAATAGTGTTTATCATATTATTCAAAACAAACTTTTGTACGTGGTAGAGCCACGCTGCAGCTACATTAGTAGTATAGTTGTAGCACGAATGGGTCGGCTCGACCAGGCAAGGACCACGTTCTCATAGAATACCAGCGTAAAATGACAGCTTGATACTGCTGTGTTTCGTATGGTGAGTGTAGAGAACCGGAGACTCATTTTACTGGAAAAGAGGCATTCCATCTTAGTCCTCACGGGTGATGACGCATCTACATTTGATTCTTTATTGAGGATAAATGTAATGTCTATGGGTCATAGTAACCACTTACCATCAGGTGGACTGTGTACTCGTTTGTCACCATATCCTATAAAAAAAACTGCGCGAAATAATATTTTTCTTCATCATCATCTCCAGTTTGTTAAAGTTCACTGTTGGGAAAGAGCCTTTCCCGCTGTAGAAAAGATTTGACTTAATAATCATGCCTGGCAAGGTGATTCGCGATCGAGAAAACGGTTTTTTTTTCCCAATACGACTCTATAAAACCGAGACATAATTCGTAATTCATAATTAATAATAAAAAACGCAACTCTTCACTGTGCGTACCCCAAAACACGCTTTGAATAAACCGCTTAATTATTTTTTTTTCTTTACAGTTTGTTATTTAAACGAAAGGTACTCGTATATCTATTGATTAAAAAAATATATTAGTCAATGGATATAATTCATTTCGTTTTACTGTTTAAATAATATTAACATGGGTCATTATAATAACAAATTTTGCTTATTTTAGAATTAACGGTGTTAAACGGGCACACAGTCCACCTGATGGTGAGTAGATGCTGTGGCCCATAAACCTCTACATCTATCCTTAATTAAGAACCAAAATACAGATGCGTTGTCAGCTGTGGGGACTAATATTGAATGTCTCATTTCCAGTAGAAAAGGTCTCCGGTTCTCTACACTTACCATACGAAACACAGCAGCGTTAAGCTGCTATTTTCCGCTGGTATTCTATGAAAACGTGGTCCTGCCCCGGTCGAGCTGACCCATTCGTGCTGCAACACGTGCTCGTTTGTCACCCATATTCTATCAAAAAAAATCTATTTAATATGACGTTATTATAGAGGTTGACAAAAAACACATGAGTAAATACAATTTCTTTACTCATGTGACGACAGAACTATGTTTACTTACACCGGCTGACATTGTTTTGAATAATCTGTATCACGCGGGATATAAAACAAGAATTCATTTGAATCACCTCGTATTATTTAACAACTATTATAATATTATTTGCTCGCAAAGAGTATTTAATCATAATAATGGTTTTTAATCTTCTTTAATGTGTAGTAACACACCCAAGGTGTTTTTTGTGTACTTGTCACTTAATCGACGCTTGATTAGAGAATTCCTTTCTTTATTATTATTCCCATGAGTTTCGTAATAAATAAAGACAAAGTAACACTTTTATTATAAAACTGAGGTGTAAACGAACTTACAATCTACCTGATGGTAGGTGGCTACTCCAGTCAAAGTAGCCACTTACCTGCCGCCAACTTGAAACAAATAAGGCTAGATTTATTGTAACATCTGAGGGCTAAGATTAAATACCTCACAGCTCGTAATCATACTGGTTCTCTATAACCTTCAGACTGGTACATAGCAGTAACAGGCACTGCTATTTGAAACAGATAAGAAGTGGTACTTACCCAGACGGATCTCTAGGCAGAGAAGGAGTCCTACCACCTACTATCCCATATACAACCACTAAGATTTTGGAGAAGGCTTTAAGGCCCGTATTAATAAACGTTACTCAGCTCAAGTACACGCACTTGAGTACAATCTTGAGGTTATGATCTTATTAATAAACGTATCTCAAGTTATGATTTAGGTTTACGATATCAGCTGAGTGCCACACTGATTAATAAACGAAACTCGACTCTCAATTCAGTGTACAAGTCACAGAACAGTATTCCTAAGTACAGCGTTTTGAGATACTGTTTTTATGTATTTATTAATTAGCAACGATCTTGAGATGCTGATATCGTAATGAGGGCGTATCAAATGATTACGCACTTGAGGTCCTCGTTGAGTAACGTTTATTAATACGGGCCTTAGAGCAGAAAAAGTTCCACCTAAATTGGTATTGATAGACTTAGTATGTACTCGAAATATTCTTAATTTTTCAACAAAAACAAAACCGTGTTACATCAAGGTGCTTTCGTTTATCAATGAGCCCCTATTAGAGCACTTAAATATACTACAAATCTAAATTAAGAAAGGAGAACATTAATCATCATAAGAGATCTAACCCGCGTTGCTCGTGTAGGTATAATTAAATTTAAGCTAAGCACAATAAAGGTAATCACAAATTGCCTGATCATTAGTGATTATACTTTAAAAAATAAGATCTGTGACATCTCAGGTTCTAAGTGGTCGCCGCACATTACAACGCCATAAAATTGGCACCAATTAAATTGTATATGTCAATTTTAAATGCTGATTTATTATGTGATGGTCGATATACACTTGTTTCAATTACAAATAAGTATGCTGGTGGTGATTAAATATATTTACTAGAATACATAGTGCCATATCTTCTAAGGAGTAAAAAGAGTAAAAATTATAAATTACGCATGGAAATCATCTAGACCCGGAACAATTATTTGTAAGGCCATACAAACACTTGTTCCATGCGGCATTCGAACTCGCAGGCACATCTAAATACTAAGCCGTTGTGCCACCGAGCCATCAACCACCACTGACCACTGTTTTACAAATTTTCACAACCAAAAAGTGCATGCACTGTTTGGTTCCAGTTTGATGGGTTGGAGCAAGAGAGAGTAGAGGCTGTGAGTCATTTCATCTCCTTCTAGATTGTCATGAACCATCTATCAAAAGGTTATACTACTCTGGCGCAGTGGTTAGCAATGAGTTACTGCGCTGAGGGCCGCGTGTTCGAATTCTGCACGGAACAACTATTTGTATGACCTGCGAGTAATTGTTCTGGGTCTGAATGTTTGTCCTTGTGCAATTTATGTTTGTAAACTGCCTCCACGACCCATGGAAAAAATCCTAGAATGTTTTTTTAATAAAAAAATAAAAATACTAAAATTTTTCTGGCGTTTGAAGCGACAGACGCCTAACGGTGATGTTTAAGAGCACAGAATTAATTTAATAATATTAGGTACTAACGTTTAGGGTTATGAACAGTGTCGTAGGTACAAATCCGCCATTCTACTACTATCGTGAACCACTCGTAACTCCTAACGTTAAGCTTGCAGTGGTTAATGGTAATATTAGTAATGTCAATAGCACGGAACAACTGTTTTTATGGCATACAAATAATTGTTCCGGATCTGGATGTTTCTCCTCGTGCCATTTATGTTTGTAAACTCCCACCACGATACAGGAGAAAATCTTAGTGTGTTGATAACGTTTTAAAAATAGTTAAAAATTTAAATAAATAAGTAGTATTTCCTTTTTTTAAATAAAATCCTATAGTTACCCTCTACAACACCCAAGGTGTGAAATGGTATAATACTAGTCTCTTGCACCGCCACCACCCGCCGATTCCTAACATAATAAATTTTATATTCTTAAAATATTTACCAGTGTTTAATTTATTATAAATTTCTTTCAGCCAGATCCTGTATATGAACCACCACGCATATAAGATTCCTGAAAACTACAATAGAAACATTCCACCTGGTGAGTAAATTTTATTTTATTAAGATACGACATAATATGTAAATTTATATGTATATACGTAATTATAGATGTATATATTTATACGTAGGTATAGATACGAGTATATAGATGAAGAAAGTACATGTTAATATTCACATAAACAGTGTATTGTTCTTTCCAAATAATAACCTCTTTATTATGCAGATTTCTCCCCCACTAACTTCTCTATTTTTTATTTTAGCTTTAGGTGTGACCGTCCTTGAATTCAATATTGGGCTCTATTTAAAAATTAGCGCTGCTGTCATTTAGTACAGCAGCAGTTAGCTGAAATAAGGACCTAATTTGACTTCACACAGATTCTCACTTATTTTTTTTTTATTTATCTCGTGTAATTTTTTTTCTTTGTGATTTCAAATAAAGTTTTCTTTCTTTCTTTTCTTTCCTCTAAATTTTATTCAATAGTGCGGCAACCCTCGTGGGATTCGAATCATTTCTTTAGGAGTCTTTTTTAAAAAATATTTCAAGTCAAGTATATAAGTTGGGATTTTTCTAGGTCAGGATCCTGTACCATATTTCAACTATATATAAGTTAGGATCCTTCTAACACGGGTTCCTAAATAATTTAAACATATACAGCGGTAGCCATCCCCCTAGCCTAGTTGTATAATTCGACGCACATAGCTATTTCCAAACATTTTAAACACCGATTAAAAATAAATTTATAAATTGTATCTTTATTTTTAAAAACAACATAATTTTCAGCATCAACTTATAGACAAAAACAATGTTTATTATGTATGAAAATATTGCCGTTACAGCCTATCAGAAGCCCACTGATGAACACCTGCTTAGTTAGCTGCTTAGCAGTTTTATTTTTGAATACTTATTAGGAAGACATTGGTGCCTATCTTCTGATTTGTCTCCCTCTGTCGTCCCTTACGACACGCAGTACACAGTCAATCAATATATTATTGAATTATTATTTTTTATAGGAGAGGGGGCAAACGAGCATGCGGCTCACCTGATGTTAAGTGACTACCGCCGCCCATGAACAACTGCAACACCAGGGGAATCGCAGATGCGTTGCCGGCCTTTTAAAAAGGAGTAGGCTCTTTTCTTGAAGGTTCCTAAATCGTATCGGTCCGGAAAAATCGCTGGTGGTAATCGATTCCACAAGGAAGTTGTGCGAGGAAGAAAACTTCTTCTAAATCGCATAGTGTCCACACCGCCAATCATCCAGGATCATATGGATGGTATCGCGAGTTTTGTCGCGATGTGCGATGGTGAAATTTGGCGGCTGGAATTAGTCCGCGTCATTCCTCAGAGTACTCCCCGTGATAGAAGCGATAAAATACGCAAAGAGATGCAACATCTCTACGCAGTGCCAATGAGTCAAGCCGGTCGGAAAGAACTCGGTCGTCGATGATTCGAACCGCTCTGCGCTGGATGCGGCCAAGTGGAAGGAGCTGGCACTGGGGAGCCCCTGCCCAGAGATGGGAACAGTATTCCAAGTGAGGCCGAACCTGCGCCTTGTAAAGTTGCAAGCGGTGTGCCGGCATGAAATAATGTCCCGCTCTGCTGAGCACGCCAAGTTTTTTAGAAGCCAATTTGGCCTTCTCTTCCAAGTGACCACGAAACTGCACGTCACTCGATATGTCGACACCAAGGATCCCACTACTGGCTGAGGCAACTAGGGGAGTTCCTTGAAACTGAGGAGATACGACAAATGGGTTCTTTTTAGCGGTAAACGCGCAAACTTGTGTCTTCTGGGGATTGAACTGGACTAAATTTAGTCGACCCCAGTCTGAGACTTTGTTCAACAAAGTCTCGACTTCAGACACAAGTTTGTTCCGGTACTTGGCGACGTTTTCCCGAGAAATATTGGCACGGCCGGTGTATAAAGCATCACCAGTGCTATCGTCCGCATAGCAATGAATGTTACTGGTTTGCAACATATCATTGATATGCAGAAGAAACAGCGTTGGTGATAGCACGCAGCCTTGTGGAACACCAGCGTTAATGGACTTGTAATCGGAGCATGCACCGTCTACTACGACCTTGATGCTCCGATCTGCAAGAAAACTGGTGATCCAATTGCACAATTTCTCGGGTAGCCCATAGGAAGGGAGCTTCGAAAGAAGCGCTTTGTGCCAAACCCGATCGAAGGCCTTCGCTATGTCCAAACTAACGGCCAACGCCTCTCCCTTGGACTCCACTGCCTCCGCCCATCTATGAGTTAGGTAATCTAAAAGATCACCAGCTGAGCGACCTCGACGGAAACCGTACTCGCGGTCACTAATCAGCTAGTGATCCTCAAGGTTCCGCATGAACTGGCTGTTAATAATGGTTTCCATTACTTTGGAGAAAAAGGAGGTGATAGCAATAGGCTTGTAGTTGGACGGATCTGAGCGGTCGCCTTTTTAAGGGATCGGGTGCACCAAAGCTGTCTTCCATGAGTTCGGGACTACGCCAATGGAGTAGGAGTACCGGAAAAAACGCGCTAAAACCGGTGCCAACTCCGGAGCACACGTCTTCAGCACAATAGGTGGGACTCCATCGGGCCCACTCGACTTGTTGACGTCCAGGGAGAGGAGTGATTTACGCACCGAGCGCTGTGTAAACAGCACTTCCTGCATGGAGCACTCACACCGCGGGATGGTCGGCGGTGTGTTCCCCCCGTCATCTAGAGTCGAGTTGGAAGCAAAAAGAGAGCCTAGCAGATCGGCTTTCTCTTTTGCGTCATGGTCCAGTGAGTCGTCCGCCCTGTGCAGAGATGGCAGAAATGGCTGGCAGAAGTTCCCTTGGACAACCTTGGCGAGAGGCCAAAATGCACGTGTTCCCGAAGGGAGGCGAACTAGTTTCTCGCCAATTCTGCCGATGTGCTCAGACTTTGCCTTGGCAATGACACTTTTGAAGGACCTGGAGGCGGAATTATACTTCTTTTTAAGAGCGCTAGTATTTACATCCCGGGACGTTGATGCGTCGGTCCAGGTTCGGTAGCACTCCTACTTATAGCGTGATGCAATTTTGCAGGAGTGACCAAACCATGGCTGATTTCTGCCTCCGCTAGGCACCACAGATGATGGAATAAATAATTCCATTTCCTGAAGTACCATATCAGCGACAGAATCAGCAATAACGTTGAGATAATCCGGCGTGAAGAAAACTCGCCCCCAAGGGTAGAATGCAAAAAAAGACCGCATCCCGTCCCAATCGGCTAACCTATAATGCCAAACACGGCGGCAAGCTGCAGATCGCAATTGCGATTGGAGCGTGAGTGGCACCGTACTCCGGATCAGACAATGGTCCGAAGAGCCCAAAGGGGCATTGACGGAGACCTGATATCCGTCCGGATGAGAGGTCAGCAGAAGGTCCAACAGGGAAGGTACATGATCCTCCACATCTGGGATCCGCGTGGGCGAAGTAACCAGTTGTGTCAGATCATATGCCAAGGCAAAGTCATAAACAGATCTCCCCGCATGATCGGTTAAGCGTGAACCGAGCCATTCGGCCGGCCATTTGGCGTTAAAATCGCCAAGAATCACGATCTCTGCGGATAGGACCTGTTGTAGCACGGAGTCTGCAGCCATTTGGACGTGGTCGATGAGTCGGTCTGTGTCGACATTACCGCTATGGGTCTATAGAGGCACCCGTAGACGCGGGGATGGTAGTCGCTGTCTACGCGTAGCCATAGGATGGACAGGTCCTTACCTTCAAGACTGCCGAGGCGTCGAAAACAGATTTCCTCTCTGACGTACACGCAAACTCCAGCCCGGAGCACAAACGAGTGTTCTAATTTGTACCCCGGGTAGGAGAGATACGAAGTATCAGCCGGAGAGGACACCTGAGTCTCGGTTAGAAAGAGCAAGGCCGGCCTAGCTATCTCCAGATGGTAGTGGACGGCGTTAAGGTTTGAATGAAGTCCCCTGATATTGCAGAAATCCACGGAAAGCGTGGCAGGGGTTGCCTTTATCTTCTTGCTCCGCTTGCCCCGAGCAGGTTTCGTCTTGAGCGGATCCCCCCCCCCCCCCCCAGAATACGCGGGGCAACCTGAGCACCCACGCCCAGGAGTGGAGTAGGTTGGTCGTGGATGCTCAGCGAGGGATTCTCCAGGGGTGCTGGTACCCTCCTGGGGTAGTCTTCTGTTAAATTCCGCTACCATGTTGATGGGGGGGGGGGATTGGGCCTCCGGCCACCTGCTCTCACCAAGCGCAACGCAGAGGTGAACCTCTACTTCACGCTGGTATTCTGTGAGGTCGTGGTACCACCCCGGTTCAAGCCGACCCATCCGTGCGACAGCAGAAGCTGCCGCGTGGCTCTACCACTATTATTTATTATATAAATGTTCGTTTTAAAATTCTTAACCACCATATCTTTATAATAATTCGGTACCATATTATACGTGTAATATCGTAACTATTATTCGGTTAACAAAATGTCCGCATGGTAAACAATATCAAATTATACTCAAGCTAATTTTGGAGTTTCTTTGATATAAATGCTACAATTTTGCTTGGCTAGAATGATGAAGCTAATCCTAAAAACGGCTATCCACTTAAGACCGGACGTTATACAGCAAAACACTTCCGACGCATAGCTAATCATTAGTCAAACTATTGATAACCTCAAATTTATACGTTAACGATATTTATAATCGTTATAAAGTATACTCAAACTTGTTATTAAGTATACTCGAAATAGAAATTAGGTCCCCAGTAATAGAACCAGCGTAACCGACATAGCCCAACGGATCAGTAAGCTGAAGTGGCAATGGGCCGGCAGCCTTGTGAAGTGCTGTAATGATGATGATGTAGACGACGCTACTCACATAGTCACCCCCCCCCCCCCCACCCTTTAAGTTAGGGGATGAAAGTTTATATACTGGTTTTCCCATACAAAGTTAATTTCATGCTCGAGATCTAAAAATAATACAAATCCACAGACTTCTTATAAAAAATCAAAAAAATACGCGTTTCAGGTTTTCTAAAAAAAACATCCCTCAGTTCCTTAAATTAGGGGATAAGAGTGTGTATGAGGCTTGCGTCAGGATTCAGGACATTATTATACTTATATTATACGAATAATATTACTATACTTATGTACTTCGTTAAAAATTAAAATGCGGTGACAAGTATTTACAAAAGAAAACTTCTATTAGGATGGAAAATCACAATGGTGTATAATCGGTTCGCTCACCTGAGCAGTTTCCAATCTATGTCGCATATGCTATCACCATGTTACATAAAAGACAAGGACTAAGTTTGAGTAATGCTCTCATTGATATTGGGTTATCCACGTTCTCTTGTGGGCAGGCTTGTGTAGCACTCTCTAGAGTGACTTATTTGCGAGGTGTTCACCTTATAAATTTTTTAGACAGACTTTAGTAGTACTAAAGCATAACAGTCAGTTATAGTCGAATATAATCGCCTAAGAGGAAAGTAGTTTCTACAGTGGTAGAGCCACGCGGCAGCTTTTGCTGTCGCACGGATGGGCCGGCTCGAACCGGGGTGGTACCACGACCTCACAGAATACCAGCGTGAAGTAGAGGTTTACCTCTGCGTTTCGCTTGGTGAGTGCAGGTGGCCGGAAGCCCTTTTTACTGGAAATGAAGCATTCCATCTTAGTCCTCACGGGTGACAACGCATCTGCATTTTGATTCGCAAACGAGGATAGATGTAGATGTCTATGGGCCGCAGCAACCACTTACCATCAGGTGGACTGTGTGCTCGTTTGTCACCCTGATCCTGTAAAAAAAAAAGTATCGCCCTAATCTATCGCTTATTATAAACAGGAAACCAACTAAGAAAAAAAGGCAAAGACAGAGTGGGCTATAAAAAAGGCAACTCTGATGTGCAAGAAATACACCCTAAAAAAAGAAAAATAAACAAAATAAAAATGTTGTCATAAGCAACTTACAATAATTAAAAATTTAAAATTTTGTACAACTGACTTCAATATAAATTTTAAGAATAACTCAAAAACTAGTGATCAGACCTTGACCAAATTTATATAGGACCACATGAGAAACACCAGCTTTCAAATAAAAAAAGAATCATCGAAATCGGTTCACCAAGTAAAAAGTTATGAGGTAACACACACATAAAAAAAACATACAGTCGAATTGAGCACCGCCTCCTTTTTGAAGTCGGTAGAAAAGAAGTTAAATCGCACCAAAAACATTTTTATGTAAAAATGTTGCCAAGACGAGACCATATGGCTC
The DNA here is from genome assembly GCA_033319125.1 of Parnassius glacialis. Classification (NCBI taxonomy): domain Eukaryota; kingdom Metazoa; phylum Arthropoda; class Insecta; order Lepidoptera; family Papilionidae; genus Parnassius; species Parnassius glacialis. The sequence goes on from JAVANC010000016.1 coordinate 36,505,416, forward strand.
GCACTGTCAAAAAGTTATCAGATCTCATGTAGAGCCACGCCTCTGACTCTACAAGCGGTAACTTCACAAACTTTACACCTTAGTCAAAATATGTGACCTGGAACAGCATGGATGAAGTTGGTTTCTCTTTTTTTCCTGTCTTATTTATATATATTTTTTCTCTTTTTATTATTCGTGTAATGTATCAATTATGATCATTCTTTTTATTTTTTCTTCAATAGAACTATTGTATGACAAAAAAGTAATGAACAATGAATAAATTTTTCACCTTACGTCCATGTAACGGTAGTGAAACGGTCAATCCACATATTTTGACTAAGGTGTAGTGTAGAGTTTGTGAAGTTAGGGCTTGTAGAGTTAGGGCGTGAAGAGTTAAGTTAAGTTAAGTTAGTGCAGCTTGGTTCTAGATAAAATCTGATAACTTTTTGACAGTGCAAGCCACATGGTCTCGTCTTGGCAACATTTTTACATAAAAATGTTTTTGGCGGGATTAATTATATCCAAAATATCAATACGATTTATTAAACATTTATATGAACAGAATAGTCACCTTGCTTTGGAGGATTGTTTCAACCTGTATAAATTTATAGCAGTTATATTATAGAACTTAAATCCTGGGATTACCGGAGATATCTCCAAGCCTGCCATAAAACAACTGTTTACAAGACTACCCGTGCAAAATTTCATACTGATTTAATAAAATCACTGAAATTACTATTTCCTTATAATATAATGCAATATTATTATAATGAATATTACTTATACAGTATTATTATAATGCAATATTTTTTCAGGTAAAAACACAACAGTGTACATCGGAATTAACGTCCATCGAGTGTCTGGAGTTGACGAAAATAAAGAGGTACACATTTCTTAATTTTTTTGTATTTATCATACAAGAGATTTTTGGACTTATATTATAAATTACAATAATTCATGTTTGAAGTAACTAAAGGCGTAATAAATTGTATAGTTTTAAGAAAAATCTCTAAAAAGGATAAAATTCTGGTTGCTGGTATACATACCGCTTCCTAGTCTAATGACATTTGTGCAGATTGATGATTAATTTAGTAAAAAATATTCCAAAATAAAAATAAAACAAAAGTACGTTAAGTTTTTTATTATTATAGTTTTTTTATATTACTTTTAGTATATTTTTACGAATTCTTTATATGTATTTAAACACAATGTCCTGATTTCAACTTACAAAAACAAAAATTGCACATATTAGTGTAATTTTCACATTTCGTATAGATTCCTAATGATCGATCGAATTAATTCCTCTTATGAACTATTTTCAACCCAGTTTTACAAACCAGTATCTATTTGCGTATTATTAATCATTATTACAAAATATTAATAACTTTATTATGCAAATTCAAATTATTTACCTTGCAAGTAAAATCTATTTGATTTCATGAACAACAGTCGCGGCTAAAATTACGTACGTTTGTCGTAATATTTATTACTTTGGTCACGTAAACGCAATTTTAAGCTCATCAGAATATGAACGTGAAAGAAACAGAGATATATTATAAAATATTATATCACGTACATTTAATAACCTACTATTTAAATTCTTAGCTTCTAAAATAAAGCAAGGAAAGAGAGGAAAAAAAAGTTAAACGAAGTCCTATTATGTGTAAACTCATCTTTTTCAAGAAAAAATTAAATGATAATAATGAAAATAACTTTTAAAAGTAATAAAAGAGCAGCAAAGAATAATAATCATAGCAAAGTATACTGTAATTTTAATACATAGATAGATCATTAAGTAAAATAATATTATTAATAAAAACATTAGTAGTGAACAGTTTATAGTACGTAAAATATTGTAAGTCTGTTTAATTTAATAATTATAAAACTAAGATATAATAGTTTAACATTCTAAAAGTTTCATTAATCATATTTATGTTTCATCATCATTGTTTAGTGACAATTATGTTCATTATAATTTAATCGATCGTAACAATAATATCCTAAAATATTATTCTATCTGTAATTTCTTGAAATACTATTCTATAATCTTTCTTTCGCATTTTGTTTTATTTTTAAAAAGAGAGTTAATAATGAGTATAACTTATATTATTATAACATTTTTTAGGAAATAACCCTGGATATTTTCCTGCAAGTATCATGGGAGGATAGCCAGTTGCAAATCCCGCCAGGCATGCCCTTCATAGACCTTCCCTGGGAGTTTCGACAGTTAATTTGGACGCCGGATCTGTACATTTGGCAACTGCAAACCATGAGAACTATGTCCGTATTACAAGAGATGGCTTCACTCAGGGTTTACTCAAACAACACCGTATCAGTCAACATAGGGTTCGTATCTTATTACTGTGTTTTTGTATATGAGTGTCAAATTTATTTATTTAGATATGTAAATGAACTAAAATATACAAGTTATTTAAAAAATGGAACGAAATTGTAATCAGCATGAAAATATGACATAAGCCTCTCCCAAGTTTGTCAAGATAGTAGGTACAATCCATGGACGCATGAAACACACAGAAGCTTTGTCACACCTGCCTATAAGATGAAATGCCTCAATCTTTAACTACTTAATTATATTAGTATTTTAGTCTGTATGTGAATGATTTGCTTGGACCTATACTCCTCTAAGAAATAAGCAGAGGTCTGTGTATAGCAGTGGGACGAATATAGGTTATAACTTCACTTTTTATAGCGTATTTGAATGCTTGGCGGCAAAAGTAAGTGCAACCAACTGCAAAATCAATACCTACTCAAACGGACCTATTGGTAAGGAAATGAATGCAAACGCCAATTGATTGGCTGTAACAATTAGTTACACTTGGTATGCATCAGTTTATACATGGTAGAGCCATGCTACAGATATATTAGTAGTATAGTTGTAGCACGAATGGGAAGGTTCGACCGGGGAAGGACCACGCTCTCACAGAATACCAGCGTAAACTAGCAGTTTAACACTGCTGTGTTTCGTATGGTGAGTTTAGAGAACCGAAGACCCTTTTTACTGGAAAAGAGGCATTCCATCTTAGTCCTCTCGGGTGACATCGCATCTGCATTTTGGTTCTTTATTGAGGATAGATGTGGATGTCTATGGGTCACAGCAACCACTTACCATCAGGTGGACTATGTGCTCATTTGTCACACACATAAAAAAGAAAAAAGTTCTAGACGAATAGCACGTTATATTTTTCTTTTCACCGACCAAGATATTGTTACGCGCCACAATTAATTCCTGGTACATGGCGACACTAGTTACTACTAGCGCCTTCTAGTATCGAGTAGCAGAGCTAGGAGAGTCAAGATCCGTCTAGAAATTTCTATGAAAGAACTTTCTAAAACTATCGACACCTAGTCAGTCGGGACCGATATGTACTCGAACATTCTAGATGTTTCTACAGTAGAAGGTTCTGGAATTATCTGAGGCCCTATATAAGGCCGGTATAGACCTCCACCCGGGTCAGTGTTGATTTGGAGATATAAGCGAATGTTTAGAAACGGTACAAATGCGAACTAAAGTGATCAGTAGTACCATTGTGTTTTGTTATTAGTGTGGTTTTAAGTTGTTATTAGGTATAGTGTCAATTTTAGTAATTCACTCGGCAGTGTTTAATTGTCGAACTCCAACCTCGTAACAATATTTAAGGCTGGGCCGTAATTTGAAGTAGTTATCCTATTATTTTTATCGGATTCAGTTTTAAAGGCATTACTCTGGCCAACTTTTACGACACCGATGCGATTAAACGGTATGAATATTACGGTATCTTATCAGCGTTACATTTTATACTAAACGCAACATAAAACTAAACATAAGACTTACATAGTTTAGGAGAATTCGCATGGCTGTTTCCATCAGAAAATACTTTTTTTTAAAGGGGAGGGGAGGGGGAAATAAGCATGTTGCTCACGTATGGTAAGTGATCGCCACCGCCCATAAACATATGTAATACCAGAAGGGTAGTGGGCACTTTTCTTGATAGTCTAGTTAATTCATATCAGTCTAAAAAAGTGAAAGTAGTGGATTGCCAAGCATCCACACTATGGTTCATAGTGACCGCAGCGTGCGGCGGTAAAAACTCGTCGTAGACGCCGCAAAGGGGCAAACCTCAACTTGTCAAAAACTACAGGAGAGCAAGAAAATATTTATTATTCCCCGATTACTAGTTTTTATTCATCACAAAATTAAATATATTAGATTTAATAGAAAACTACAAATAAGATTAATTTTCTGATGAAAAAAGGAACCGAGGAATAATAAATGTTTTCTTGATCTCCTGTAATTTTTTGAAAAATTGAGGTTTGCCCCTTTGCGGCGTCTACGACGAGTTTTTACCGCCGCACGCTGCGGTCGCTATGAACCATAGTGTGGATGCAAAACACTAAACTTCGTAAAGGTTTAGTTAGCACTTTAATATTGACTTTTTTAACCTAATTTATGTATACTCGTATTATACTATTACTTTCCAGTGAACATGTTTGTTATTTTATAGAGAAAATAGCTTAATTATGTTACGTTTCTTTTTTCAGAGCTACAATTACAATCAAATGTCAAATGGATTTTGTCCTTTACCCTTTGGATGTGCAGAAATGTGCCATCGATTTCGGCAGTTGTAAGTAATAAACGTATTTTTTTGTAATTCTATATTGTGTCTGCAATGTGATAAAAACCTTTAAAGAATTCACGGCCCTATCTCACTGTATGAACGTCGTTATAGACTAAGATATTTAAATTAACAGTTTAGTTGCAAAGTTAAATTATCTATTAAGTAGGTACTAGGTACTCTGTTTTATCCCGTGGACCATGTTGTAAGATTTCACGACTATAAAAATCAGAAATATCTCAACGTCTCCGATAGACAGTAGCATGACCATCTCGGTTAAGCCAGATATAACGTGAGTGAGCTACTCTACAGCTGTAGTACGCGTAGCGTAAAGTGCTATTGTGCCTGCTCAACCGGGGAAGGTTCTTCCCACCACGCTTTCACAGTGTGAAATAGCAGCATAATGCTTTGTGTTTCGTAACATGAGTGTAGAAAACCGGAAACCGTTGTTACTGGCAACACTGCATCCAGATAAGGCCTCAGGGGTAACAACGCATCTGCATTTTCATTCTTAATCCACAACATTTACCAGTTTATATAATGTAATGTAATGTAATCATTAGCTACTAACACTTCCTTTAACCACGGCAACTGGGCTGATAATGTTAGTGCTAGGGAAGGTTCACGATGATAAGGGTAACAAACCAGCACACAGTCCACCTGATAATAAGTGGTTGCTGTGGCCCATAGACATCTACATCTATCCTCAACTACGAATCAAAATGCAGATGCAATGTCACCCATTAGGACTAGGATGGAATGCCTCATTTTCAGTAAATAGGGTGGGTTTCCGGTTCTCTACACTCACCATACGAAACACAGCAGCATTAAGATTCTATTTCACGCTGGTATTCTGTGAGAGCGTGGTCGTACCGGTCTTGCCGACCCATTCGTGCTACAACCGTACTAATAATAGAGCTGCAGCATGACTCTACCACGTAGCTTCATAATAAACCCGTAACCATTACATTAGTGCTTAAACGCTTATCGGTTAAACTTGTCAGGTTAACGACGATGTTTCAAATATCAATTTAAAGATAGTACTTATAAATAACTAGCTCGCCAGCCAGACGTTGTTCTGCCCTTTCCAACGACCCTTCCTATAAAAATCCTTAATTTCGTAGTAAAAAATTTTGAGAAAGAAAGAAGAAAGAAAGAAAAGAAAATAAGTTTATTTAGTAACACATTTTAGAAGTTTGCTGACCATAATAACATATTAAGATAAACGGTTACTAAAAAGGTACCCAACTCAGCATAGTCTTGGTACTAACAAAGTACTTCGACACTGATCTTCCGTGGGTGCCAATAAGGGTCATTTATCGGGATAAAAAACTATCCTATCTCTCAAGTTGGACCAAACTGAACGCAGTGTGCAAAATTTTATTGAAATCAGTTCAGTAGCTTAGGAGTCCATCGAAAACAAACAACATGACACGTAATTTTATATATATAAAGATTAGTCTATTTTAAGTTATATTACGCCTCAGTGTATATAATTTTTCTGTACGATTTATGATCATGAATTATTTACTAAACCACGGCCACGTTCGCTCTGCCAAACCCTTGCTTTTTATGCAAATCACTTGCGCTGAAAATATGCTAATAGTAATACAGATTCGTGATTTAAATTATGAATAGTTAACTTATTCATTCATTCATTCATTACAGCTTATCAAAGTCCACTGCTGAACATAGTCCTCTCCCATAGTTTGCCTCATAGGAGGAATATTAGTCATAATTACAACGATTGGCAGAGAGGCAACCGGAGTTATATCATCTTAATAAAATAAAATTAAAAACTAAATATAAACAATGCTTGGATCCAATAGGCGACCCTGTAGTCAAATTATTAACAAATTCCTTATTTATGTACCAAAATGACTCATCTTATTTTAGTGCCAAAAAAGTACATCACTAAATCTAAACCCGATAGAAAGCGCCGTGCTCGATGTATCAATAAATTTTATATTTACTTGGTAACAATTTCGGAGTAAATTCGGAGTCTAATAGCTGGCTCATCAAACATTCTTAAACCCTAAACAAGAACCTTTTAATTCTAAGAAAGCAAAGGATTTGGTGTTCCCAAATCCTTTGCTTTCTTAGAATTAAAAGGTCGGCACCGCCTTATAGTATTAATTAACATTACAAAAACTTGGAATAGATAGATATTTATTGAATACGAGTATGGAAACCCAAATATGGAATACAACAACAATCCCAACGTTCCTCTTAAGAAAATATCAAAAATAGCCACTCACCCACAAACAATACAAAATAAGGGATCTTTTTTTAAAAAAAAGTAACAATCTAATTAAAAAAAGGCCAAAGTGTCGAACTCTAGACTAGAGCAGCCATTATGTGTACTGCAATCCAGATGAAGGTTTATTTTCTCTTTTGGATCTATGTCCAGAATGTTATGATTCAATTAAAGATTCAAGGTCACACTCACATAATACCAGCGTAAAATAGCAGCTTAATGTTGTTGTGTTTCGTATGGTGAGTCTAGAGAACCGGAGACCCTTTTCTCTGGAAACGAGGCATTCTATCTCGGTCTTCAGGGATAACACCGCATCTGCATTTTGATTCTTAATTGAGGAGAAATGTAGATGTCTATGAGCCACAGCATCTACTTACCATCAGGTGGACTATGTGCTCGTTTGTCACCCTTATTCTATAAAAAAGGAAAATTCTTGCCACAATCTGAGATTAATAGCTGATGATTGGGTGCAGATGTGATATTGTTAAAGTAACATAATATGTGCTCTTCGCTCCATCTTTCTCAGGATAACATTTGAATCTACTATTTATAAAAAGCCATGAAATCTTTTCCTAACGTTTCCAATGGCCACGACATCTGTTACGATTTGAAAAAATAGAATAGAATAGTTTTTATTCAATATAGATTATTATATAATACTTATTCAAAGTCATTTTTTTATTTACCACTGGTTCGGAAAATACCTCTGTCCTGGGAAGAACCAGCAAGAAACCCAGCGGGACTTTTAATTCATAGATTTTCTTATGACACCACTAGACTATAAAAAGCAATAATATATTTCGCATCTTATTCAGACAAATACACATCAGAAGACGTGCGTTTCGAGTGGCACGCGGGCGCGCCGTGGCGGGGCCTGGTTGGGAAGCAGCCCAACCAATTCCGCCTACCTAAATACGTGGTCACATTCGTCACGGACAAAAGTAATCATATTCGAAATTTTGGTGAAGGTAAATGTATACTTATTGCTTTGCGCTTCAGGTAGCGCCCTTAAAATTAACTAACATGTATCTGTTTATTTACGCTAATGCTCTATCGCTTTACGCTCCCATGACGCTGCCAGTGCCAGACGCGGATGATCGTGACTTAGTAAGATTTATCAAAATCATCGATTTATTTAGTAAACCTACTAAAGAATGATTAATTATTTGATTTATTTCTAAGTCTCGATTGTGCGAATGTTGCATCCGTGCCTAGTACTAACCGTGCCTAGTAATATTCGTTCCTTGTAATGTTTTGTGACTGGTATGCACGTCTATGTGAATGACCTGTAAAACACACACTGTTTGTTGCACAATTTGTGTACTTGGAAATTTACTTATGCGTTAAATCTAGTTAGTTAGTGTTATTAGAACCCGATTATTCCCCGTAGATTAAAACAATTTTCACAAAAACATTTGAGTTTTGAATTGTTAGATCTTTGTTAATGGTATCAATATTTTTGGATTTTGAAATAATAGTGGTATTTCAAACACAAATGTTGGAAATACCACTATTAAAATGCACTAATTTTGTGATGGCACAAAATAAAAATAAAACTTACGTTCACAGGGGAGTTATACATTTTTAATTTAAGTGTAAATTCTTGAAACAACTGTTCAGTAAATAAGTTCGTATACAAATAATTAAAAAAAAACCGAGTTTTTCACTGCAATGACCATGAAATTCGAATGTACAGAGTATTTTGTAATGTAAGTTCAGATTTTGCACTGTGACTTGTCCTTATCAAGCAATTAGGGATACGCCTAGAAATTAAATATCTGCAGATCGTCGTAGTCTGTTATTTAAGCAGGTTAATAGTTACTAAGAATGCAATTAAGGTTGATAGAAGGAGTATGGTCACGCTATTTTGTGTAGGGCCATGAAAAGTACGAAACGTCATTTACAATTTTCTATTTTATAGGTGAACATTCGGCGGCACGGTTGCAAATCAAGTTGTCGAGGGAGCTACGCAGTTACCTCCTTGAGAGTTATCTCCCATCATCGTTATTTGTAATAATATCGTGGGGGAGCTTCTGCGTAATACCCGAGATAGTTCCTGGTCGTATGGTACTCCTCGTGACTACACTTCTATCTCTTGTCACAATGTTTGACACAGTCAGGTATGAATTATAACAACAAAATCAGTAGCACATACAGGTGATAAATATATTGATATCAATCTATATTCTCCACTTTCTGAACAACTACGGGTAGTTATAAAGGCGAAATGACAAAATTTCTTTTTAACTTCAATATTCGTGTATACGTATAGAGGTGAGTGATTTCAAATCTATACAAATATATAAAATTCAAGTGTCTGTTTGTAATGTCAAAATCACAGATTTTTACTAAATGCATTTTTAATAATTTTACTATATACGGTACTTATAAAAAACTAAAATTTTAGAAATTTTTGTCTATCTGTCTATCTGTTTGTTCCGGTTAATCTCCGAAACGGCTCGACCGATTTTGACGGGACTTTCACTGGCAGATAGCCAATGTCATAAGGAGTAACTTACAACAAAATTTGTTGTAAGTTGTTAAATTACAACCCTAAATAGCACGCGGGCGAAGCCACGGGGAACAGCTAGTCAATAATAATAAGAAAAAGGTAACATTTTCTATAAATAGCATAGAATATACTACTTATGCAAACTACGCTTTACTACTCTAAGAAACCTCCAATTCAAATTCGGTCACCGCAGCCAATCTCAACGGAGATTAGTAGAATTATAGTGTACGAAGGTGTGCGAAAGCACCGCTTACGATACACTCCTATTGCCTCACTTTCATACGGAGACACAAGCGAAGAGGGATTAGGCGCAGGACCGAAAGCTTTACGCGATTTCCTCAGAATAATTATTAAACTCCGCTTATTTCCTAGCCCCGGGCTGCTACTGAGAATTTCTTAACAAGTTTAGTTTCCATGAAAATGAAATTGTGATAATACTAAATAAATCATGTAAATTTAAAATGAAAGTTAACTTAAAATCTGGCAAAAAATTGTTGAGTCATAAACCATTGTTTACGTGGTAGAGACAGTCAGGTAGCTGCAGCTATATTACTACTATAGTTGTAGCAAGAATGGGTCGGCTCGACCGGGGAAGGACCACGCTCTCACAGAATACCAGCGTAAAATAGCAGCTTAACACTGCTGTGTTTCGTATGGTGAGTGTAGAGAACCGAAGACCCGTATTAATAGAAACGAGGCATTCCATCTTAGCCCTCACGGGTGCCAACGCATCTGTAGATGTCTATGGGCCACAGCAACCATTTACCATCGGGTGGACTGTGTACTCGTTTGTCACCCTTATCATATAAAAAAATATTTATGTCTCTTAAAGTATTATCACGTTCACGACTGGACACAGAACTTTCCAAAAAGGTGTCAAAAAGTTAACATCTTTTGAAAGAATTGCCCTTACCACAGATTAAATAAAGTTACTATGTAACTCTTATTCATCACGCTAATCTGACGTGTAGATGCAAATCTTAGCACTGGTAATATCGGTTACAGTTGGAATTTTGGTAAAAAGTTCTTTATTACAAAGACCATAATGAGGACTTTACTAATAGTTCCTTTGAACAGTTCAAGTAAGCTTAAAAAGAGTATGATTAGATGAGAATTTTAATTTTGACATTATATATTAATACGTGAAGAGAAAAGTTGCGTCTTTATTTAGATATATAAATATTTAACGGATTACAGTCGAGTTTTGACCACTATTTGATCTCTAGTATCTAATTAATCTTTGACAAAATCTCTGAAAAGAATAAATAATTTGTTTTTAAGATATTTTTATTGTAATTTTATATACTATACCTCCTTCAAAAACCTTTTTCTTTCATTACATAGTATTTCTTGTTTGTAGTACAAACTCGCCAGATGCCCTGGAGCTGAAGTGTATCGAAGTGTGGTTGATCTCATGCACGATATTCGTGTTCCTGGCTTTACTCGAATACTTCGTGGTGCTGTTCGGCATCCGCTACGACAAAAGCTGGTGTAAGCGACGGCAGGACTTGCGCAGGGCTCATTCCGTAGCACAGCTCGCCCCTCCGCCTTTACACGTAAACCACTCACAGGTACATTATACTTATATTATATACATATTTAATACACTTTGTGTAACTTTGTGTAAACATAATATTTTATCTTTAAGAGGATATCCATATCCAGACTTCAAGTAATTTGAAGAATAGTTAGATTTATCCCCTGTAATCGTTTCCAAAATTGAAGTAGTTATGATTCTAAGAACAATACAAGAAGGATTGTAGCTTTTTCTGTATGTTTTCCTTCACTTGTTATGTTCTTTAAATTTTTTGCTAGATTTCTAATACCGACGTATTAGTATACAGGGTTATTTTTCAAAGCGTAGGCAAAAAAACTTTAGTTAAAATATATAAATAACGATATAACGTTATTGCAGTTTTTGAAAATACGAGTAAATAAGGCATCTACTTTTATTTGAAATTATCCCAAATTTAATGTGATTTATGGACAGCAACGTTTTTATCTACCGACCCTTACGAATGTCTTTAGCCAGTAAAACCCAGTAAAATTAGTTAAAATAATGCATTACCACACATTTTGTATTTAAAAAATTAAAAAAGGAGATTTGAGATTTTTTAAATAATTTAACGTGGTAGAGCCATGCTACAGCTATATTAGTTGTAGCACGAATGGGTCGGCTCGACCGGAGAAGGACCATGCTCTCACAGAATACCAGCGTAAAATGGCAGCTTGATACTGCTGTGTTTCGTATAGTGAGTGTAGAGAACCGGAGATCCATTTTACTGGAAAGGAGGCATTCCATCTTAGTCCTCACGGGTGACGACGCATCTGCATTTTGATTCTTTATTGAGGATAAATGTAGATGTCTATGGGTCACAGCAACCACTTACCATCAGGTCCACCTGATGAGCACACAGTCCACTGTTTTCCACCCTATCCTATAAAAAAAATTCTTCATTAGTTGCCTATATTACTTATTCTCAACCTTCTCTGTAAATTTGGCCGGTTATTGCAAATAACCCTTTTTTTATAGGATTAGGGTGACAAACGAGCACACAGTCCACCTGATGGTAAGTGGTTGCTGCGGCCCATAGACATCTACATCTATCCTCTATTACAAATCAAAATGCAGATGCGTTGGCACCCGTGAGGGCTAAGATGGAATGCCTCGTTTCCAGTAAAAAGGGCCTCCAGAGGTAAACCTCTACTTCACGCTGGCATTCTGTGAGGTCGTGGTACCACCCCGGTTCGAGCCGGCCCATCCGAACAACTCCTCTGAACACTCCCCGTGGTAAATGCTATAGAAAATGCAAAGGGATGCAACATCTCTTCGTCACGTCTTTCGTCTTCGTCGGTCATCGACGATTCGAGCCGCTCTTCCCTTGATGCGGTCAAGTGCAAGAAGCTGGTACTAGGGAGCACCGACCCAGGGTTGAGAACAGTATTCCATGTTAGGTCCAAAATACTGTCCCGCTCTCCTGAGCACGCCAAGCTTTTTAGAGGCAAATTCAGCCTTCCCTTCCAAGTGACCACGAAATTGCACGTTATTCGATATGTCAACGCCGAAGATTCCGATACTGGCTAAAGTAACAAGGAGAGTGCCCTGAAACTAAGAAGATAGGGTTATTTTTAGCAGTAAAAGCGCAAGCTTGTATCTTCTGGGGATTAAACTGGAAAAAATTTAGTCGCCCCCAATCCGAAACTTTATTCAGCAAAGACTCTACTTCAGACACAAATTTGTTCCGGTACCCGACGACGTTTTCCCGATAAATATATGCACAGCCAGTATATAAAGCATCACCAGTGCACGTTACTGGCTTGCAACATATTATTGATAAGCAAAAGACACAGCGTAGGTGATAATAGCACGTAGCCTTGTGGGACACCAGCATAAATAGGCTTGTAAATAGAGTGTGCACCATCTACCACGACTTTGTTGCTCCAATCTGCAAGAAAACTGCTGATCCAGTTGCACACATTCTCGGGAAGCCAATAGGAGCTTGGAAAGAAGCGCTTTGAGCCAAACCCGATCGAAGGCCTTCGCTATGTCCAAACTAACGGCCAGGGCATCCCTCTCTGCCTTCGCCGATTTACGAGTTAGGTAAGAAAGAAGATCACCATCTGGGCAACCCCGACGGAAATCGTACTGGTGGTCACTTTTCAATTGGTGATCCTCAACCTCATGGCTTGCAGTTCACAATGGTTTTCATTATTTTAGAGACCATGTTTGATAGGTCTGAGCGATCGATTTTCGGTTATTTTAGGGATCTTCTATGAGTTCGGGACTACGCTCAGGGAGAAAGAGTTTTAGAAAAGACACGTTACGACCGATGCCAACTAAGGAGCACACGTCTTCAGCACAATGGGAGGAAATCGATCAGGCCCACTCGACTTGACGTCTAGGGAGAGTAGTGCTACCGAGCACTGTGTAAACCGTATCATACCGACCTGAAGGCGAAATTATATTTCTTTTTAACAGCACTGGTGAAGCACTCCTATTATATCGCGATGTAATAATCCAGGAGCGACCAAACCAGACACCACAAATGATAGAATACAGAGTTCCATTCCCTGAAGTACCACATCAGTGAGAATTACGTTGGGATCATCTGGCGAGAAGCATAACGGCGCCTATCCTCAAGGGAAGGATGCAAAAAGAGACCGCTTTCTGTCCCAATCGGCTGACGTATAGTGCCAAACACGGCAGCGATCTGCGGAACGCAACCTCGATGGAAGTGTGAGTGGCACCATAGTCCGAATCAGCCAATGGTTCAATGAGCCAAGAGGTGTATCGACAGAGACCTGATATCCGTCCGGATGAGAGATCAGCAAAAGGTCCAAGAGGGAAGGTGCACGATCCTCCACATTTAGAATCCGTGTAGGCGAAGTAAACGTTTGTGTCAGACAATACGCCAAGGCATAGTCATAAATTGATCTTTCCGCATGATCGGTTAAACGAGAACGAAGCCATTCAACGTGGAGGTCGTTAAAATCACCAAGGATCATGATCTCTGCAGATGGGACCTGTTGTAGCACGGAGTCTGCAGCGATTTGGACGTGGTCGATGAGTTGATCTATGTCGGCATTACCTATATAGGCACCCGTAGACGCGAGGTTAGTCTTCGCTGGTCTTCTCTGACGTAAACGCAAACTCCAACCCTAGGCAAAGGTGTTCTAATATGTACCCCGAAAAGGAGAGAAGTATCGACCGGAGTGCGTCTCGGCTAGAAAGAGCAAGGTCGGCTTCGCCGTCTTACTATGGTGCCTAGTGAACTTCGTCAATGTTCGAATGAAATCCCCTGATGTTGTAGAAATTCACCGATAGCGTGGCAGGGGTCACCTTTGTCTTATTGCTCTACTTGCCACGAGCAGTATTAGCCTTGAGCGAAATTTCGCCGGCGAGGCAACCTGAGCACCCGCGCCAAAAAAGAGTAGGGGTAGCTTGAGCGTGGATGCTCAGCCAGGGATTCTCCAATACCAGAGGTGCTGATACCCTCCTGGGATGGTTTTTTATTTAATTGCACTACCATGTTAAAGGGGATAGGGGTTAGCCCCCGACCACCTGCACTTACCAGGCGAAGTAAACTTCTACTTCACGCTGGTTATCTGTAAGGTCGTGGTACCTCCTCGGTTCAAGCCGGTCCAACCATTCATTACGAGTACATTCATTCATTATATTTCATGTCTTACCAGGTCGTCACTCCATCTAGTGTGGCCCACCCGTGCGACAGAAAAAGCTGTCGTGTGGCTCTTCCACTGTTATGTTGTCTGCCAATATTATTAGATAATTGTAATCTACTTCGTCATTGTTTATGCGTTACATATAATACTTAGTAGTAAGTAGCTTTGCTTTATTATGCCCTGCAGTGGGCGACAAGGAGCTGATGATGAAATAGTTTTGCACCATTAAAGTATTTACTTTAGTTTAAATAGGGCCCCAATTTCCTTTTTGTCCCGGGGCCCTTGGTTACATAGCTACGCCACTGGCTTAATATCACTGTTTTCTTATATTTATTGTAATCATACCACTAAACTAATATAACTAATCTATATATAAATGATCTAGTCTAGTATAACGGCTCCGTGGCGCAGTGGCTTAGCATTGAGTTGCGGCGCTGTGGATCGCGTGTTCGATTCCCTCACGAAACACATATTTGCCTACAAATATTTGTTCGACTCTGCATGTTTAGCCTTTTTTTTTATAAGATAAGTGTGACAAACGAGCACACAATCCACCTGATGGTAAGTGGTTGCTGCGGCCCATAGACATCTACATCTATCCTCTATTACAATTCAAAATGTAGATGCGTTGTCACCCGTGAGGACTAAGATGGAATGCCTCATTTTCAGTAAAAGGGCCTCCGGCCACCTGCACTCACCAAGCGAAACGCAGAGGTAAACCTCTACTTCACGCTGGTTTTCTGTGAGGTCGTGGTACCACCCCGGTTCGAGCCGGCCCGTCCGTGCGACAGCAAAAGCTGCCGCGTGGCTCTACCACTGTTTAAAACTGTTGCCTTATGCAATTTATGAATGTAAGCTGCGCCACGATATAAAATAAAAACCTAGTGTGGTACCCTACGTTTTTAAAGAAAATATTACTGTAGATATATTAGAGATACAACTAATCTTTAATTTCTAATTGCTACACATGATTCCATTTAAAAGGATTGGATAGTTGACACCGTCATGAATAAGTTACTGCTACATCTAATTGGAATTTGATCAATTAGTAATCTTCTTTGATAGATTCTTTATATTTTTGTTATTTGAGAAAAATAACATATATTACTTAATGATAATAAAGTCATAGTATTATCAATTACTATTCCCAAACAATTTCCAAACAGAGTTTTGTTGTAGCAGGTAGTCAAAATTATCTTCATTGACATGAGTGTCAAGATTACCTTATTGTGCTGTAGGCAGGCGGGTTAGCCCAGGGACGATATCCGGTATTAGTGTTCTAATTGACGACACCCTTCCCATAACCAGTCTCTACAGAATCCTAAGATTTCCGTTTATTTTTAATCTATGACGTTATAGAATGTATAATTTTAACAGATTTTTTTTTATTTTAACTAACGCATTAGAAATCACGAAAATGATTTAATAAGACAACGCATTACATTATTTCGGGTGTGACTCTACGAGTAGGGATATGTTTTAGTTTAATAATATAAGAAATTGACACATTTTATAGTTTGTAAATAAATAAATTCTGATTAAATCATTGAAATAATATCATTAAATTCTTAGAGAATGGGTACACCGGTGACAGGAACGCCTCAAGGCGGCGTCTTTTCACCGCAAATTAACGTTGAGGATGAAGGCCTGAAGCAACAATTCTCGCATCAAACAATACAGAGGGTAAGATATCACATTTATGTATTTAATACTACCGCCATAACATTCTAAAATAATGCCTTCTTATACATCGATAAAAACAAAGTAAAATCTAATATATAATATATAATGTTTGTTTGTTCCTATTTTTTGTGCTGCCATACCGTTTATAAGATTGCGGTAAAACTTTGTAAACTTATTGCGCGCACTTGCGCAAAGGTTATAAGTATGTTATAATTAACTTACAGTAGATGGCGCTGGCGCGGGTATCGTAGCGACTAATTTATTTGAAAGTTATATATCATTCAACTGCAATCATTGTATAATCATTCCTAATTAAACAATATAACTCTTCCAAATTTAAATAGATATTTATACAATTATTTCTTCTGCGGCTGCAACCCGCCGGGCACCAGCTAGTAAAGATATAAATATATCCTGTCGCAAGGCATTGACCTCATTTCATATCTGAGAGGATAATGAAGTAGAAGAGAGTCGACTACGTTACTCTTCCACGTGTTGGACTACACAGGTCTCCGAAATAGATTTCATGCTAAACATGCAAGTTTCCTTAATATGTTTTCCTTCATCATCACCACCGATTACATAACAAATCAACATCTAAATATTTAATTAGTAGTTTCCGTTATACACCTGTAACCAACTTTTCACCTGCAATACAATATAAAGCGACCCTATGAGTTACTGCGGCTGTAATAGGATAAAATGTGACAAAATTTTAAACTTGGGCCACAAATTTTTAGTCATCCTCCTCGGATACATGGAGTTGGAGGGACAATAAGATTGGGTGCCAAACAAGATCATTTAGTAAGGTAATAATAGAGGCCATTGCACTGTGTGTCCAAATGCTGTAGGTACGTGGTACATTGATAGTAAATTAGTTTCACAAATAAATGGAGAGTCCAACCTGTCTTAATATTATTAAACATATATACACGCCCGATAATTATTTTACTTGTAACGTGCAAATAATGTCGTGACAAATTTTAATCAAAGTGAAATTAAAGTAATGAGCTGAACGTCAATTGTGCTTATATCTGCTTTCATTAGTATTAATATGTACGATAGAAGGTAAAATACAACGATTTATTCACGAACGCTTTCAGACCAGCACTTAGACAAGTAAAACGTAGACCGCAAGAGTGACGATGTTCAAATAGATACCAAACATTAGTGTGTAATATACAATTTAATATTGTTTTATTTCTGATATTTTTGTAAAATAATTCCTACCTCATTTTTTTTTAGGATTCGCCTATATTGGAAACGATGCCGCCAAGCGGATCATCAAGAGGCTTTCTAACGCGAATTGCTACCATGATGGACCACGGTGTCATGTTCTGTGGAGCACAACACGGGACTCTAGATAAAATCGCCCTTATGGTGTTCCCCATATGTTTTTTTCTATTTGCTGTCATTTACTGGACCACTTATCTTAGTGAAGCGCATCGAGCAATGCACGAGTAAAGTGAATTTAATATATGTCAACAAATTTTAAACAGACGTGCCTCGTAAAACGTGTTTATAGTGCCTAATTTTACACCAAGTGATAAGACTTATTTGTACATATTAGACAAAGTGCTAGTCCATTTTTGAAACCTTAGTGAAACTCTAAAGACGTTATATTTAACAACAAAACGTAAAAACAATATAGTTATAAGTGTTGAAGTTGAGTGCAATTATTTCTTAAATAAGGTATAATAATTACATATTTAATTAGTGTGATTTTAAGATTACGTGTATATTTATTATTTATCAAAACAATATAAATATTTTTCTTACCATTTATTTATAAAGCACCTCCAATCTAGTGCCTTTAAAATATTATGTTACTTATTTTTTTATTCAAACGGGTTAGCGATTTCAGTCCCAATTTTGACATAATATTATGCATTAAATCACGTATTTGGAAAGTTAACAAGTGACGAAGAAGTGAAGACTTCATAAGTGTTTCCATTAAGAGATCTTTGGGCTGCAATCTACATACAGCATACTCAAAAAATATAATAAGCTCACAACAAGGTTGCTTCGCATGCAGATGTCATCATTAGAAAAAAGTCAGGATCTTGCACTACTTGACCAGTCCAACATTCTCAACCCAATCTTGAAATACATAAATCCATTATTAAAATATGCAAACATACAGTCACTCAATCGTTATAACATAGCAATAGATAGCTAGTTTTTTATACGTGTTAGAATCATGCTGCATCTATATTAGTAGTATAGTTGTAGCACGAATGGGTCGGCTCGACCGGGGAAGGACCACGCTCTCACAGAATACCAGCGTAAAATAGCAGCTTAACACTGCTGTGTTTCATATTGTGAGTGTAGAGAACCGGAGACCCTTATTACTGGAAAAGAGGCATTTCATCTTAATCCTCACGGGTAACAACCCATCTGCATTTTGATTCGCAAACGAGGTCTATGAGCCACAGCAACCACTTACCATCAGGTGGACTGTGTGCTCGTTTGTCAACCTATCCTATAAAAAAAAACATGTATTTTTGTATAAATATTGGCCACGGCTAGGATTCGAATCCAAAATTCGAGATTTCTTATCTTAGTCGGTGGCTCTTACTACAATGGCAACACATATTCTTGGTCAAAAGGTTAAGAATGCTCTGAAATACATAATATATCTAAGCAGTGACGTCAAAACTTTTTTGCATTTGTTTTTTTTTTAATTATTTATTTTAATTTAATTTGAATACATATGTACACAATTATATTCTTTTTTATTTGTATATATTTACCTTTTTATTTAATTCACTTAAGTAATATGAATTTACATTTACGAATGACTCATACTCACTCGTACTCGGTCAGAAGGTCAGTTTGCTTATATAATATAATACTATTAAAACTTAATAATTGTATTTTTTTAATTTAATTAAACAAATCTATTTTTATACAATGTAAAGCGATAATGTTGTTGATCGTATTTATTCTTATGGTCAATTTAAGTTCAAGTTAAACAAAATAATGTTTTTAACTTTTTTATTATCAGCATGAAAAGAGCAAATTCTTTATAAGAAATATAATTTAAAATTAAAAATTTTGTACAGCCGACTTCAATATAAGCGACTTCAACATAGGTTATTTAAGAATAACTCAATAACCATTGGTCTGACCTTGATCAAATTCATATGGGACCACACGAGAACTATCAGCTTTCATATAAAAAAAAGAATCATCGAAATCGGTTTGCCCAGTACAAAGTTATGAGGTAACACACATAAAAAAAAACATACACTCGAATTGAGTACCGTCTCCTTTTTGGAAGTCGGCAGAAAAACTATATCGAGTATAACGGCATAGAAATAACTTTAATTAATGAGGCATTTACTGTTTAGAAACGTTTGTTTGAAGTAACCTGCAGATTACAAGTATAGACTAAATTGTTGAACCATCTCGTTCAGTGTTTATCGTTAAAATTAATTATGAGAAGTACTAACAAGCTCACTATGCCAACGTGTTCTTGATATAGGTAATATGTAGCTTGTAATAGCGGAATAATATCCTCTAGACCGAATTTCGGTCACGGCGGCCAGTTCCAACTGAGACTAGCTATTTGGGTAGGACAGGATTATAGTGCCCTAATTTACGCGCAAGCACAAGTGCACTCTGTATTCCCTCACTCTCATAGTCCAATGGGACGGTTATCCGACACGACCGAAGAATAATCATGCGCGGGATCAACGGTTTACGTGCTTACCGAGACACGGGGGTGAAACACCGCCAACTTTCTGGCTCCGGCCTGCTACTGGGAATTTCTTGATAAAAAAACATAACTGATTTTGGCTCGAACCGGGATTCAAAACGGGGACCGCATGATCAGAAATCACATTTACGACCACTAGACAAACGAGGTAGTCACTGAGTGACTGTAACAACTTATTTTACACACAAAATATAATCCTTTTGGTTAAAAGGACATACATTTATCAACTCCAAGAAGTTTATAACTCGATTACATAGTCGTTGTACACCTTAACTTAAAACCCTTACGGCCTAATAAAAAGTAGTTTTTTTAGTCTCAACTTTAAACTAAAATCTGTTTTACGAAAGAAGTCCCGCGGGAATATGCGGTCTAAATGTAACGTATGGATTTTTTTTTTATAGGAAAAGAGTGACAAACGAGCACACAGTCCACCTGATGGTAAGTGGTTGCTGCGGCCCATAGACATCTACATCTATCCTCTATTACAAATCAAAATGTAGATGCGTTGTCACCCGTGAGGACTAAGATGGAATGCCTCATTTCCAGTAAAAAGTGCCTCCGACCACCTGCACTCACCAAGCGAAACGCAGAGGTAAACCTCTACTTCACGCAGGTTTTCTGTGAGGTCGTGGTACCACCCCGGTTCGAGCCGGCCCATCTGTGCGACAGCAAAAGCTGCCGCTGGCTCTACCACTGTTAATTTAACAGCGAATGTCAAACTTCGCGAAGACGGTCTCGCCGCGGCAACTTATGTCAACTAGTTACCCTTTTGTAGCACATAACATTAACGATTATATTTTTTTTTATTAAAAATTAATTGATATCCAGAAAAATTGTAGACATAAGTATATTGAAGTATAATGTACGTACCAAAAATATTTTTAATGGATGTATTTATACCTGTCAGGGGACCACAGGGCTAAGTACTTAACTTATACATATAGCTATGCCTTAACTTAGGTGCCTTATGGTTAATTATTAAATAGGAATAATAATTATAACTTGTAACAAAAATTAAAAACCGATTTCAAATTGCTAAAAAATAAGTTACTTATTTGCTACCCTTAGGTGAGGGGTCGATTTTTTTCTCCAAATTCATATGGGACCACCCTTGAATCCTTTAACTGAACCTATTTAATAAAAAAGGATCATTAAAATCCCTTCTCAATCTGCGAAGGTATCATATGAAATTCCTTAAACAATAGTCCAATATGAAACTTGTTCCTCTATTTTCCACCCCGGGGGGCGGAACTTTTTCTTCAAAATTTAATGGGACCACCCGTAAAGTAAAGCCTATTTAATTTAAAAAAATCATTAAAATCAGTTCACAATCTGCGAAGATATCGCCTAACATACATATACAAAAACTACACTCGAATTGAGAAACAGCTCCTGTTTGAAGTCGGTTAAAAATACAATTTAAATAATCTTGTATTTACATAATATATTGCTTATCTAGTACAAGTGTTTAACTTCTTCGCCCATACACTAAAATTTTGCAAATAAGTAAAAATATAATAATTAACTATGTTGTGTAAAAACTTAATAAGATTGTTACATATTATTTTCTTTGTAATAAATTAAATGGTAAATAAAATAAGCAAACTAATATCTTACACAAAACTTAAAATTAACGTTAAGTAAGAAATTTTCTGTGAAAGATAAAGATTATGAAAAAGATAAAAGATAATGGTTATGATATCTGATATAGGTATCTAAAATTTGAGGCTAATAAACAAAGGAACCATTTATCTTTGCGCTTTTTGGGTATAATAGGAAAATTGCAATATATATATATATATATATATATATATATATATATATATATATATATATATATATATAGGTATATATATAATAGGTACTTATATATGTAGCGTAAATATATTTTTTAAATTATAGACGTACCTAAATAGTATTAGTGCGTTTGTGTTATCCGTTCGTCAATGCGGTCCATTTTCACTTACCTATTCATCATGTTCTGCAACATTTTTGTTTCATAAAGCATTTGCTTTTGCTATGGAGTGTAGAGTACAAGGAGAAACATCTTATAAGAGGCGAAAGTTGAAAAAGTGTCCTAGTATTTACTCAAAATAGAGGTTCCAAAACCTACCACAATAGCGCTGGCGTCTGAAAAACTACGATATGAAGATAGCTGTTGTGAACGGAGTGAAGTCACCTGAATTTAAATATTTAAAAAATTTCATGATTAGAGTAGTTAGTAAAATGCCAGTATACAAAATCTCAACTATTTACGTAGTACAAAACCAAGCGGATTGGTCGGTTCTTGTTTATTTCTCCATCTTATTCTAATTACTTTTAGCTTTTTTTTAATTTATCCTATGCAGCGCCACCCTTATTGGACACGTTTTAGGGATACTTTTCATATATAGAGATGGTCCTCCTTCTCTCTACACACCATAACTTTTGCGGCGTTTTGAGCTAGACTATCAGTAATAATAATAAGTATAGCAATATTATTAATATTAAATATTATTTTGAGTTATGGAATGTTATTTATAGTCTGTTATTGATATTGAAAAATTGTGCTATGTTTTGTGTGGATACGATTTGATATATATTACGTAGTGCCGTGTGGCGTAAAGAATCTATCACCATTTCCCTTGGGAGTAAGAGACGGCTATGGGAAATGCAAGAAAAATCTTATAGCTTTCGATAGATGGCGTTATTACCATATCGATTACACAGGTGCAAGACGCCTGCTAAGTGTGAAGATGCCTGCTAAAGAAAATCTTCCCTACAACAGCAGAGGCCCATGTCCAGCATTGAACTTTAAGGGCTGGTAATGATGATGACGTGTTTACATTCTATCGGTGAACTTGCCAATTATAAATTCAATATTAAAAAACTAACCAAATTTAATTTTATTCAAGAATGTTTCACATTCCTATAGCTATAATTTAAGGAATTGCTGTAGGACTTGGCACCTGATGAGATCATAACTCATTTATCAGCGATACCGCCTCGCAAGCGGCGACCAGCATGCTAACAATCGTCGTTGGTCCGTTTTTCATATTTCTGTTTCTAATGGGATACTTATTTTGCCCGAGTACAGCCTGGATATGTCCAGATATTACAAGAGAACTTGACATACAGCTTAAAATAGAAATGTTATCTAAATTCAACAGCCTGGATTAAATGTACTATAACTGTGATACTTAGAGATATCGATGAAAGCAATCTTTGTAGCATTGCATTTCCCATCTTCCTTGCCCCTGTGCATAGTGTCAGTGATTTATGTAACAAAATTAGGCTTAAAAAAGTTGACCATTACTTTACTGCGGAGACAAGGCTGACACAGCTAACATTCTGTCCCAGCGAGTGTTCCACTGTAAGAGAATCGTTGTGATATACCGTTGGTACTGAATGTGCCGAAAGATTTATTTCACGATATCCATATTGATATGATCTAAGAGCGTTAACCAAGATGATCGAATTGATCGTATGTTAAATCTAGTCACTGGAAAACGCTTTGCCAGCAAGTATTCTAGACTCATGACTTGACAGAGAAAGCTTGTGCAAAGTCGTAGGAATCCGCTTAAGAGCGGCGATCTGGCAAACTCATTGCATGCCATCTCATGACCTTTTGGTAGGGGTGTCGACGATTTTGGGCACCACAAACCTTCATGTAAGAATAGTGCTGATAGGTTATCTCGTCGCGATACTCTGAACGATGTTATTCAAAGGCATCTGGTCTCTATAACTGTTCTCTCGGTTTTAGAGCCTTGTGCAATATTTAGAGATGATGGCAAGAGACTACGGTATGACTTTAGTTCCTTGAAAGAGGGAAAATCCTTTATGGGTTGCCAACTAAGTAGATAAGTGGTCGTCACTTCTGGAGACCATTTAGTGAGAAAACGCAACTCGATTTCTTGGAGCCATACCACGGGGAATAGGACTGTTTCATAATTTTAGTTTTTAGTTTATTTTATTGCAATATTGTTTATTATTAAGTATATAATAAAAAATATATTGATAATCAATGGGTCGCTTTAATCTGTAATTATCAAGTATATTTTTATTTATTTGTGCAAAATATAGTTGCAGAAACATGTTTAGTTTGTTTTTTAATTAAATTATGCAAAAAAATATTAGACGATATGTTAAAAACATTCATGAAATTATAAACTTCTATCACTGTTATTTGATTTGCATTTTACATTGCGATATGATATTTACTGCAATTGCTACTAATTCACCTTCAACATAAGGTTCAAAATCAAAGGTGTCCTTATACTTCCAAAACCTTCTTTTCTAATATGTCGCGAGGCATTTCCTAGCAGAAGAATTTTAAACTTAGAATGTTTGACGGAATACTAATTAAGTGATTAGGTTTACTAGTATTTTTTAATCATTTGTAAGATTATAGCAAAATATGACATAATATTAGTTTGATATGAATTTACATTATATCTTAACAATGTAATTACATAGATATTTGGACATAATAGTTTTAATATCACTAAGATTTGACCATAAGCCTGACGTTAAATTCTTGTTATATTAAATAGTAGCGATCCGCGCCGGCTTCGCCCGGTCGATTTCTGGATCTCGACAACAACGCCACCTGCCGGGTCCAATTGTGAATCCAAACCTAACTAACCAACCTCATTACACACACAAAATATCATCAAAATCGGTCCAGCCGTTTAATTCGGTCACATACTCACTGGCAGAAGAATTATATAATATACTAGCTCGCCAGACAGACGTTGTTCTGCCCTTTCCAACGACCTTTCCTATAAAAATCCTTCAATTCGCAATAAAAAATTTTGAGGGTCATTTATCGGAATAAAAACTATCCTATCTCTCAAGTTGGACCAAAATGCACATAGTCTGCAAAATTTCATTGAAATCAGTTCAGTAGTTTAGGAGTCCATCGCGGACAAACAACGTGACACGTAATTTTTATATATAAAGATAATTATATGTATGCTATTAATGAAAACTGCATCAAAATTCGTTGCGCAGTTTAAAAGATTTAAGCGTGCAGGCGGCGGGAAGCGACTGTTTTATACTTTGTTCTCTACTATGTAGATATTAAATATCCCAAAGCATAACAACATCAAATACACATACTTACAATGTACCAATTAAACAAACAACACATATTTATTATTTTATAACACATAAAGTTCTATGTATATACATAAATTATTTTATCCATATATGTTACCATAGATAATCCATCGCATAATAGCTAGTCATTAATTTAAAAAATAACCGAAATGTCAAAATAACTATAAGCACAAATCATTTCTCTGCACAAAATGTGATGTATTAAATTGTTTAAACATATTAAACGATATTGGAAATCAAAACATTTATTAAGGCTTTAAATTCTCTCGTCTAATGCGCCTGCAAATATTCGTCCACTGAACATTTTATCCTTGTGCCTTCTAATCACTTAGAACAATTCGTCGTTGACACCGCAAAGGGGCGAACTTCAATTTATCAAAAAATTACAGGAGAGCCAGAAAACATTTATTATTCCCCGATTAATAGCTTTTTTCAGTATAAAATTAAATATATTAGACTTAATAGATAAACAACAAATAAGATTAATTTTCTGAAGAAAAAAAAGGCTAGTAATAGGGGAATAATAAAGGTTTTCTTGCTCTGGTGTAATTTTTTGAAAAATTGAGGTTCGCGCCTTTGCGGCGGAATTAATTGAATATTGCTTTCAAAAATAATGTTAAATAATTTTATTTTTTAATATTTAACTGTCATAGAACAAAATGTAGTATAAATACTACATAGCGTTTGATCCTATGCAATAATTTTGTAAATAGTTGACAAAATAATAAAATAAAAGACATTATTGTAAATCTTTAAGAATTTGTTTTATTTACTTGTCTACTTAAAATCTACGTTTTCTGTATTGGCTCTAAGTGTTACTCATAGCCATAATATGCAGCTTCCTTAAATGCACGGAGCATATCCTCAGAGTTTCTTCTAATTCGTCTTCCTATTGGCTCTAAGTCAGCATAACATTTCGGAAACACTTTCTCGATTATATCAACAGCTTCAGCTTTGCCGATTTGACGAACCGCTAATACCGAGTAAAGAGCCTTCGTTTTCACGCAATCCTGCAAATAATCAAGCAGAGTAACATAATTAAATTAATATTTTGATAGATTTATAATTTTAACCACTTTGTGTTTGACGGATACCATAGTAGCTCAACACATGTACGACTACTGTTTCGGAAGTCCTGAATTAGAATTTTAACGTTTACTTTAAACAAGTCGCGGATGCTATAACCATCGCAAAGAAATATATTTCACATTTCCTTAACTGAAACCCATCTGTAACTACGCTGACCCGTGTTTCAACTTCATAATATGTAATCAAGCTGAAAAGCGTAAACAACCAAGGTATGTGGGTCGACGCTCGAAACCTCAAAGGGGAATGCCCACCGTTCATAGACACTTTGGCCATGGGTGCCCACATATAAAAGCATTTGGAAATGATAATATGCGATTAAAAGAATGAAATGGTTAAGGAATTGGTTTAAAAAAAGTCCGGAATTTTAAGATATAAAGGTTTTTTATTTTCACAAGAACATTTTTTTAACAAAAAATGACTTCGTATTTTCGTGACATTTAAACCACAATTGACACACCGTAAATGTCCTCTTGAATGAGTTACTGAGAGCTGGGAAAACTGGAGTCATTGTTAACAGTGGATATCGAGTCCAAGTTCGTACAGAGGTAAGGAGTAGGAGCGGGATCCATTTTCAGGCCTTGGTCAATAGGGTGAGAAGAATTATCGGAGTCCATTTAGAAAGCTTATTCGTTGCTTAGATAACAAATCCGCGAGAAAACTAACAAAATAGCACAAATACAAGGAATTCAATTTGTGACTATTTAGTTTTGATAATTACGACAGACAAGTCCACAGAGTACTTTTTATATACTGAAACATGGGCCTAGCTGTCAGATTCGATGTTGCCAATTAACAGACATACAATCGATAAATAGATAGCGATTTTTTATGCCATTTATAATTTCATAAAAAAGAATAATCTTTGATTCGCTTTAAGTTCTGCACGCTTTTTAAAATATGTTTTGTTTTATTTATTTAAATTCCATTTTAAATGTATTTTTAAGAATAGATAAGAATAACAGTTAAATTGTGCAGTAGTGTTTTTGTAATGGTCTAAAGAGTTCATGGTAAATCAACTAGCAATTCGCTTGTTTAATTATCATAACATCACAATAATTATCGAAAAATAATATTACCATTATAATAATGACACCATAAAAAAATCGATTTAAAAAACAGAATCGACATTTTTAACGAGATTTGTGATTGGCAACACTTTATTTTATCCACAAACTAATGACTTCCTGGTTTACCTAATTTCATTTTTACCTTTTTGGTACTTTTTTTTTGTAAAAAAATATTGCAATCTTTTTTGGATACATAAATACCGCGATTAATTACCATAAAAAAAGATGTATTTTTTTAATAAATGCAAATAGTTGGGCGTTTCATGGCCAGAATTGGGCATTCCCCTTTCCGAATAAGAGTTGAATGAAGTCGCAAATTCCTATAAAAAAAATCGCGAAAGCCTCGGTTGCAAAACTAATGCCCAAATACTCAAACGCTACAAAATTTTAAGATGGCGTTAAATCTCGCGCTATCTCTATCACTTTAATTGAAAGTAACTGTAACACCACGAGACATAACATCTTATAATTGAGTATTTGGCTGCAAGACTAATTAAATTGGCGCAAAGCTTTCTGTCCGATTAACGATAACATAGCTTTTTGGTCTCTTGCCGAATAGGTCGAGATAAATTTTAGGCTGTCTTCATTGCCTCCACTGGTTACGCACGACAAAGCCTTATGGACTCATGCGGTAACATCTAAGGAATAGAATAGAATATTTTACTAATACACCACGAGGAAGAACAAACAACCAAGGAAGTAGCGTCATGGTCTGATGTTGGTAAAACTTAAAAACTCGAGGAATCGTTGCGTTGAAGCTTGTCTTGCTTTGATGAGCATTTACAGAAATAAAGGGATTTGAGATAGAATCGTGACGTGTGATGAAAGGTGGATCTTTCATAATCGCAAATGAAATACGCAATGGCTGAACCTAAGTCAAATGCCTGAACTCGTAGTTAAGTAATGGTAGCTGTTTAGTCAGTAGTCACATGTAAATAATAGCAGATGTCTGCACGATCTTTGATCGATCGATTCGACATCTTCGCCATTATTGCTACATGATTACGCAAGACCTCACACTGCTCGACAAACCCGTTTTTACATTACAAGACCTACAACATCTGCAATTCCCTTCCTGGTGTTGCAGTTGTTCATGGGCGGCGGTAGTCACTTACCATCAGGTGAGCCGTATGCTCGTTAGCCCCCTCTCCTATAAAAAAAAAATGTTAGAAACCTTTGAAATAGACTACCATTTTCTCCGCAATTTGGACAAAATTTTCTGAAAATTGACAATTCGCAAAAACAGAAACATAAACTTTTTTATTCAATATAGATTATAAATAAGACTTTTTGAAAAGTTGTTTAATTACCACTAGTTCGAAAAAAACCTCTGTCCTGGGAAGAACCAGCAAGAAACCCAGCGGGACTTTTTTTAAATAACAGCTAACAATCATGTATGTTACACAATTAACAACACAAAACAAATTAGAAATAGCTTGGAAGCGAGCACCTCATTTCCAGGGGTTATTATCATCCATTAATTCCTTAATATTATAATAACCCTTTTTATACAAAATTAGTTTAATAGTTTTTGAACTTTGAGCAGGTCAAATTTTGTATATGTTCTGGAATTTTAATTTTGTTAAAACGTATACATCGCCCCAAGAATGAATAACTGACTCGGCGGAGTCGAGTAACTGATACTAATAGATTGTGTCTCTTTCTAGTATTTACAGAATGAATATCACTTATTTTTGTAAAACTACTTTTATTTTTGTGTACGTACATTACATTTTCATAAATGTATTGAGAGGCCAAAGTTAATATATTAATTTTCTTAAATTTTTGTCGCAGCGACTCTTTAGGCTCTTTAGACGCAATAAACTATAATAAAAATCGAGGCCATGGAGGATTATCTTCGTAATATTATGATATCAGTAAATACTAAATAAAGCTGTGGTAGGTCAAAGCAAAGCGAAACACCAACGAAATTGTTTATTGCGATTTCGAGCGCTGATTTACCATGTACTCCAAATAACTTGGGATCGACTGCCAACCTGCATATCTGAAGAACAAAGACATGTGGAATTAAAGCAATCCACCATAAAAAAAAATCCACCATAACTGTCCCAGAAATTAGACCTGTGCCGAGCCGTGGACATAATATATAGGCTGTAACGTTAGTTTATTTGTGGTTTAAGAAAATTATTCCTCAAAAGAATACAATTCACTTATCATGAGAAATAACAAGTTAATCTTAGATACTAAATACATGAACTTATGAAGAACGGCAGGTACTCGTAAATTATCTATTATTTAACTGGGTATGCACAATCTTCTTGCAATGTGTAGGGTAATAAGAAAATTAAGTGTACAATTACATATCGTTATTGAAAGCAAGTTTATAGCAATTACATATTTACAAGCAGTTTATAATTAAGTTTATATTTTATATTAAATGTTTACAAATGGTATAATATTTTAGTTCAATATATTTCATACCTATATATTTCTATTAGTTAAAAATTTATTAACTAAATAAATTACATTCGCCTTTTAAATGCGTTAATATTGGTTTAAAATCGAGAAAAATCTTTTAAGATGTGGTGCTTTAAGGTTTTTTTTATATAAAGTTAACGATTGGATCTCTTTTATGTTATTAGGCAATTTGTTATTTAACTCTGCTCCTTCGTATAGTATGTTTTTCTTTCCGTAGTTAGTTCGTGGTTGTCTTAAGAGCCCTCTTACATTTCGGCGTTTCGCAAATTTAGGTATTTTACGCACCGAGCGGGCGGCGAGCTACGCGACCGATACTTTCTTTCATATCTATTCACTCGCTCGCACTATAATACTGTGAGTATGGCGATTAAACGATCTTGATCTTCCATAATACAAAGTTTTCTTAGGATGGACTTCAGTGGATGGAATATTTTTTGGTGTGTCATTTTAATGTTATCTTATTAAATTATTATTATATAATTATATAATTTATTATTTATTATTATATACCATTTTGATATATTATTCATTATTTATGAAATTTAGTGTCAAAATAAGTACACATAAATATTGTAATTTTTACGCTGTAATCGAATGTTAATAATCGATTATGTCTACTACCGGTATACATAAATAAACGGTTGCAACCTGTTTTAATAAATATAACAACCAAATGTAACTAATATTTTTTTAATCGGTACTTACAGTCAATTACTATATTTTTTATAAGAAAAATATTTGCTGCGACGGCATTGACCGTACTTTTCTCGATTCGATAATTTCAGGCAGTACACACTTTTCATAAAAAGCTTGTAACTTGGGTAACATATTGAAAATCTAAAATTGGTCGTATTTGTAAATTTTTAGTACTTTTACTGCATTAATCTGGGCCAATACATATTATGGCAAGTATTCAGACATTTTTATTTGCTAAATGAAGCTGGCCTTGGATTTGGTAAAACCAGTCATTATTTTGATTTAATGTTACGCTTGAATCACTGAATTTATAACCTTTAACTTTTTTTTTGTCGAAAGGCCGTATCAAAATCTATTCCGAAAGCTGAAATATGACATTTAACTTCAATAAGACCGTTGCTGTATAAACCATTAGGTGAAGCCCGCAAATAACAATGATCTAGGTCAATGAATAGAACACATTTTTCTATAATAATATTTTTTTGTTTGCTCAATTGTGCACATGCTGCAGACTCGTTGTCCCTACCATGTTTAATGGAAGAGACGTGATCTAAATTATAACTATATAAAATAGTTTTAAACCGATCGATCAAAAATTGCGGTCGTAGTTGACGATTTTCTAGTATGCAGGCACTCGACGCACACTACGATAGCAATCGACGCACACTACGGTAGTATCGAAACGATGCAGCGCTCGAAATAAACTGACGCAGGTCCACCCTCGGCAAGCGCTCGCGCGTTAATGATCGCAGATGGCCGGCGCAGTGAAATATATAGTACTTTTATTTAATTAATTAAAATATAATAGTAAC
The DNA here is from genome assembly GCA_033319125.1 of Parnassius glacialis. Taxonomy (NCBI): domain Eukaryota; kingdom Metazoa; phylum Arthropoda; class Insecta; order Lepidoptera; family Papilionidae; genus Parnassius; species Parnassius glacialis. The sequence goes on from JAVANC010000016.1 coordinate 36,536,565, forward strand.
GATTTCAAAAGTAAAAATAATAGTATAGTTTAAGCAAATGTTGATGATTATTTTGGTATAAATTTTACGTCTAAGTGATGTAGAACTTCGGAAATATAGAGGCTTGTATCGAAGCTTTTTTGGTCGTTTTTTGAATTATGTCGATTTTTTTTCCTAGTGTGAAAAGCATATAACGAAAATGTATTCCATTATTATTAAAGTGTAGGATATTTGGGAGATAAAAATATTTTCTTTGATGGTCGATATTCAATAGAATCTACAAATTAGAGCTCCCAAATCATGTCTTCGAGAGTTTTTGCCTAAACATGCATCGGGAGAATGATTATTACTGATTAAATAAATAAGTTATCTAAAATCCATTCCGAGCTTATTTGAGGAGAGAAAACGAACTATTTTTACCAAGTAATTGTTATTTCAAGCAATGAACGATAAACATAAAATTTCAACGAGGAATCCTTGTAATTTCGCGTTTTTTTGTAATACGCCTCTTAAGCAAATGTTATTTTTTCGTCTAGTGATACGTTTTTGTATTTATCCTTTCTTTGTAAACATTATTTTAGAGTGTATATCTTTATTTAATAGTTTATGTACTAATATGCATGTATTATATTTATAAATCTGGGATAGTGTCATTAATTTAGTTTCTTTGTAAAATTTTTCGGTAGGAGTTACATAATGATAATGGAATAGTAGTTTAATTACTGTGTTTTGACATGTTTCGATTTGCTTTAAATTTGTTTTAGCTGCAGTACCCCACACCTCTATAAGGTAGTCTAGATGAGGTTTTACCATAGAGTTGTATATAATAAATCTCACTGATTTTGGCAGACAGCGAATATTACCTCGAAACGCACCCATGATAGAAGATAGCTTAGATCGGATAAAATTTCCAATATGGACCATCGATTTAAATGCCCATATTTTGTAGATAGTACTCACTAAAAGAAAGCGTTTTGCAAAGTTTCAATGTGCGGAAACGCGTACTTTTTGAGAAAAAAATTATTGTAAATCAATAATTTTTGCAATATTTATGTCAATTACTACGGTAAAACTGACACTATTTTGTATTGTCTTTGTCATCGTTGGTAGGGATGTCGATTCTTTCCGAAAAAGATCGATTCGAATCGTAAGCTGATGTATCGATTCACAAAAAAATCTATTTCTAAAATATCAATATTTTTTCATGTTTGCATTTATAATGTAAATATAAATACATTTTATGAAAAACCAGAAAGATACCATAGTAAATAATCTCTTATTGAAATTTGTTTTATTTTAATTTATTTATTTTTACTAGGGCAGATAACAAATAAAATAGGTTAGGTTCACCTTATGTCAAAGAATCGAATTGATTGACCCCGACTCCACCTGGTACGAGTCTGTCCTACCCCTAGAGTGGTTATAAAGAGCCGGAGGCGCGTAGGGGGAGCAGCCTCCGCCTGCTGTAACAAATCGTAGGCATCGGACGAGCCAGAGCGGCTGAGGCTGGTCGCCGAAGGCGACCAACAAGCCGAAGCTGCGGAGGCGAGGAGGGATGCCTGCGATTTGTTACGCTAAGGCGTAGAGGTTGCTTTTCCCGCAGCGCCGGAGACGTAGCAGTCTCAAAATAGATACAGAAATCCTTCTGAATCAGTCCCCCTATATTTTATGATGAAGGGGATATTTTTTTCTCATAAAATGGATATATATTTACATTATAAATGCAAACATGAAAAAAATATAGATATTTTAGAAATCGATTTTTTGAGAATCGATACATCAGCTTACAATTCGAATCTATTTAAAAAATCGATCTTTTTCGGAAAGAATCGAGATCCCTACTGACAATAACAATAAAAATGGCGTCAATTTAAAGTACGTATGAACCGCCAACTCGACGGAATTGCAGCAATTGAAAGTCGTACCATCATCATCATCATCATCATTACAGCCCTTCACAAGTCCACTGCTGAACATAGGCCTCCCCCAAAGAATGCCACAAAGCACGGTCCTGAGCCACCTGCATCCATCGACTTCCTGAATGTCTTACCAGGTCGTCACTCCATCTTGTGGGGGGACGCCCTACACTTCGCCTACCGGTACGAGGCTGCCACTCGAGAACCTTTCTTCCCCATCGGTTGTCGGTTCTTCGAGCTATATGGCCGGCCCACTGCCACTTCAGCTTACTAATCCGTTGGGCTATGTCGGTTACTCTGGTTCTACTGCGGATATCCTCATTCCTAAGTTTATCACGCAGTGAAACTCCGAGCATAGCCCTCTCCATAGCTCGCTGAGCGACCTTGAGCTTCCTCATACGGCCAGTAGTGAAGGACCACGTCTCAGTTCCGTAAGTCATCACTGGCAACAAGCACTGGTTGTACAATTTTGTTTTAAGGTTTTGAGGTATTTCTGACGAGAAGATGTGTCGTAGCTTCCCGAACGCTGCCCAGCCGAGTTGAATCCGTCGATTGACCTCTCGGTCGAAGTTGGACTTACCTAGTCGGACTATTTGTCCCAGGTAAACATACTCGTCAACAACTTCGAGCTTAGTGCTCCCAATAACTACCGGCATAGGTGTGACATGGACATTAAACATAACCTTTGTTTTGTCCATGTTCATCTTAAGACCTATCCGTTGGGAGACACTATTGAGGTCATTGAGCATAGTGCTTAGTTCCTCCAGCGATTCTGCCATGAGGACTATATCGTCGGCAAATCGAAGGTGAGTGATGTACTCGCCATTGATGTTAATTCCGTATCCTTTCCAGTCCAGAAGCTTGAAAACGTCTTCCAATGCATCGGTGAAGAGTTTCGGGGATATAACGTCACCCTGTCTTACACCTCTCTGCAATTGGATAGGTTTCGTACTCTGGTTCTGTACTCGGATAGCCATCGTAGCTCTACTGTACAAACACTTCAGCACTTCGATATACCGACAGTCAACTTGGCACCGCTGAAGGGACTGCAGCACCGCCCAAATTTCGACGGAATCAAAGGCTTTCTCATAGTCCACATACGCCAGACATAGTGGCAAATTGTACTCTTCGGACTTCTGTACAATTTGCCGTAGGGTATGTATGTGGTCTATGGTGCTAAAGCCCTTTCGGAAACCGGCTTGTTCGGGAGGCTAGAAGTCGTCAAGTCTGCGCGCGAGACGATTCGTAATGACTCTCGAAAACAGCACGTAGACGCGGCTCAGAAGGGAAATCGGTCTGTAGTTCTTCAAGAGAGCGTTGTCACCTTTCTTGAAGAACAAGACCACCGCACTTCTGCTCCACGCCTCCGGTGTAATGCCACCATGGAGGACGGAATTAAAGAGCCTCTGAAGGACTTCAAGTACCGGTCTTCCACCCGCTTTCAGATGCTCCGCTGTAATTCCATCCTCGCCTGGGGCCTTGCCGTTTTTAAGGTCCTGGAGAGCCATTCTAATCTCGCTCAGACTGACGTCCGGGATATCTTCGGAATAGTGTCGAATAAGACTCGCTCTTGGATCGTTACTCACACTTGCGTGTGGCTCCAACGATGACGTGTACAGCTGCCCATAGAACCTCTCAATCTCACTCAAAATCTCAGGTGCCCCGGAAACGATGCTGCCACATTTGGTCTTCAGCTTTGACAGTTGGCTCTTTCTGGCAGACAGATCTCTGGCAAAGACTTTGGAGCCTTGGTTCCGCTCGATCGCTTCTTCAATACGAGCTGTATTGAAGTTGCGTAAGTCTCGCCGCATGCATTTAGAGATCTGTCTGTTCAGTTGCCTGTATGCTGTCAAATCTGTTGAAGAATGTAGCCTCATCTCCCGTCTAACAGCCATGAGATTAAGAGTGTGATCGGAGAGTTTTTGTGTTCTTCTGCGGCGGGTCTTGCAGAACTTAGCTCCGACCGCATGGACAGTTTCCACGAGCTTGTCATTCATATCGTCCACTTCATTGCAGTCTACTAGGCACTGAAAACGGTTTTGTAAATCGAGCTGAAAGGTTTCGGGACTTTGGATTAGAGCACGAGGGGGACGGAGCGTTGACTTCATCAGACGAGACCTCTCCAACTTAACATTTAGGTTCAGTATGCCTCTAACCATTCGGTGATCGCTGCCGGTTTTCACCCTCGCGATCACTGAGACATCACTGAACAGTTGTCGTCTGGTCGTCATAATGAAGTCAATCTCATTTTTTGTCGAACCCTCAGGGCTCGACCAGGTCCACTTCCTGTGGGGCCGCTTCTTGAAGAAAGAGTTCATCATAAAGAGTCCCTCTTTCTCCATGAAGTCGGCCATCTGCTGGCCCCTTGGGTTCCGTTGCCCTATTCCAAATTTCCCTACTTTCAGCTCACCGTCTTCTCTTGTGCCTAGTTTTGCATTGAAGTCTCCCATTAACACCGTATATTGGGTTTTGGAGGAATGCATGGCTCTAGAGATATCCTCATACATTTCCTCCACCTCCTCATCGGGGTGTGCCGAGGTTGGTGCGTAAACCTGTATGACCTTCAGCGAATACCGTTTGGTGATTCTGAGTATAAGGTACGCAACCCTCGTCGACACACTCCCGATCTTTACAACGTTGTTAACGAGAGACTTGTGGACGATAAATCCGACACCTCCTTGGGACAGATGGTCGCCCTCCCGGTGATAGAGCAAGTTGCCGGATTCGAGGATTACCGTGTCCTCCCCCTCTCTTCGGACTTCGGATAATCCTATAATATGCCAGCGCAACTTGTCTATCTCTTCTTCCAGCTCCACGATCTTCTCGTCAGTCCTCAGGGTGCGTGCGTTGTACGTTGCCAGGTCGAGTCGTCGTAGGTGGCAACCGAACCTCCACCGGAGATTCTTAGCACCCCCTGCCCCGCCGTTACCATGGTCGCCACCGTAGCCAGGAATAGCGGGGCCGCCGGGGACTAGGGGCCGTCTGTTTGTTGTTTTCATCATTGGGGGGTATTTGCCATAGTTGCCACGCTTGGCGAGCGGGTTGGCAACCGCAGTTTTTTTATTGTACTTTCGGCTATTATCAGGAAGATGCTGCTGCCCATCTCCCGCCTGTTTCCCTTTGTCGCCTTTTACGACACCCACGGGAGGATATGGGGTAGTGGATATTCTTGACCGCCACTACACGGCATCGTCGTACCATTGACATAAATTTGCAAAAATAACTGATTTTCAATAATTTTTTTCTCAAAAAGTACGCATTTCCGCACATTGAAACTTTGCAAAACGCTTTCTTTTAGTGAGTACTATGTACAAAAAAAATATGGACATTTAAATCGATGGTCCATATTGGAAATTTTAACCGTTATTTATGCATAGAGATGGTTGATTTTCGGTTTTTTTTATTCCTAGCACTGAAAATAATTTAATTAGTTTTAGATATATTAACAGTAAGCAAATTGTCTTGGAACCATCTAGAGAGAGTGTCCAAATCTTGCTGTGCTTCTTTAATGATCTGCTCGATGTCATTGCCAAATAAAAATAAACTAGTGTCGTCAGCATATAGTAATATATCACCTGTTAGGTTAAGGTTATGCATATCGTTTACGTATATTATGAACAGTAAGGGGCCAAGAATAGAGCCTTGTGGTATGCCGTAGGTTAAAGATTCGTGATTACTTTGTGTGTCACCAATCCCGACAATTTGCTGTCTGTTAGAGAGATACGACCGAAACATATCGTGGGCTGTTTCCCTGACGCCGATATCATGTAGGTTTTGGAGAAGCAGTATCAAATGCCTTTTTCAGATCGATAAATACCGAGTGCTGCGCGTTTTTCATCAATATTATTTTTCAGATTTGTCACCAGGTCGATTTTTGCAGTAAGTGTATTTGATTTTGTGCGAAACCCATATTGATTATTTGAAAGGAAGTTAATAGTTTTAAGATAATTATCTAAGCGGTTATATAATATTTTCTCGTCAATTTTAGAGATTATTGGTAGGACTGAGATAGGGCGATAATTTTCTGGGCCCGTCTTTTTTCCTGACTTAAAAATTGGACTTACTTTTGCTACTTTAAGAAAATCGGGGAAGAAACCGTTTTGTAAACAATAATTGATATTCTTTGTTAATTTGTTTAATATTAAGTTTTTGATGCATTTTATGGATTTGCAACTAATTCCGTCTAAGCTCGTGCTAGTATTTGCATTGAGGTTATCTATGATTTTACTTACTTCCTCTTCCGTAGTTGGAGTTAGATAGAGTAGTTCGTATGTACTAGACTTAGCCGTTTGAGGGCTAGACTGTATACATTTATGATTTTTCCTTATACGTTTTAATTTTATTTGCTAAAATACACCCTATAGTAGCAAAGTAAGTATTGAAATAATTACATATTTCTTTAACGTCTGTAATTGGACCCATATGTGTATGTAGTTTTGTAGGAGCAGAGCATGACTTTGTTTTGTTTCCAGCTAAGTTCCCGATTAACATCCACATCTTTAAAGGTTTTCTTTCACAGTTTTTAAAAGCTTTGAAATAATAGTTATTTTAGGCACTCTGGATTCAGTCACGGTATTTCGTAGGACAATCAAGTCTTTTCTTATTGATTCGTCGTTGGGATTTTTCTTGTAAATAGACCACACTTGATTTCTTTTGGTTATCATCTTAATTATGTCTTTATTAATCCAGTTTGATTTGAATGCATTTTGAATTTTGGTATTCTATGTTTATTTATTGCTTCCTTTATTATATGTTCTAGGCTTTCGTAGTCAGTATTAGATATATTCATAACTATACTTTCTACTGAGTGGTATAGAGCTGTTTAATATAAGGCATGATACTTTATTTTATTTTTCGTTTTTGGTGTATAATTACTAACTTCTATATATATTTGTTTGTGGTCTGACATTGGCGATTCTACTACAGTTTATGAAATTTATGATTTTTCAAATTGGATGAGACGTGGTCAAGAATTGATTTTTTTGTCGGTGTATCACGGGTGCCAAATTTTGTATCAATTTTGTTTAGGATTATGTGTCCATTTTCTTGTAGTATCCTTGTGTAGTTATTGATTGATTGGTTAGGATTAAGCAGATCGTAATTGAAGTCACCGAACACTAAAGCTCTTTGCCTTATCATTAGCTGCTATGAGTATTCCTCCAAAAAGCCATTATTGTTTGATTTTGGAGTTTTATATATGGCTCCAATGTCTAACGAGTATTTATCTAAATGAACCCATAGGTAATGATTGTCCTCTATACAAAGATCTTCTAAATAGTTGTGTTTTAAGCAATCCTGAACAAATATGGATACTCCACCTCTTCTGGTCTTTTCTCTTATATTATAATAATGGGTGTAAATTGGTAATTTCAAACTTTTGGCTTCAGATTCTGACTTAATCCAGGTTTCTGATAGTATAATTACATGTACAGGACTGGATATGTTATATTGTATAATGCAGTTTAATTCGTCGAGTTTTCCTGGCTTCACTATGATTCGTGCGTTAGCGTAAAGTAATTTTAAGTATTTAGGGCTTTTTATTAAGTTAGTGTATGAATCAGTTTCTTCATGAGTAGTGTTTGGAGTTATATCATCTGTATCTTGCATTGTTAGTTTTTTGGCAGATTTTTTGTAATTTTAAGTATACCTTTGACATATTTTATAGTAAGATCCTTTTCACCTCCATCTAATCGCCGTTTCAGTTCGTCTCTTAAATTACACTGATACTTTTGTTGGTGGTGGTGTGTTTTGAGGGTGTCTCATCAGAGTAGATTTTAATATTTTCAGATTTTATGTTCGATTTTTTACGTAGGATTGATTTAGCTACTTCGGATGTCGAGAATATAACCTTTATAGGTCTGGATTTATCAGGATTATATTTTCCTAAACGGATGGTTTTCGTCGGTTCCATGCAGTCTGGAACAGCCATTTTTATTATTTTATTTACTGCTTCGCTGTCATGGATGTGTCTCTCTTCATAGTTTGAGGATCGTATCTCTTTTATACCTCGTATAATAACATTTTTCTCCCTCTGAGATCGTTCGTAGATCTCCGATATTAAATCTTCATAGTTAAACGAAGGTGTAGTAATCGCGGAAGTCGATCCAGATTTTAGTGATGCTATTTCATTTTCAATAGTCTCCACTGTTTTCTGAATGTCAGCTCTGAAACCTGTAATGCAAGCTAACTCCGATTTTATTTTGACCTGTTCCGAGGACAGAAGATAATTGTAATCTTGATCATACTGATCTCTTCCTTTATTGCTGAGACATCTTGACCAATTTTGTTAAGAGTTTCAGTTTGGGTTTTAGCCATATCTTTCATAAGCGATTCCAGTTTAGCTTGAAATTTATCGAATTATCCACTCAAGTCATCATGCGGCTGTTTTCTCTTGGCGCGAAGAGTTATCTGGTTGGTATTATCAGATATGGAAATCTTTCGCAAATCTGGTTGTGAACCACTAGTCTTTTCGAACCTATTAACACCACTTGTTGTTGCTATCGAATCTATTGCATTCGTTATACGTATTAGGCGAATGCGGTGGTGATCGAATGACACTCAAAGTGTGTTATTGTGTTTAAAAATATGTTTACGTGATATGATCGGTGGCGCGTCCCACGTAGTATCACGACGAAAACGTGAGGAGTAACACTTGACATTCGCCACACACTTAATTATGTTGACAGATATCAATAACGACCTAAGTTGCGTAAATGAGTTATTACTAATAGATCGGGAGATGGTGACAGATCTCCCGACCTATAAATAAGAACCTGTGTAAGGAGCACTTGGTTTTGGTTTCACTTTTGTGTTCACTATTATTTCTTTTATAAAATTATGGTCGACACGTCCGTGCCGTAAGCTTCCTAAGTTGTCACCGAAATTAGACCTGTGCCGAGCCGTGGTCATAATATATAGGCTGTGACTTTACTTTATTTGATTTAAATACAAAACAAAAACAATATTCCAATGTATATTTATAGACAAAATATTGAAAATGTTCACATACCTGATGCGCCTGTTTTATCCTTGTCCAAGAAGCGTCTCCCTGAGACCAGGCGCTAGCAAATGAGCAGTGAGTGAGGTTAGCAGCGCGGATTTCAGTGCACGCCAGATGTTCCATGTTTTTAAAATCCAATTCGTTGCGACAGTAATCAAACATATGTATCATCTCATGAGCTAGTACCCCTTGCACCATCCCCTTTCTTGTTGAAACATTTTGACACACCACAATCTTGAACAAAAACATGTGATTGTTACATAGTCACAACAATAACAATTCGTCGTTGACGCCGCAAAGCGACGAACCTCAATTTTTCAAAAAATTACAGGAGTGCAAGAAAACATTTATTATTTCCTGATTACTAGCTATATATAATAAATTAAACATATTTAGACTTAATGGAAAATCTATACAAATAAATAAAATTGGGGTGTCTGTTTGTAACGTCAAAATAACAGCTTAGCTTTTCACTAAATGCATATGAAAGTATAAATGGTACTTATAACAAAAAACCGATTTTTAAAAATTTTGTCTGTCTGTCTGTTTGTTCCAGCTAATCTCCGAAACGGCTGGACCGATTTTGACCGGACTTTCACTGGCAGATAGCTGATGTTATAAGGAGTAACTTAGGCTACTTTTATTTTAGAAAAACAATTAGGGTTCCACGCAAAAAAATTAAAATCCATGAAATCCAATCGTAATAAATTACGCGCGGTCTAAGTCGCGGGGCACAGCTAGTTACAAATAAGATAAATTTTCTGATGAAAAAATGCTAGTAATCTGGGAATAACCAATGTTTCCTTGCTCTCCTGTAATTTTTTGAAAAATTGAGGTTAGCCCCTTTGCGGCGTCAACGACGAATTGTATGATTAATTTTGAAGAAGAGAACAGAGAAATTTAAAACGTTTTTTCATTTGAGGCATTCAATATCAGACCTCTGACTTTCCTTGGATGGAATCGGATGCATGTGTCCACGAACTAGGAACAGTGGCCAATTACTATTAGGTGGGCAGTTTGTCATATTAGCCTCTAAATTTTTACAGTTAAGAGTAATAGGATTTCCGTATCATCATTATTGGCATTTAACAGTACTTCGATGTAGATTTCACACGGATATAGGGAGAATTAAGTAAACATTAACATTACATAAGATTCAAACTGCCTCATATCTATTAGTTTTTCCTAATGCATTACTAAGTGTATATTTTTTTCAGGAAGCTTAGCAAGTTTCCGATATCGCTAAAGCTCTTGGGGAGCTTTCCCAGCATGCTGAGGTACATGGGACTAAATACCTCGCTGTTGATGACGACTGCAAGATACCTAAGTAGCGACAACAGTACTGGATACCTTACAGCTCAAACAATACGCCTATGTGTAGTGTGAAAATAGCTGGCAATTTCTTGAATAGTTATTATTGCCTTTAGTAAAATACGATTGGTATATAGGCTTTTTTCAACGCTCTTTTCTGACTTTACCAACACTTAAAGAAAAATCTGAGTTATGAAATCCATCAGAATTATAAAATTATTATTATTATTATTATAACTTGAATATTATTTACAAAAAATTTGACAGTCACAACATATATCAGAAGATGTGTTCTGTTGTGTACAACTTTATGTACACATAACAGAAATGCATATCCCAAGTCACAATAATGTAGCCAAAATTCATTTAATACAAACCCAATGTATATTGTGTATTAACTACATTTCTATCAGTATCATTATAATAGGCAAACTAATTGTTAGCATAATATTCACCTGATTTAACTCTGGATCATAGCCTCCACTAACTGAATAATCACAGACCTCACAAGATATATGTCTCCGAATGTCAACAGGGCTAAAAGTAAATATTCAGTAGGTGTTTATTAAAATTCAAACATCAAAGCCTGATATTAACATTAGGAATTACAGAAAAACATAATATTTAGCTTAACGTATAACTGCTAATAACAGATGAAAAACATTCAATAACAATTTTATATACGCTACAAAGGTTTGCCATAAAGATAAATTTACCCTATTTTCAACCGAATTTAATATAAATAAAATAGAACACCTGCAATGTAGTCGAAGTCAATTAAATACGCATTATTAAGGATAACTCAGAAACTACTGGTCAGATCTTGATCAAATTTATATGCGACCACGTGAGAAGCACCAGCTTTCAAATAAAACAAAGAATCGTCAAAATCGGTTCGCCTAGAAAAAAGATCTGAACACATTAAAAAAAATACAGTAGAATTTAGAACTTCCTCCTTTTTTGAAGTTGGGTTAACATTTAATGTCTGTTTCATAATAAAAAAGATATGTTATTTTTAAAAGTTAATGTGTTGAGGCGGCGTAAAAGAATCCATCACTTTTTCCCCATGGTTGTCATGCAGCTGTGGGAAATACCAGAAAACTCTTATATACAATACCAGCTTTTGTAACATCCAAAACTCGTAACGTTGATGTGCATAAAGATAAGGCTACTACTGCCAAGCAACAGCTAGCAGCAAGCAACCATCTTATAAGGAAGACTTATCTCGATGAAGTAAAATAAACCCGTAAATTTACATATATCACTTTAAATGGCCAATCAAGTCACTAGATAGTTACATAGTTATATAGTTAACATAATTAGATAATAATTATTATTAACATAATATAATATTTACATAGTATAATTAATAATCTTTGATAGAGTTTTGCATTTTATTTTATTTTGGAAATTCTAAAGGTATTTGAGTCATTAATAGAATTTCGCTTTGTTGTTCGGGTTCTTTGTGTTTTAGTTGTGGCCCTAATAGACCTCAAAGCATCCGCATTTCCGATTTCCGGATCAGGTATGTAAATCATTTTCCTATCATCTGAAGAGTCGGCAATCCTAATAACCGTGATGATATCATATTTGAAACGGGTTTTGGATCAAAGATCCCAAGCAGGTACTTATGGTCGGTATAATAGTAAATGACTTTTTGTACTGTGGAAACTGTATACAACTTTTGTATTTCAAACATGATTGCTACTGCTTCATTGTTCATGTTCATGTAGATACCAACGAACTCAAACCCATTTCATTTTATCTCACTTTTCCATATTACATTACCTATGTGTAACAATTATTTAATGGTATTTTCACTCATGTGTTGAATTTTTTTCTGAACGTTTCCCTTCTTTGTTTCATATTTTTTTTCCAGATGTACGTTTTTTATTGCAACAATGACAAAATTATGTCGATATCATACCTATGCGGGGAGTTGTTCGGAACACTATGCTTGCCCACAGAATAAATAATATTACTTATTGACGTTGAAAATTGTCCGACTAGGTAAGGGCAACCTAGATTGAGAGGTCAATTAACCGATCCAACTCAGTTGGACAGATTGGGACACATTTTCCCCGTTTTGTCATGGTGGATAATGGTAACAGAAACAGATTTCATTTTTTTTTGTTGCAAAATTATTACATCCATAGATTTGGGCTTGCACCGCGTGTATGTGGATTAGGGGTGAGTAGACACAATAAGACAAAAAACGCCGGCCAAGTGCGAGTTGGACTCGCACATGAAAGGTATCGTACCATCGGAAAACACGTTTCTAGGAGGGGAGCCCCTATCATTTTCAACTTAGTTTTATTATTTGTTGTTATAGTGGCAACAGAAATATACATTCTGTGAAAATTTTAACTGTCTACCTATTACGGATCATGCGATAAGGCCCGCTGACAGGCAGTCGGACGGACGGATGGACAGACAGTGGAAGGCTTAGTAATAGGGTCCCGTTAGTTACCTACCCTTTGGGTACGGAACCCTAAAAATGTAAGAGCGGCACAACATTTTGACATATAGGTACTACTTCAAATTTAATGTCCCATTACTCTTTACTTGTCACATATGAACTATAGGTTTAGATTGCAAGACAATGAGGCACATGCTTCAATCGCTCGTCTTTTTAATCAACAGACATTTACTTGCCTGAGAGATACACCATTATTTTTTTTTATATTTTACAAAATATAATGAATAGGTGCTTTATAATTAATTTGTCTTATTTTGTATTTAATTAAATAATGTTTTACAAACAAATCATTGTCACAAAAACATTACACTGGAGATAATAAGTGAAGAATTCGACAACATTGTTATTTGTCCATTATCAATTACGTCTTATTACTTTACCTAAGTCTTTCGTCAAGCCCTCAATCATAAATTGTAAGGTAGGGCACTACAAATACCCAATGACATAATTGTTACCTCCAATGTACCGCCTAATTTGTCTTCTTTCTTCTTCTTTCTTTTTTTATGGCGGTTTTTGATTATTCGCCAATGTCAGTGTGGAAGTGCACCTAACTTGTCTTGACGCCGCGCCTTATTTGCAATAGGACATTGTACTGGTTCATTACAAATATTTTCATTAGGTCTTGGGTTGTAATGCACAATAAGAAATGCTTGCTTTCACTACATTGAATGACACTTGCTCTTCTGGGCATAGTTAATGCAAATGTCTCATGTCTCATATCATGTGTAACACAAAAAGCAAAAAACTTGCTCTGTATCTGACATAATACTGGTACTAGGTGTCAAAACAAAATTTCAAGCAATCTTCAAAATGGTACCATAATAGCCATAATAGGGCTAATAATATTCCGCTCATCAAACATCACTGTTATTGGGACTGAGCTGAAGTTATTTATCACACAATGCCAACATCAATGTTAAAGTTACACTTAAAATACACATTTTATGGTTTAAAGTGTATGTATGTATACGCAAAAGAGCAAGAGCGCTAATACGATGCATATTTTTAACTCTCCTGTTTAATATTCTATTTTCTGCAGACTTCAAAAAGGAGACAGTACTCAATTCTACTGTATGTTTTTTTATGTGTGTTACCTCATAACTTTACTGGGTGAACCGATTTCAATGATTTGATTGCCGAGGCCCCTTTAAGTGTGAAGCTGTGGGTGAGGGCCCCCTTCACCCACACCTAGCTACACCACTGCACAACACTAAATTTATTAAATGTAGCTTATTATGCTAAATAGAAATGTGTATCTGTGATTTGACACAAAGTTGTTTTCTACCTACTTCTGTTTACCTTATTTTACAAGGTAATTAAGTACCTTCATGTCATATGTGTAATAATCCTTTTAAAAAATAGCACTCATTGTCAGTCACTTAGTTTTAAAAGCTTTTAAGTGATTTTCATATATAATGTTTTGTGTTCAGATGCCTTAAAAAATTAGTTTCTAGTCCGATGTTGATATGAGTATCAGCTGTTTTGTTCTGCAACATAATTGCAGCTCATTTCTAATAGCTGTGTAATTAATACTACATTATGTGAGAAGCATTTCTGAAACTAAACTATAAGAAGAAAAGAGAGTCTCTGAGACTCAAATAATTATCACATATACACACTTTTTTACTCCACAATCAATTTTGTTTAAATATTATAAGTAGTTTTGTATGTATACCTAATACAATCTGTATTGGTTCAACCATGCTTTGGTTATAAATCTAAATTTATTATTAACATAATACAATTATATAACATGTATGTTAGAACAGCAAAGGCTAATTTCTGAGAGGTTATGAAGAAATTTAGCCACCGCACTACTCTAGAAGTGAATGTATGTTATTTAAGAAATGTAAATAATTATTATATCTAATACACAACAGGAATTTACATAAATTACTGGAATGCATTGATAATACATTATTGCATGTATGAAATAACGGACACAGCTAGTCGCCAATCATTTCAATGATTTTCATAATAACTCCTATTTTTTCAAATTTTGAATGCATTTCTAAATGGCCAAAGATTATATTGCAGGCTACGTTGAAGGTAGACATTTTTGGTCTAGACTGCTGATCTAAAAGTACATTTATTTAATAATTATGCAACTAACCAACCAGAACTTTTAAGAGCAGCCATCATCACCTTTACAATAGGACCTGAAAAAATGACAATATTATCATATAAAGTGAACTCATTTTAATATTCGATATAAATAATCATTATTATTATGAAAAACTTACTATTTTTTACACAATCGTAAACATTTTTTTCACATTTAAACTTTTCAATGCCTTCTTTTCCTTCTTTTCCAATAAGCACATTGGTAATTTTACGTGAAAATGTGCCTCGTCTTTCAGGGTACAAGTCATAGCCCCAGGCTTCTTCTTTCTTACTTTTTGTATCACCATTACTTTTACTTTGTGATGTCTTATTATCTTCATTCGACATGGAATAATTTTATTTTGAAAAATCCGTTTTTATCAGGTATAAGTTAATTATTTATCGGTGATATATCTGCTTATGAACTTATTTATTTATTTTATTTATAATTTTCAAATTTCAATACGTTACAAAGAGTAATTTAGTCCTAGAAAGTAGAACATAGATAAATATATATGTAGCAAGCTACAGATACGACAGTGACTTTTAGTCAAGTTTCCCAACTACGCGTTTTGGCGCTGCAGTCGCCCATTTTGACAGATGAGTAATAAAAAAAAAATAAAAAAAAATATAGCTTAGAGATTGCAAGCACACATCCTTCAAATCATCGATATCGATGTTTAGTGGTGTTCTTATTTTATCGACATCGACAGAAGTGCATTATACAGGAATACTATTACTTAATGAAACACTTATAATACATTAACATTTAATTTTTATTCAAGCACACCAACATCATATACATACACAAATAATCTTAGGATTAAATTATAGGTACAATTTGACAAAAACAGAGCAATATTTATTGTACATTATATAAAGCAAGTATCAAATTAAATAAATTAAGCCACAGGAATCATATTTAATCATAGTGCTCAATATTTTACTTTACAAGTTACTTTTTATATTAATTTTAAAAACAGCTATAATTCAAATAGTTATGAATAAGTGAGTACCTTCCCTGTATAAGATAACGAACTTTTCGCTAGGATATGCTAAATTATTATTTGGTCTATATAACATTTGTTTGTTAGACAAGACAAAAATTTTTTCCTTAAGTTTGTAGTGTTTGGAGTTTTGTTTCATTATTAGAAATCCTATTCATTTTTCATCTAGGGTAAACCTGGTCATTTTGTTTTTTTAAATTGTTTTAATTATATTAATAATAAAGTTATTTGTTTAACATTCAACTTCTCTATACTTCGACAGAGATTGGACATTAAGCAAGCCTTTGTGAGGCTTAGTCACCAAAATTTTAATATTTTTATTTTTTCATGAATGTCACCTTTCAATATTTTATTATTTGTTGCACCAATTGTGCCCGTGTAACCTAATAAAAACTTTTTCAAAGCAAGCCAGGAAAACCTCAAAGTGCTTAATATTTTACTTTTCAAACTACATTTTACATTACTTCCA
Source organism: Parnassius glacialis (assembly GCA_033319125.1). Taxonomy (NCBI): domain Eukaryota; kingdom Metazoa; phylum Arthropoda; class Insecta; order Lepidoptera; family Papilionidae; genus Parnassius; species Parnassius glacialis. The sequence continues at coordinate 36,552,829 of JAVANC010000016.1, forward strand.
ATACAGCTATAATTCAAATACTTATGAATAAAGTGAGTACCATCCCTGTACAAGATAAGTAATTTTTCATTAGTGCTAATGTTTTGATGCAATCCTTACAACGAATACCTTTCGATATTTTCTGACAAAATGTATTCAGTAGTGTAAGCTGAGCAGTGGTCTATAATTTTTTCCATGACTACATCACCCACCAGCAATTTTTCTTTTGCACTTGATGATGAAGGGGATAGGAAACTACACTAACATTTAATAATGTGTCTCCATAATCCTCTTCACAATTAGAGAATGTGGACTAACCATGTTAGATAACATCAAATATTTAAAGGCATATATATATGTTTGCATCTAGGTCAACATTTCTATATTTTATAGCTATTATACATCCAAAAATAAATTTCAAAAGGGTCTTGGTTAATATTTAATGGATAATAATATTCTACATTATACTGTTCAAATAATAATTTGTAGACCCTTATAAAACTTTCAAGTTATCCATCCTTGTCGGGATGGTACGCGCTCAAGTCGAGGTTTTCTTTCTTGTATAGCATGTTTGCTATTATATAGAACGGAGTCTACTAAACCATTTTTATTTTATTTTATTAATGGCTTCAATCCAAAAAGTATGAAGTTGTGAAGTTTGTTTAATCACTCGTCTTAACTTTGCTCTTTGCACACCACCCGGTTATCCACTGACGCTGTCAGTGTGTCAACGACTTCTGCTGTTGAGGCCATTGTTGCGCCAGAGTTTGCATAGTGAAAATCATCTAAAAAAAGTACTTTTTAATTGAATTACTTTTACAGTTATTGCACCTGCAAGTCTTTCGCCAAAAGACACTTATTTGCTTACAACAACAGACTTTGTTAACCTTTATACAATTGTAGTGTGGCTCACGGTATCCACTAATGTAATACCAATTATAAATTTAATGTTACTAAACAGCACTTGGCAGATATAGGTTGTCTCATTTAATAACGTCATTACATGGCGACCTTGCCAGGCGAGCTAGCCACCGATAGTAATAAACTCATAATAAATATAAGACTTAATAAATACACACATTACCAAAATGAGGAAAATATTGCATAGAGCCATAAAAAGTTTTAAATAAATATTTAAAAAATAAAGCAAAACATGTAAAATTATAACGCAAAGAGACAGCTAAGAAGACTTGAGATGAGAAAAGAGGATTTTTTTAATAGGATAAGGGTGACAAATGAGCACACAGTCCACCTAATGGAAGGTGGTTGCTGTGGCCAATAGACATCTAATCTATCCTCAATTACGAATCAAAATGCAGATGCGTTCTCACCTGTGAGGACTAAAATGGAATGCCTCATTTCCAGTAAAAAGGGTCTCCGGTTCTCTACACTCACCATACGAAACCCAACAGCGTTAAGCTGCTATTTTACGCTGGTATTCTGTTAAAGCGTGGTCCTTCCCTGGTCATGCCGAACGATTCATGCTACAACTAAACCACTAATATAGCTGCAGCATAGCTCTACCGCTTAAAAAATGGATGACAGAGATTACTTTTTTTTCCCTCAGGTTAAAAAGAATATTGGTTGAGAGAATATAAATTGAAGTACACAGTGGTATTCACGAAGGGAATTTAATAACATTATCAAACCAACCGTGGAGCAAACCAAATAAGAACATAATTATCAATTATGTTCCTAAAAAATTATCGAAAAATTTATTCAAGTGATCAGTTTTAGGACTGAATTTTTTGTGTTTTATGTATAAGAAAACAGGAAAAATGTTAATTTCAAGGAAACCAAAAAACAATAGAAAACAATGTGAAATATATGTTTGATGTATCTACTAAATAATTACTGTATAAAACGCAAATTATATTTTGTATTATACATATTTTGAAATGTCAGATGAGTAATCTTAAATTCTCATTTAAAATTGCAATTTCATAAACTTAAAAATATAATAACTATAGTCTTCAATCTTTTACCATTACTCATTTTATAGATGGAAAACTATTAACACAAAGCAGGTGCTACTTGTATATTCATATCCTTATTATTTAAGCATGATTATTTTGATTTCAATGTGTAATGAAAAGTAAATTATGTGATTTATTACATATCATTTTTTTAAGGTCAAAGATTATTTTATAGTATATTTTAAGTGGCTTAGAATATTCCATAATGAAATACAATTTTGTTTCTAAAATTTGGAAACCATTTTACATTTTGAATAACTTCTGGATCTAGGTACAATTTAAATTAGAAAAGTTAAGTTACGTCTGTATAGGATTTCTCTGTACAAAATATTAATTTCATATAGTAATTAATTGTATTTCTATACCTGGTTTACCTAGTATTAGTAAAGATATTAGTAAAAAAAAATGTAATTTATACCAATTTTTTTTTCAAAATTTCCGATAAGTGTTTATTTCTTGACAGCAATTGGGCTTTAACAAGTCTTTGTGAAACTGAGTCATCTAAAGTGTTAGTTGCAATCTTTGTCAAAATATTAACCAAGTTTCTCTTCTTTGATACTATTTTCTTCACTAATGTAACCTGTAATGAAATAAATAAAATAATTAAGAATCATATTTTGTTACTGAATGATAAACATAGAAATATTAATTTATTATTTAGAACTTTTGATGTGTTTGATTTGTTTTCACCACCCTATAAAAGCCCTTGCATTTAGAATAAGACTCATTATAGTTCTCATCGTAGTAATGTAATCACGTAGTTAAGGAAGTCAGTATTGCACTGAATTAGTTTTAATACATTATTGTAATGTAATAGTTATTAAATGTCATCGAGACATATTTGTAGTTTTTAAAAAGCTTCAGCACCACTCCCGAAACTTATATGGCGCAGCCAGCACACAGCTTACAGCTGAGTTCAAGTACACTCAAATTGGTCTTGTCCACAGTTCCGGATATCCTCGAACCAAATAAGTTTATTAAATCAGGAGCTGAAGAAACCTTCCTATCTAGACAAGAGCAGCTCTACGGGTAGACATGGCAGTGAGCGGACTTTAAGTAAAGCTTTAACTATCCTGTCCCATTCTAGTTATTTCCTGCGGTTATTTCTTTATGGCTCTATGTTGTAACTTTTGAACTAAATTCGTTGAAAGTTATTTGACTTCTGCACAAAACTTGACAGTTATTAATTAAGTAAATGTTATTATAAATAAAATAAATTGGATTAAATAAAAACAAAATATATAATAGTAAGTAAATATAATCTTAAGAAGTGCTAAAATTATAGAAAAAGAATAATTAACAGAATATTTTTGTATATGTGGTATGTATAACGTGGTAGAGCCATGCTGCAGCTATATTAGTAGTATAGTTGTGCTCTCACAGAATACCAGCGTAAAATAGCAGCTTGACACTGCTGTGTTTCGTATGGTGAGTGTAGAGAACCAGAGACCCTTTTTACTGGAAAAGAGGCATTCCATATTAGTCCTCACGGGTGACAACGCATCTGCGTTTTGATTCGCAAATGGGGATAAATATAGATGTCTACGGGCCACAGTAACCATTTACTATCAGGTGAACTGTGCTCTTGTGTCCCCTTATCCTATAAAAAAATATACATGTATTGATTTTTTTTTAATAAAAATGGAACAAGGAAGACTATGTCACTTTCTTCAAATTAGACCTAAGGATCTAACAAGCTTGATCATCGTGTTTGATGGTGATCAATGTATTTCAAGTTTATTTATTAAGAAATGTGAATATATTATAAGATTTTTTATGACGTAAACAAAATTACATATACAAACAATATACTATATATTTTATTGTGTAACAATTACATTATAGGAAAAGATGCATCTCTTTTTAATTTTCTGGTGATTCTAGATCAAACTGCAACTGAATTAGAAAATATTCTTAGTGGTTTCAATAGCTAATTAAAAAAATTTAAATAAATTATAGTTAAGCAACTTCAGAATCCACGCATAATAATTCAGAAGGTTTTAGATATCCATTCATTTTGCAAATAATTTTAATTAGATTTAACCACAACATTAAATTGAGAATTACATGGAGCAGAAAATAATTCCTATGGCCTTATAATATTAAAACTTTCACTGTCCGTTTTTCAGACACAATAGTAAGACAATAGCAGTGCCCTATATGTAGTGCACGGGACAGCGAAAGGGTTAATATTGGTATGATACTTAGAGATGGCCATGTTAGTGTAAGTGATGAAAAGTAGATTATAATTAAGGTTTCAGATTTAAATGTTACGCATGAGCAGTTAGAATTTAATATTAATAGATACATGAACTTAAATACTTAAATAAGCATGTTAGAATTATATTGACAAAAAAAACTCTAAACATTCAATTAATATAATGTTTCAAACTAAATTTGAAATAAATTCCAGTATTGAACAATTTGAACAGTTATCACCTTCATTTAGAGTCAAACAAGGCATTCTAAACTCCCTAAGATATATTATTAAGATTATTACTGGTAACTTTGATTATAAAAATGCTATTAAGTATGAAAATATGATTGGTAATTTAAAAACTCGTTGATACACACTAGTGAACAAGATTACCTTAATGAAATAAATAGAATCTCTTGTTAAAATAAGTACCATTTACAAGAAATAATTTTATCAAGATTGATTCAAATTCAAATTTATTTTTATTTGTGAATACAAGTAATATACTACAGGTAACATCTTTGAAAAAGATACATGTCATTGTAATGTGCCTATTGATGCATTGCTTAAATATTAATTAATTGAGTAATAACATTTCTTAGTTAGATATGTTTTAAATTTATGAATATTCTCCGTTTGTGAAACATAGATGGAACTTTATTGTTGATTTTAAACAGCGTGCTAAAAACGCTTTATCTAAATAAAGCTGTCTGATGAAATTGTATAATTTTACTGTCAATTACTAAATAATCATTAAATATTTCCAAATTAGTTTTTATAAATGTTACATCTTGATAAATATGCAGTGTTGGAAATGACAGTAATTTAAATTTTTTAATTCTTGATATATTTGAGAGTTAATGATATGTAATTTTATTAATATTTACAATTTATTTTTACACAATTTCCAATCACTCTACACTAGATGGAATGAAATCGAAACTTCTGTAATCTTTAGCAAATTAGGATATTTACTTATAGATATTGAAGAATTGTTAAAATTATTAAAATCAGCAGAGTTAACAAATTAATTGATATACCCCATAAGTTATAACAATAAAGTAAAAATAGAACAATATATAAAATTGAGGGAAGTCAAATAACATTTGTTTTAGATACCAATTATACAAAAAATTAATACCCGTCACGTTACCACTTCCTCTAAACTATAATTTTAATTGTTTAATACTCATACCTACTAGTAAAAGGTTCTGAAACAGTCTCGTTCGCTCAGTCTTGCAACTACCTATATTCCTCCACTATGACGACAAGTCACAACTTTAAGTTGAAGATGCTTGTATGAATGCTTTAATGAGATTCTCAGATAGTACGAGCTCCTGTCTTCCAGTACCAGCCGAAAAGCAGATCTATCATCTTGGACATTAGTGATTTAAAAATCTTGAACATTTAAATAACCTTTTAAAATAAGGAAAGTGAAATAAAATATAACTGTGAAAAATTTATAAATGTAAAAAGTGTTGTGATTTAGAAGATGTCAATCACATCATTATTTGTTAAAACAGAACTAAAATTTAACCATATTCGAGCAGCAGCTTTGAAAATTTGTAATAAATTGTTGCTTTTTTTGCAAGGTTTGTTCTTGTGATATTTTTATAACGATTTAAGCAATCAACTATACAATTTTTTGTCTTTCAATAGTTACAGAGACAATTTTTTTAAGTGACTGCCACTTTATACCATGTAGTGATAATTAAAAATGGCTGGTGAAGTAATCACAAAGTGATGCAATGTTTTTTAATAAAAATGTATGGTTCAATACTGCATTACTGGAGTCCACTTGATACCCACTTAGAAATCACAACTTTCAGCAGTCGAAATTGTACCATGATAAGTAATAAAATTACTCGCCTGTTGCTGTCAGAGGCACACCATGAGCTATTAATCGTTAGTAAGCAAGCATGGATAAGACCTATCGAAGTTTTCTGTCTTATCAAGAAACTGTTCTTTGGAAAGTTCAATGATCTGGGGACTTATGGATACTATGAAATACATCCACAAGTTTCTTAAATTATCGTTTTTAGGGAATCTGCACCAAGACAGCACTTTTCGTATTCCATACAATATGCACTAGACCAGCACAAAAACAGAATATTGTTATTCTCACAAATAGCGGAGGAAACTTTGCGTCCAAGATCTCAACGCAACATAAATGCGAGGAAATACACTTCAATACACTTGCGCTCGTATAAAACTCATAACTCGGACGACAATTAGATAAATATTAAATAATGGCGGCTGGCGGCAATCAATATCGATAATTTTGACAATTTGCTTTGACAATACAATATGGCGTTTTTTTAAAATGGCGTCCGTAGACAGAGAATAAACTAGCGACGGTAGCGCCAAATGGCATAGAATGGAACTAAGCTGTCACGGGCCTGAAGTAGAAGTAGAAAACGATTACTGATATGTGATTAGCTGATTAGGTGACATTGACATGACAGTTGATATGGCCTGTCAAAATATATCGGTATACATACCATAATATCGATATCTTTTAATCTTTTATCTTTTAATAATAATCTCAGTATTCAAATACCTTGTATATTATGTTTGATGTTACATACAAGTATTTGACTAAAGTAATTATCTTTATGTTCCTTTTAATAATTGTTTATATTCTTACAGATGATTTATACCTTTGAAGCTGCTGCCAGTCATAGGTCTGAGTATTTTTATTTTAAATCCGACATTGACGGGATGGTCATAACGCTATCTATCGAAAGCCTTGTGATTTAATTAGTATTTATCATAGTCAGCACTGACGACACTTACGCGATGAAATGAGGCGATATATGTCTTATATCGTCAACACACAGTTTTTTATATATTATTTTAATGTTGTTTTAATATGTACGTTAAATTACGTTTTTTTTAAATTATATTACAAATGCAATTTTGAATATTTTATGATAAAATGTCTATACGAATAACCTAACATATTGATATGAAAATAAATTATTTTTTTGTGTAACTTTGTATAATTGTGACATGAAGGGGCATATAATTACAGGCTTTGATCATGAATATCAGCGTATAGGTTATCGGTATAATTTTATATATATCGATACAATATAAATCGATATATCTTTTCGTAGTTTGCCCATCCCTTAACAGTGAGAAAGTGAGAATCTTCTTTTAAATTAAAAGCAAAGAAATTTTTGACCATAAGGCTAGTCTAACGTGTAATTTGTTATATAGAATAAGGCTGACGAACAAGCACACAGTCCACCAGAAGGTAAGTGGATGCTGTGGCATCTACATTTTATAAATAATCAAAATACAGATGCGTTATCACCCCTGAGGACTAAGGTGGAATGCCTCGTATCCAATAAAAAGGGTATCCGTGGTTCTTTACGCTCACCAAACGAAACGACGATATTCCGTGAGAGTGTGATCCTTTCCCGTTCGAGCCAACTCATTCGTCCTACAACCGTAATCACAAACTATAGTGTTTGCGTTATAGTTGCGGTATAGTTCATATATATATACTATATATATAGAAAAGTGTCCCTAAAACGTGTCCAATAAGGGTGGCGCTGCAGTAGCATAGGATAAATTAAAAAAAAGCTAAAGTAATTAGAATAAGATGGAGAAATAAACAAGGACCGACCAATCCGCTTGGTTTTGTACTACGTAAATAGTTGAGATTTTGTATACTGGCATTTTACTAACTACTCTAATCATGAAATTTTTTAAATATTCAAATTCAGGTGACTTCACTCCGTTCACAACAGCTATCTTCATATCGTAGTTTTTCAGACGCCAGCGCTATTGTGGTAGGTTTTGGAACCTCTATTTTCAGTAAATAGTACGACACTTTTTCAACTTTCGCCCCTTGTAAGATAGTTCTCCTTGTACTCTACACTCCATACGTTATAGCATGGTGCGGGTGACAGCTTACACTTTTGGCGTGTCTAGAGATGGAACATTGTTAAATCGATTTTAAAAAGGCGATTAACGATGCACAAAGCAAAGCAAAAATTATCGATTAGCTATCCATATAAAAATTAAAACCGAAACATTATACATATATCTTTATAAACTACAATGCATGTAAAATTAAGTTAAAGTTTAATACAAATTATTACATAATAGTTATATAATAGCTGTTCCCGGACGTCGCCCGCCTGGTATTTATTACGATTAGATTTCATGGGATTTAATTTTTTGCACGAAATCCTAATTTTTTTCCATAATAAAATTAGCCTGTGTTACTCCTTATAATATCAGCTATCTGTCAGTACCAGTTATAAGCTGGAACAAACAGACAGTAAGACAAACATTTAAAAAATTGTTTTTGTCTTTTTGTTATAAATACCGTATATACTTTTATATGTATTTTTTTTATAGGATAAGGGTGAAAAACGAACACACAGTCCACCTGATGGTAAGTGGTTGCTGCGGCCCATGGACATCTACATCTATCCTCTGTTACAGATCAAAATGCAGATGCGTTTTCACCCGTGAGGACTAGGATGGAATGCCTCATTTCCAGTAAAAAGGGCTTCCGGCCACCTGCGCTCACCAAGCGAAACGCAGAGGTAGACCTCTACTTCACGCTGGTATTCTGTGAGATCGTGGTACCACCCCGGTTCGAGCCGGTCCATCCATGCGACAGCAAAAGCTGCCACCTGGCTCTACCACTGTTAAAAAGGTAGTTAGTTTAGTAAAAGGCTGTTATTTTGATAAAACAAACAAACACTGCAATGTATAGATTATACTATGTATTAATTTGAAAATAAAAATAATCTTCCATTTCATGTCAATGAGGGCTAATAATCTTCCACTCATCAGATGTCGCTAGTTGTGACTGAGGTAAAGTTTTTTGTTACACAGTGTCAGTTAATTGAGAAATCAGTTTTAAATAATAGTTTATCATTATTTAGAGTACTATATTAACACACAACACAATGCGTCAGTGGTTTGATTTTTAATTTCTTGCACATTATAACTGTTATTTTTTTTAAATCATTTTTTAGTTATATTTATATACTCTATTGCAATTACGAAGTCCCTTTTGACACTTTTTAGAACGCAACTCTTCACGTTTCGCATAATTTCGAATAATAATCAATTTGTTCATAGTCGTAAATCATCATTTAAAAATACACAATCAATCTAAATCATTATACAATTAATTCACACACACAATCAACATATTGTTTTTAGACATCGTGCTCAAAATAATTAAAACTTTAAAAGATAATAATATTTTACTGCCGTTTTGCGTTTACGTTCTATAGTTTTATTTTTACTTTTTTACATAGTGACGTGACTAAAAGAATCGTATAAAATCGATTATAGACGGATTCTTTTCGTGAGTGAAAATCTGTCAACACTGCGTCCACCTCGTGATCACGACCGCCATTTTGTTTGTCTCTTCAATACGAGAGAGCAGAAGCCTTGTATACGATACGCGTGTTCAGTTTAGTTGATTTTGTGTTGTGTTTTTATTTCGTTCTTGTTATTGTAGTTATAACTGTTTGATAATCCTTTCGTTGTTTTTAAGTTTTGACTGTTATTTGGTTTGTTTTTCTTTTTTGTATTTATAAATACTATGGCCGAAACTAAGACCACTAAAAGAACAGTGATGCGCAGTCAAGCGCGAGAGTTTGTAGTACGCCTACAAGATTACTTTGAAAGAGAATATCAGAATGGATGTCCATTGTTGCCACTTTCATAAGTGACAAACCGAGTAAGTGCAGCTCTTGGTATTAGTCAAAGAACAGTTTCCCGAATAAGTAAGGAAAAACATGGTAAAGATTTAATGGAAGATAACAAATTAAAATCGCTACTTAAGAAAAAAGTTAGAAGACCAATAGTTACACATATCGACAATTTTGATAACGACGCCGTTAGAAACCATATCTATGGCTACTATAGTAGGAACGAATTGCCGACTTTCGATAAATTGTCAAATACTTTACGAGAATCTGAACTTCTTTCTGGAGGGTTTTAAAAATGTTGGCTTTTCTTATAAAAAATATGATAAAAGGCGGATTTTGATGGAACGTAGAGATATAGCTTTAGCCAGATTTATTTTTCTAAGATCAGCAAAGTCCATTGCTGTTTGGAATAATGTTATATTTCTAGATGAGACGTGGCTAAACGCTAATTATACAGTTGGCAAGATATGGACAGAAGACACTCCTCACTCCTCCACAAAAGTACCTAGTGGCAAAGGCGAACGCTTAATTATTTGTCATGCGGGTTCCATGAAGGGATTTGTTCCGAACTGCCTCTTGGCGTTTAAATCTAAGAAAATTGTGGAATACCACGAAGAGATGAATTTTGTTAAATTTAAGGAATGGTTTTGTACCTTATTGACCAACTTGAATGAGCCATCGACGATCATTATGGATAATGCACCGTATCATTCAATACAAATAAGTAAGCCTCCAACTTCTAGCAGCAAAAGAGCCGATATTGTGAAATGGCTGAATGACAATAATATTGTTGCTGACATGTCCATGTTAAAAGTTGAGCTGCTGCATTTGGTTGCTATAAATAAGCCAGCTAGACCAAAATACGTATTGGACGAAATGGCTAAGGAAGCCGGACACAATGTAATGCGCCTTCCATCCTACCATAGTCAATACAATGCCATAGAATTAATTTTGGCGCAAATTAAAGGCAAGAATTTAAACAAATCTTTTTTATAACTTATTTTTACCTATTTTAACATTTTATCTGTTGCTATACTAACACGCAAACCTTTATTTTAGGTTATGCGGCTCGTAAATATACCATCCCACCGTTAACTGCAAACAAAATGCTGTCATTGTTGCAAGAAGCTTGTGATAGTGTTACTGCCGCGAATTGGGAAAGTGTGGTTTTACGAACAAAAAATTTGATTTTCGCTGATTGGGACAGAGACATACATATCAATGCCGTCATAGATAACCAAATTATAATAAAAACAGGGAATTCTACAGACAATGATGAGGGTGATTACGACGATACCGACCATGAAATATCGATTTCGGCTAGTGATGATGAATATGTTCCATCTTGATAAAAATATCATGTAATATTATCTAATTAAAATTAAAAAACAGTTTTATAAATTTTAATTTGATGCTACTCCTTTTTCTGTCAATACGATTGGGAATATATCTAGATTCTACCTTGTCGTGGTCGCAGCAGTTAAAACAAGTGAGCAAAAAGGTGTTTGCTACTATGGGTTTACTTCGTCGTTTACGTTCTTTTCTCCCCATTCCCACTAAGATTATGTTAGCACAATCCTTACTTCTCTCTATTCTCGATTATGCGGACGCAAGTTATCTCGATTTAACTGAAGACCAACTGAACAAACTTGAGCGAATTCAAAATATTGCTATTAGGTTCATATTTGGTTTGCGCAAATATTATGATCATGTATCCGAATATCGTTTACAGCTCAAGTGGTTACCCATTCGCTTTCGCTGCAATCTGCAAACTGTATCTCTTTTGTACTGTGTGTTGTTCAATCCTTTGACTCCAAGCTACTTGAAGGAAAACTTTAAGTTTCTTGGTCATGATCGACCTGACAGAGTTCTTCGGTCAGCCGGCGAACTAATTCTAGAACCATGTTCATTTCGAACAAAATTCATGAAATATTCTTTTACGAGCCAAGCCATAAGGTTATGGAATGAACTTCCACTCCAAATTCATCGTGCACAAACTTTGGAAAGATTCAAAAGTGACGTCAAGAAGCATTACCTAACACTTTGTGGTTATTGATAACCAATTCTAGCAACAGATAGTTATTCTGTGTTTTTTTTCCTCTTTGTTTTGTATTTATTTATTTATTATCTATGTATATTATATACCTATTTATTAATATGTATGTTTATTTTATTATTATTTTTTTATGTATTATTGTGGTCTTTTAACAAAATATAGTTTAGTTTATTTGATATTAGTATGTAAGTGTAACATAAAACGCACCACCTCCTACTGTTCTTAATTCCAGTTTCTCTTTAGCCCAAAGGTTGTCTGGAAGAGATCGCTCTTTAGCGATAAGACCGCCTTATTGTACATACGTATATATTAAGTTTTCTCTGTAATGTATTTATTCGTTGTATATGTGTGGTGTACAATAAAGTATATACTACTACTACTATGATTTTAATTTGTTTGTTATAGTAATCGGAGATCAATATCGTCAAGTATCGACTATGACGGTACTTTACTAGTACTTGATTATTGACATCTGTCAAATGGGATTTCGTAATTGGAATAGAGTATAGTTTGGTTTATTCATTCCTAATGTAATTAATATAAAATATAACAAATAATACAGAAAGAAACGGTAAGGATTATATTTTCCTAAAAAATTATCGTCCCCGCTATGAAATCTGTCAAATATTTTACCTCACTATAAAGTGGCGCCGCCCTGGTGACAGAAAAAGTGGATGCCCTCATTGCAACATTCATATTGACATTTAAACAAATAAAATTGCTGCCAGCATCTGTAATTTTCAGTACGGCGTAGACTGTACCGACAGCTTTTCAAGATACGAGTTATTATAATAAGAAGTGCTAGCGAAAACTGTAATATAGGTACGGTATGGCTCAAACACTACAAAATCATATAAAATGAGTTAAGTTGATGCCAGTTACATCGCGAAATGCTTAGATTTTGACAGCCTACTCAGCAAACAGTCAATGATGTTAGTAGGTATTTCATTAGGTGCGAACAAAACTTGAGACTTTTTATTTAGTTTATTTGAAAAACTAGTATTGCTGGTCAAGTTCAGTCAATTTCTGTTTATTCAGTCCTATTATGTTTAGGAATTGGAAAATCTGGGGGCACGGTAGTGCCCCCGCCAAGTCGAGCAAAAAAGCGGCACGGCCGTACCATCCTTTTCTCGAAGCAGTTCAGGCCATATCTGAAACTCTATAACTTCGTTATAGATAAAACTAGAAGCCTGAATTTTTACTTACCAAGTAGACATTGTATGAACTCGGTAAATTTCAAATTTCATTGAATTTGAACCAGTAATTTAAGAATTATAACTAGTCAAAATTTCTTAATTTTGTCACTCACTGACTGACCGATCATCAAAACTCTAAGGCACTTCTAGCAGACATAGAAACTTCAAATTTGGAATACAATTATTGTTTAATATATAAATCAAGGAAAAATTAAAATATTTCACAATTTCGGTCCAGTTTTAGATAAACACCAACTGCATACATAACTTTGTAATCCCATATAAACATACAGTATTACAAAGTTACATTTGCAGTGAATGAATCAGTGTACCTAAATATTATGTATAATGGAAAATGGAATAATAGGTGTAAATAGCTACCTAGATATAATATCCACAAAAAGAAATGAGATGCCATCAAAAACATAACTTGTAAATAAGCCAAGTCTCGCAACTCAGTTCTTCTACCGTAAAAAGTTTTGAGATCCATGTAATACAAAGTCGGTTAATTTATTCAGTCCATAGATTGATACATAGATTGACTTGGCAATCGCACTAAACAATCTAATTTAATATAATATGTATTACTTGTGAGATTTATTGTGTTTTCTTGCGATTTCCAAGTCAATCTATGTATCAATCTATGGACTGAATAAATTAACCGACTTGGTATTACATGGATCTCAAAACTTTTTACGGTAGAAGAACTGAGTTGCGAGACTTGGCTTTTTTACAAGTTATGTTTTTGATGGCATACAATTTTTAGTGGGTACTTGGGTAAGACTTTCCATTAACTCCCATCGAGTTGGGGGTTGATAAGTATTTTTACAGAGAAGTTACACTATTATAAGCACACACACAAAGTTACAACATGCGGAAGCGCGTAATTTTTGAGAAAAAAGTTATTGAAAATCAATTATTCTTGCATTGTTTATGTCTAATCCTACAATAAAACTGACGCCATTTTTATTGTTCTTGCCAGTAGGGATGTCGATTCTTTCCGAAAAAGATCGATTTTTTTAAATAGATTCGAATTGTAAAGCTGATGTATCGATTCCCAAAAAATCGCTTTCTAAAATATCTATATTTTTTCATGTTTGCATTTATAATGTAAATATAAATCCATTTTATGAGAAAAAAATCCCCTTCATCATAAAATATAGGGGGACTGATTCAGAAGGATTTCTGTATCTATTTTGAGATTGTACTTGACCTCCGTTGGTTGCAGTTCATATGTTATCATTTAATTAATATATTAAAAGTGATGTTGACATTAGTTGTTTTTTTTTTATAGGAGAGGGAGCAAACGAGCATGCGGCTCACCTAATGGTACGTGACTACCGCCGCACATGAACAACTGCAACAACAGGGAATTGCAGATGCGTTGCCGGCTTTTTAAAAAGGAGTAGGCTGGTTGATTCTACAAGGAAGTTGTGCGAGGAAGAAAACATCTTCTAAATCGCGCAGTGGTGGACCGCCAATCATCGATGCGAAGAGTCGAGAGGGGAATCGACGGAAACCTAATATCCGTCCGGATGAGAGGCCAGCAGAAGGTCCAACAGGGAAGGTATATGATCCTCCACATCTGGAATCCGCGTAGGCGAAGTAACCAGTTGTGTCAGACCATATGCCCAAGGCATTTTAATATTTTTTCAGTTTAATATTTTGTTATATCAAAGCTGTGTTCATGAATTATTTATTGTAAAAAATCCTCCTTTCTTCATATTTTTCAACTTCAATTCATATTTTGTATGTGAAAATTTATTGTTAAAGACATTAGTTTAATATTTTGTTATAATAAAGCTGTGTTTATGAATCATTTATTGTAAAAAAATATTAGTTTACCGTGTAGTAACAGTCTCAGAATATCCACAACCCCATATTATCATCCCGTGGGTGTCATCGTAAGAGGCGACAGAGGGAAACACATCAGCAGGTGGACTGATCTTCCTAATAACTGCAGTAGCTAACCCACTTGCCAAGCGTGGTTACAGCTTTAGATTGATTCATAGCCGTTTAAGTTTACCGTTATGGTATTAGCTTAACATTTTGTAATGTTAAAGTTTGTTATTATTCATTTATTATAATAAACTCATTCATTTATAAAAATACTAAAATTTACTATTTTTGTAAAGACATTAGCTGTGTTATTAATCTATTAACGATATAAACATTAGAATAAAAATATTAATTTTATGTGTTGTATTGTCAAAACTATGTTAAATCTTTATCTATTTCCTTTATTTTCATTAAGTTCAAAAAATATAGAATAATGTACCAATTATTTGTGTTTAATTTCATTCATGTTAAAAAATATAATTCCTATTTACAAATTATGAATCACACTTTATGTATTAGGTTAATTATTAACAACTGACTGTTAAATTAAACATTTGAAACATTTAGTTACTATGCAATTATCTTTAAAAATGTTTCAATTGTTTAATTCACAGTTCGTTGTTGATAATTAATCCTAGTACATAAAGCGTAATGAATGACCATGAACAGAGGTGTATGTGTTATACGAACGCACACATTCTCACAATATTATAGCGAAACGACACCAGAGGGCGCTAGTACTCCTCGGTTGACAGATTTCACACGAGTGGGCTCTCTTTTCCTGTATAGGACAGTTACTATACTCTTTGATTTGATTCTATGGAGTAAACGTAGTGATTATATTCTCATTAATTTTAAAAATTTAACTAATTTTGTTACATATTCATCACAGTTCACAACCATCAACCAAACCAAAAAATATACTACCCTCTAATTTCTTACGAGCCCGTCAGGGTACATGTACTTTGTGCTTACGAATTTCGTATACGAACATTTCGTAATATGAAAGATCACAGCACGGTTACGTTGTAGTAGTACTGGAGGTGGGCAAAGTGTATCTGTATGTATATATATATATGTGTATATGTATGTATATATTCGGGATTAGAACATTTGCATCTTGATCACTGAAATGTTCCCAAACACTGATATGTTTCATTTGGCTCATTAGTATCATCGACTCAAAAGATATAAAAGAAAGAATTTTCCGAATACATTAAGTTGCGCCGCGGGCGTTTATTACTGACTGATTTATGAAATGTTATGTGGCACGGAACCCAAGGGGCAAACAGCTGGCCGACTTCATGGAGAAAGAGGGACTCTTTATGATGAACTCTTTCTTCAAGAAGCGGCCCCACAGAAAGCGGACCTGGTCGAGCCCCGACGGTTCGACAAAAAATGAGATTGACTTCATTATGACGACCAGACGACAACTGTTCAGTGATGTCTCAGTGATCGCGAGGGTGAAAACCGGCAGCGATCACCGAATGATTAGAGGCACACTGAACCTAAATGTTAAGTTGGAGAGGTCTCGTCTGATGAAGTCAACGCTCCATCCCTCTCGTGCTCTAATCCAAAGTCCCGAAACCTTTCAGCTCGAGTTACAAAACCGTTTTCAGTGCCTAGAAGACTGCAATGAAGTGGACGATATGAATGACAAGCTCGTGGAAACTGTCCATGCGGTCGGAGCTAAGTTCTGCAAGACCCGCCGCAGAAGAACACAAAAATTCTCCGATCACACTCTCATGGCTATTAGACGGGAGATGAGGCTACATTCTTCAACAGATTTGACAGCATACAGGCAACTGAACAGACAGATCTCCAAATGCATGCGGCGGGACTTACGCAACTTCAATACAACTCGTATTGAAGAAGCGATCGAGCGGAACCAAGGCTCCAAAATCTTTGCCAGAGAGCTGTCTGTCAGAAAGAGCCAACTGTCAAAGCTGAAGACCGAATGTAGCAGCATCGTTTCCGGGGCACCTGAGATTTTGAGTGAGATTGAGAGGTTCTATGGGCAGCTGTACACATCATCGTTGGAGCCACACGCAAGTGTGAGTAACGATCCAAGAGCGAGTCTTATCCGACACTATTCCGAAGATATCCCGGATGTCAGTCTGAGTGAGATTAGAATGGCTCTCCAGCACCTTAAAAACGGCAAGGCCCCAGGCGAGGATGGAATTACAGCGGAGCTTCTGAAAGCGGGTGGAAGACCGGTACTTGAAGTCCTTCAGAAGCTCTTTAATTCCGTCCTCCATGGTGGCATGACACCGGAGGCGTGGAGCAGAAGTGCGGTGGTCTTGTTCTTCAAGAAAGGTGACAACGCTCTCTTGAAGAACTACAGACCGATTTCCCTTCTGAGCCGCGTCTACGTGCTGTTTTCGAGAGTCATTACGAATCGTTTCGCGCGCAGACTTGACGACTTCCAGCCTCCCGAACAAGCCGGTTTCCGAAAGGGCTTTAGCACCATAGACCACATACATACCCTACGGCAAATTGTACAGAAGTCCGAAGAGTACAATTTTCCACTATGTCTGGCGTATGTGGACTATGAGAAAGCCTTTGATTCCGTCGAAATTTGGGCGGTGCTGCAGTCCCTTCAGCGGTGCCAAGATGACTGTCAGTATATCGAAGTGCTGAAGTGTTTGTACAGTAGAGCTACGATGGCTATCCGAGTACAGAACCAGAATACGAAACCTATCCAATTGCGGAGAGATGTAAGACAGGGTGATGTTATATCCCCGAAACTCTTCACCGCTGCATTGGAAGACGTTTTCAAGCTTCTGGACTGGAAAGGATACGGTATTAACATCAATGGCGAGTACATCACTCACCTTCGATTTGCCGACGATATAGTCCTTATGGCAGAATCGCTGGAGGACCTAAGCACTATGCTCAATGACCTCAATAGTGTCTCCCAACGGATAGGTCTTAAGATGAACATGGACAAAACGAAGATTATGTTTAATGTCCATGTCACACCTATGCCGGTAGTTGTTGGGAGCACTAAGCTCGAAGTTGTTGACGAGTATGTTTACCTGGGACAAATAGTCCGACTAGGTCAGTCTAACTTCGACCGAGAGGTCAATCGATGGATTCAACTCGGCTGGGCAGCGTTCGGGAAGCTACGACACATATTCTCGTCAGACATACCTCAAAACCTTAAAACGAAATTGTACAACCAGTGCGTGTTGCCAGTGATGACATACGGAACTGAGACGTGATCCTTCACTGCTGGCCGGATGAGGAAGCTCAAGGTCGCTCAGCGAGCTATGGAGAGGGCTATGCTCGGAGTTTCTCTGCGTGATAAACTCAGAAATGAGGATATCCGCAGTAGAACCAGAGTGACCGACATAGCCCAACGGATTAGTAAGCTGAAGTGGCAATGGGCCGGCCATATAGATCGAAGAACCGACAACCGATGGGGAAGAAAGGTTCTCGAGTGCAGCCTCGTACCGGTAGGCGAAGTGTAAGGCGTCCCCCCACGAGATGGAGTGACGACCTGGTAAGACATGCAGGAAGTCGATGGATGCAGGTGGCTCAGGACCGTGCTTTGTGGCATTCTTTGGGGAAGGCCTATGTTCAGCAGTGGACTTGTGAAGGGCTGAAATGATGATGATGATGATGTGGCAACAATGCTGAATAAAATAAGTGCTTAGATTATTTATTGTGTACTGTAATAAGATTGTATATAAAATCGATTCTCCTTCATACTTTAACAATAATGTCACTATGTCAATTCATTATTTACGAAAATGTCCATTTTTTTTTATAGGATAAGGGTGACAAACGAGCACACAGTCCACCTGATGATAAGTGGTTGCTGCGGCCCATAGACATCTACATCTATCCTCGTTTGCGAATCAAAATGCAGATGCGTTGTCACCCGTGAGGACTAAGATGGAATGCCTCATTTTCAGTAAATAGGGCCTCCGGCCACCTGCACTCACCAAGCGAAACGCAGAGGTAAACCTCTACTTCACGCTGGTATTCTATGAGGTCGTGGTACCACCCCAGTTCGAGCTGGCCCATCCGTGCGACAGCAAAAGCTGTCGCGTGGCTCTACCACTGTTAAAATCTGAATCTGAAAAATGTCCATTTACACAAAATAGCAATGTCTATGTACACAGAATTTTCTCGTAAAGTATCATAACTCTAAAGCCCCCTTTTCACTACGGGATATAATATAATATATATTACATCTCGAGATATAAATTAATATCGCTCACCATACATTTCATATGGAACCGTTTACACTTAGCTATAATATATATTACATCTCTAGCTATAAATATTTTTTCGATCGACCGAGCGATATTTTCATATTATATTTTGCCCCCTGTACCCCGCACACCGTTCCGCGCCCCCGTAGAACAGTGTACGGGGTAAAGGGGGGTAATCCAATGACCAATGATGAACGCACACTGGTTAAAAGATATATCTCACAGTGTGAACGCCAATTGCGGGATATAATTTATATTTCGGGTTATGATATATATTATATCCCATAGTGATAAGCCAGCCTAAGCTTTATAAAGTAAAGTCACAATAACCACTACGCAAAGAAATCCTAAACATAACTCAGTATGTTTTCGTAAACAGGCGCTAATGAATATAAACAATTTGACAAGTGCCGCATCAACGTAAAATGACAACTTGTTAATGCAAGCATTACATACAAAATACGACCGTATAGTATTTGACACATAAGCGCCTTAGTGGTATTTTTACTATTTTTACCCAGCAAGTAGTAAAGCAACTACAATCCCATCGGTAAGTGGTTATGTAGGTAGGTAATGTAGCCTAAGATGGTGAATTGCACTGACTTAACAAAAACCTATTCACTCTTGCCTAATAGTACTAGGTAAGTATTATTTGCGACCTATTTGTGTGTGTGTGTGTGTGTATGGGTGTGTATGAGTGTGTATGGGTATATATGGGTGTGTATGGGTGTGTTTGGGTGTGTATGGGCGTGTATGGGTGTGTATGGGTGTGTATGGGTATGTATGGGTGTGTATGGGTATGTATGGGTGAATATGGATGTGTATGGGCGTGCATGGGTGTGTATGGGTGTGTATGGGTGTGTATGGGTATGTATGTGTGTGTATTGGTGTGTATGTGTGTGTACGGGTGTGTATGGGTATGTGTGGGTGTGTATGGGTGTGTATGGGTGTGGATGGGTGTGTGTGTGTGAGTGTGTGTGTGTGTGTGTGTGTGTGTGTGTGTGTATGTGTGTTTGTGAGTGTGCGCGTGTATGTATATGTGTGTGTATCGATGTGTATGGGTGTGTATGGGTATGTACGGGTGTGTACGTGAGTGAATGGATGTGTATGGGTGTGTATGGGTGTGTGTATATTTGTGTGTGTGTGTGTGTATGGACATGTATGGGTATGTATGGGTGTGTATGAGTGTGTATGGTTGTGTACGGGTGTGCGTATGTGTATGGTTGTGTATGGGTGTGTATGGGTGTGTGGGTGTGTATGGGTGTGTACGGTTGTGTACGGGTGTGTAAGGGTGTGTGTGTATGTGTGTGTGTGTGTGTGTGTGTGTATGGGTGTGTATGGGTATTTATGGGTGTGTACGGGTGTGTATGAGTGTGTATGGGTGTTTGGGTGTGCGTACGTGTATGTGTGTAAGGGTGTGTATAGGTGTGTATGGGTGTGTATGGGTGTGTTTGGGTGTGCGTACGTGTATGTGTGTAAGGGTGTGTATAGGTGTGTATGGGTGTGTATGGGTGTGTTTGGGTGTGTATGGGTGTGTATGGGTGTGTATGGGCGTGTATGGGTGTGTACGGGTATGTATGGGTGTGTATGGGCGTAAATGGGTGTGTATGAGTGTGTATGGGGTTGTTTGGATATGTATGGGTGTGTATGGGTGTGTATGGGTGTGTATGGGTGTGTATGGGTGTGTATGGGTGTGTATGGGTGTGTATGGGTGTGTATGGGCGTGCATGTGTATGTATAGGTGTGGACGTGTATGTATGGGTGTGTATGGGTGTGGGGTGTGTGTGTGTGTGCGTTAGTGTTTGTGTGTGTGTGTGTTTGTGTGTGTGCGTGTATGTATATGTGTGTATGGGAGTGTATGGGTGTGTACGTGTGTGTATGGGTATGTACGTGTGTGTATGGGTGTGTATGGGTGTGTATGGGTGTGTTTGGGTGTGTGTATGTGTGTGTGTGTGTATGGGTGTGTATGGGTGTGTGGGTGTGTATGGGGGTGCGTGTGTGTATGGGTGTGTATGGGTGTGATTGGCGTGAGTGGGCGTGTATAGGCTTGCATGGGCGTGTATGGGCGTCCATGGGCGTGTATGGGCGTGTATGGGCGTGTATAGGCGTGTACGGATGTGTAATGGGTGTGTATGGGTGTACGGGTGTGTATGGGTGTGTATGGGTGTGTGTGTATGTGTGTGTATAGGTCTGTATGGGTGTGTATGGGTGTTATGGGCGTGTATGGGTGTGTATGGGTGTATATGGTTGTGTATAGGGGTGTATGGGTGTGTATGTGTGAGCATGGGTGTGTATGGATATGTATGGGTATGTATGGGTGTATACGGGTGTGTAAAAGTGTGTATGGGTGTGTATGGGTGTGCGTACGTGTATGTGTGTAAGGGTGTGTATGGGTGTGTATGGGTGTGTATGGGTGTGTATGTGTGTGTATGGGTGTGTATGTGTGTGAGTGAGTGTGTGTATGGGTGTTTATGGATATGTATGGGTATGTATGGGTGTGTACGGGTGTGAAAGTGTGTATGGGTGTGTTTGGGTGACCGTACGTGTATGTGTGTAAGGGTGTGTATGGGTGTGTATGGGTGTGTATGTGTGTGTATGGGTGTGCATGGGTGTGTATGGGTATGTATGGGTGTGTTTGAGTGTGTATGTTTGTGTGTGTGTGTGTGTATGTGTGTGTGTGTGTGTGTGTGTGAGTGTATGTGTGTATGGGTGTGTTTGGGTATGTATGGGTATGTATGGGTGTAAATGGTTGTGTATGGTTGTGTATGGGTGTGTGTGTGTGCGTGTTTGTGCGTGCGTGTGCGTGCGTGTGCGTGCGTGTGCGTGCGTGTGCGTGCGTGAGCGTGCGTGAGCGTGCGTGTGCGTGCGTGTGCGTGCGTGCGTGTGCGTGAGTGTGCGTGCGTGTGCGTGCGTGTGCGTGCGTTTGCGTGCGTGTGCATGCGTGTGCGTGCGTGTGCGTGCGTGTGCGTGCGTGAGCGTGCGTGTGCGGGCGTGTGCGTGCGTGTGCGTGCGTGTGCTTGCGTGTGCGTGCGTGTGCGTGCGTGTGCGTGCGTGTGCGTGCGTGTGCGTGCGTGTGCGTGCGTGTGCGTGCGTATGCGTGCGTGTGCGTGCGTGTGCGTGCGTGTGCGTGCGTGTGCGTGCGTGTGCGTGCGTGTGCGTGCGTGTGCGTGCGTGTGCGTGCGTGCGCGTGCGTGTGCGTGCGTGTGCGTGCGAGTGCGTGCGTGCGCGTGCGTGCGCGTGCGTGCGCGTGCGTGCGCGTGTGTGCGCGTGTGTGCGCGTGTGTGCGCGTGTGTGCGCGTGTGTGCGCGTGTGTGCGCGTGTGTGCGCGTGTGTGCGCGTGTGTGCGCGTGTGTGCGCGTGCGTGCACGTGCGTGTGCGTGCGTGCGCGTGCGTGCGCGTGCGTGCGCGTGCGTTCGCGTTCGTGCTCGTGCGTGCGCTTGCGTGTGCGTGTGCGTGCGTGTGCGTGCGTGTGCGTGCGTGTGTTTGCGTGTGCGTGCGTGTGCGTGCGTGTGCGTGCGTGTGCATGCGTGTGCGTGCGTGTGCGTGCGTGTGTGTGCGTGTGTGCGCGTGTGTGCGCGTGTGTGCGTGTGTGTGCGTGTGTGTGTGTGTGTGTGTGTGTGTGTGTGTGTGTGCGTGCGCGCGTGCGTGCGTGCGTGCGTGCGTGCGTGCGTGCGTGCGTGCGTGCGTGCGTGCGTGCGTGCGTGCGTGCGTGCGTGCGTGTGTGTGTGTGTGTGTGTGTGTGTGTGTGTGTGTGTGTGTGTGTGTGTGTGTGTGTGTGTGTGTGTGTGTGTGTGTGTGTGTGTGTGTGTGTGTGTGTGTGTGTGTGTGTGTGTGTGTGTGTGTGTGTGTGTGTGTGTGTGTGTGTGTGTGTGTGTGTGTGTGTGTGTGTGTGTGTGTGTGTGTGTGTGTGTGTGTGTGTGTGTGTGTGTGTGTGTGTGTGTGTGTGTGTGTGAAGAAAAGCGTATGAGAATACGTGAATATGAATAAAGGTTGACTACTACTTCGAAGTTGCCACTGAACCTTTCTTACTATTTTTTATATGTTTTCCAAGTTATATAACATGTAACATAATTAACTAAAGTTGGGCGTTATAACATACAACAGATAATATATTTCATTATATATTTGTAATCTTACAACACATTAGAAAAATCAACCATTGCCTGTTATAATATATTCATTATTGTTAGAAATCGCCATCTATCAAAAGTAACAGTAACAACTATTTGTGATTTGCGTTTGCGCTAGCTAGTTTACGGTCTAACCGTCGGCCGAGACGCGGCGCCTCAATCGCAGTCAACCTACACTACACACTACATTCATTATGTCACAAGGATTGCGTATAGTTCACACTAATTTAAACTCATAGACAACATTATAAGAGCTTATTTTACTAACATTAAAGTATAACGATAAACAAATATATTTGCTTGTATTTCGTTCATTGCTAGCTGTTGTGCCTGTTGTTTAATTTTTTGGCTGATATAATATATTAGTGTTTAGCTAGCTGTCTAGCTGAGATGACAATGACACTGTTATCTGTTATATACGTAATTTTTTGATAGCAGGTGCTCCATATTACGTGACGAAGCCGTTGTTGTTTTTGTATGTTTTTTGTTAAGTTTTAAACCTAAAGTAATTGTAAATGTTTAGTGTAATATAGATAGGATTTTGCATGTCGTATATGTATAAAAGTGCATAGAAATATTGCGCCAGTTTAGTGCAGCCGTTTGGAACTATTTTATAGTCCAAAATATAGATGAAAAAAGCAGTGTACAATTATTGCAAAAAACTTTGTCTTTCAAAAGTACAATTATAAATTTAAAGCTTTTTTATATTAACTTTTTTAATTTTATTAACTGAACTGAACTAACCGTGTATACAATGTAATATTTGAAACTGTTATAATATATTATAACAGTTTAAAACAACAGTTAGAAAAATATATTACAACATCTTAACGAATTAGAAAAATATAACAGTTTCGCCCACTTATATAATTAACGCACTTTGGGAAAGTAGGTTGTTCAGAATCGTTTACTGAATCGATTTCTATCATTTTTAATATAGGTAATTTTTTATCCCATAAATAATTGAAACTACGTAATTATTATACAGTCACACTAAACCTGTACAGTCAAAACAAACTGAAATGGACCGTAACTCAAGGCAATAAGACTTTTAAAAGTGCAGTTTTATTTGTATTAATACAAATTCCGTCATTCAATACAAAATAAAGAAAAATGAACCTTATTTCCTGGGAACTTGGGATAGAGCGAGATAGCACGTTACCGGCGCGGGCGCTCCGCGCTAGCCGGCTACGATGAAAGCTAACTTAAATGAAAACAATATTTATTAGTCACGCGCGGACATTAAGAGTGGAAAGTACTTACGAGATTGTTTGCAAATAATTTATCGCGCGCAATGTCTTTCCAATACAGCAACGTTCAGTACATCGAAATGGTAAGGACTTTGGCACAGTGTGGTGATAATGTGGCTCTAGCTTGCAGAACATTCAACCAAAGGTATGGTACAAGAGTAGACCGCAGGACTATGTTAGCTGCTACTCAACGACTTCGCGACCACGAATCGTTCCGTCCGAACACGGTCATCGACAGGGGAGCCAATGTGCGTACACGTACTCGTCTTCAAAACGAAATACTGGACTATTTCCATGAGAATCCCCACGCCAGTACTCGAGAAGCAGCCCCACGCTTTCAATGTAGTCATATGCATGTGTGGAGAACACTTCGTGGTGATAAAGAACATCCGTTCCACCTTAGAAGATGCCAGGAGTTGACTCCAAAGGAATACGCGCCACGCTTGCAGTTCAGCCGCTGGTTATTAGAAAATTGGCAGCGGAAGATAATTTGGACAGATGAAAGTACATTCACGCGTGTGGGGATGTACAATCAACACAACATACATTTATGGATGCACGAAAATCCACACGCATGCAGAGTAGATTCCTTCCAACACCGTTTCTCAATTAACGTCTGGGCCGGTATCATTGGTAGACACATATTGGGGCCTGTGTTCTTACAAAGATTAACAGGAGACTCATATTTACTGTTTTTACGTGTACGTTTCTCGTGAAACTCTGCCTACGCTGCTAGAAGACATACCTCTTAACAATTTACAAGAGGTATACTACCGACACGATGGTACCCCTGCTCATTTTACTAGGAGTGTTCGACAGTAACTTGATAATGAGTTAGGAGAGCACTGGATCGGACGCGGCGGCCCAGTTCAGTGACCTCCCAGATCCATCTCCTCCATCCCATCCAGATCCAGACCAGCTGATTTGACGCCTCTTGACTTTTATTTGTGGGGACGTATTAAGTCATTAGTTTATTTTAGTGAGACAACAAGTGCCTAGGACCTAAAAAATAGGATAGTGAACGCTTTTGGAATAGTGAAAAATGACACTGAAGTGCTTTCTAAATTAAAATAACAATTAAGAAAACGCTCATTAAAATGTACAAGATGGTGGACATTTTGAAAGGGTATTAAAAACACAACGTTGCAGGAGTGTTTAGGCTATCAGCACATGAGTAAAGAAACCGACCAGAGGGGAAGCTACATACAAACGGTTCTCTGCGTATACACCCACACATAGCGCAGCGCTGTGTGCGTGAGCTCTCACCGACAGGTTCACCGACGCTCCGTCGGGGTACAAACCGGTTTGCGCCGGCTCAGTCAGAGTATCCATTAAAAGGCTTCGTGCGCATTTAAATATATAGACCAACAATATTTCGAAATTTTATACAACAATTAATTTATTAAGTATTTTTGCAATTATTAAATAATTATATTTAAGTATTTTAATTATAATAATTAAGAATTAAGTTATTATAAATTTATATGGGTAAATAATAAGTGTTCTGTATAAGCAAAAATGCCTAATAGTTGTACAGTATGCATGAATAATTCTAGAGAGAATAAGGATATTTCCTTTTTTTGTACCCGAGAGATCAAGAGAAGTAAATACCTTTTTACGTATTATATACACTATATTATATTTTAATTTTTTCCTTATTGTTTAAAATTAATCGATACGAAACAGCTCTTGATTTCGAACAATTAATAGATATTATGTTGTTTTATTATGTAATATATGTTATAATCAATACGCATGTTGTTTTATACACTAAATAATACTTTAATTTTTTCCTTATTGTTTAAAATAAATCAATACGAAACAGCTCTTGACTTCGAACAATTAGGTAATAGATATTATGTTGTTACATTAATATGAGTTATAATTAATACACATGTTGTCTTATACTAAACAATATTTTTATTTTTTCCTTAAAATTTTGTGTGACAACCCTATCAGAATAGGTATAAATTTTTGACGTTGTTAAGAAGCTTCCCCTCTGGTCCTCTTTATTTACTCTGTGCTATCAGTAAGTTAAGTATTTGTTTTATTTTTAATTGTTGTAAATATTTTGATTCACATCTTTTAAACACGCCGTCTTTGAATTATGGTGGAGGTATGTATGGTCGCCTCTTATTTTTTTGCAGTTCCTTATTATTTACAATTACAATTAAAATGTTATGCTAATGCATAACATTTTGTAACTAATATTGCTTATTAACATTGTATCATTGTGATGATCATCAGTGTGATGTCAAAATTGAATCAATGTTTACTAGACCTAATAAACAACTCGATGCTCGGAGTATGAACATCAGTTAGTAGGTAGATATTTTTTAATATAAACAATCGTGTATTGTCGGCTTTTTTCAAAACCTATACCTACGTGAGCGACTGTGTGCGTTTGTGGATTTATACTGTGACCTGGAGGTGGGCAAAGTGTATCATTTTTGGGATTGGAACATTTGCATCTTGATCACTGAAATGTTCCGAAACACTGATATGTTTCATTTGGCTCATTAGTATCATCGACTATATATACAACGTGTCCCAAAATTCAACGATAAGCCAACACCGGAGGATAGACCTGCCCCGGACTAATCTGGGAAAAAAAGAAAAAAAAATATATCCCAATTATATTTTAAGTTATATAAAAAAAATGAAATTCTTCAGAAATTGAGACCGTTTATGATATTTTTCACTGCCATGACCACAAGTTTTTAAATATTTTTTTCTTTTTTTTTTATAGGCAACCTGAATAGTACTGTTACCTACCACAATTCTTAAAAACTCCAGAATAACTCTTGTTTTATCACGAAAATTAATGAAACTTATTTTATTCCCTAAATTTTTTGAATACTTTTACTTTTAACCAAATTTAACTTATCGTGGTGTAAAAAAAAAGTATGAACACTAGTATGGCAAGTTTTTTTAAAAATTGACGCAACTAACCAACATTCCAAAATGGTATAATACTCTAAGAAAACAAGTTATAAAAAAATATGGGCCTATTATTTCTAAACAGGGGCCAAATTCCTTAAATTGTAATTGTCAGTAATCACTTTTACTACATGCCCAAAATGGGTTCCTGTTACAATTTCTAGGAATTCGAATGGGGCATTAATACCTTATATGTTAGAGAGAGATAGATAGATGGAGATATTTACGTTAAAAAGAGACAACAACAGGGCAGGTACAGAAGCTGTTATTATTCTCAGCAAGTCGGTTTAGTACGCTCTGCTCCTTTGTTTACTGCGCACCGTTCCCAATTCAACTTACGTGGCCCTCGTACATACTATCGACTTTTGGCTTGGCTTTTTGGACTGGAATCGACCTGCAAACTTAACTGACCTGGCATTATCTGGACTGGAAGTGATCTGCAAACTGAACTGACCTGGCATTACCTTGAACTACGATTGTGTGTTTTGTGATTTAGAGTTCTGGCGCATTTTGGACTGTTTGGCGTTTAACATGCCGCAACCGTACACACCACAGGAATACGCTAATATGCATTTAATCTATGGAGAATGCCGATGTAATGCTAACGCTGCTAGCAGACTGTATCGAGAAAGATACCCAAATGCTCAAAAATATCCTGATTATCGAGTGTTTATTAATGTGTATCAAGCGTTTTCGGAGGGTCGTATGCCATCCAATAGGAGAAGCGCTGGAAGACCTAGATTGGATCGTGATGAAGAAGTTCTCAATGAGATAGAAAATGACTCGACTACTTCGGTACGTGCCATAGAAGAAACTACAGGAATCCCGAAAAGTTCTGCACATCGAATATTAAAACGTCACAAGCTTCACCCATACCACTACAGGCGTGTGCAGACGTTATTACCGCGGGACTATCCGCTACGGGTCACATTTTGCCGTGTAATGCTGCAAAGGCACAGCGAAGATCCCCACTTCCTAGACAAAATTCTATGGTCGGATGAAACAACGTGCAAGAAAGATGTGTATTTAAATCTTCACAACCTACATAGTTTGCGTAATGAAAATCCACACTTGATGAGACAAGACAAATCCCAATATCAATTCAAGGTTAACCTATGGACCGGCATATTAAATGGAAAAGTGATTGGGCCCTTTGAGTTACAAGGAAACTTAGATGGCAATAGTTATTTAAACTTTTTACAAAATGACTTGCAAGAATTGTTAAACGACGTGCCCTTAAGTGATCTTCAAAACATGTGGTTCCAAAATGATGGTTGCCCAGCACATTATGCCCGTCCTGTGCGAGAATATTTAAATAAAGAGTATCCAGGGCGTTGGATCGGGCGACTTGGTCCTATCTTATGGCCACCCCGTTCACCCGATTTGAACCCCCTGGACTTCTTCTATTGGGGCTGTCTTAAAAACAGGGTCTACTCAAAACCCATTGTGACGTTGGACGAGCTTCGTCGAAATATCACACAGGCTCTGATTACATTAATAGCAGAAGATATGCAAGACAAATAAAACGATCATTTTTAAGGCGATGTCGTGCATGTATTAATGCTGGTGGCAAACAGTTCGAACATTTGCTATAATGTTAATAACTTAATAAATTACACGTGAAACTGTTTGTACCATTTGTTTTGAAATATTAAACATTTTTCAAGAACTAATACTTTTATTACACCCGACCGTCATTTGGCCCCTGTTAAGAAATAATAGGCCCATATTTTTTTATAACTTGTTTTCCTAGAGTATTATACTATTTTGGAATGTTGGTTAGTTGCGTCAATTTTTAAAAAAACTTGCCATACTAGTGTTCATACTTTTTTTTACACCACGATAAGTTAAAGTTGGTTAAAAGTAAAAGTCTTCAAAAAATTTAGGGAATAAAATAAGTTTCATTAATTTTCGTGATAAAACAAGAGTTATTCTGGAGTTTTTAAGAATTGTGGTAGATAGCAGTACTATTCAGGTTGCCTATAAAAAAAAAGAAAAAATATTTCAAAAATTGTGGTCATGGTAGTGAAAAATATCATAAACGGTCTCAATTTCTGAAGAATTTCATTTTTTTTATATAACTTAAAATATAATTGGGATATATTTTTTTTTTCCTTTTTTCAATGATATTAAAATAATATAAAATGATATAAAAAGCACATTGTTAGAAAGATAAATGATTGTTGAACTTATTAATAATTTTTTTAAATCGATTAATTGCTATTTTTAAATAAAAAAAGGGTTTTAGTGGTTTATGGTGTGGATTTATCATGTCCCTGTGGCTTGTAAACACTATAACATTTGAAAACATCAATTGTTTAACTCAATCTATTTTTTAATCTCTTCATCTATCATGTGGGAAGCCACTGAATGTAAATGGCAGTGTAATTTTGTTTTGTTTAGCTATAATTAATTTTTTTCGGCTCCAAAATGGCGAAATTTTCGTTGATTTGGTTGCCTCGTATATAAATTGTTTCTGTAAATGGGGATCTACAGCCACAGAGTAGTTTAGTTCACAGAGTACCTTTGTATTAAGTTTAGTTCGGCTAAATGTACTCTGTGGTTCGGCTTCAGTCGCCGTCGTGAGTGGACATCATAGATAAATATATATGTAGCAAGGTGGACATTCTTTCGGTTGTTTTCAGCGGCTCAAAAAGATCGCTGTACAAATACACAATATTCGAATAACCAAATTTCTTAAATACTTGATTATAATAATAATAAGAGATTTTTTTATTACAATATTTAAAAGCACAGAATAAATAATAGTGGTACGTACTAAAAGTAAGTAGTATAATTTTTTTTGCCATGGGTGACATTTTCATGCTTTTCGAGGGTGTCGAAACCGATAGGGTTGTCGAAATGTAAATCCAAGATGGCGCCCGCAATAGGTATCAATTTTTTCATCATGGGTGTCATTTTCATGGTTTTCGAGGGTGGTGAAGCCGATAGTGCTGTCGAAATGTAAATCCAAGGTGGAGGCTGCAATAGTTATACAATTTTTCATCATAGGTGTCATTTTCATGGTTTTCGAGGGTATTGAAGCTGATACTGCTGTCGAAATGTAAATCCAAGATGGCGGCTGAATTAGGTACCAATTTATTCATCATGGGTGTCATTTTCATGGTTTTCGAGGGTGTTGAAGCCGATAGTGCTGTCAAAATGTAAATCCAAGATGGCGGCTGCAAAATATATCAATTTTTTTCATCTTGGGTGTCATTTTCATGGTTTTCGAGGGTGTTGAAACCGATAGTGCTGTCGAAATGTAAATCCAAGATGGCGGCTGCAATAGGTATCAATTTTTTCATCATGGGTGTCATTTTCATGGTTTTCGAGAGAGTTAAAGCCGATAGGGTTGTCGAAATGTAAATCCAAGGTGGCGGCTGCAATGGGTATCAATTTTTTCATCATGGGTGTCATTTTCATGGGTTTCGAGGGTGTTGAAGCCGATAGTGCTGTCGAAATGTAAATCCAAGATGGCGGCTGAAGTAGTTACCAATTTTTTCATCATGGGTGTCATTTTCATGGTTTTCGAGGGTGTTGAAGCCGATAGTGCTATCGAAATGTAAATCCAAGATGGCGGCTGCAGTAGATATAAATTTTTTCATCATTAGTGTTATTTTCATGGTTTTCGGGGGTGCTGATGCCGATAGTGCTGTCGAAATGTAAATCCAAGGTGGCGGCTGCAATAGATATCAAGTTTTTCATCTTGGGTGTCATTTTCATGGTTTTCGAGGGTGTTGAATCCGATAGTGCTGTCGAAATGTAAATCCAAGATGGCGGCTGAAGTTGATACCAATTTTTTCATCTCGGGTGTCATTTTCATAGTTTTCAAGAGTGTTGAAGCCGATAGTGCTGTCGAAATGTAAATCCAAGATGGCGGCTGCAATAGGTATCAATTTTTTCATCATGGGTGTCATTTTCATGGTTTTCGAGGGTGTTGAAGCCGATAGTGCTGTCGGAATGTATTTAAACTACTTTAATAATTCCGTATAATCATGTTATACGTAATTTTTTTAATGCGCTTAAGGTATGCCCAATTGGATTTACCAATATATTTTTTATTTCTGAGAGGGTTTTAGGGCAAGGAAATGCCTGCCGAACTGCCCCAATGCGTGTTGACGAAAATTGCAATTACAAATTGCATTCGTGCTGTCGAGGATCAAACCCGGGAAAAATTTACAGCGAACCCTTTGTCCCAGATCTACTAATACGATACAAATAAATACGATTTCACATATATAATAAAAAAACTCTTACGTACTTTAAACTTGAACACTTGATAGCTCGTGACGCCTACCGGACAAAGCTACAGCACAATGTAATTGAAGATGCGTAACTACAACATAATTCTCAGTGATGCGCAAGCATAACGGGCAGTATGTCACTTTTATAATTGTCATCTCTGCAGTCTATTAATCTTTGCACTTTTATAAGTAATACAGAACGCAGTTGCTAGACGGTGTTGACGTTGGCTAAAATCTCTGCGATAGCCGTTTCGTCAAGGTCATTCAGAGTAGTTAAAGCCTTAAAAGGAAGAAAGTAAAGTCACAATAACCACTACGCAAAGAAATCCTAAACATAGCTCAGTATGTTTTCGTAAACAGGCGCTAATGAATATAAACAATTTGACAAGTGCCGCATCAACGTAAAATGACAACTTGTTAATGCAAACATTACATACAAAATACGACCGTATACGTATAGTATTTGACACATAAGCGCCTTAGTGGTAATTTTTACGTGCATAACGTCAGCGAAAATCCGTACGAGTTGAGTGATACACTTCTTATTTATTATCTCTATCTGACTTGTGTGGATTATAATTATTTCGCCCGCTCACGCGCCACTCATCGTCTCTCTCACTTGTGGCTTAGTCGCCTCGCAAGCGACGCGTCGCGCGAAATGAGCAAAGAGCAAAGTAATGTTTCATTGTTCCAGATCCAAATGATACATTTGAAACGTTGTTCCTGAACCAATCTTTTGTGTTACTTCAGTGATTCGTATCACTTATGGAGTGTAGAGTAGAGAGTCTACTCTACACTCCATAGTATCACTGAGTCGTTTCCTTATAGAGATACACACCATAGATAATACACTATATACCAGGAATAGATGCGCCACTCTAATTTCAGTTTTCGAATGAGTGTACCGTGTACGCTAGATGCCGCTGTATTCATTAGTACAACGCGGCTTGCGGTAGTTACGACTTGGTTACCACTAGATGGCGTATTTTGTCAATGACTATATTGATAATTATGAACTATGTAGTTTTATTATCAATGTTTCTGTTTATGCATTCTACCAGATAATTATTGGATATCTCCAATGATTATCTTAAATCACCAAATGGTAATTTTGCAGATAACATTAACACTAATAAAACTTAACCTATTTCACATAAGATTTTTTTAAATATTAATATCAGACTTATGAATAATTATGTATTTATTTTCTTTTATGAATGTTATAATATTTAATAGCTTGAGTTTTCACATTATCATTTTCACAATCACCAATTAGTAGTTTTTAATTTTCCGTTTAGCAGCATGTTAACATGGGTGCATAAACTGTGAACAACCACATTTATTGTTAAATTTAGTAAATAACCATAAAGCCTAAATTATGATTTTCACAGGAGAGGAACGAAAAGTTGCAAAATATTTTTGTTTCCTAAATTATCGTATTAATAATATTAGTATTTATTCTTTCTTCTTCTTCTTTTAAATTATGGCTATTCGTATTTATTAAAAAGAACTGTCAACCTAGTGTGTCAACCATAAGGCTGGCTTTTCACTATGGGATATAATATATATTATATCCCGAAATATAAATTATATCCCGCAATTGGCGTTCACACTGTGGGATATATCTTTTAACCAGAGTGCGTTCGTCATTGGTCATTGGATTACCCCCCTTTACCCCGTACACCGTTCTGCGGGGGCGCGGAACGGTGTGCGGGGTACAGGGGGCAAAATATAATATGAAAATATCGCTCGGTTGATCGAAAAAATATTTATAGCTAGAGATGTAATATATATTATAGCTAAGTGTAAACGGTTCCATATGAAATGTATGGTGAGCGATATTAATTTACATCTCGAGATGTAATATATATTATATTATATCCCGTAGTGAAAAGGGGGCTTAACCATATACCAAAACTGCCATAGATTTAGATTTTTTGGGCTTGGGATTCTGGGGTTTTGGTCTAATTAATGCCATCTATACAACGCTGAAGAAAACTAACCTACAAGTTTATGTACCTTGTTCACTAGAGGGCAGAATTTCCAATGCATTTTTAATTCTTGTCAATTTGTATGGCAGTTTCACTTTCATCCCCCCACACCACACACCCCCTTTAAGGGTATATACGTTCTGTGTACACCCGCCTATAGTACTATTATTTATTCTGTGTTAATAGTGTAATAGTTCCTAAAACAACTTAACTCTATTGTCTGATATTTTATAAATCACATAAACGAAGGATAAGTGCATAAATCACCAGTCCAATTTTAGGTACTTACGATCCTCATTTAGAAATACTATACAAAATAATATGTACTCCGTGAAAGAATGGCAGAAAATGAAAAATCTGTGATCACAGGTGTTATTCCAAAACTTGTTCACTGCTTTCTCAGTGGAAGCCTTAAATTCACCTTAACAGTAAGTAGCTATGCTGATAATATCCTATCATTTTTTTAAATTATTTAAAAAGTATTCATATTTTTAATGATTTCAGCCAGCAGAAATAAATGAATTATCTTGGATTGGCCAAGAAAAATTCATAAAATCAACAATACATAATCCAATTATCAAAAAGTATCCTTTAAGGCAAGACTTCTGTAGGTTATTTATTAAAAAAATCATACAGTATTTGGAACCATATCAAGAAATACATGATGATATCTTTGAGTTTTTATGTACTCAAATGAAAAGTAAATTTGACAAAGACAATTTATTTTATCGACATACAATTGTAAACAATGACATAAGCAATATTATCACAATAAAAGAAACCAATAATATGGTTGTTAATGGAACTACAGGCATGAAAACTTGGGAGGTAGGATACGATATAATCTTAAGACCCGGACTCCACTAAAGTGGAAAGGAGGTGAAACGAGATATGTGTTTTAAACAGAGCACAACTACGGTTCTTATGGTGCCACGATTAGAGGGTGGATTCACATAGATCTAGACGAGATACGCTGAAAAGTAAGAATAAAAATTTTACATTAAAAAACTCAAAAATCACTTTTTAACACATATATTGACACTTATTGACCCAAAGTTACATCTGCAATGGCCTCAGCGCTGCGGGAAGTGCAGCTCCTTCGCCCTTGTGTAGCAAACCACAGGCACCCATGTTCACCTCGGCAACTTTGGCTTTACAAAAACACTACAGGGTGTGACAGACAAGGCTACGTGGAGTCAGGGCATGCTGATTCGGTTTTAGTATTCGAATTTTGAGTATCGTTATCTCAGAAACTAAACGAGATATATAAATATTTTATTCTTACTTTTCGACGTATCTCGTCGAAATCTATGTAAATCCGCCTTCAAATCGTGGCGCCGTAGGAACTGTGGAAGCCCCTAAACAATCAATAGAATTTAGTTATTCACACATCTCATCTCCACTCAGCTTCAGTGGATACCACTGGACAGAGGTGTATCATATTTGAATGGCGCGATCGAAGCGGAGAAGTGCACTGTGCCTCGCAAGCTGGTGAATGTGAGCAGCAGAAACAAGAAGAGATATGAGCAGTGTGCTTGTCAATTCGTATTACATCACGCTAAACTTTTCGTTCATCTCAAAATCCAATGCTCGCCGGGTTCAGCTCAGTTCTGTTCTAGTCAGCACACTTCTTCACTCCAGTCTAGCTAGTATGCATATGTGCCCAGATTTGGTGGATCACCCTAGCTGAAAAACATCTCTTCTCGTCTCCGCTTCAGACATCTCCACACATTTCTGCTTTGGTGGAGTCCAGGCCTAAATTGATAAAATATTTGTCACTGTCTAAGTCTGCACTTCTGTATGCTGGTCTAAAAGCTATAGAGGCAAAATAACAACAAGCTGTTATGTATTTCCATCTTACTTCTCGGAGGTGACAATGCATGTGTAGCCTCCTTTGTATGAAGTTATTTGTAGATGTCCATGGGCTGCAAGTAATCACTTACTAGCAGATGATTAATAAGTTCACTTGTCTCTTCAATATTATTAAAAAAAAACTTTCAAGTGTAGGTACTGTTAAGTATCAGAATAAAAATGTACCTAAACATACCATGGTTAACATTAACAAAACTTTTGTACCTATATGTAGGGCTTCCATCATCTGGATTGCCAATGCCAGGCAAATGCTTCAAAAACCCTGGACATTTGGTTAAAATTGAAACAGACACTTCTGGATACCTGGAAAAACAGTTTCTTTTTTAATCAGTTATTACCAATGAGTAGTGGTGGCTTAAGGATATCCACTACCTTATATTAACCCATGTGTGTCTTGAGAGGCGACAGAGGGAGACTGAAGTAGGAGATGGACAGTATCATCCTCATGACATCTCCAAATAATTAAAAAATGCAGCTTTAAACCCATCTGCCAAGGGTAACTTAACTAAAATTTCAAATATCCCTCCTATATGGTAATATTGATAAGGCAATCTTTGGGGTGCTTGCATTCAGCAATTGTCTTTGATACAATGTAATAATGATGATGAAATTATTTGGAAGCTTGTTTTTTCATAAGTTTTTATTTTAGTATAAAAGTTATTTTAAAAACATTATTTAAATAAATTCATAAGGACTGACACCTAGATAGCCATTTTTATGATGCTCTGTGTTTAGTAGTAAATCTGCGAAGATATGTAATGATGTGTATTTATTAGAAGCTTTTTCCTCACACAACTTTGTAGAAATTACTGCCACCAGCAATTATATCAGCCCAATAAGATTAAGGAACCTTCAAAAAAAGAGACTACTTCTTTTTAAAAAACCAGTAACGCACCTGCAAGTCCTTGGGTGTTTTTTTATGGTGAAAAACGAGCACACAGTCCACCTGATGGTAAGTGGTTGCTGTGATCCATAGAAATCTATGTCTATCATCAATAAAGAATCAAAATGCAGATGCGATGCCACCCGTGAGGACTAGTATGGAATGCCTCTTTTACAGTGAAAGGAGTCTCTGGTTCTCTAGACTCACCATATGAAACACAGCAGTGTTAAGTTGCTATTATATGCTGGTATTCTGTGAGAGCGTGGTCCTTTCCCAGTTACAGTTGTTCATGGGTGACCGTGGTCCCCTACCATCAGGTGATTGCAGTTGAAGTGATACCTACTAACATAAGTAATATTATATTCAGAAAATTCCAATACTCATTCACTACTATTTCTTGACTACTTCCTATATATATAGTATGTGCCAAATCGATTGAGAAAAACGGACAATGACCTTTCGGTCGTTTAACCAGGGGTTACAAACCTTCAATATATAGGCACATTTTATATGTAGTACTTTCTTTATTTATAATGATTTTTTTATAATGATTGATATAATATATATTTATTAACTATTATTAAAAAGTTATGTGAAAGATCGCTGTAGAAGAAAAATCATCTATTGTTATAAAGTACTTTATTCATTTAACAACAAAAAACATTAATTTATAACACATATAAAGATTCGAGTGATAACGACACCGAATAAGTACGTACTTATGCAAAAGATAAAACTTTATTTTTAATATTATATAAGAACTTTATTTTTATTCGGTGCAATCATCACTCGTATCTTCACTTGATGAACTATCTGTAACATTAATTATAAAGCGATCTGCAGTTTGGTCAATTCTATCATCCATGCCACGCATTTTTTGTTCAACCTTAAGGACATGCTGAACACAGTTTTTCCATTTATCTGGCGTGATTTGAGTTAAACCATCTTTAAGTAAATTTTTAACATCTTTTAACTTGAAAGTTGTATTTTTTCGTGCAACGTACCCTTTCACATCTGCCCACACAAGTTCAATGGGGTTAAGCTCACAGTGATAAGGAGGTAACCTTACCACTGTGATGCTTTTTTCTTTTGCCATCTCGTCGGTGACGTAACTTCGATAGTTATCTTTAACTGCCTTTATTTTTTCCATTAAGTGGGTCTTTGTGTCCGAGGGCACGTATGCGATCTGTTTAGATTCTAGCCATTCCTGCATATTTTGTTTCCGCCAAGACATTGTTGGGGTTTTTTCTAAACGTCTGGAGTGGTAACTAGCGTTATCCATAACTATGACATCGCCGCTTTGCAGTTTTTCTATTACTTTTCTAAACCAGTCCTCGAAATGGAGAGCGTCCATACTCTCATGGTAGTCACCAGTAGATGATGATTCAAATACCCAATCACATCCCTCCAAAAAGCCATTTTCATTGCCAACGTGTACAACTATTAATCGCTTTCCTTTACCCGAAGGGGCTTTCGCGCCAGTAGAGTAGCCTTCTAACCGTGATTGACGAGAAGATTCAATTGTGGTGTCTTCCCATACCTTTCCCATAGTATGACCTGCGTTAATCCATGTTTCGTCAAGGTAAAAAATGTTACGTCCCTCGTTTCTTAATATTTGTATTTCTCTCAAATATCTGGTACGCCACAGAACTATCTCTGGGCGATCTATTAGACCACTTTTTCTGTTTCTCTTTATATATTTGAATTTTAAATGGCGCAACACACGTCGCAGGGAAGTTTTGCTCAAGTTTGGCAACTGGTCATCTTGATTTATACTGAGCAAAATTTTGTCTAAAGTCGGTAATTCTCCTGCAAGAAAGAACTGATGCACTTTCGCTCTTATAGCCGATTTATCAAAGTCGTCCAACTTGTCAATTACAGACTTTTTCTTTTATTAATTATTCCCTTTTCTGGTATTTTATGGGAATCTCTATACACGCTTAATACGCGATATATAGTGCTCTTGCTGACTCCTGAGATCTCCGAAACCTTTTCTACCATATTAACGTTTGAAGGATACACGTCTTCGGGCCAGGTGTTTTTGACATATTTGTATACATTAATGATAATCTCTTGTTCCCCGACCGACAAAGTGGTAGGTTTTCTCTTTTTTACTGGTGACGTTAAAGGTGCTCCAGAAGATGGGCCTGTAAATAAATGACAAAAATATACTACCATAGTACTACATCACATAAATACATATTGTTTTAGAAAATAAATACCACATGGTCACATAAAAAGAGCGCTTTAAGAAATAGAAAGGCTACGTCGTCGCATTTGTACCTATTTGTACGTACCTGCTACGTTTATTATGGGTCGGCGACGTCTCTTTCCACTTGATGTTGAAGGACCGGGTCCTTCACCAAATTCTCCTGAACTCATGTCGATTTAGTAACGACCGTCACAGTAAAACTAATATAACAGATTCAAAAAACAAAAACTTAACGATATAACAAATTTAACAGTAAAAACTCAACTAAAACAATGCAATGAATGCTATGAATTACCCGAGACGTACACACGCAAGCGCTATCCGAACACGAATGAAAACAAAATGGCGGACCGGCCCAAAAAAGGTGACGCATCTCTGGCTGCCATTGTCACGTTTCTTTTAGAACGAACTGACGTAACGCGCGTTTTGTTTATTTTAAAGGGATGAATTTGCAAAAGCTCAATATGGTGATTATATTGCTTCAAATATTTTTTTAATATGAAACTGTTATTAAATGAATTGCTGCGTTACTTACCATAAATTGAAATATAAAATATAACACATTTTTCGCGATGTACCGTAAGATTTTACTATGTTTATAGGAACCACAGACAATATTATTTAAGAAACAAAAAAACAAAACATATGTGCTGACCTAGAAGTGGGAATAATATCAATATTTAAATATTGTTATCACATCTAAATTGAGATTTTGTAAGTTACGCCTTTTGACACTCGGCTCATATCTGAGGTCATTGTCCGTTTTTCTCAATCGATATGGCACATACTATAACAATTTCCTTTTCCTTCACATTTAGTTGTTTTACTAAAAACAATAATATTTTTTTTTATTAACTGTATGCGAAATATTTTTTAGGCTGCTATCATGTTGTCTGATTGGATACTTGGTAACAAAGAATTGTTTCATAATAAGGAAGTACTAGAACTTGGTTCCGGTGTGGGTTTTACAGGCATTACTTTAGGAAAATTCTGTACCCCAAAATCTGTTATGATGACCGATTGCCATATTGATGTTTTAAAAGTATTGATTGAAAATATTGCAATAAACTTTCCAAAGTTAGAAAAGAAAGAAACTTCTCAATGCACTTGTTTTAGAAGTGAAGATAAGGAAATTGGTAAAACTATTATTTACTATTTTGTAAATACTCTACTTACTTCATCTTAACAGGTACCTACAGAAACTCTTAGGGCTTATAGACTTATTTT
Organism: Parnassius glacialis; assembly: GCA_033319125.1. Lineage (NCBI taxonomy): Eukaryota > Metazoa > Arthropoda > Insecta > Lepidoptera > Papilionidae > Parnassius > Parnassius glacialis. The sequence continues at coordinate 36,592,737 of JAVANC010000016.1, forward strand.
TATATGCTTTTGCAAATAAAAATATTAATCCAAATATTTCCAATGGCTCTCATATTATAATAATACTGTTGTGTCCCGCTGTGTTAGATGATCAAATTAAATCTGTATTGATATTCATGCTACACAATAACTAAAACATTTATATAGAATGCCAAATAATGTATGTATGATGTAATAATGACGCCTATTTAATTTTCTGATAAGGTGATGTGATCATCATGTTAAATAATTTTTTATTATTAACATTTTTAATTTCTTGGACATGCAGGTTTATATACAATTATTTTCTTCACCGAATTGCATGAATGAGCATAATATATGCAATTAGTGGTAACAGTATCAGCGATGCAGATGCTGTGGTGGATCACACTTATGCCGGTGTACTATCTATTGTCGTATGCATTTTACTTTAACACTGAAAATATTTGTAGCTGTAATTATATCCTTTGATCTACTACAGTTCATGTGTTAAATCCTCACATATTTATATTTTGCTTACAGGTGTCATGATGTTAGACTGGAATTGTATAAAGGATATAAATGACGGTCAAAACCCTGATATAATTATTGGTGCAGACATTGTGTATGATCCATCAATTTTGCAACCTCTTTGCAATGTGCTTGAAACATTTTTTAAGAGAAATCCAAATGTACAAATTTATATTGCAAGTATTATTCGAAATGAAGAAACTTTTAGCTCATTCTTAAACATTTTAGGTAGGTACTAGATTGGTGTGCCGTGATAATTTAAAAATATAAGGCTGGTCCCACTATTTATTAACTCTCTGTATGTCTCATCAGATCGTCACTCCATCTAGTGGAACTTGCGTCGCCCTATGGTTTCTGGTATAAGGTTGCCAGTTGTTAAACTTTTTTATGTAACAACTATCTATTCTAAGAAGATGTCAATGGAATGTGATGTATGTCCATACAATACTAACAAAAGTAATCCTATAGCCTCTTTGAACAAGTGGGTTTCTTATAAGTTTTTAATAACAGGCCCATCTGCAAATTATAAACAAGACTAAAGCCTATAATCTAGTGGGTGGATTATGATGCCTTTGATTCAGTTGAAATTGGGCTGGTGTTACAAATCCTTCCATACTGTCAGATTGTCTGTATGCTCCGGTACTGAAGTGTTTGTACAGTTGCAAGGCTGCAACGTCCAGAACAGAATCTAATGGGAAATCTTTTTATTTTTATTGGCCCATAAAAGTCAGTTGACATTTCCCAAAGACAAATATTACGACACCCACGGGACGAATTATGTGATGGAATCCCATGTAGTGTTAACTAACAGACAGATTAGTAAATTAAGTTAAAAGAAAAGAAGTGTCTCACTAGATAGAAAAATAATAAGTTTAAATCACGTGACTTCCGACGTAGCTATGTATACAAGGTGACTGCTAGATACGGATACGTTAGTCCAGCGGTTGACCAGCGGATTTGGTCCGTCGCACCAAGTTTTTTCTCTGGCCTGGACCAAATTCAATCATCTGTTAAAACTTATTACACAGCCGTCACACGACAATACGCAATTTTTTACATAGCAGAAGGTGTCATTATATACCCTAAGCTCATTACATAACAATTTCTTTTAATTTTATTGTTTAAATCACTATATAATTTCTAAATGAAATTCCTCTTTTTTTTTAGGGAGAATCAACGTCGCAGTTGAAAAACATGTTCCGACGGAATGTATGTATTTAAAATGGGATCAAGAAATGCCAAGATGCCTTCTGAAAATAAATCGAAATTAATAATTTTACTATAAGAAAATTTTATTTAGCAGACAAACCTTATAAAATTTATTGCTTTAAAATGTTTGGGATATTAGGTTTAAGTATAAAATAATGTCGCCTCCGTCGTATAGCGGCAGCGTGGCGTAACAGAATTCAATATTCCATATCATCCCCTGGGTTGGTGCCATAAGAAACTAGCTAAGTAAATGAGGGCTAATAATTTAGCCCTCACTAGATGTCGCTAGTTGCGACTGAGGTGAAGATAATCCACGAGTTTCCTGGCCACCAGGGCGGCGCCACTTAAAAATGAAATGTAAATTTGACAGATTTCATAGTGAGAAAGTTAATTTTTTCACAAAATGTAAAGTTTAATGTTTCTTACCGCATTATTAGTTATATTTTATATTAATTACATTAATAATAAATAAACCAAACCACAGATATTCATAAAAGTAGACATTTTAAGAAAAGAGTTAAAAATATGTAAAAATTTAAGACCAAACCACTGAGGCATTGTTTTGTGCATTGAGGCATTTATAATACTCTAGAAACTAGCTTTCCAGTAACCGTGGTCAACCGACCGAAACGTCGGGAATATAAAATAACTTAATTAAACGCGATAAAATCCGTAAAAGTAGTTTTATTCAATGTGTAGTGTTCGCGTAAATATAAGAAATCATTACTCTAGAAACTGATAAACTTTTATCTAAAACTATCTTCTCAATTAAATGACATTGTGTAACAAAAAACTTAACCTCAGTGTCAACTAGCGACATCTGGTGAGCGGAAGATTATTAACCCACATTGTTACACAGTGACACTATAAGCGAAACGTTGCGACTCAAAGGTTTTTCGGTTTCTTGTGATAATCTTTTTCCCCGACCTTATACACAAAACAATGTCTCAGTGGTTGCTCTTTAATTTTTTGCACATTTTTAACTCTGTTTTTTTTTTTAAATTCTCTTACTTTTAGAAATATCTGTAGGTAGTTTAGTTTATCCATTTAATATAAAATATATATTTGTATATATTTGTATATATATATATATATATATATATATATATATATAGTCTGAAATATACCAATATTTCATAAAGAAACGTTAAACTTAATATTTTCTTTCTTATCAATATACATAATTTAACTTTCCCTCGTATGAAATTGACAAATATTTCACCTCACTAGAAAGTGGCGCCGCCCTGGTGACAGAAAATGTAGCTATCCTCGTTGCTAAAGATAGTGAAAGATATTAGACGTCTAGCTATAACTTCATTTCGGAACGTATCATGAAGAGAACAACAAGGCCTTAGCTTTATGCACATGTAATGCAAAGTAGTATGTGAACCCCTTTGATGATGTGATGTTCTCCAAACACAATAAAAAACAAAATTTGTAAGTTTTTTTTTATTGTAAATAAGTAACATAAATGAAATTGAATATCATTTAGATACTTTCAAATTTTTTATTTATTTCTTTATAGGAGAGGGGGCAAACGAGCATTCAGCTCACCTGATGGTAAGTGACTAACGCCGCCCATGAACAACTGCAACACCAGGGGAATTGCAGATGCGTTGCCAGCCTTTTAAAAAAGATTAGGCTCTTTTCTTGAGGTCCCTAAGTCGTATCGGTCCGGAAAAATATCTGATGGTAGTCGATTCCACAAGGAAGTTGTGCAAGGAAGTAAACATAAATTGCACATATGATATGGATGGTATTGTGAATTTTATTGTAATGTGCGATGGTGAAATTGAGCGGCTGGAATTAGTCCAAGCAACTCATCAGAGCACTTCCCGTGGTAGATGCGATATAATACGCAAAGAGATGCAACATCTCTTCGCAATGTCAGGGAGTCAAGCCGATCAGAAAGAGCTCGGTCGCCGACGATTTGAACCGCTCTGCGCTGGATGCGATCAAATGGCTGGGATACTGATGAGCCCTAGCCTAGAGATGCAACAGAATGGGAACAGTATTCCATGTGAGGGCGAACCTGCGCCTTGTAAAGTTGCAGGTGGTGTGCCGGCATGAAATACTGTTCCGCCCTGCTGAGCACACCAAGTTTTTTAGAGGCCAATTTGGCCTTCTCTTCCAAGTGACCACGAAAGTGCACGACACTCGATATGTTGACGCCGAGGATTCCGATACTGGCGGAGTGCCCTGAAACTGAGGAGATACGAAATAGGAGTTATTTTTAGCGGTAAACGCGCAAACTCGTAAACTTGTCTTCTGGGGATTGAGCTATATAGCTCAAACATAAAATAGTCGTATAAATTACATGTTAAGTTCTCTTTCATGTATTAAAAATAATGTAGATCTTCACACAGCTTCAACAAAGACTAAAGGCTGTAATTTTTTTAAAGAAGTAATTTCATTGAAACTAATAAGACCATAACAAAGTACAACTTTTCATAATTATATAATAACAGTGGTAGAGCCACGCGGCAGCTTTTGTTGTCGCACGGATGGGCCGGCTAGAACCGGGGTGGCACCACGACCTCACAGAAAACCAGAGTGAAGTAGAGGTTTACCACTGCGTTTCGCTTGGTGAGTGCAGGTGGCCGGAGGCCCTTTTTACTGGAAATGAGGCAGTCCATCTGTGACAACGCATCTACATTTTGATTTGTAATAGAGGATAGATGTAGATGTCTATGGGCCGCAGCAACCACTTACCATCAGGTGGACTGTGTGCTCGTTTGTCACCCTTATCCTTCTTCTTTTCCCTGGCTATTGTCCCAATTTAATTGGAGTCAGTCTTCCTAGTAATCTTGCGCCACATCGTGCGATTGTGAGTTGTCGTTTCTGGCATGTTAATAGATTTCAGGTCGTTTTTTAGTGTTTGCAGCCAGGTCATTGGTGGTCGTCCACGGCCTTTCTTCCCCTCTTCTATGTTCATAACTTTTTTAGTAACATGGCTATCATCCCGTCTCATCACGTGTCCGTACCAACGCATACGGTTTTCTCTAAGCTTTTCGTGCAGCATAGCAACCTTGAAACTACCACGAATATAACAGTTTCTTATTTTATCCATTCTAGAAACTCCTCCTGACCAACGTAACATTTTCATTTCAGTGACGTGAAGTTTTTGTTCGTCCGTCTTTCTCATCGGCCAGCACTCCGATCCATATAGCAGAGCTGGTCTTACTGTTCTTTTGTATATATTGCCCTTTATTTTAATACGCATACGGGAGTCGCATAGTACGCCAGACAGCGATCTCCATTTTAACCAAGCTGTTTGGGTTCTGTTTTGTATATCTCTTTCTGTACATGCCTTTGGTGCTACAATGGATCCGAGATACTTAAACTCTTGAACTCTTTTAAGAGGTCGACCTTCGATAGATGGACATGGAATAACATCCATATTGGCACCAGAAAAGTTACAGTACATGTATACAGTCTTCTCTCTATTCACTCTCATCCCTCTTCTTTCTAAGGACTCCTGCCATAGTGTCAGGTCTGATTGTACTTCTGTCAACGATTCGGCTATGAGTACTACATCATCAGCGTATAGAAGTGACCACGGTGCTGATTTCTGAATGTCCATAGTGATATAGTCCATTACTAAGTTGAATAGGAGAGGGCTAACGGTTGAGCCCTGGTGAACCCCCACTCCGACTTCAAATGGTTCACTTTTCCCTGCTGGGCCGACCACTTTTGTTGTTACGTCGTGGTACAGATCTTTGAGGAGCTCAATATAATGTTCCTGCACCAACTGCGCTCTTAGTGCTTGCCAGATTAGCTCTCTAGGAACTCGGTCATACGCCTTTTCGAGGTCAATGAAAATAAGGTGAAGATCTTGTTTGTGTGACTTGTACTTTTCCATAAGTATTTTCACTAGTGAATTGCATCTGTAGTGCCCACTCCACTAGTGAATCCACACTGGTTTGGTGTAATTTTTGACAGTCTTTTTACGAGGACACATTCCCAGATCTTAAGGGTCTGAGAAGTTAGTTTGATTGCTCTATAATTTCCACAGTCCGCGACATCCCCTTAATTCTTGTAGAAGGGTATCAAATTGTTGTTTCTCCACATATCTGGTATTTTGGTGCTTATAAAAATTATGTTAAATAGGTTTGTCAGCCATGCTACGCCGGTATTGCCCACCTTTTTCCATAGTTCAGCTGGAATCTCATCCGGTCCGGCTGCTTTCCTATTTTTAATTTTTTGAATGGCTGCTTTTACTTCCTGAGGTGAAATTACTTCAATTGGTCCTTCCGTGGGTCTGAGGAGTGTGAGTGGTTCCTGTGGAAATTTTTCGTTCAATAGTGTTTGGTAGTATTCTCGCCACCTATGACTAATTTCTTTGTCTGTGGTTAACAATTTACCCGATGAGTCCTTGATATATTTGTTGCGTTTGATATCTTTTGTTTGGTTATTTCGGCGTTTTCCTAATTTTAATATTTCCGTCTCGGATTTTGCGTTTTCTAATTCTTTGTAAAAGTGATCTTTGGATAATGCTCTTGTTACTGCAACACATTTTTTTTTAGTTCTCTTTTTTATTATATTGTAGTCCAGTCGATCGCTGTCATTTTTTGATTGTTGCCATTTCTTGAAAGATTATTTCTTTTCCAACAACATCAATTTAACATTTTCATCTCATCAGGTAGGATCTTTATTAATCCTCAATTTTCCTTTCGTAATACCTAGGGTTGTTCTGGCGGTTTTGAGGCAGAACATGTGAAATTCGTTCCATAGAGTGTTGCTATCTTTTGTGTGTAGAAGTGTCTCTTTGAAGTATGTATCAACCTGTGCAGTAAATATAGTGCCCTCAGCGTTGTGTATGTTATACCATTTTATGCGGGGTTCATGTTGTTGATATTTCTCTTTTACATTCCAGTTTGGCATTTTCAAACAGGTTACAAGTAGTCTGTGTTGGGTTGTTAGTGGGATCCCTGGTATAACTTTGCAGTCCTTGAAATTGCGAAGAATAAATCTGTCACAGAGAAAAAAGTCTATTTGTGAGGTCGAACCACCACTTTTGTAGGTTATGAGGTGTTCATCTTTTTTTTTGGAAGTAAGTGTTAACGATCGGGAGATCAAATTGGGTCGCTAAATCTATTATATCCTGACCTTGACTATTAGAGATGCCATATCCAAAATTTCCATGTATGTTTGAGTTTTCAGGTGCTTTCATACCTTCATGGCCATTCAAATCCCCTGCTATAAATTTTTTCTCGTCTAAAGGTCAGATCTTTTTCTTCATTACTACATCCAACTTGAGGGGCATATACTGAGACTATGTTTAGCGTTAAAAGTTGTCCAGAGCTAATTTAACGTACACGATTCTATCGCTTATTCTTTCTACTTTGATTATTCGTTGTTGTAGTATTTCGTCGAGTATGATGCCGATTCCGTTCCTTGTTGTAGATGTGCCATTATACAGTAGTTGATAGTTTCTACCAATATCCCTGGATTTTGACCCTTTCCATTTAAGTTCTTGTATACAGTAGATATTAATATTTCGTGCATGCAATATGTTTGATAGTTCTTGGCTACGTCCAGTCAGGGAACCGATGTTCCATGTAGCTATACGCAAATTATTTGCGCTGCGTCTTGTTTCGTCGCTTACAGGGGACGCCTTAGCATTTTTCGCTTGGGATCGTATCTGGTCGTCGATTGAGGGGTACGCCCTAGCCCTTATGTACTTTCTCTTTTATGTTGTGCTTTCATACTAGGAGAATGTTTTGTTTTGGCATTGTATTTTTACAGCCTGTTGCCACCTGACGCACCCCCTTCCAGGGTGAGGGCGCCGCCGTTGACTCGTCATGAGCTCCTCCGCTGCCGTCCCTTCTGTAGTGCTCCAGCCTAAGCACTCAGCACTGCTCACGATAGCAGGGGTTTGATAACGGAGTTTCCTTCTCCGGCCTGTTGGTCCGCGGAAGGTATTTTATTTCCCTCCTACCCGGCTGTGTCGCCGAGCGTTTCCCTATCCGCCGCCTGAGGACGCGCTCTCTAGGTGTGAGGCTCACCCGAGAGGTTTGTCACCCTTATCCTATAAAAAAATATTCAATTGAGCTACTCGTTTGACAATTATTCGTGAGGATTACGAATTGACTTAGAAAATGAATTTTTCGATGCTCTTATATTAATTTATTATATCCTATCAAAAATTCACTGCTGCCCATTGGCCCCATAAACTGCCTCATCGTCGTCACGCTTGCCAGGAGGGTTTTACAACCAAATTTTTTTTCATTAGAGTTATAGAGTTCTTACAGGACGATGACGTTTAAGTTTAAAAAAATCAAGGTAGTATCATCAGCAAATAATACTATATCATGAAAGAATACGAGGAGAAATAGGAATAGGCCAAGAATCGAGCCCTGAAGGACACCCATTAGTATAGATGACCCGGAAGAACTTTTACCATTAATAATAACTTTCTGCATTCTATTATTAAGTGGCGAAGCTTGCGAAGTCACTTATTGATTTCACGATGTCTGTCCGTCTGTCCGTCTGTCCGTCTGTCCCACGATTATCTCGAGAACGGTTTCGAATTTTCAAATTCTGTTTTCAGCAATCGATTACTGATCACCCAGGCATCTGAACCTCCTATTTTGAATTTTTTTTCCGTTAGAAACCGCTACAAAGCTGATTGCTTCGCCACTTTGCTATGCTGTTAGCTTGCTAGGTTTATTTAAATATGAAATAATAAGTTTAAGCACTGTATTCTTGACACCATAGTACTGTAGCTTCCTTATTAATGTCTCATTGTGAACACAGTCGCAGGCCTTGGAAAGGTCATAAAATATACCCACAGTATTCTCTGAATACTCCCTTGCACAAAAAATATGTTTAATAAACCTAGGAAGCTAACAGTATAGCAAAGTGGTGAAGCAATCAGCTTTGTAGCGGTTTCTAACGGTTGTCGTTGAGCAATCGGTTTCAAAATAGGAGGTTCAGATGCCTGGGTGATCAGTAATCGATTGCTGAAAACAGAATTTGAAAATTCGAAACCGTTCTCGAGATAATCGTGGGACAGACGGACAGACATCGTGAAATCAATAAGTGTCTTCGCAAGTTTCGCCACTTAATAAACACAACGTCAGTTGTCAAGCGACCCCTTGTTAAACCGAATTGATTTTTATGTAGCAATTTATTAATATTAAACAAACTTAACATTTGATCTAAAATATTTTTTTCAAAATTTTTACTAAATGTTGGTAGTACAAAAATTGGTTTAAAATTGGCGGGGTATAATCATGGACGTATAAATAATATTTATACGTCCATGGGTATAATATACTACCAGATTTAAATAAAGGTATGATTTTACTATGTTTCATTAAATCAGGAAATACACCAGATTCGACGCGTGCATTAAATATAGTTGATAGATAAGGTGCTATTGTATTATAGATAAAATAACTTTAACGGAAATCCCCCATAAGTCTGCCATTTTCTTAACATCAATAGTTTTAAAATATTTAACGATATCCTTTGGCAATACTTTATGAAATTTAAAAGTATTTGAAGAAGCCTTTACATTTTTTTAAGCAATGATTCGGCGACACTAGGCGAAGAATTTAAGCATTTTGTTGTCAAAAAAGGAACATCAGAAAAATGATTTTCAAAAGCAATAGCAACTTCTTGATGAGATGGAGTTAAATTAATCCATTTCTACAATTAGCTCAACAGAGAGGCTCACAATATCCTTACGTTCTTTATGATGCTGGTAGCAATCTCTTGCTTCAATCCTTCAATTGCCCTCTGTTGTCATTTATATCAGCCATGGAATGAATGGACTACTTTGCTATGTAGAGCTTGCTTCGGTTTAAGGAGTGCTAGTACAGAGTCTTAATGAAATTATTATAAATATTCTGTCAAGCCCTCTATACCTACTATGCAGTATGAGCACAGATTTCTTTGTTTTTATTTAAATATAAAAACGAATTTTGATTGAAGTTTAAAGTTGAAAGTTTTAGCGGGTATATGACCGCCAGCGAATTACTGCTTCTTTATTATTGTATATTACTTGTACAATAAATATAAAAATAAATGTACAAATGGCGCGATTTTGTGTATTATATGTCTGCACATGTAAACTATTATATAAGTGGAAACTGGAAACCATAAGACAAGTGCTCAGACAGTGATGTAAACCTCAGTCCACAGTGCGAGCCTAGCGCGGTTGCTACGACGGGCGCGAATTATCAAACATATGAAACCGCCGTTTGCGTCCATAGTGTAGTGACTAAGGCGGACGCCTAGCGCGACGGGCATGAGCGGGATAGCGCGCGTAGTTTTCAAACGTTCATATCCGCGCGTTTTGGCCACACTACAGGCCTAGTCAGCAAGCGATCCAATGCGCGGATGCGGGGGTATCAAACCGGTTCGGTCTTATCGCTCGGCGTAAGCGCGTCTTCATTTTTTTTTGTTAAAACATTTGTATATTCTCTAGTGATTTAAGGTGATATTTTATTCAGGACGTAATCAAATGTTGATACGGACATTCGAGTATACTCAAAGAATTTCACACATACATACAAATCTCAATTCTTCTTACAAATTAAAAAAATCACCATTTATTTGTCGGTTTTATTTATTTCGTGCACATCCTCTCCAATGTTCAAAATCTCCCATCTCAGTATCGGACTATCTAGTAGAAATAAAAATCCTCGTCCATGGTTTACAACACCTGTAATACATCTAAGCACACCAACAGCTCGCTCGTCACTGTGGCCACGGCACGCGCCCGCCGTCGCGCCCGCAACAGGCTCAAGTCGCCGCGCATTCACTGTGGACGCACACTCAAGATAATCTATCTGCTTAGGCACCATGAAATATGATCGTCATCAATTGCCTGCTGGCTCAAGCTGCCGTTAAAATCTCCGAAAATATATTATGCAAAGCAATGATGCATATGTCAAGAAGTTTTTGAACCTAAAGAATAATTTTCTGTTATAGTGCGCGCAAGATAGCTCTGCGCGCGACTGATCTATTATATCTTGTATCTTTTATGAAATTTCACTGATGCATAGACTTTGCACTGATGGTTAAACTACCGCCATCTAGCCATTGATTTATGAAACACTTAATACTTTTTTATTTATAGCGGCTCTGGAATCGTGCATTTTTAGCTGCTTTACGTAAATTTTTTTTGGAGTATATGTCCTGGTATCTAGTTCTTTAGGCCAAGGCTTTACGTAAATCAATCAAGATAGTGTGGCCGCCACAAAAAAATCAAGCATTATCAGTAATAATTCTAATGATAGGTGTAAAGGAAATTGTAAAAAGGAAATCATGTTTTATCAAGCAAATTATTGTTATATGTTATTGCATACATTAACTACATTTAAAAAAATATTAGTGTTACTAAACTTATTTATTTTCGACCTCAAGGTTTATATTATACTCGTGACAATCTATGAAGCCCGATTTAACAGCTATAAAAATACTTTGTGTAATGATGGGAAAAAAATTGGTTGCTTTAAAAACCGATTCTCGAGATATATGGACAATGTATGTACATAGTTTATAATTGATTTTCAAGGCATATCGTTTTAATACATGTACGAGTGTGCAATATTTAACAGTTATTACATATATCCAAACTAAGTTTAAATTTAGGCCAGTTTCAAAGCTTAAAATAAACCTAAAATAAACTAAAACCCGACATACTGATTTCTTCCGGAAGGTTTACGTATAATACATTGTATATTATGCAGGCACGCCACTGATATGCACCCGAACGAAGCCGAGGCGGGTCGTTAGTCAAGAATAAAATTAACAATAAATAAGTGTGGTTGGGTCAGTTAAATAAATAAATTCACTGAATTGGTAAGTAATAATAGTTCCAGAAATTTTTTCCGGAACTTCCACTTCGACTTAAGCCCAAATCATCTCTATAGCATTGTATTGACAGTGGTATGGTGGGGTTTTTATAATTTTATGCCCATGTTCCTGTGCCAACTCATCGATGGCGTATTTTGGCCTCACAGATTTATTTTGTTTGTTAGTCAAACAAAATAATTGTGTGAGGCCAAAATAACTAATTTGAACAGTTCTGCTTTCAATAAATTCAAATCAGCATCCACACCATGATTATGTAGCCATGCCACTAGTAGATACGCCATTTTGTTAGCTTGTGTGGGAGGTTTATATAGTTGAATAGAGTGATAGGGATCAATGTCCATAATTATTGTACACTCTTCTGAAAGGTTTTGCTGAAAAATTTATTCGTGGTACTCTTTTGTACTTTTTGATTCAAATGCCAACATTATAAAAACTTTCCCCGACAGATCCAGCATGACAAATAATGAGGCGTTCACCCTTTCCCATTGGAACTTTTGAGCAGGATGCTTGCGTATCATCCGTCCAAGACTAGGGCACAGCATGATTAGTATTTAACCATGTCTCATCAATAAATATTCCCTTGTCCCAGGTGGTTATTTTATTAACTTCTATAAGAAGGATATTATTTGTAGTATTAGGTATGTCATGTCATACCTTTCCATCAAAACTTTCCGTTTGACGATTTTTTTGTATGTAAACCCAATATTTTTTTGAATAGTTTTAATAGATGTTGCACTGCCATCATATAAGTTTTCAGATTTAAGGAACACAAGTAATTTATTTACGATGGGGTATTCTTGTCTTGTGCGGTAGCCGTAAGCATGGGATCTAATAGCATCAGCATCAGAAACAGAAACAGAACAAAAACACATCAAATCGATACCTGTCACAGATATTGTTTTTTTTCGCTTTTGGGTGTGTGCAATTCATTATCTTCAGCCAGGAGGCCCGTACTTTTCCTTTGTAATATTTCGGATTGTTTTTATGCCAATTCCAAGCGCTTGTGCGACTCGTTCGTGTACTGGGTAACTTCTAAAAGTAACCCTCTATTTGCTGACTCTCGTTCAAAGAACTCGTGCAACTTCAAAACCAAGTCACGAGACTGGCTGTTAAGAGTACGTCCTCTTTTATACATGTTGTCTAGTTCACATGATAACACCAAATTCACGTAATGCGTAATCAAAGTCCGGAATTAGCAAGTCAAGGTCAACGAATATAGAAGAAACGGTCCAAGAGTGATAGCTAAGTCAGAAAATATTATAATAACCAATAACACAAAAATTTTCAAGATACCGAGAGACCGCACGAAGCATTGACGAATCAATGACTTAGAAAGAAAAAATGGAGGTTAAAATATTTTTTTTCAAAATCAAAGGATGAACTCGTGCCTTTTTAGGCAAACTATTTCCAATTATTTTATTATTATTATTTATTTAACATATTAAATATTAAAATAAAGCTAGAAATATATGGTCAGATATGTGGTCAGATTTTGTTTTTATATGTTTAAACATTAAATAATAAGTTTCTTTCTTTTCTAAATGTAAAAGTATCGATTTTTCAGAACATCGATTTTATTTGGCCCAAAAACGGTTTATAACGGTCACAACACTACGGCAACGAATCCAAAGACATGTCATTGTAATAACGTTCTGTCGGAATATTAATCAACGATTGACTCGTGTTTTTGAGTGCATATTTCCAATATAAAGTGAAACTTGGTGCTTACGAATGATACTTATTGTTATACTATATGGATCACATAGTCATTATTTAGGATTGTGAATTTGATTTTTCGACTTCTTACGTAGACGTTCATACAAAGTTATCACGGCAAGTATAACGAGAAACATCAAATCGGGCTTCTTAGATTGTCACGAATATAGAAGTAGTAATAGTAAGAAATTGAAGTTTTAGCTTCGTTTCATTAGGCAACACTGAAAGAAATAAAAAAAAAATATAAGAAATTTGTCCGTCATCTTGTGCATGTGTATATTTCTTGTGATTTCATAGTTTTGAGCTTTTGAGTGTTTGATCTGGAAGTGGGCAAAGTGTATCATTTTTGCGATTGGAACATTTGCATCTTGATCACTGAAATGTTCCGAAACACTGATATGTTTCATTTGTCTCATTTGGATTATCGACTCAAAAGATATAAAAGAAAGAATGTTCCGAATACATTAAGTTGCGTCGCAGGCGTTTATCCGTGAAATGTTATGTGGCAACAATGCTGAATAATATAAGTGCTTTGCTTGGAGTTTTGGAGGGAACTTGACCTGCGGCGGTTTGTTGCTCCTGTATTATTGTTTAAATAATGGTTTCAAGTAGACTTTGATATATAAAAGTGGTGCGATTTTGTGTATTAAGTGTCTGCGCATGTGAACTATTAGTGGAAACTGTAAAACAAGTGCTCTGATGGTGATGGATTCTCAAGATAGCTGTTTGTTTGCATAGGCGCCTTTAGATACCATCGCCAACTGTCAGCTGCCTGCTAGCTCAAGTTGCCGTCAAAATCTCCCAAGGGCTGCACAATGTGACGCATCAACATATTGGGAAGCAGTGAACTATGAAGAAATTATAATAAACCGAATAAAAATACTCAAGACTTGGCCTAAAGGTCTAGATACCAGGCCATAAACTCCAAAAAAAAAATAAGTGCTTTGCTCCATACTTTAACAAAAATGTCACTACCTATGTCAATTCATTATTTACAAAAATGTCCATTTACACAAAACAGCAATGTCTATGTACACAGAATTTTCTCGTAAAGTATCATAATTCTAAACTTTATGATGAAAAGGAGGAAAGTAAAGTCACAATAATCACTACGCAAAGAAATCCTAAACATAACTCAGTATGTTTTCGTAAACAGGCGCTAATGAATATAAACAATTTGACAAGTGCCGCACACAGAGTACTTTTTTATATAGGAAATAGAGGTCTCTCTCGACGCCTTCAAATGGGAATGACTGTGCTGCCGTCTGCATGAGTGAGATGGAACTATTTTCAGTTCAGTATATATATATATATATATATATATATATATATATATATATATATACATAACTAGAAATACGTACGACGCCTTATGTTTATTGTTATTTTATTTATTCATTTATGTAGATATTTTTCTTTATTCCGTGTATATTACAAAGAGTACATTTTCTTTACTCAGTATATATTCTATTATATTCTGTTCAAACACGGAATGAGGAAAAGTAGCTGTATAAATAGAATAAAATAATGCAACGATAATTTTTGTGCGAGCACACACAAGAGGGGAAAATTTACAATAATAAAACCACAATGTATTTAAATTGATCATTTATTTCGTCTCTTAAAACACTTATGAAAATATTTTTTCGCCTTTATTTCATATACATCCTCATCATCATTGGAGTCTCTCCTCCCTTTTAATATTTTGTTAATATCTTTACAGTAATTATTTATGAAAAATCTGCAAGATAAATTAATAACAAATTCTATCACTTTGTCTTTGTGTCGACTACAATTTAAAAAATCAAATTCTATATGCAGAAGTATTATTGTTTTGATGAATTCTTTCAGATTTTCATAATACAAATGACGTTTTAAAATTCCATTGGTAATATCTTGCATTGCAGATATGCAAGAGAGGAGAGATTCGGAAGGACTGACAAGCCAACGTTTGCCAGCATATTCTCGGCGTTTAATATACTCATTTTCTTGAGAGGCAACCATGTCTTTAGTGCATTGCTGGCAATTTTTAAATATATTTTTCCTCGCACTGCGTACAAAATATCCGCTCACAAATTGTAGAGCGCCTAACACGCGAGGATCTTTTTTTTTTTCATCTGTCGGTTACTTGCACTGTGGGTATGCTCTCAACTTCACTGGTCACCGTGGCCTGGCAGTCATCTATGATGAGGGTGTATAAAACTTCACAATAGTCTTTTTCACAATTTGCCCCAGGGGCATGGACACTTGATATATTATTTATTAATAAGCTGGTGTAGGCACTTTCAAACCTTTCTGCTGTGGGGTTTGTATTGCGGCACCCATGGCTCCTAATAGCCCCGAAAAAGTTTTCTATAGGGTCTTGATTTAGGTGCCGCATCCAAACTGAGGTTACGCCATAATCGTTTTTTAATCTATTTATAAGTAATTGAACACCATCTATAGTATGTGCCATATCGATTGAGAAAAACGGACAATGACCTCAGATATGAGCCGAGTGTCAAAAGGCGTAACTTACAAAATCTCAATTTAGATGTGATAACAATATTTAAATATTGATATTATTCCCACTTCTAGGTCAGCACATATGTTTTGTTTTTTTGTTTCTTAAATAATATTGTCTGTGGTTCCTATAAACATAGTAAAATCTTACGGTACATCGCGAAAAATGTGTTATATTTTATATTTCAATTTATGGTAAGTAACGCAGCAATTCATTTAATAACAGTTTCATATTAAAAAAATATTTGAAGCAATATAATCACCATATTGAGCTTTTGCAAATTCATCCCTTTAAAATAAACAAAACGCGCGTTACGTCAGTTCGTTCTAAAAGAAACGTGACAATGGCAGCCAGAGATGCGTCACCTTTTTTGGGCCGGTCCGCCATTTTGTTTTCATTCGTGTTCGGATAGCGCTTGCGTGTGTACGTCTCGGGTAATTCATAGCATTCATTGCTTTGTTTTAGTTGAGTTTTTACTGTTAAATTTGTTATATCGTTAAGTTTTTGTTTTTTGAATCTGTTATATTAGTTTTACTGTGACGGTCGTTACTAAATCGACATGAGTTCAGGAGAATTTGGTGAAGGACCCGGTCCTTCAACATCAAGTGGAAAGAGACGTCGCCGACCCATAATAAACGTAGCAGGTACGTACAAATAGGTACAAATGCGACGACGTAGCCTTTCTATTTCTTAAAGCGCTCTTTTTATGTGACCATGTGGTATTTATTTTCTAAAACAATATGTATTTATGTGATGTAGTACTATGGTAGTATATTTTTGTCATTTATTTACAGGCCCATCTTCTGGAGCACCTTTAACGTCACCAGTAAAAAAGAGAAAACCTACCACTTTGTCGGTCGGGGAACAAGAGATTATCATTAATGTATACAAATATGTCAAAAACACCTGGCCCGAAGACGTGTATCCTTCAAACGTTAATATGGTAGAAAAGGTTTCGGAGATCTCAGGAGTCAGCAAGAGCACTATATATCGCGTATTAAGCGTGTATAGAGATTCCCATAAAATACCAGAAAAGGGAATAATTAATAAAAGAAAAAAGTCTGTAATTGACAAGTTGGACGATTTTGATAAATCTGCTATAAGAGCGAAAGTGCATCAGTTCTTTCTTGCAGGAGAATTACCGACTTTAGACAAAATTTTGCTCAGTATAAATCAAGATGACCAGTTGCCAAACTTGAGCAAAACTTCCCTGCGACGTGTGTTGCGCCATTTAAAATTCAAATATATAAAGAGAAACAGAAAAAGTGGTCTAATAGATCGCCCAGAGATAGTTCTGTGGCGTACCAGATATTTGAGAGAAATACAAATATTAAGAAACGAGGGACGTAACATTTTTTACCTTGACGAAACATGGATTAACGCAGGTCATACTATGGGAAAGGTATGGGAAGACACCACAATTGAATCTTCTCGTCAATCACGGTTAGAAGGCTACTCTACTGGCGCGAAAGCCCCTTCGGGTAAAGGAAAGCGATTAATAGTTGTACACGTTGGCAATGAAAATGGCTTTTTGGAGGGATGTGATTGGGTATTTGAATCATCATCTACTGGTGACTACCATGAGAGCATGGACGCTCTCCATTTCGAGGACTGGTTTAGAAAAGTAATAGAAAAACTGCAAAGCGGCGATGTCATAGTTATGGATAACGCTAGTTACCACTCCAGACGTTTAGAAAAAACCCCAACAATGTCTTGGCGGAAACAAAATATGCAGGAATGGCTAGAATCTAAACAGATCGCATACGTGCCCTCGGACACAAAGACCCACTTAATGGAAAAAATAAAGGCAGTTAAAGATAACTATCGAAGTTACGTCACCGACGAGATGGCAAAAGAAAAAAGCATCACAGTGGTAAGGTTACCTCCTTATCACTGTGAGCTTAACCCCATTGAACTTGTGTGGGCAGATGTGAAAGGGTACGTTGCACGAAAAAATACAACTTTCAAGTTAAAAGATGTTAAAAATTTACTTAAAGATGGTTTAACTCAAATCACGCCAGATAAATGGAAAAACTGTGTTCAGCATGTCCTTAAGGTTGAACAAAAAATGCGTGGCATGGATGATAGAATTGACCAAACTGCAGATCGCTTTATAATTAATGTTACAGATAGTTCATCAAGTGAAGATACGAGTGATGATTGCACCGAATAAAAATAAAGTTCTTATATAATATTAAAAATAAAGTTTTATCTTTTGCATAAGTACGTACTTATTCGGTGTCGTTATCACTCGAATCTTTATATGTGTTATAAATTAATGTTTTTTGTTGTTAAATGAATAAAGTACTTTATAACAATAGATGATTTTTCTTCTACAGCGATCTTTCACATAACTTTTTAATAATAGTTAATAAATATATATTATATCAATCATTATAAAAAAATCATTATAAATAAAGAAAGTACTACATATAAAATGTGCCTATATATTGAAGGTTTGTAACCCCTGGTTAAACGACCGAAAGGTCATTGTCCGTTTTTCTCAATCGATTTGGCACATACTATAGTGTCCATACCCAATTTTCCAAAGTAGGGACTTTTTCAGCTTTACCTGTTACAATGTTTGTAAATTTCATGTTTCTCAATTAAATTTTAGCTTTATTCCATACACTATTATGACTAGAATTTGGTCTTGCAGGTCCAAGTAATGGCTTTCCATGTTGTTTCCGTTTTGTATAGCTCCCGTTTAATGAATCAAATAGTTGATCAAAAAAAAGGAGAATATCAGCTGTCTCTTTACATTCTTCAGGGAGAATTCCTTTGTCTGTGGAAAAAAAAATGTCTTAGCAACATATTTTAGAATTTATATATTATGAATTACCGCAGCTTCGCAAGGGTGATTTCTGGATCTCGACAACAACGGCCTCTACCAGGTCCAATTGTAAATCCATAACTCAAACACAAAAAATTTCATCAGAATTGGTCGAGTCACTTTCGTGTTTTAATGAGACTAACAGATAGCAGTTGATTTTTATATATAATGATTTGTAGTTTCAGAAGTATTGTGTATCAATTTAAACTTCAGTATGGATAGAACATTTGAAAATATAATACAGTTGACCCGCGGTAATCTGACAAATGTTTTGCATGGCAGTGTTGGATTATCAAATATGTCAGACTAGTACTGTCACAGCCCCCTGGTAGTCTGGAACTTTTTGTCCACATATTTGCGAAGAACACCTCCCTCCGTGGCGAACTCATAACACGACTCGACTGTATCTACATGTTATAGGCATATCAAATTACCGGATGTCCGGGGATCCACTGTATGAAAAGTTTGTGTAGACTAGATAGACTAGAATTTTAGTATTAATATAATCAGTTACATCATTTTACCTGCTAAATATCCCATTTTAGATGCTACCGTTTGACTGAAGATTTGTGTGGCATATTTGACCTTCATTTTGGAAATTTTATTCGGTATGACATGATTGTCTGTAAGCTTTGGCATTAGTCTTATACCTTTGTATCCAGGGTTTTCTTTGAGTAACAATTCAACATGTTGCCATTTTGCTGTTCGCAACTGCTTGTCACTTGCTACATATGTCAGGTTTTTCGTTAATAAATTATTGCGAATGCATTTTATTAGATGTGGAGGGTCAAACAGTGGAATGACTTCCTGATCATTGACAAGAAACATATTTTCTACAGGTTCTCGTCCAGACTTTATGAAAATCCCTCTTGTCTCCTGAATTAAAAGTTTAATGGCTTGCCTGTTATTGGTGCCTTGATCACACACTGTTGCTATCACAATAAGGCCAGCCCCTTGTAATTCTTTAATTACTTCTTTGAGTTGCACTGATAATTCCGGTCCACTTGTAGTTCCTGCAGAAAATGTGTATGATACGGGTTGTTTATAATTTTTAATCAATCCCCGTACCATGAACACTTGTGCATGATCAGCATAGTCAGGTCTGGTTTTCCGGCCATCAGTAGCGAAACCAATTACCTTATCTTTTCGCTCATTATAAGTTAAATTGGCTTTCAATGTCATTTCGTCAAATAAAACAATGCACAGTCTCTCTTCAACTTTAAACTTTTTTGTAGCTATCTTGATCTGAGCAAATATTCTTTTATTTATTCCAGGCTTTATATTTGCATGGTTTAAAAGTTTTGTGAGAGTTTGTGGAGTCGGTAAGATGAATATTTTTCTTAAAAATCTATAACACTTTGGACTTTGTTTTAAAATCAACAAAGCTACAATTTTTTCCTCTAGAGAAAATCGTCGACCTTTGTCCTTCTTTTTAATTTCCCTAAACTGCAATAAAGTTAATATTTTAGCTGTTCTGGGCAGCTTATCAATAGCTTTTATAAATGCAGGATTAGAAGTCAGTTTTTTCGCTGCCTTGAGACTCACAGACTGCTTTTTAACTTGGTTTTTGTACTTGCTCAGTTTGTTTTTTACTTGAATAAGCTTCTGGTATAAATCATGCTCTAATGTGGTAAGAGCTTTAATTTTTTTAGAAACAATGGTCTTGGTTTCCTTTTTAGTGCACCCTGCAAACCAACAACTGTGTTTTAGAAACATAAATAAAACAGTATACTACATAAGTTTATCTACACTAATACTAGCTATACTTAATAAAACCTTATTATGTGTAAGAGATGAAACGGATAGCTGTTTGGCGGGATACCGGATATTCGGCCACTCTTATCGCCAGATAGCCGGATATTCTGAAGAACATTGCCGTTTGGTTCATCGCAAAAAGTGAACTTATATGTGGCACTAGTGGTGGTGATCGTGTGCACGCGTGACTCGGGCCGCGTTCGGGTCTTTCGGGTAGAAGCTGAAGGAGCTCGCCAGGAAATTCTATTGGACTAGCAGTTCATCTTCAACACTGGCTAAAATAGCAGAGGAGAGGAGACAGAGTCAGCTGTATCTTGCTAAGCTCATTACACATTCTGGGATTGCTTTAATGAAGTCACAAATGAAAACAATACTAGCCATGTTTATATGCTAGTTACACCATGAAGAATAATTTAAAATTAAAAATTTTGTACAGCCGACTTCAATATAGGTTATTTGAGAATAACTCAATAACCATTGGTCTGACCTTGATCAAATTCATATGGGACCACACGAGCACTATCAGCTTTCATATAAAAAAAGAATCATCGAAATCGGTTCGCCCAGTACAAAGTTATGAGGTAACACACATAAAAAAAAAAACGAAAAAAAAAAAAACATACACTCGAATTGAGTACCGTCTCCTTTTTGGAAGTCGGTAGAAAAAAACGCGATTGCATGTGAGATTGATTTTTATCTAAAGTCAGTGCGAATTGCACACGATCGTGACCCTTCTTGTATTTGGTGGGCAGCTAATGCTACACAATACCTTAATTAATCAAAGTTTGCCAAAATCTGTCTTTCAGCACCCTGCAGCAATGTGTACAGCGAAATATTTTTTTCTGAAACAAGCCTTGTTTATGAAGACAGGCGAAACTGCATGTTACCTTTCTATGCAGTTTAATTACAAATTAGTACTTATTCCCCATAATTTGCCTTTATATATGTAGTATGAGTACTAATTTTGTAAGTTTTGAAATTAAAATTTCGTGACTACTGATTATATTTCTTATGAGGCATAAATAAAGTACTTAACTAAATGTGATATTATGTACTTTTTTTTTAATCCGGTATCCGGCCGAATAGCCATTTGTTATCCGGTATCCAGCTGGATAGTAATTTAGGCCAGATAAGCCAAATACTGGATAGTTACCGGATATATGTTTCATCTCTAATTATATTATTAGCCTAAAGTTAATTTCTACATTTTATGTATAAATTGTTGTATTAAAAAATAATCTCAAGTTACTTACTGTTATATATTTTCTCAGCTACATTTACTTCAAGAGTAGATTCTTTTATAATGCTTGACACTTCTGGTATTGCATTCTCAGCTACATTTACTTCAGTTATAGTATTTGACACATCTGAGATGACAACAGATGGATCTGAAAAAGACAAAGTTATTGTACCTTTATAGTCACATCCCGCTCCAGCACAAGATAAAGTTAAAAAATTAAAGTTACAGCGTATATACATCCCACTGCTGGGCACAGGCCTCCTCTCATTTCTGAGAGAGATTTTAGGGCAAGGAAATGTCAGGCACAAAATGAAGTAATGGGAAAATTAACTCACATATCACATCTAAGTCCTACTGGTAAATATAGAATATATTAAATAGCAGATCATACCTATGTTTTCTTCCATCCAAGCATATGTACTGGAAGTAGCCAATGCATCAACCGCAAAATTTGAAATAGAAAGTATATGAATGTACAAGAATATGCATAATTGCACAGAAAATGTAGTCATTATCATACCAATTTCACAGCAGTTCAAAACAATTAGAATGATCACTGATCTAGCTAGCTATCTACCTTTTGTGTTTGACGGTACATGTTCTGGTAAGTATTGCATCTGTCGTAGTGGTCTTCTTTCTGCAAAGGTGAATTGGGGTAGGGCCAGTGGTCCTGAAACATAGATGCGCAAAAACTTAGACAAATCAAACAACTAATATTTAAATAAAATAATCAGTACTTTTATTTAAAAAAAAATGTTTTATACAAGTGAACCAAGTTTCAAAGTAAGTCTTAGAACCTTGAATTTTTTACCAAAGGCTTAAAACAGAAATAAAATATGGGAGAATAATAGATTGCAATTAGTACTCAATTTATTATTATTATAACAAAATTATATACTGACAACTAATACTTCTTTCTATTGGCAACAAAAATAATTATAATTGTTTTCAATTAAACTGCTATTTTAAGAAAGACCATAAATTAAGATTATAAATCTAGCATATTTATTTGGGTTGGTCAAAAAAATTATTTTTCTCCAACTGGTTACTAATAGCGAAATTATATTGCCAAATATATTCAATCATTCATTTCAACATTCATACAGTCAGAGATTATATAAGGTGAGAGTAAAAATGTTTCATTGATTTTATTTTTCCCACACAAGTTATAGAATGGTCTATATCACAGTAAGAACAGAAGCAGCAGTCTTAAATACAGAAAAGTTGTCCTGAGATATAATTTAGGTAAAGCTTTATAACTTCTTCTGGATTTGAGAGTAGGCAGGTATCAGTCGTTTTATAGATTAGATGATATTTCTACAAAAAATTATCTCCATACAAAGATTCCTTCCTATTTTATTAACAATATGTTTCTTCATCCACAAGTCGTACATTTGTATTATTGTTTCTTTATTCAAAAGGGCTCCCAGTGTTGGCTAAGAATCCACTAATGCCTAAGGTTAAACATATAATAATAATTCAAAGCACACATATTTCATAAGATACTTGTACTAACCTGGCAGGTTTAATGTTGGTGTAGCAATATTATTCAATCTACCATAGCGGCAACAGAACTTTTCTTCAAAGTGAGCATGACACACACGGCGGTGTTTGTATATGTCATCAGATTCCAACCCAATAATATCACCTCCAATAGAATGGACCCATATATTAAAGCATAGTCTGTCTTTCACTGGATTCGGAAATAAATGCAGAGGCTTCTGCATATCTGAACAGAAATAATCATATGTTAATTTAAGTTATTAATTCTTATTTAAGTTACATAGTTAACCCGATCAGAGTGTGGTCCAAGGACCTGCAAAATTAACTGGTCTCAGGCCAAAATATTAATATATACATATAACTTTATAGGGGTCTTGTCCAAGTCCAACCTAATTTAGGTGGTAGAGGCATTGTGCAGCTATATTAGTAGTATAGTTGTAGCACGAATGGGTCGGCTCGACCGGGGAAGGACCACGCTCTCACAGAATACCAGCATCAAATAGCAGCTTCATGCTGCTGTGTTTTGTATGGTGAGTGTAGAGAACCGGAGACCCTTTTTACTGGAAAAGAGGCCATTCTATCTTAGTCCTCACGGGTGACAACGCATCTGCATTTGAGGATAAATGTAGATGTCTATGGGCCACAGCAACCACTTACCATCAGGTGGACTGTATGCTCGTTTGTCACCCTATCCTATATAAAAAAAATAATGGATCACTATTCCAAAAACTCATTTTAGTTTGACACTCTGACCAGCATGCGTAGCATGACAACCGTAGACAAGGGCTTTATCGACGGAAGAGTAGATAAAATAACATTACTGCTTCTATACAGTGTAATTTTGTCTAGCTAAACTTGTTCTTGGGATACTATACGGAGCAGTCCAATCTAGTTTTTGTCTTCTCTCCTGACGACCCCTTTCGACAAACCCTTGAATACATGTGTGCTACGCAAGTAACTGCAACTTGCATTTTTCTTTAGTATGTTAGTTATGTCTTTGACTGGGTGCTAAGATTTTAAGGTAATTAAGAAACTTACTGCCTGCATCCATACAACCAGGAACACAACACTTTTTACTAGATAGGGACATAATATCTGAAGTCCTATAAATCACTAAAACAAACGAATTTAACAAATATAACGAGTCTCTATCTCAAACATAAACAGTGAACAATTTCGCACAATCCAACGTAGACCTGGAGGAGGAGGACACGGCACTCAACTCAACTCAATAAACTCTACAAGAAAATGCAAAAATATCGAATTCAAACCACCGACTAGAAGCACGATAAATTGACATTTGAAACCATTTTGTTTTGATTTGAAAATATCCCGTCCGGTGTGGCCGTCAATAAAATTCTACTTACTTCTAAAACAAAAATAGTAAAAAAAGTATTTTTAAAATATTTATCGTATAATATTATTTAGTAAAATATTGAACAAAATAATTATTCAATAAAAACCATATTTTACAAAGCTCACGGGGTTATTATTTTCTTCTATAATTTCATAAAATTCTACCAAAAGAGAATTAAATTTGCAAATTGTTAGGCAGATTATGACACCAATTTTAGGAGTACGATCAATACAACTGGAGTTCGCATGATCATATAAGTTTCAAATTTGGTATCATAATCTCTCGCCGGTGGCGCTCTCTGCATTACTGCGATAGAAGTACTATGTTATAATGCTACTAAGTTAAAAAACTACAAAATTGTATTGGTTTTCTAACATTTAACTTTCAACACAAATTAGTACGAATATTATTCTGCAATATCTTAACTTTTAGTACTAAGATTGAATATCCAGTAATAATTCTAATGATAGGTGTAAAGGAAATTGTAAAAAGGAAATCATGTTTTATTAAGCAAATTATTGTTATATGTTATTGCATACATTAACTACATTTAAAAAAAATATTAGTGTTACTAAACTTATTTATTTTCGACCTCAAGGTTTATATTATACTCGTGACAATCTATGAAGCCCGATTTAACAGCTATAAAAATACTTTGTGTAATGATGGGAAAAAAATTGGTTGCTTTAAAAACCGATTCTCGAGATATATGGACAATGTATGTACATAGTTTATAATTGATTTTCAAGGCATATCGTTTTAATACATGTACGAGTGTGCAATATTTAACAGTTATTACATATATCCAAACTAAGTTTAAATTTAGGCCAGTTTCAAAGCTTAAAATAAACCTAAAATAAACTAAAACCCGACATACTGATTTCTTCCGGAAGGTTTACGTATAATACATTGTATATTATGCAGGCACGCCACTGATATGCACCCGAACGAAGCCGAGGCGGGTCGTTAGTCAAGAATAAAATTAACAATAAATAAGTGTGGTTGGGTCAGTTAAATAAATAAATTCACTGAATTGGTAAGTAATAATAGTTCCAGAAATTTTTTCCGGAACTTCCACTTCGACTTAAGCCCAAATCATCTCTATAGCATTGTATTGACAGTGGTATGGTGGGGTTTTTATAATTTTATGCCCATGTTCCTGTGCCAACTCATCGATGGCGTATTTTGGCCTCACAGATTTATTTTGTTTGTTAGTCAAACAAAATAATTGTGTGAGGCCAAAATAACTAATTTGAACAGTTCTGCTTTCAATAAATTCAAATCAGCATCCACACCATGATTATGTAGCCATGCCACTAGTAGATACGCCATTTTGTTAGCTTGTGTGGGAGGTTTATATAGTTGAATAGAGTGATAGGGATCAATGTCCATAATTATTGTACACTCTTCTGAAAGGTTTTGCTGAAAAATTTATTCGTGGTACTCTTTTGTACTTTTTGATTCAAATGCCAACATTATAAAAACTTTCCCCGACAGATCCAGCATGACAAATAATGAGGCGTTCACCCTTTCCCATTGGAACTTTTGAGCAGGATGCTTGCGTATCATCCGTCCAAGACTAGGGCACAGCATGATTAGTATTTAACCATGTCTCATCAATAAATATTCCCTTGTCCCAGGTGGTTATTTTATTAACTTCTATAAGAAGGATATTATTTGTAGTATTAGGTATGTCATGTCATACCTTTCCATCAAAACTTTCCGTTTGACGATTTTTTTGTATGTAAACCCAATATTTTTTTGAATAGTTTTAATAGATGTTGCACTGCCATCATATAAGTTTTCAGATTTAAGGAACACAAGTAATTTATTTACGATGGGGTATTCTTGTCTTGTGCGGTAGCCGTAAGCATGGGATCTAATAGCATCAGCATCAGAAACAGAAACAGAACAAAAACACATCAAATCGATACCTGTCACAGATATTGTTTTTTTTCGCTTTTGGGTGTGTGCAATTCATTATCTTCAGCCAGGAGGCCCGTACTTTTCCTTTGTAATATTTCGGATTGTTTTTATGCCAATTCCAAGCGCTTGTGCGACTCGTTCGTGTACTGGGTAACTTCTAAAAGTAACCCTCTATTTGCTGACTCTCGTTCAAAGAACTCGTGCAACTTCAAAACCAAGTCACGAGACTGGCTGTTAAGAGTACGTCCTCTTTTATACATGTTGTCTAGTTCACATGATAACACCAAATTCACGTAATGCGTAATCAAAGTCCGGAATTAGCAAGTCAAGGTCAACGAATATAGAAGAAACGGTCCAAGAGTGATAGCTAAGTCAGAAAATATTATAATAACCAATAACACAAAAATTTTCAAGATACCGAGAGACCGCACGAAGCATTGACGAATCAATGACTTAGAAAGAAAAAATGGAGGTTAAAATATTTTTTTTCAAAATCAAAGGATGAACTCGTGCCTTTTTAGGCAAACTATTTCCAATTATTTTATTATTATTATTTATTTAACATATTAAATATTAAAATAAAGCTAGAAATATATGGTCAGATATGTGGTCAGATTTTGTTTTTATATGTTTAAACATTAAATAATAAGTTTCTTTCTTTTCTAAATGTAAAAGTATCGATTTTTCAGAACATCGATTTTATTTGGCCCAAAAACGGTTTATAACGGTCACAACACTACGGCAACGAATCCAAAGACATGTCATTGTAATAACGTTCTGTCGGAATATTAATCAACGATTGACTCGTGTTTTTGAGTGCATATTTCCAATATAAAGTGAAACTTGGTGCTTACGAATGATACTTATTGTTATACTATATGGATCACATAGTCATTATTTAGGATTGTGAATTTGATTTTTCGACTTCTTACGTAGACGTTCATACAAAGTTATCACGGCAAGTATAACGAGAAACATCAAATCGGGCTTCTTAGATTGTCACGAATATAGAAGTAGTAATAGTAAGAAATTGAAGTTTTAGCTTCGTTTCATTAGGCAACACTGAAAGAAATAAAAAAAAAATATAAGAAATTTGTCCGTCATCTTGTGCATGTGTATATTTCTTGTGATTTCATAGTTTTGAGCTTTTGAGTGTTTGATCTGGAAGTGGGCAAAGTGTATCATTTTTGCGATTGGAACATTTGCATCTTGATCACTGAAATGTTCCGAAACACTGATATGTTTCATTTGTCTCATTTGGATTATCGACTCAAAAGATATAAAAGAAAGAAAGTTCCGAATACATTAAGTTGCGTCGCAGGCGTTTATCCGTGAAATGTTATGTGGCAACAATGCTGAATAATATAAGTGCTTTGCTTGGAGTTTTGGAGGGAACTTGACCTGCGGCGGTTTGTTGCTCCTGTATTATTGTTTAAATAATGGTTTCAAGTAGACTTTGATATATAAAAGTGGTGCGATTTTGTGTATTAAGTGTCTGCGCATGTGAACTATTAGTGGAAACTGTAAAACAAGTGCTCTGATGGTGATGGATTCTCAAGATAGCTGTGTGTTTGCATAGGCGCCTTTAGATACCATCGCCAACTGTCAGCTGCCTGCTAGCTCAAGTTGCCGTCAAAATCTCCCAAGGGCTGCACAATGTGACGCATCAACATATTGGGAAGCAGTGAACTATGAAGAAATTATAATAAACCGAATAAAAATACTCAAGACTTGGCCTAAAGGTCTAGATACCAGGCCATAAACTCCAAAAAAAAATAAGTGCTTTGCTCCATACTTTAACAAAAATGTCACTACCTATGTCAATTCATTATTTACAAAAATGTCCATTTACACAAAACAGCAATGTCTATGTACACAGAATTTTCTCGTAAAGTATCATAATTCTAAACTTTATGATGAAAAGGAGGAAAGTAAAGTCACAATAATCACTACGCAAAGAAATCCTAAACATAACTCAGTATGTTTTCGTAAACAGGCGCTAATGAATATAAACAATTTGACTAGTGCCGCATCAACGTAAAATGACAACTTGTTAATGCAAACATTACATACAAAAAACGACCGTATAGTATTTGACGCGTAAGCGCCTTAGTGGTATTTTTTACGTGCATGAATAACGTCAGCGAAAATCCGTACGAGTTGAGTGATACACTTCTTATTTGTTATCTCTATCTGACTTGTGTGGATTATAATTATTTCGCCCGCTCACTCGCCACTCGTAAGTCAATAGTTAAGGGGCTACTCCATGCGAACGACCTTGAGCATTTGGTGTGGCGCGTCGACTACGACGTACGGGCGTAGTATTTTTCCAACATCAATAAACAATTTTATGGAAATACACACAGCGTGCAACGATAAATGTATTTTAATTTTTTTATTCCATATATTAGTTGCATTATATTAGAATTATGTATTCTCCTATATTATCTAATTATGAAAATTTATAATAAATTATATATTAAAAATGAAGCATTGAAAATTGTGAGCTTAAAAGATACCTACTCACTATAGGTAAATAGATAGATAGCTCGCCTTTTGTACAAATATTTGGTGCAATAAAGAATAAATAAATAAATAGGATGTTTCGCAGAGTGAGAGTAATATAGAATAAGAGTCGTGGAGGCAGTTTACAAACATAAATTGCACAAGGACAAACATCCAGACCCGAAACAATTATTTGTAGGTCTTACAAATATTTGTTCCGTGCGGGATTCGAACCCGTGGCCCCCAGCGCAACAACTGATTGCTAATCCACTGCGCCACGGAGCCGTCGCTGGGTTATAGGTAAAGTGACCATACGTCCCGTTTTGAACGGGACTGTCCCTTTTCTCGGTCACCTGTCCCATTATCCCCAAATAAAGCTCCGGGACACAAAATTGTCCCGTAACTCGTTGGATGGAAGTATTCAAAGCCAACAATCTTCAACATAATTTTTTTAATCGAATATATTTTATGTCTACCTGGTACAAATGCTCCAGTAGAAAGAGTATTTTTCTATTTGGAATAAATTGTGGACGTCTGAAAAAAACACTTACGGTTCCAGTTCTAAAGGCGATGTTGTTAACTAAGGTAACAATAAAAAAAACTTGCCCAGAATTTTATTCTTATTTAAAATCATCACCAAATTTATTAAAGCAAACTTAATCCATTGACAAATGTAATTAGTAATTAAAAAAAATATGTTGCATTTAATAATTACCGTCTATACCGAATATAATTTTATAGTGAAGACTAATTGTATAAAGTTATAGTTTTTAGAGTATAAATAAACCCATGTCCTGTTTTGAGTTAAAAAATAAATGGTCAGTTTAGTCTTTTTTATTTAAATTTAGTTTTAAAAATTTTAGTTTATAGTAAAAAATAGGTATATTAATACCTACTTGATACTTTTTACCGAATTATAAGTATAGAACACCTTATTTACTCAATTATTTTTTGAAAAAGAAGAAAAAACAAGCAATAAATAATATACTATAATTTAGCAAAAAACTATAACTTAGTAATACTAATTATAATTATAACTTAGAACATAACTGAAAAACTCATAACTGACTTTTTGGCCCGACCCAGGATTCGAACCCGGGACCTCATGATTAGCAGTCGCACTACTACAACCACTAGACCAACGAGGCAGTACTATACCCAATAAGATATTGTGGTTGGGTATTAGAATTATTTTTAACTGTATACTATACTGATAATATTGAATTAGCATTTTATAGTGTAAATTATAATATTTGTCGAAATGTTAATTATGGATTCGAACCTTACATGCTAATGGTGCTTCATTTTTTTATTTGCATTTACTTCAAAGAAAATACACGCAAAAAGCTTCATTGCGCAGTAAAAACACAACAAATATATGTATAACTAATACGAAAAATTATACCCAAAACAAACAAATAATACTACCTATAAATAAATAATTAATAAGTAATAATATTATCGACTGACATGACGTGAGCGTGTGCGCTGGCGGACGACACAGGCTTCACATCGAAGAGCTCAGCGCTCACTGACTTGAGCAAGCCCGTGGGCAGTGAATACGCCCAGATTTTAAAATAATTTCTTAATAAAATCAACTTTTGGTCTTTTGAAAAAATTTTTACAATAGAAATGTTCATTAATTAATTGCCTATCCATTGGTGTAAATCGCAAAATAAAATAATACTTACTTTACGAGGAGATGCATGTTATCAATAATAATTTCACATTTATACGGTTTCGTTGTAAGGAGATTATATTAATATTTATTCCTTTAAAAAAAATTGGATATAGCTCTTATGAAATCAAGATTATGTAGAAATATAATGTGTTTTTTATTTGTTGATATATCTTTTAAATAAAAAGTAGATAGCTCCTAAAACCGCACAAATAACGACTAGCGCGACATTTTGCTCAACCTGCGCCTTAAGTTAATCATTGTCCCAGTCTGTCTCTCTCGCTCGTGGCTCAGTCGCCTCGCAAGTGACGCGTCGCGCGAAATGAGCAAAGTGGAGGTGGGCAAAGTGTATCATTTTTGGGATTGGAACATTTGCATCTTGATCACTGAAATGTTCCGAAACACTGATATGTTTCATTTGGCTCATTAGTATCATCGACTCAAAAGATATAAAAGAAAGAATGTTCCGAATACATTAAGTTGCGTCGCGGGCGTTTATTACTGACTGATTTATGAAATGTTATGTGGCAACAATGCTGAATAATATAAGTGCTTAGATTATTTATTGTGTACCGTAATAAGATTGTATATAAAATCGATTCTCCTTCATACTTTAAGAAAAATGTCACTATGTCAATTCATTATTTACAAAAATGTCCATTTACACAAAACAGCAATGTCTATGTACACAGAATTTTCTCGTAAAGTATCATAACTCTAAACTTTATGATGAAAAGGAAGAAAGTAAAGTCACAATAACCACTATCCACAAATCCTAAACATAACTCAGTATGTTTTCGTAAACAGGCGCTAATGAATATAAACAAGACACGTTTTGACAAGTGCCGTATCAACGTAAAATGACAACTTGTTAATGCAAACATTACATACAAAATACGACCGTATAGTATTTGACACATAAACGCCTTAGTG
The DNA here is from genome assembly GCA_033319125.1 of Parnassius glacialis. Lineage (NCBI taxonomy): Eukaryota > Metazoa > Arthropoda > Insecta > Lepidoptera > Papilionidae > Parnassius > Parnassius glacialis. Next base: position 36,624,215 of record JAVANC010000016.1, read on the forward strand.
GTAATTTTTACGTGCATGAATAACGTCAGCGAAAATCCGTACGTGTTGAGTAATACACTTCTTATTTGTTATCTCTATCTGACTTGTGTGGATTATAATTATTTCGCCCGCTCACTCGCCACTTATCGTCTCTCTCGCTTGTGGTTCAGTCGCCTCGCAAGCGACGCGTCGCGCGAAATGAGCAAAGAGCAAAATAATGTTTGACTGTTCCAGATCCAAATTATACATTTGAAACGTTGTTACTGAACCAATCTATTGTGTCACTTCAGTGATTCGTATCAGTGAGTCGTTTCCGTAAAGAGATACACACGCCTAGAGCAAAGAGCAAAGTAATGTTTCACTGTTCCAGATCCAAATGATACATTTGAAACGTAGTTACTGAACCAATCTTTTGTGTCACTTCAGTGATTCGTATCAGTGAGTCGTTTCCGTAAAGAGATACGCACGCCTAGTTTGATCGCTATTGTTTATGTATTTGCGTCAAGAATGTGCTTTAAGGTAGACTTTGTAATTGGTGCAGTGACATAAATATAATAAAAGAGTTATAAAGTAATAATATGTTAATTGCAACTCTTTAATTTTTATGATGGTTTGTAGTAAGTTATTTTACATATGTGCAGATAACATGGAACTTTATGACATCTCACGTTTGTTAGAATTTTATTTTCAACATATAATTTAAAATTGTGAAATAAAAATGTTAACAAAACTAAAAATCTTTCTTTTTGTCTCACATTTTATCGAGAGTATTTATGTCGATTTCTAAATAACAGTTTTTTTATTGTTATTTAGAAATCGACAAAATACTTAATAAAAATAATATTATATGTAGTATATGGCCTAAGGCCGGCCACCTACATACGGAATTCCGTTTCGTGATTCCGAGAATACATCACATACATACGTTTTTTTCCGTTCGAAATAACAAGAGAGAGAGAATATATATAATAACGAGAGAGACGTTAGCCGTTGAGTCTAGACATTCTTCCAGCGAATAATGACGACGATTTTCTGATTGCAAATTCCATTGTTGCTGAATCATTCTTACTAGGTGCATCCCCTTATCACTTATCGCTTGCAATATAGTCAATACTATGTAAAAAGATCTATCTATCCAGAGATATTTTTTAATTATTTATGCATGTATATTCTATCGACGAATTATTAAATAAAATAAGATGAAAGGTTACGAAAAGCTATACACCTACAAGATTAAATGTAAAAACATACTTAAATACACCTACTCGCTTCGGTCGTGCGACGAACACTGAGCGCATTCCGTACGGAATTTAGGTATGTGTATTGCGACTCGTACAAAATCTATGGAAGACGTGCGTTCGGAGCGGCTTTTTTCCTTTCTGGATCCCGAACGCACAGGCGGTCATACGGAATCTCGAATCGGAGATATTCCGTACGGAAAAATAACGTACGTGTGTGGCGGGTCATAGATTTTATATGGACTTGCTGCGTTCGGAATCCCGAATCGGAATATCGAAACGGAATCTCGAAACGGAATTCCATATGTATGTGGCCGGCCTAAAAGTTTGAAGTTAACGACAATCAACGTCAACGTCAAGTAAATAGTCAAAAATCAAAACTGCTCGAAGAAAATTACGTTTACATTGGTTTACAAACTGTTTTTTTTCGGTTAATTTAATGTGTTTCTGTTTCATTTACCAAACCAAACTGATGAGTAGCAAATGAATGTTCCTTATTTATAATTTTACGTGCATTGAATTGTGTGGTTTTTAGCTATAAAAATATCATATAAAATGGATTGTCCTAAACGAGTACCAATTAAAAGAAAGTTGCAAGACACTGAAGTAGATAAAGTTTTAAAAAGAACTAGAGTAAAAAAAACTGAGGATATTGAAAAGTCTGCAAAAAATAAGAAAGACAGTGACACAGTGAAAATAAAGAAAGTGAGAAAAAAATTAAAAACCGACGATGAAGAGGAATCCATGAAAAATACAGATGTTGAATCCCAGCTGCAAAATGATGACAATAAATATTGTAATGAAGCGGAAATTTTGTCATTTGAAGAAAAAATCCCTCAAGATTTGGCGCAGAAATTTATTAATTTGCTAAATGAAGGCTGTACTCTACCATTTATAGCCAGATATCGTAAAAATGTAGTGGATTACTTGAAACCTGATCGGTATATTATAATCCTTATAAATTTCAAATAATGTATTTATAGACTGAAAACTGGCTGGAGAATATGTTTGTATTTTAAGTTTATAAATCAAATGTGCTCCACATAGAAATCCTTTTTTAAAACTATACCTATAATACAGTCAGTCAAAATCAATATATTTGTGGCAACACAAAAATATTGATTTTGTAATTTCTCTTTTTCTTCTATTTATTCTTACATAATATAGTATTAATTACTTATCTAGTAAGTAGAAGCAGGAAAAAAAGCTAAATTACCATTAGGAATAGTTAATTACATCCTGAAGAAATTGATTTTTGAATTAATCCAGGTTTAAGACAAAATAATCAGTTCCCGATGCAATTGATCATATGTTTATGATTAAAATATTTGAACATCAATATTTCTGTGCCATTTGCTCTATGGAATACATATTGAGAATTACAGTAAATTTGTAGATTCCTCCCAATAAAAAAATTCAAAATCATACTAATGTTAAATACTAATAGTAATGATAACATACACTAGATTAGACATGAGACAAGTACTCGGTTTGGATTCGGTACTTAGTGGATTCGGCCTTTTTTTTAAGGTTCGGCCGAGCACAGAGTATTAACGGCCGAGTACTTAGTACTCGGCCTTAATTATATTCCAGAGAAAAATAAAGACAAAAAGCCAGTTTTCATCATTAGTATTATATTAGACACATTAAAACATCAGGGACATGAGAAGCAGCAGAAATATTTAGAACGTACATAAGAATCTATAATAGAAATTATTATTACTAATATTTATAATTTAATAGAGGAAGATTGTGATGCAGAAACACTAGTTTTTCGGCCCCATTTGGGTGTTGGGTCTAGTTTGTTAGGGAAATAACCGCACACCGCCTGCTACTGTGTTTTTTAAAGCCAAGTATTCTGCAGAGTACTCGGCCCAATCTAGGCCGAGTACTCGGCGAATCACTACTCATTCCATGTCTACACTAGATATAGTAGAGATGTGCTGCAATGTAGTATATAAAAATGTATATTTGTTTGTTTACATTTTATGTGCTGCCATACCATTCATCAGATTGCTGTAAAACTTTGTTAACTTATTGCTTGCACTTGCGTGAAGCTTAAAGGCATAGTACAATAGCTTACAATAGGAGGTGTGCGTACTTTAATTTAGTTTACGACGGGCTGTTTACCACAACTCCACGTCTAAGCAAGTATTTTGCGTGTGGGCAGGAATAATGCAATTATTCGAGTCATGAGATCTCCCAGAAGAACTTCATATCGTACTGACAAATTTATTTGAAAGTAATATATCATTAAATTTCAATGAATGTATTATCATCCCTAATTAAACAACATAACCCTTCCAAATTTAAAATGATATTTTCACAAATATTTCTTTTGCGGCAGCATTACACTAGATACCAGCTAGTATAACATACAAAATACTTTCAAAGATTCTGCTTTACATAATTATTGCAATGTGTCTGTATGTAAATCTGTTTCCAAGTTTCTGATTCCAGAATTAGATATAAAAAAATATTTTATAATCACACTGAATTCCTGTTTATTTTAATTTTTTGTAGACTTCAAGAATTATATGAGAGTTATCAAAAGGTGATACAGTTTTCAAAGAAAGTAAAGTCTGTGATAGAAACATTGAAAAAATCAAAGAAGTTGACTCCTGAAATAGAGAAGAGTATTTTCAACTCTCGTAACTTGTCTGAGCTTGAGTTTGTGGTATGTAGTTAATATTGCACATTTACTGTTAGATTTAAATGATAGTAAAAAGTTATTTTTAAAATTAAAGCATTATATGCACTAGATGGTACGGCTTCTTTTTGCCTAAAGGTTCATCAGGGCTTGGAACCTCCTTGCTTATTTGTTTCTACATCAAATAAAGCATCATGGGGTGGAGACTGCCATTTGCTCTTCTATGCTCTTCTTATATATATAATATGTTTAATTTTTCTTAGATTTTTTGTGAATGTATAAACAGTGAACACAAATAAAACATGAAGCATTATTAGCTCCAATAAATAACACAACAGAAATTACACTGTGATAGGTGTGGTTTATGAATTTCACTGCAAAAAAGTTTATTTCGCCTGTAGCAGACATTATAGCGATTGATTTTATTATTTTACAATTTTTTGTACTTGTGATATTAATAACTGCCTTGTGGTGGTGTATAAATCAACCTCAATTGCATGAAAAAAAATACTGAAATTAGTTTTCATGTGAGAGCATATCGCCATGCAGTCTATGGCCAACTAAAAATGTGCTCTTCTGCCTAACACAATGTTTTTTACTTACTTGTACACACCAGTGTACCAAGTGACAACTATTGCTATACAAGTTTTTAGGCCATTCATTAATTAGTTAAGGATGATTTTGGCAATTTTTGACCCTTCCTTACCCTCTGTACATAAGATTTCTCGAACCCTCCCTCTTCTTATGTAAGATTCTATTATTTTTATTTTAATGAAGAATGTACTATTATTATATTATTACGTTTATGGATGAAAATGAACACATTTATCATTTTAAAATATTGATTAACAATTTTTTTAAATAAGATCTAAATCGAAGTGTATGTTAAAATAAAGAAAACGATTCGGCATCCGAAATGGTACTAGATTTCTAATATTAAATTTCGACTTGCAAAATATTACGTATGAATGTTTTTTAACCCTCCCAACCAAAAATACCATCAGTAAATAACTCTTTTTCCTGTCCCATAGCCTCTGCGTAATAGACTCGAGGAGGTTCTCTGATGTGTTTTTGGAAATGGAGATAGATATTTTTCACAGCGCATCCTCCCCATGAAACAATGTAATAATCCAAAGAAAGAGCTTGAGAGAGTATTTAACAGAGGGAGTGTTAGTACATGATAACGTAGCTTACGAAGGTGGCTCCACGATGAGTGTTATACACGTAAATGTGTAATTGGAGCTATTCTACCGGTCTTAGAAGCCTAGATGCGTGGAAGACTCACAGACCTAATTACTGGACACAGGTGGTTTGGTGAATTTCTGACTGAAATCGAAAGTGAAGCGACGGCGATTTACTTTTACTGTGGGCGATATAAGCACGTAGTCCACCTAATGCTAAGTGAATCATGTGCTCCACATACACTATGTCTACATTTGCGATTAAGAATCAAAGTGCAGATGCATTGTCATTCCCGAGGTAATGCCCTTTTTACCAGTAAATAGAGTCTCTGGGTTCTCTTCATTTACCATACAAGACAACAATATGCTGTTATTTTACACTGGTATTGGAGAGTGTGATTCTTATTATGTTTTCTATACCAACAAGCAAATGGTAAATCAGCACTTAAAATTAGAGCCTTGTAAATGTACAGTTACCGTTCACCCCCTGGGCTACCACAGCTTTAATAGTGAATGCTTTTTAAATTTATTCCAACTGTGCCCTGTATTTTCAAATTTATCCGAGATTAAACATAGTTTTATTTTATTATGTGCTCCTACATTCTTTTGTAATTTCTTTGCCTCTGTTACAGTATGCGCCACTTAAGTCCAATTCATTATCATTAGCTGAAAGAGCTCGCAAGCTGGGCATTGAGCCATTTGCAGTCAGATCTCTTAATGGAGAGCAAATTGACTTGAGTAGGCTTTGCAATAACAATGAGGAATTATCTACTTTTGAGAAGGTGGAATCTCATGTTACTCATATAGTAGCTGATATTATTTACAAGGATACCAGAGTATTAACTGAAATGAGGAGTTTGTAAGCATCATTCAATTCTTATTTAATGTTTTCTCTGTGTGTTTGTCAAACAATTAACTTAAGACAATAATAATTTTAGTAATGTATGTTTTAGCACATTAGTAATGCATACTTTTAAATTTGCTTTTCTTTTTGCTTTGTGGTGAGAAAATCTATTACCCCATTTCGTCCAATAGGTGTCCCAATAGATGGGTCTTATGACTATAGTCTATGGCAATGTAGTGGTGACGTAAGAGAAGCTACTACCCCATATCCTCCTGTGGAGGCATAAGAGGACACAGAGAAAAATTGAAACAGGAGATGGGCAGCAGAATCTTACTTATTTCTTTATAGAAGAAATAGGGTGACAAATGAGCACACAGTCCACCTGATGGTAAGTGGTTGCTGTGGCCCGTAGATATCTACATCTACCCTCGTTTGTGAATCAAAATACAGATGCGCTGTCAGACTTGAAGACTAAGACGGAATTCCTCTCTTACAGTAAAAAGGGTCTCCACTTCGGTTAATTAAACAAAAGAGTTACTTTTAATAAGTATTATTTATAATCTGTATTGACTAAAAAAGTTTCTGTTTCTGTTTCTACACTCACCATACGAAACTCAACAGCATTAAGCTGCTATTTTACGCTGGTATTCTGTGAGAGCATGATTCTTGCCCGGTCGAGCTGACCCATTCGTGCTACAACTATACTATAAATATAGCTGCAGCTTGGCTCTACCACATACAAAACTTATGACAACTCAATAATAATAAAAAAAACTATGGTTGCTAACTCCAGGTGTCTTGCTTGGCAACTAGATCAAATATTACCCCTAACAACTCAAATGTCCGTGGTTTCAGTAGTATTTAAAAATAAAATGCCATTATGCTAGATGCAACCTTTATTTGCACATGACCCAAGAAAGACAAATTTCCTTGGGCTTGTTTAGCACCACTTTCAACCTCAATATTGTTCTTCTGTACTGATGTAAAGGGGATATGTGAAAAAAAAATCATGAAGGAACCAAAATTGCCAAACATGAAAATATTTTGAACATGTGTTCCATAAACTACTACCATTATAATATTTTGTCTGTTTAGTAGCTTTGTTGCATTAGTTTTCTATCTTTAATTACTGTAATTTTTTTTTTACACTAACTTACAGTCTACCTGATGATAAGTAACTACTGCAGCCCATGGATGTCTGCAACCAACTTTAGAAGGCTTTTTTATGGAATAAGCTGAGTGAGAACAGTCCACCAGATAGTAAGCGTATATTATGGCCCATAGACATATGCAACTATCCTCATTTAAGGTTCAAAATGCAGATGCGCTGTCACCAGTGAGGACTAAGATGGTAGATGGAATGCCTCTTTACCAGTAAAAAGGGTCTCCAGTTCTCTATACTTGCCATACGAATCAGCATTATTCTGCTGTTTTACTGCTGGTATTTTGTGTGAGTGTGGTCCTACACTGGTCAAGCAGACCCAATTGTGCTGCAGTCATGATATAGCGTGACTACAACGTAAAACACCACTACAGATGCATTCTCAGCTTTGAAGACTAAGATGAAATGTACCTGTAATTAAACTGTTTCTCTATACACTTCAGATTGGAGACACACCGCAGTGTAAATGCTGCTATTTGACGGCAGAAATAGGGTTAAAAATAACAGTCCGACCATGTATAGTAAAATATATTTTTTAATTTATATATGGTTATTTTTATTGTAATTACTATCCGTGCCTCGCGGTTTCACCCGCGTCATCACATGTCCGAGGTGCGCGACATGACCTAGTTCAAGCATTTTATAACGGCTAGGGTTTAAGCGTCGTTCGCGCGCCCAGTCAAGTATTGAATTATTTTAATTTTACATTATCCCTTAAAATATGCGTCCAAATAACATGGTATAAAGAACAAAGTTTATCTTCATAAAATTGTCTTGATGATAAAGTAACTTTCGTTCGTAAGGATAAATAGGTTATGTCTGATAATAACGCTCATAAATCACTTTTAAATTTTCAATATTTTTTTGTCACAAAATACCAAATTATGGCTTATGTATAAGAAATAGACATATGGTATCGCAGACTTTTTTTTAGACGGAGTAAAGGTCTATATTTTTCTAGAACATTGTATATACATATCCCTAACGATAACACCAGCGTACGCGGATAAATCATTTCGGGAGTGCTTTTTCTTCTGACTTGCTTAACAAATATCCATATTTAAGGCTAGCTAAGTAATATAGCTTAATGCTAGATAGCATATACTATTTCACATGAATTTGACTATAATATACAAAAAGAATTTTTCAAATCGGACTGGTAGTTCCAGAGGTTAGCGCGTTTAAACAAACAAAAAAACAAAAAAGTCTTCTGCTTTATTATATTAGTATAGATGAGCAGAGTCGAAAACTCTACAACTACAACTACAATATATTTTGCAGGAAAGAACAAACAAGATTTACAATACAAAGTAATCAGACAAAGAGTTCAACAAAGGGAAAAAAGGAAGAAGAGAATAAAAAATATGATAGTAAATCAGATCCGGAAACATATAAAATATACTTCGACTGGAAATGCCCGGTGCATTTTGTTAAATCATATCAAACTTTGGCAATCAATAGAGGGGAAGACGAAAAAGTACTGTCGGTTAAAGTAGTAATTCCAGATTGGTTTTACAATCGACTTGAGAGGCAAGTAGTATGAACATAAAGTTAAAAAATTAAAGTTACAGCCTATATATGTCCCACTGCTGAGCACAGGCCTCCTCTCATTTCTAAGAGGGTTTTAAGGCAAGGAAATATCCGCCGCGCTGCCCCAATGCATGTTCGCGAACTACACAACATATCTTCGAATTATTATTGTTTTCCTATTTCTCAGACATGCAGGTTTCCTCACTTTATTTTCCTTCACCGTCGAGCACGTGGTAAATCAGCACTTAAAAATGCAATTACCAATTTCATTGGTGCCAGCATGGATCAAACCCGGGTTGCTCGCATACTGTGAAACTTACAGCGAGCGCTAACCATCTGAGCTACCACGGATCAGATGAACACAAAGTAAAATAATCCATTTATAAAACAAAACTTCACTAAAGTTTTGTTATGTATCTATTTTAGGTATTGTTTATCACTGTGGAAAAGTTCGTATTGGGTTAGAAAAGGGTTAAATGATGCATATAACAGACTCATCAAACCGTGGTTGTCTAGACAAGTAAGATCTGAACTCACTGCCGCTGCTCAGAAGGAGGCGGTTAAGACGTTTACAGCAAATTTAGAAAAGTACCTGTTGACTGAACCTGTCAAAAACAGAACGATAGCAGGATTGGATCCAGGCTTCAAGGCCGGCTGTAAGGTAGTTTAAATGCATTATTATTTTTTATTTTATTGCTGTCGGCTCCAATCCCAATGAGACATGTCCTCTACTTAAACCTGTATATTAGATTGATTATATAGCAGTGGTACTATTTGCGTGCTCCAAGCAAACATATGCCGTCCACACATCACACTCAAGCGCCTCAGTGAATAATTATAGAGATGTGAAACAGTGGTTTCTAGATTTATTGATGTCATTTAGTTTGTAGTTATATCGACGAAAATTATCGGCATTAAGATTGTTCTTTACTAATTAAAAATAACCAGTTTAGTCATCATCAGTGAATCTTCAGTCAATTTTGGTTTCACTGCTAATAATTATATATTTAAAGAAAATATTTTTTTTATAATAAGAGAAACAAATGACCAATAATCCCTTTAATACACTTTTTACTGCGTTTTACAGGTGGGTATTATTAATGCAAACGGCGAGAAATTAGATGCCTGCACCATTTATCCAGACTTACGTCGACATAATGAAAATGATAATGCGGCTAAACAGCTCAGAGCCATTTTATCAAAGTACAGGTTATTTCTTTTTGTATTTTATTTATTTTTATCCTTGGCTTTTGGGTCGTAAGACCAGAGTGTCACTTAATGGGGAATTACAATAATGTAACACAAAATAAGCAAGCCCAGTACATCGTTTCGAAAGAGTGAACTAGAACATTGACTTATTTTTACTCATTAAAATAATTGAAATGCGCTCCCTCTCTCTCCCGCTCACTCTCTATTTTCACTCTCTTTTTACTGAATGACATTAGAAAGAGACAGATAAAAAGATAAGTAAGCGTGTAATCGACGATTATAAGCATTTATTAACTTAGATTTTTTTTATCGTACCAAAATAAAGACGCTAAATAAACACCTTTGAAAGTTTCCACGTGTTTTCTTTCGCAGACTCTTCTAATAAATTATGAAGAGCAATGTTTTATGTAAATTTTTTTGGATGGCAAATTCTTGGCCCATTATTGTTTAGAAAAATGAAAGGCCTATTCTCAACGTTGGTATGTTAAGACTGTCCTATGTTTTTATTTTAGAGTTGACCTAATTGGCTTGGGAAATGGCACAGCATGCCGCGAAACAGAAGCATGGCTAAAAAGTCACCATATATCTGAGAACATTCCAATTATTATTGTACCAGAACAAGGTGCTTCCATTTACTCCGTGAGTAAGGAAGCTCAAAAGGTATAAGAAAAACAAGAAGTTTTTTTTTGTCGGATATATCTGCTTATGCGAAAAAAAATTATAGATTTTATAATTCTGTATTTGTATTTAAGAAGTAGTTTGGTTAGTTTATGCTACTAATTTAATTTTCAGGAACATCCAGATATGGATCCCAATCTGATTTCAGCCTTATCTATTGCAAGGAGAGTTTTGGATCCTTTGGCAGAGTTGATTAAAGTATGTATTATTTTTAAAGTTTTCCGATTTCATGTTATTTATATTGCCTAAAAGTACATAGTACGTAAGTAAACGCGAGTCCGAACCTTACTAGCACTAAACAAATAGTGCTGACTTAACACATGCTCGGCGTTGAAGCAAAACCTGTTGTGGGAAGTTGGGGTGAAGTAGCATACATTGGTATCCCTTTGAACTAATAATTTACTCATTAAACAATCTAATTAGACACTAAAATAACGTCAATCTTAATGTTTTCAGCCGTGTATTGGCGGTGAAAGATAATCCACTACCTCATATCATTCTGCGGGTGTCGTAAGAGTCGATAGAGGAAAATTTAAATAGGAAATGGGCTGCAGCGTCTTCCTCATAACAATTCAATATAAGGGAAGATTGTACTTGTCAACCTGACTGCCAAGTGTTGCAACTATAGCTAATATCTCTATATGAGCCAATCTGTGGGGAGGCTCATTTTCAGCAGTGGACTTGTGATGGACTGTAATGTATAGATAAAATACTTAATATTGCATTAACAAAAAAGTCATATTTATTTTGTGTGACCATTATTGTAAATAAACATCAATACAAACTAGAGATCGCATGACTTACGTTTGCGGCAGCTTTGGGAGGGTTGAAGTGGAAGGAGACGAAGACTTTTCCCTATATTACTTTTATTTTTTAACTTACAAGTTAACTTAACTACTGTGACAATGTGAATTCCCAGGAATATACTAGACAACCTAACTTACAAACTAACTGAACTACTACGGCTGTCTTAACAATTAAGCCATGGGTTTTATACTATGTTGGATAATCTTAAGCCACGTAAGTGAGTTGAATCACGTCTTTGAAGACGTGCTGCTATTTGGTTAGCAGGCGGTGCCGTATGGTAGATGACTTACTGATGGCACTTTGTTGAATATTCTTTGGTCACGTAAATAATTTGAGTTACGTTTTTAAAGGCGTAACTCAAATTATATTATTATTGTTATTTGCTTAGCAGGCGGTGCTGTATGCCTGTATGGTATGTGACTTTTTTTTCTTTTTTTATAGGATAAGGGTGACAAACGAGCACACAGTCCACCTGATGGTAAGTGGTTGCTGCGGCCCATAGACATATACATCTATCCTCTATTATAAATCAAAATGCAGATGCGTTGTCGCCCGTGAGGACTAAGATGGAATGCCTCATTTCCAGTAAAAAGGGCCTCCGGCCACCTGCACTCTCCAAGCGAAACGCAGAGGTAAACCTCTACTTCACGCTGGTATAAAGTTTCCTGATTCTCGCAATATCCCAGTAGGCATATGCGAGGTTTTGGTACTTTTCTTATTTTGTTTTTTTACTTTTATTGATGATACTTTAGTTACGTCACGTTACGACAGACGCTAAGCACTCCTTGGACAAGTGCAATAGCTACTTCTCAACGGTGGGACAAACTCTAGCAAATAGTATTCTACGCGAATTACAAACTGAGGAAAAAATCTAGCGACAAAAATTTATCCAAAAAATCTTATAACAAACTCACTCTTTATGCACCCTACAGATGAATATGAGTTACATTCCCTTATTCTATCACTGCAAAATGATAAAGCGCCGGGTATTGATGGCCTGTCTAATCCTCTTTTAAAAGAAATTAAAGACATAATAATCCCTCCTCTTACTGCCATATTCAATCTAAGTCTGTCAACTGTTATTTTTCCAGAAAACTGGAAGAAAGCATGCATTAAACCTATTTATAAAAATGGGCCTAAAGACACCCCTCAAAACTACCGTCCCATTTCTTTGCTGACAACATTCTCCAAATTACTTGAGAAGGTGGTTAACAAAAGACTAACAAAGTTCATTGAATCGAATAATTTAATATCACCCAGGCAATTTGGCTTTAGAAGTGGAAAGTCAACAGATGATGCTGTCAACTTGTTCTATAGTTCTATAATCTACAGTAGCCTCCCATTTGGATGCTCATAAAACCAGTATTGCTGCATTTCTGGACCTGTCGAAGGCTTTTGACACAGTCTCGATTCCAATACTCTTAGAGAAGCTGGAATCTCAATTTGGCGTAAGAGGCGTAGCAATTGATTGGTTTCGTAGCTACCTGACGGATAGAAACCAATGCGTTAGAGTCGGTGGCTTCGTCAGTGGTCAGGAAACAATCAATTTTGGAGTACCACAAGGCAGCATCCTTGGACCTACGCTTTTTATTATGTATATAAACGACATATTCGCTAATGTCGAAGGCGAAATAATTTGTTACGCAGACGATACAGTTTTAATATATGAAGGATCCACCTGGCCAGAGGTTTTTGGGAAGGCTGAAGTGGGTATGAGACGAGTATCTGCGTGGTTGCGGAATAATTTTCTCACGCTGAACTCATTTAAAACTAACTACGTTTGTTTTCACAAAACAGCAATTTCTGCACCTAGCCCAATACTCCAATTAAAACTGCACACCTGTGAACATGGCCGGAAACATTGTAGCTGTGTGGTGTTGACTAAGACTGACGTGGCAAAATACTTAGGTATCTTGATTGATCAAAATTTAAACTTCAAAGATCACATAAGATCTCTTTCAGGACGAGTGAGAAAAATTATTAACATCATGAAACTGCTCCGACACTCAGCATCTATAGAAATTCTCCGGTCTGTATACTTTGCCCTATGTCAGTCCTTGATCACTTATTGCTTAACATCCTGGGGTAGTGCCGCGAAAACACATATTATACAACTAGAAAGAGCCCAACGATCAGTTCTTAAAACTATGCTCAAGAAACCCTTTAGATATCCAACAGATAGGTTGCATCAGGAAAGTAAAGTCCTTTCTGTGCGTCAATTATACATTTTAAAATTAGCTCTCAAAGTCCATCAATCTGTAATTACATGCAAAGACTACAAAAAATTACTCAAAGGAAGAGTATTCAAGGTCTCCTTACCCAAAACCAATTTGTATTTTGCCAGACGTTTTAGTCCCTACATTGATTCGGTAATTTACAATAAAGTAGTTAGCGCTTGCGATATAAAATATTGCTCTGTAAAAGAAGCTAAAACAAAAATTGTTTCCTGGCTCACTTCTTTAAATTATGAGTTGACCGAAAAAATATTCTTACACCTAGCATAAAGGCAACTACCATTATTATTAAGAAATGCAACGTTTTACTCTATCTCTTATTATACTTTGTTCATTTTATACTAGTTTTTTAAAATTTAAATTTTGTGATTAAGTAAACCAAGCGAAAACTAGACATAAATAGTCAATGCTAAATAGGTACCCACGATACAGGATTACCTAGTGTGGGTACCAACGGATACTTCAATGAGTTGTAGTTGTTTTCTGTAAAATAAACATTTTTCATTTTAATTTTTTTCATTTTCACTTATTTTCTCCGTTGTTACTGATTTAATTTACTTTAAAATATTCCTTAATATGAGTATAATTATAGTTTAAATGGATGCCAATGACTTCAATTTCACCCTTTGTAAGATATTAAGTAAATATTTAGAGGTCTTGTGATACGCATTGACGAATTCTTCTCTGCTCTAAAACCCTTTGAGAAATGAGAGGAGGCTTATGCTTAGCAATATAATAATAGGCTATTACTTTATTCTTGATGTTCAATTTGTGAATACAATACTAACCTCGTTTTTATCTATTTTAGGTGGAACCTAAAAATTTAGGAGTTGGTCTATACCAACACGATATCCCACCGAAAATGTTGGAAACTGCATTGGACGCAACCGTGGAGAAAGTAGTTAGTTTAGTGGGTGTGGATATTAATACAGCATCACAGGCTATGTTGAGGTAGGGTATAATAATATTATGTATCTCTTTGTTGATCTGGGTATGATGGGGTCTAGTTATTTAAGAAGCTTACATGGAGATATGAGTACACATGCAGAGACCCTTTAGATAATTTTACTGTAGTGATTGTGTATGACTGTGAACCAGAGCTTAGAAAGGTAGTGCACTTGAGTTTTCCGCATCCATATGAGGACGTTTGATGGATTGGGATATTGGGCCGAGACTCGGGATGCTTGCCGTTATCATATCTCGACGGATTGAGATCGCCCGCTATTATGAATATTTTTTTCACCCTTCAAACATCAAGGGTTATCATCTTCATGATAATTATGATCCTTCAAGCATAAAGTTCTAGCTCTCCACTCCAGCCAGCCGAACAAATGAAGCCATTATAGACTGTCACTGTCCACTGCCTTTTAGCCTCGTTATAGATTGCTTAGTGAGGAAGAAAATTGCCATAGTTTCCACACTTGGGATACAGGTTGGTAATCACAGTTCTAGGATGACACTGCTGAGCCTGGTTAGTTTTCCTCTGTCGCTGTTTATGACACCCACGGGACGATATGGGGTAGTGGGTAGGTGGAATAGTGCAAAAAAGCAAGGCAGAAATGTGGAATAGTAAACTCCTCCGGAGAACTCGGACATGGGCCGTGGTATCACTATTCACCAATAGCCTGCTATTATCTGTCTGGAATGCTCATGAATGAATAAATGAATAATTTACTTGTCACACACAATACAATGTACAAAGAAGTTAAAATAACAAAGTAGAAAAGAAAACTATATACACAAATAGATTGTGCAGCAGCAACGAAAAGGCATTTGGCTTACGATGCTGTAATGGTGTTGCCACGGCAACAATACGTCATTTATATATATATGTGTGTGAAGGTAAAACTGTACTCTTTTTAAGCATATTGAGCGCACGAAGGATTGTTAGATTTGGCATAGTTAAAGTTTATGTGGAGAAGGAGTGCAGAAACATTAAAACTATTTTATTCGCACCAACTAAGGATTGAAAAATCTACCCTAAATAAAATAACATAAAACATACATTTTTAAACTAAAAAAAAAATACTGCCAATGTCAATATATTGCCACATAATCTGGATTGGGCAAATTATGCTGTTTGTTTACGTATACTTAAGATTATATAAAACTATGTCTGGGGTTCACAACCTTTTTCAGTTCGAGGCGCCCTTATATTTTGTCTCGGCGCTGTAGCTAGTCGAAATAGAGTACAATGACACTATGTAGATAGATAGGCACAACAATTTAAACATCCACAATATGAAGCTGATAAGATGTTGCAAAGGTAACAAGAATTCTTAGAGCTTTTGAACTTAAAGTTCACCCACCGCCGAGCGTAAGGACCTATCGACGTGAGTGACGTATCCAGTGCGCGTTATTTGTATTGTTTATTTTGTACCCACGAATATCTAAGTTAAGTTTCCGAAGAAACGTAAACAAGAGCTCACGGCGCCCCTCTTTGCTCTGTATGGTGCAGCATAGTGACGCGGGGCACACTTTGGGAACCCCTGCACCATAGTGCACTAAAACATATTTTAGTTTACAAAGCCAATGACTCGGAGTAAGTATAAGCAAAAGGTGTACGATCAGTAGTTTTTTTTTATATAGTATAGGGTGACAAACGAGCACATAGTTCACCTGATGGTGAGTGGATGCTGTAGCCCATAGACATCTACTTTTGGCCTCAATTAAGAATCAAAATGCAGATGCGTTGTCACTCCTGGGGACTAAGATGGAATGCCTCGTTTCGAGTAAAAAGAGTCTTCGGTTCTCAACACTCATCATACGAAACACAGCAGCTGCTATTTTACGTTAGTATTCTGTGATAGTTTGGTCCTACTCCGATCGAGCCGACCCATTCGTGCTGCAACCATAATGTGCCACTTCGAATTTATTATCAGCTGTATATTAGATAAACAGCATTCTCAATTCTTGTTTTTATTTTTTCGTTGATAAAAAATATCACTAAACTGTTTTACATAATTTTAAAATTAGAATTTAGATTTAAGTATAAGCGGTAATTATTTAGCTGTGTCTGTGTGATTTTCAGAAGACCTGATTTTTGCATCTGCTTTGTTCTGAACTATGACTTTATTTTTCTTAGGGGCGCCTTGTCATTGCCTATGCTTACATCACTTAATTAGTCCTTAATTCCTTCTTATTAACACGTTCACTGTCCGGTTTTAAAACACAATAGTAAGACAATAGCAATGACCTATATGTAGTGCACGGGACAGCGAAGGGGTTAATATTTATCGTATATCTATTATCATCACTGCGTTGCTAGCGATACGTTTTGCCAGCAACGCAAATTTCAACAGTTCGTTGCGGTGAGTTGATTGAGAGAAGATCATGTGATAAATATTTTGGTACATAAAAATTTATTATAAATATCTGCTAATAAAAATACTAAAACATTAAAAACATTTCTAGCTTCCGACAGATAGCAATAAAACTTCTTTTATTCTAAATATTTTATAGTCGGATAGAGAGACAGATCTAGACTGGGAATCGAGAACAACGTCAAAGATGCCAGACGTCTGTTATCGTGACGGCCAAACTGTCTGTCAAGCGTTTGCAGAAAATCTTATTTACTATGGGAGTAGAGATGAGACATACTTGCAATATTTAATACCAGGGCTTATAAGTACGAGTATGGAAAAATACCAGGGTCGAAAACCAGGTTTTAAAAATACTTGAAAGTATTTGTTAGTGTCAATATATTTATATGAATGACTAATTCGAGTCGGGCAACAATTTAGACTGAACGTTTTTTAATTTTTTTATTAACGAAATGAAATCTTTCTTTCCTAACTTTTTGGCTTAGGACTACTAATTAATAAAAGTTTTAAAATTGTCTCTAAATTCAATATACACGCGAAATAACTATTTAAAAATTAGGTCACGGTCAGTAGGTTACGTAATTAGTTCACAATAACAACTGAATTTACAAAAAATCGAAACAAAACTTTTACTTCCACGAATATAAACATAATTCTTATTACGTAAAGGACGTGTCCAACCACGGTGTCAAAGTATGAAAATACTTGCATAGGAATTTGACCGTTTTCCATGTTAGGTTGTCGTGAAGCGACAATTAAAAGAGAAAGAACCTAACCTAAGAACAGCAAAACAACAAAATAGACCAAGAAAATAATATATTATAATTTTTTAAAAGGTATTTACAATCTTATAAAAAAAATGAAATATGAAGGTGATGGATGAAATGAGATTACAATTATGTTAAAAAAAAGGGATAGGAGAATAGGAGAATTAGTATGATAGTGGAGTCTGGAGCCTCGCTGCTTTTGTAGAAATCGACACACGCAGAGCTTGAGGTTTCTCAGCGGCGACGGCACGCAGCGCCTGGACTGGGCACACGCAGCGTCCGGAGCCGGCGCACGTAGCGCCTGGGGTAGGTGCGCTCAGTTCTTGGAGAAGTAGTCGCCGCGCCCAGAGGTAGCGCGGGCAGTAGGGACGCAGCGCCTGGAGCCAGCAGTCGAAGCGCGCCTGAAGGTAGCGCGGGCAGTAGGCTGCACTCAGCGCCTGGATCAAGCAGTCGTAGCGCGCGGAGTAGTGTGGCCCCGCACTTGAATTAGAATTCACCGACGACTTCACGTGTAGATGGAGGCTTGCAGGATCCCGGCGCCTGGTTTGCAGGATGCGCCGACGACTTCAGGATACGTCGGATGGAGATGGAGGCTTGCAGGATCCCGGCGCCTGGTTTGCAGGATGCGCCGACGACTTCAGGATGCGCCGGATGTAGATGGAGGCTTGCAGGATCCCGGGGCAGAGCGGCCCCGGGATAAGGCCTTTAGTAGATGTTTCTCGTTTGAGAACTGAAGCGAGACTCTCCTGTATTCTCCAATTGTTTGGCTTTTATACCTTTTTAGAGAGAACGAGAAATTATTTAAATTAAAACGAAATTTATTGTAAATGACCTACAGCCAAAAAGTATTTATGTAGAAAGAACATCATACCAGAGACGAATTTAAATAAAAGTTACCATAACAACCACAAAAACAATGGTTGTCAAATTGAGGAATTTTTAGTTTTAGGACTGTTATTAAGAAACTATTACATTTAAGTAAGAAACGAGATAAAAATCACATAGGAAAAACTAATGCACGACAACGTACACTAAGCCTGAAATTGTAGAGTTACAGAGAATTCAATAAAAGACCAAAAAAAAGGTAAGACTTCGTTGACAGCTAGTTTAAAAGTACTAAATAGTGTGAAAATACGCAGTAAAATGATATGTTATTGTGTAAAAACGTTTCAGGATCCTATATAAATAAAGGTGATGCAAAATATAAATGCAGAGAATCAAAAACATAATGGAAAAATAGTATAAAGTGATGCAAAACATGAATGCAGAAAATCAAGAACAGAATGGAGAAATAGTATAAAGTGATGCAAAACATGAATGCAGAATATCAAAACAGAATGGAGAATTAGTGTACAATGAAATGTAAGTAGTATAACACTACATTTTCCCCCCGACCCTGGAAAATTTTTGACTCAGCAAAAATTTTGACATGTACATTCTAAAATAAACCATAAAAACACAGCTTTGCAGAAACAGACATCAACAGGCAAAATCAGATATACTATCTCTTATATTCATCATCTGCATTCAGGTAAGGGTGGAGTTCACATTCAATGACTACCACTCTAAAAGTGTGTTTTCAAAACGACATTAAGGCTTATTTAAGGAGTAGTCAACCGCTCCTGTGTGGAAAAAAAAATTAGTCGAAGAAACACCACTCTTAGAAGTGTGGTTTCGAAAGGACATTCAGGCTTATTTAAGGAGTTGTCAACCGCTCCTAAGTGAAGATAAAAATTAAGGGAGTAGTCAGCTGCTCCCAGGTGAAGATAAAGGTGAAGAGAATTAAGGGAGTAGTCAACCGTTCCCAAGTGAAGATAAAGATAAAGAACTTACTCTTAAGCAAGCATTAGTCGCTATGAAGTTGAAGAACCCTGGAACACCAAACAAACAAATTAAAAGAAATTAAAATAATAAGGTGAAAATGGTAATATTTATACATATATACAAATTAACAGTTATATTTATACATATATACAAATTAACAGTTAATAAATGTTTAGAAAAGTATTTATACATGTATTCAAATTAACAGTTAATAAATGTTTAGAAAAGTTATGGTTCGTTTCGCTTCAGCTTTCAAAAATAATTTTATATTAAGTGTAAAGTGCAAAGTTAAGTTTAAGAAATAAAGATTTTATTAAAAATTGTACCTCTTTAAGTTATCTAGAATAAAAAATATTAGAGTGATGAATGTAACTTAGAGTGATGAATGTAAATGAAGTGTTATATGTAGGTCTAAATATAATCCAGATAAGTTGAAAAACTAGAAGAAGTTTTGTTTTAGAATTTTGAAGATATGAAAAGGATGTATAAATGAATGATGAATAATGAGTTAAGAACGAAAGGTAAAGCAATTAAATCAAAAGGGAATGGACAAGGCGCAATAAAGGTGAAGAATTAAAAATTAAATTAAGCAAGCTTTAGTCGAAGAGACCGAAGCCCATAACTTCATCGTCAGACTCAGATTCTTCCTTCTTGGACTCTCCCTTCCTTCTTCTTCTCAGCTGTCGGCGCTGCAGCAGCGGCGACCGCGGCCACGGGCGCTGCTACACCGACGGGCATGGTCGACAACTTCTCACGACCCTGCGCGATCAGTTCTTCACTCTTGCCATTGAGTTCCGAGATGACCTTCTTCAGTATCTCGGATTCAGTGCCTCAATACACGCAGAGCTGAGGATCTTCTCAACGTCAGCCGACGACTGGCCTGCAGGATGCGCCGACGACTTCAGGATACGTCGGATGTAGATGGAGGCTTGCAGGATCCCGGCGCCTGGTTTGCAGGATGCGCCGACGACTTCAGGATGCGCCGGATGTAGATGGAGGCTTGCAGGATCCCGGGGCAGAGCGGCCCCGGGATAAGGCCTTTAGTAGATGTTTCTCGTTTGAGAACTGAAGCGAGACTCTCCTGTATTCTCCAATTGTTTGGCTTTTATACCTTTTTAGAGAGAACGAGAAATTATTTAAATTAAAACGAAATTTATTGTAAATGACCTACAGCCAAAAAGTATTTATGTAGAAAGAACATCATACCAGAGACGAATTTAAATAAAAGTTACCATAACAACCACAAAAACAATGGTTGTCAAATTGAGGAATTTTTAGTTTTAGGACTGTTATTAAGAAACTATTACATTTAAGTAAGAAACGAGATAAAAATCACATAGGAAAAACTAATGCACGACAACGTACACTAAGCCTGAAATTGTAGAGTTACAGAGAATTCAATAAAAGACCAAAAAAAGGTAAGACTTCGTTGACAGCTAGTTTAAAAGTACTAAATAGTGTGAAAATACGCAGTAAAATGATATGTTATTGTGTAAAAACATTACAGGATCCTATATAAATAAAGGTGATGCAAAATATAAATGCAGAGAATCAAAAACATAATGGAAAAATAGTATAAAGTGATGCAAAACATGAATGCAGAAAATCAAGAACAGAATGGAGAAATAGTATAAAGTGATGCAAAACATGAATGCAGAATATCAAAACAGAATGGAGAATTAGTGTACAATGAAATGTAAGTAGTATAACACTACATTTTCCCCCCGACCCTGGAAAATTTTTGACTCAGCAAAAATTTTGACATGTACATTCTAAAATAAACCATAAAAACACAGCTTTGCAGAAACAGACATCAACAGGCAAAATCAGATATACTATCTCTTATATTCATCATCTGCATTCAGGTAAGGGTGGAGTTCACATTCAATGACTACCACTCTAAAAGTGTGTTTTCAAAACGACATTAAGGCTTATTTAAGGAGTAGTCAACCGCTCCTGTGTGGAAAAAAAAATTAGTCGAAGAAACACCACTCTTAGAAGTGTGGTTTCGAAAGGACATTCAGGCTTATTTAAGGAGTTGTCAACCGCTCCTAAGTGAAGATAAAAATTAAGGGAGTAGTCAGCTGCTCCCAGGTGAAGATAAAGGTGAAGAGAATTAAGGGAGTAGTCAACCGTTCCCAAGTGAAGATAAAGATAAAGAACTTACTCTTAAGCAAGCATTAGTCGCTATGAAGTTGAAGAACCCTGGAACACCAAACAAACAAATTAAAAGAAATTAAAATAATAAGGTGAAAATGGTAATATTTATACATATATACAAATTAACAGTTATATTTATACATATATACAAATTAACAGTTAATAAATGTTTAGAAAAGTATTTATACATGTATTCAAATTAACAGTTAATAAATGTTTAGAAAAGTTATGGTTCGTTTCGCTTCAGCTTTCAAAAATAATTTTATATTAAGTGTAAAGTGCAAAGTTAAGTTTAAGAAATAAAGATTTTATTAAAAATTGTACCTCTTTAAGTTATCTAGAATAAAAAATATTAGAGTGATGAATGTAACTTAGAGTGATGAATGTAAATGAAGTGTTATATGTAGGTCTAAATATAATCCAGATAAGTTGAAAAACTAGAAGAAGTTTTGTTTTAGAATTTTGAAGATATGAAAAGGATGTATAAATGAATGATGAATAATGAGTTAAGAACGAAAGGTAAAGCAATTAAATCAAAAGGGAATGGACAAGGCGCAGTAAAGGTGAAGAATTAAAAATTAAATTAAGCAAGCTTTAGTCGAAGAGACCGAAGCCCATAACTTCATCGTCAGACTCAGATTCTTCCTTCTTGGACTCTCCCTTCCTTCTTCTTCTCAGCTGTCGGCGCTGCAGCAGCGGCGACCGCGGCCACGGGCGCTGCTACACCGACGGGCATGGTCGACAACTTCTCACGACCCTGCGCGATCAGTTCTTCACTCTTGCCATTGAGTTCCGAGATGACCTTCTTCAGTATCTCGGATTCAGTGCCTCAATACACGCAGAGCTGAGGATCTTCTCAACGTCAGCCGACGACTGGCCTGCAGGATGCGCCGACGACTTCAGGATACGTCGGATGTAGATGGAGGCTTGCAGGATCCCGGCGCCTGGTTTGCAGGATGCGCCGACGACTTCAGGATGCGCCGGATGTAGATGGAGGCTTGCAGGATCCCGGGGCAGAGCGGCCCCGGGATAAGGCCTTTAGTAGATGTTTCTCGTTTGAGAACTGAAGCGAGACTCTCCTGTATTCTCCAATTGTTTGGCTTTTATACCTTTTTAGAGAGAACGAGAAATTATTTAAATTAAAACGAAATTTATTGTAAATGACCTACAGCCAAAAAGTATTTATGTAGAAAGAACATCATACCAGAGACGAATTTAAATAAAAGTTACCATAACAACCACAAAAACAATGGTTGTCAAATTGAGGAATTTTTAGTTTTAGGACTGTTATTAAGAAACTATTACATTTAAGTAAGAAACGAGATAAAAATCACATAGGAAAAACTAATGCACGACAACGTACACTAAGCCTGAAATTGTAGAGTTACAGAGAATTCAATAAAAGACCAAAAAAAGGTAAGACTTCGTTGACAGCTAGTTTAAAAGTACTAAATAGTGTGAAAATACGCAGTAAAATGATATGTTATTGTGTAAAAACATTACAGGATCCTATATAAATAAAGGTGATGCAAAATATAAATGCAGAGAATCAAAAACAGAATGGAAAAATAGTATAAAGTGATGCAAAACATGAATGCAGAAAATCAAGAACAGAATGGAGAAATAGTATAAAGTGATGCAAAACATGAATGCAGAATATCAAAACAGAATGGAGAATTAGTGTACAATGAAATGTAAGTAGTATAACACTACAAGGTTACTATGAATAAGGAGCATAGTCGCATAAATAAAAAAAATACTTTGAAGTTCAAAGTGTTTTCATTCACAAATACGATTGAGTTTCTTATTACTATTGAAATAAGGATCATTTCCTATGCAAGTATTTTCATACTTGCAAGTATTTTTTAGTGGTAAAAGGGCGCCGCACTTTGAAGTGAAACCTGGTAGCGTAAATACGTCTCATTGAGACGCGAGCGACGTGTCCAGCCGTGGTGTCAAAATTTGAAAATACTTGCATAGGAATGTGACCCGTATTCCATGTTATCCTATATTATTAATAAGTAGCAAAGTCGTATAAATAAACAACATACTTAATGATTTCTTATATTTACGCGAACACTACACATTGAATAAAACTGTTTTTTACGGATTTTATCGCGTTTATTTTATTATTTTTATTCCCGACGTTTCGAGTGCTTTTCAGCAACCCATGGTCACGGGGGGGGACTGAGATGTTTGACGTCCCGATGTCACAGTTAGCCCGGCTACCTTCAGTTTTTTATTTTTTAGTTTGTTATTTATTTATTAAACCACCATTATTTAGGCCACCTGCATCCATCGACTTCTTGCATGTCTTACAGGTCATCAATCCATCTAGTGGGGGGTATGATGTTGCTTATGAAATTATAATTTGAAATGCTTTTATTTTTTTATTTCAGACGAATTTCAGGTTTAAATGATGGACGGGCTAAAAAGATTATAGCTTATCGGCAGGATAACGGAGGATTTACCACTAGAGCAGAAATTCTCAAAGTGTCTGGAATCGGGAAGATTACGTATCAGCAATGCGCTGGATTTCTCAAAGTTTTAACTGGGACTGAGCCTTTAGATGCAACGATTATACATCCGGAAAGTTACAGTATCGCTAAGTTGTAAGTTTGTTTTTATTTGTAAAGTATAATTACTTCTAACTACTATAGCGACTAGCGTTACCATGTAGAGTGGACACAAGAGAATTCATCAATTTCATCTCGAGAGCGTCGTAAAACTGTATAGAACTTTGATAGCTGCTGACAAATTGCTTGCTTGTTTTTGTTTGTTAGACTGTAAAAGTCTACTACTGGACATTCTCCCTCACTCTCATCGAATTTACCAAAATCGACACATTTTGCAGGCGGGCTGTCGATCGCTGTACAAAACGTTTCTCACCTTTGACACACAAAGTTTTTCCAGTTTTGTATGTGTTCTGTATGACAAGCGATTAATGGATAAAAAAAAGTCAAAACCAAGACTGTATTTATAATGATATTATTTGAAAATGCAGGGCTATTTTGCAATAACCGGCCAAATTTGCCGAGAAGGTTCAGAATAAGTAATATAGGCAAACGGTGAAGAAAAATTAATCAAAAAACAAATCTCAAACATTCTGTCCTTTTTATATTTTAATTTCAAAATGCGTGGTAATGCATTGTTTTTATTTTATTTTATATTTTTTTAACTGATTTTACTACACATACGTATGAGTCGTTCGGTAGGCAAAAACGTCGTTGCTCATAAATCATATCATATTTAACAGTGGTAGAGCCACGCGGCAGCTTTTGCTGTCGCACGGATGGGCCGGCTCGAACCGGGGTGGTACCACGACCTCACAGAAAACCAGCGTAAAGTAGAGGTTTACCTCTGCGTTTCGCTTGGTAAGTGCAGGGGGCCGGAGGCCCTTTTTACTGGAAATGAGGCATTCCATCTTAGTCCTTACGGGTGACAACGCATCTACATTTTGAATTGTAATAGAGGATAGATGTAGATGTCTATGGGCCGCAACAACCACTTACCATCAGGTGGACTGTGTGCTCGTTTGTCACCCTTATCCTATAAAAAAAAATCACATTCCATTTGGGATAATTTCAAATACAAGTAGAAGTCTTATTTGCTAGTATTTTCAAAAACTGCAATAACATTATATCATTATTTATATATTTGAACTTAAGTTTAAAATTTGGCTACTCCATGAAAAATAACCTTGTATATAGGGTTTTTGAATTCATCAGTATTTTAAAGTTACATATCACTCCTTGTATTGATTTATTTTTATTTTTATTTTGTCGTCGCAATTCTATGCACAGTGCACACAACAATATAATATTTTTGAAAAACTGGTGTTCTTACTATGCGTTGCATAATGAAGCTAGCCAGGTACTTTGCATTCTTTATAATTAATGAAGTTTGTCCTTCAAGTGTTGATTATGACTAATTTTTCTGTGTGTCAGTACGTACTGTGAGACTCCATACTAATGTTTGTGAATACAGATGTTTATTAGGTCACTTGCTTACTATCTTTCAGATTTGCAAAGAAAATCGGCGTCAATATTAAAGAACTTACCCAATCACATTTCCCAGAAGCAGTCGAAAGAAAGACAGCAGGCATTGATTTACTCGTAACGAGCAAGGATCTTAATACAGATGTATCCACATTAGAGCTAATATTAAGTGCCTTCAAACAAAAACCCTACGAAGATAATGTCATTAGTTTCTGTCGACCCGTGTATTCTGTCTCCGTTCAGACATCTGAGCAGCTAACGGCAGGCACAACATTAACAGGTAAAATTTTATTTTTGTTTTAATGTGGGTAATGTGAAAACATCTGAAAATTTTGTTTCTACTTATTCCGTAATCTCATATCCCATATCTCATATCCGTGATCATGTATGAGGACTTATATCATCACATCTTTCAAGTCGTCAGCAGAAGGAAGGTTAGCAAATATGGCGCATTATCTTTAGGTAAATCTCAGTTACGTGATTGGATGTTCCTCTGGGGTTAATCCTTGATCCACTTTTATTTTTAGTTAAATTTTATTTTTAAATTTTAATCTTATAAAGAATATTATAATTTTAATCTATCTCGAGCTCATTTAAAAATATAACAAAATACCAGAAACAATAAGGAAATTTTATTACGAAAACACAAATTTGATCAATATTTTAAAGAATAGAAATGCTTGAAAATGCAATTCTTTCTAAAGTTGTGATCTGCCGGATTTTATAATTATTTCATTGATCTATTAATTCTATTATCAAATTTCATTATAAATTAATTTTTTTCTGGTTCTTGTCGTTAGAGGTCTAACTTTTGGAAGCTTTTGTGTAGATTGCGACATTCAAAGAAACTAAATAACATATTTCTTAATTTTACTAATGGTCTAAGAGCTAGCTACGAAAACGTGAACTGATAAGGTGTAGTAACGAATTTTATATATAACCTCTCCTTAGTAGCTTAAAAGTACAGAGCGAGGCCCGTCAGAACTCTCTCCTGGGACAGAAGGCGTGGGTGCCCACCCACGCCTTCTGCCCCAAAGTCGCTGGTCAAAGTCGTAAATTTTCAATAAGAAAAAAATGATTAGGTGCAGTTCTGAAATTTGATAGAGTTATAGTTTTTAACTGTAGGAATCTAGGAAAATTATTGTCAGAAGTCTAGGTCGGGGCTTAAAGACTGTCAGAAGTCGACAAAGTTGTAAAGAAATTGTTTAAATTTAAACCACAAGGTGCAGTTCTGACAAATGCATTTTTATATTATTTGTTGCTTATCGAACCTGTATATAAATTGTCAGAAGTCTTAATAATGGCTAAGTACAGAAAAAATGACGAGAAGTATTTTCAATTTGTTAGATATTTTTTTAAATAAATTTTTTACTTGTTACAAAACAAGATATATATAATTAAATAATTATACTTCCTTTATATAAACTTACCTTTTACTCCATTCTTATAAACTTACCTTTTACTCCATCTACTTTTGACTTTCTTATAATAACAATAATTTAAATATTAAAAAAAAAACATATAGCCAAATGTGCATAAAATTATCTAAAATAAAAAAGGATGTTATGCTTCAGTAACTTCTTATCATATAGTACCTGTAAACTTTTGGCAAAACTTCTCCATTTTATTTAATTTTTCGTATTATTTATTTATTTTCTATAATTTTTTTAAAGTCCTTCGTCTAAGTCAGCAATAACTCGGCAACACAATTTTTATAATTTTTTTAACTCCCTCGCTTAACCTATTGTCATTGCATATTTATTGAAATAACAGTGTAAATAATAAAAACAATAAATAGCCAAAACTGCACCTTGTTATTTAATTTTGAAACTAGATTCGAAACATTCCTTTTCATCGCGATAGCCGCCTCAGCAACTTCTAGCCATATGATATTTTTTTCTGTACTTAGCCATTATTTAGCCTTCTGACAATATATGTACAGGTTCGGTAAGCTATAAATAATATAAAAATGCAATTGTCAGAACTGCACCTTGTTATTTTAACTCAAAACTAGATTCGAAACGTTGCTTTCCGTTGCGATAGCCACTTCAGCAACTTCTGACTATATCATCAATTTTTATGTACTTAGCCATTATTAAGACTTCTGACAATTTATATACAGGTTCGATAAGCAACAAATAATATAAAAATGCATTTGTCAGAACTTACACCTTGTGGTTTAAATTTAAACAATTTCTTTACAACTTTGTCGACTTCTGACAGTCTTTAAGCCCCGACCTAGACTTCTGACAATAATTTTCCTAGATTCCTACACTTAAAAACTATAACTCTACTAAATTTCAGAACTGCACCTAATCATTTTTTTCTTATTGAACATTTACGACTTTGACCGCCCACCCACGCCTTCCGCCTCGGGAGAGAGTTCTGACGGGCCTCGCTCTGTACTTATAAGCTACCAAGGAGAGGTTATATATATAATTCGTTACTACACTTATCAGTTCACGTTTTCGTAGCCAGCTCTCTGACTATAATATCTGGTATACTGAACGTAAAGTTTTAAATATAAAGAAAAATATATTTCAGGAGTAGTTCGGAACGTGGTTCCTTTTGGATGTTTCGTTGATTGTGGTGTCGGCGACAATGGTTTGATACATAAAAGCAATTTAGGAGGGAACCAAACGCCCAAGCTTGGAGACAGAGTATCTGTTACAGTTATTAGCACGCCAAAGCCTAAAAGACTGCAACTTAAACTTGACAAGATTCTTAATTGAATTTTCAATCTGTGATATCTTTACTTAGCAAGGTTAAGTTTAACAATAAATAAAATTAAATAATAGTGTACTGTTATTTTTATTTTTATTTTGTAATCATTGAATATAAATTATTATGTTATTCAGCCTCTAGAATAGATACACCTTGTTTAATTTTCAAATTGTAGACATTGAATATCGCTTTGTTGACAATGGCGTCGCATATTCCAGAGGTAATTCTAAAAAACAATTGCATACATTTTATTATAAAGTAATAAAATATCAACATTAATATTATTAATAAAATCACAATGCCGTAGATCAGCGGCCGAATACTCGCCTTAAATTTCATTGGATATTTGATTTTATTTGAATATTTGCCACTTAGAATCGATTTACAATCACTTAAGAAGTAATGTGAGACCACTAAAGATATTATTTCAAATATTGCGGAATTTTCGAAATAATATCCACAAAGTATCCGAGCTCGGTTGCGAAAACAAAAATCTTGAGGAAATCTACTTGAATAAAAGAAATAGAATTAATTTCAAGAATGATTTTTTCTTTTTATAAAAGTAAGTTTCCAGCGAACGTACAGTCCACCTTTTTTTTATAGGATAGGGTGACAAACGAGCACACAGTCCACCTGATGGTAAGTGGTTGCTGTGGCCCATAGACATCTACATCTATCCTCGTTTGCGAATCAAAATGCAGATGCGTTGTCACCCGTGACGACTAAGATGGAATGCCTCTTTTCCAGTAAAAAGGGTTTCCGGTTCTCTACACTCACCATACGAAACACAACAGTGTTAAGCTGCTATTTCACGTTGGTATTCCGTGAGAGCGTGGTCCTTCCCCGGTCGAGCCGACCCATTCGTGCTACAACTATACTACTAATATAGCTGCAGCATGGCTCTACCACGTAGAAAAAACTGGTTAAAAAACCACCTGATTGTAAGCGGCTATGGCAGTCCATAGACGACACCTCAAGGAAAGTAAGCTTCAGATGCGTTATCACCTCTGAGAACTAAGACGGAATGCTTCACAGCCTGTTATAGTATACGCTTTCTATAGCCTTCACACCGGAACGCAGCAGTGCTGTTTGGCGGCAGAAGTAGATAACAGGGTTGGTTCCTACCAAGACGGACCCCTAGGCAGAAAAAAAGTCCGAAGTCCTACCACCAGTAAGAATTGGTTAAATATTTTAAGGTGAAATATTCATATCCACAAACCCTTATTGGACTCGACATCCACTATGAGTTACGCGCTCTTTACTTGCCTTACGGTATTAACAATAATATATTTACCTAACTTTCCCACGAGCTGGCAAGGAAAGAAAACATGTTGAGTAAACCGACTTGAATAGACGAAGAAGAAATTATTTCCAAAACGAATTAATATGAAATCCGAAAACTCTTACTGTAGTAGTTTAAGGTATTCCATTGCTGAATATAGGCATTATCAGGAAGGCTATGATTTCTAAATTAATAAGAATCGGCCATATATAATCACCGCGCTAGGGAGGCTGCTTTGTGAGCACAAAACCGATACCCATGCGTGCACTGGTAATGACTTTCATATTCGAAACATATCATTTTTTGTATGCCATTAAATGATAAACGCGTTACATGTCCACCTGATGGTAAGTGACTACTGCAGCCCATGGACATTGCATCGAATTTCATAAAGAAGGTACAAGTGCGTTTTTAGCTCTGGGTACTAAGATGGAACGCATCTCAGTTGGAAATTCAAGCGACTCTCCATATCCTTCAACTCGGGATAAAGTAATGGACGCATTTCTGCTCGACGGTAGAAATAAGTGAGAGGATGATACTTGTACAGACAGATCGGCAGAAAAGAGGTTCAGCCTAGTAAAATACCCGCATTTGGTTTCCGAAACGAAGTAGCCCACGGCTGGGTTCTTCCAGGGAAGATTAACTGCATTCTCCACGCTTGGTCAATGGGTTTGCATATCGCACTACTAGGCGTCTCACGCCTTTTGCACTGCTTTTCTCCGGTCGGCGATCTCCGATCACGCTACTATAAATATAAATGCAACGAAGTACGCGATACACGAAATGCAAAAATACGCAACTATAAAGGATGACTCACGCTAGACCGTGCCGGGTCCGAGCCGAGTGTCGACCGTAGCACGGTCACCGAGCCGGTCCGTGCATGTTATTGCAACCGACCGCGCCTCGACCGAGCAATTATCGTTGTCCGAGCAAAAATACTGTTGTAACTAGACTACAATCATGTTGAATTTTGACGATCTGGAATTAGCGGCTATTGCGATCACTCTGGACGATGAAGAATCTGATAAATCTTCTACTCCAAGGAAATGGCCGAGCCGAGCCGAGTTGTTTCCGAGCGTTGTCCGTTGCCCGGCCGTCACTCGGTTGCCGCTCGGTATAGCGTGAGTGTGTCCATACAAAATATATGTAATATTAGTTGACCGTGCTACGGCCGACACTCGGCTCGGACCCGGCACGGTCTAGCGTGAGTCATCCTTAAATGTGAACATACCGTTTGCTGAATTTTGGCTTTGAGTCATTTTCGATTATCTTAACTAAGTCTTCATATGTAGGTATCTCTTCCTTGGAGAAATATTCAATCTGGTGCCTAAAGATCTTACTATGCAGTGCATCCCTAAAATATACCATTCGTTAAATACAATTAAAACAGAATTTATTCAGAAATTAATGATATTATGTAACGTTGCCTGTGCATACCATAAAACTCCGTCTATAATTCTTATTATATCAGCTATCGTCATGTTATTGCCGCTTGAAGTCAGTTCTCTACCTCCTTCGTGTGGATTCATCTCAGATGATAGTAAATCGTATGGCGGAGTCTATCGAATTAAATTTTGTTTAGTATACACAAAAGTTCAAACTTGGAGAAAATGATTAATAAGAATTCGTATAATGGAGTCTACTTCGAATATATTCTCAACTCGTCCTTGCAAAGATATTTGTAGACTAAACAATTACTTACGTTGGCCAAAAATTAATTCTTTAAATCGCTTAAAACCTACAGGCTAGGTTATGGAAATTATAAAAAAAAAAATTTCAACCGCAAACATCCTTTAAGTGAAAATATTTATCCCTAACTTATTAATGAGGGCTAATAATCTTCCACTCACCAGATGTCGCTACTAGCGACTGAGGTAAAGTTTTTTGTTACACAGTGTCATTTAATTGAGAAATTAGTTTTAAATAATAGTTTATCATTGTCTAGAGTATTATATTAATATATAACACAATGCGTCAATGGTTTGATTTTTAATTTTTTGCACATTATAACTCTTTTTTTATAAAGTCGTCTTTTAGTTATATTTATAATTTGGTTTATTCATTTCTAATGTAATTAATATAAAATGTAACTAATAATACAGAGAGAAACCTTAAAGATTACATTTTCCTAAGAAATTATCGTCCCCGCTATGAAATCTGTCAAATATTTTACCTCACTCGAAAGTGGCGCCGCCCTGGGGGCAGAAAAAGTCGTGGATGCCCTCATTATAGGTAGAAATCACAACGCTTGGATGGTATGTAATTAGGTGATATTATGTCACGGCTAATAGGCATTTACGAGATAAAAACCTCGGTGTATTTTAATACGAGGGTGGATTGAAAAGTACTCGGTTTAACCAAGAAAATAAACACATACTAAATCAGTTATATTTTTATTTTTCTACATAATCACCATCAAGTTCAATACACTTTTGCCACCTCCCCTTCCAAGCATTTAGACCGTTGAAAAAAAATGATTCTTCCTTAGAGTTAAAATATGTGTCTACAGCTGCTTTGACCTCGTCGTTTGTCGAAAATCTTTGACCTCCCAAGTGCTTTTTTAGGTTAGGGAACAGAAAGAAGTCTGATGGTGCCAGATCAGGTGAATACGGCGGATGCGGTAACAGTTCAAAGCCACAGTTGTGAATTTCAGCCATTGACTGTACTGACGTGTGAACACGGGCGTTATCTTGATGAAACAGGACTTTTCTTCTGAGCATTCCTCGACGTTTTTCTTTTATTTCCTCTCGTAAACGACGTAGTAAGGTGCAGTAGTAATCAGAGTTTATAGTCTGACCCCTTTCAAGATAATCAATCATAATCACACCTTTCGAGTCCCAGAATACTGAAGCCATCACCTTATTTGCCGACAAAATCGACTTAGCCTTTTTAGGGGGTGGTGAACCAGGTCTTCTCCACTGTTTTGATTGTTGTTTTGTTTCCGGTGTACAGTAATGAACCCATGTTTCGTCTATAGTAACAAAACGATTCAAAAAATCATCTGCATCGGCTTCAAATAACTCCAAACAGTCGCGTGAAATAGTCAATCGCGTCCTTTTTTGTTCAACTGAAAGCAGTCGCGGAACCCACCTCGCAGACACCTTGTGGAAACCCAACTCGTTGACAATGATGTTTTGAGTTCGTTCATAAGAGATGCCTATAATCTCGGCTATCTCTCTAATTTTTAATCTGCGGTCTCCCATTATTAAATCAAGTACTTTTTTAATATTTTCGTCAGTAGTTGACGCCGAAGGCCTTCCAGAGCGGGGTTCATCTTTCACACTCTCTCTACCACGCTTAAATTCTGCTATCCATTTTTTGACGGATGAATATGACAGAGCACAATCGCCTAATGTACTGACCATGTCATCATGGATGGCTTTTGATGATAGCCCCTTCTTATGGAGGTACTTAATGACGGCACGCTGCTCGATTTGCTCCATTCGCGGAAATTATGTCCGATTACTTTGTTAATCTTTATATATAAAAAGTACGTGTCACGTTGTTTGTCCGCGATGGACTCCTAAACTACTGAACAGATTTCAATGAAATTTTGCACACTGTGTGCAGTTTGGTCCAACTTAAAAGATAGAATAGCTTACATCTCAATTTATAGTCGCAATACAATATTATTTTATTGAAAATTATTTGACAGTCACAATTTTCTGTTAGCTCCAAACGATTCTGTCAGATGACGATATCTGTTGATTGGATTGAGTAAATATTCAATAGATGGCGCTATGTTAAAAATACAAACGTTTAATATAAGCTACAATTGAGTAGTATAACCACCACGTGTTGCTGTAAGTATTCTACAGATGGAACCGATTTCAATGAAATTTTGCAGACTGTGTGCAGTTTGTTTCAACTTGAGAGATAGGATAGTTTTTATCCCGATAAGTGACCCTCAATTTTTTTATTGCTAATTCCAGGAGTTTTTTGGGAAAGCAAATGGTCGTTTGGAAAGGGCAGCACAACGTCTGGCCGGTCAGCTAGTAAATTTATAAAATCACAACTAAAACTAGTCTGAACTGAACTAAATAATGTGGGTAGATTTGATTTTTAGAATTGAATGGATCTGTGTTAGGCCGAGTACTTTTCAATCCACCCTCGTATGTTATGAGACAACTATCGTAGGTATTTATACTATCCAAATCTAACGCAGGCCATGATATTGTTAAAAATCGACGATTGAGAGCAACATTAGCAGTCAGAGGGTCTCGGATCAAGAAATGCTTTACTTTATGCTAAGCAAACAATAATTATCGTAACTTAAACCAATTTACATTTTAGAATATTTTAAATAGGTACCTACCTGTTCCCACATTTGTTTCAAGAGCATCCTAGTATACCCGTCGCGCTGGCCTTTGGACGAAATCGAAACAGACATTGCCAGATAGGATGGTTGTGGTTTTTCAATTTCTAACACATATGGTGGACTGTCATTAATTCCCTGGAAAGAGCTGCTATTAAAAATAAAGAAAGTATTAGAAGCTAATAATCGTGGTTTCGTGACTAGATGCACCTGTGATCTATCTGTGCCATTGACATGTGAAGCTACCGTGAATCTTCCCGCTGAAACATTACATTTTTGTTCCGAGAGGGCATCGTAAAAACCCGTGGTAGCTCTGGGGCGAAACGCTCGCTGTAAATTTCACAATACGCGAGCAACCTAGTTTCCGATCCCGACCGATAGATCCCGACCGGCACTATTGAAATTGTTAATTGCAACTTTAAGTGCCCGGCGGTGAAGAAAAATATCTTAAGTAATATCTTATCGGCATAAAAATATATTTATTTATATTTTTTACTTCTCACACAAGCGTGTATAATAAAAAAGTATTTATAAGACAAGTGAAGTTCACCAACACGCATTGGAGCAGCGCTGTGGACACTTCCTTGCCCTCAAGCTAACTTAGAAATAAGAGGAGGTCCAGAAGAGGGACAGACGTATGTTGTCCGTATGCTTACTTTTAACACACGAAGTGTTAATTAAGTAATTTAATTATTTCTTTATGTACCACAAAGAATTCACTGGTTCAAGAAATTTATTTCTCATAAGAATAAAACATTCATTTGTCTGAGAAATACAAGATTGACTTAAAATAGATACGTATGTTTACATCTGAACAAATGCTGGAGTGACATTTTTTTTTATAGGATAAGGGTGACATACGAGCACACAGTCCACCTGATGGTAAGTGGTTGCTGCGGCCCATAGACATCTACATCTATCCTCTATTACAATTCAAAATGTAGATGCGTTGTCACCCGTGAGGACTAAGATGGAATGCCTCATTTCCAGTAAAAAGGGCCTCCGGCCACCTGCACTCACCAAGCGAAACGCAGAGGTAAACGTCTACTTCACGCTGGTATTCTGTGAGGTTGTGGTACCACCCCGGTTTGAGCCGGCCCATCCGTGCGACAGCAAACGCTGCCGTGTGGCTCTACCACTGTTAAATTTATTTTATCATTCATAAACTAATATTTGAATAAAATACAATACAAAAGCGAGCTTATTGAATTTTCTTCCAGTAAACCTTAGAATGAAGTAAGAAGAGAGTGATTGTAAGAAGCGCTACATTAGTTATGGGCATTATGGGTGTATAGAAACGGTTAGGTTGAGATGAGAGAACGCTTGTATGCGCATAGGAGTTTAAGAACTGGTACTATGTATGACAAGTGAATGTAAAAATAAATAAATATATTTGGACAAAACACTAAACAGGCGACTCCAATCTACGCTCATCGAAAATCTCCTCAAAATGCCAAGAAATTATCATAAGTACGGCTAAAGCTTTGCAGTCATAAAACCATTAAAAAATACATAAATGTACATACGCGATGAAATAATCCTTGTTCAGTAATAATGAATTCTTGATCACACTGCTCTGTTTTAGTTATCTTCAATTGCTCATTTCGCAGATAGCGTCGACGCTCAGTTAAGTCCAATATTTCGCAGGAAACTGTGGTTCTGTATTCGTTTACAATAAATAAAAGAAATAAATTGTTTAATATATGAAAGAAGAAAATTCAACAATCGTTTATCTTTCTGACAATGTGCTTTTTATATAATTTATATGTATAATATGACAAAATGTTGGAATCTTAATTTTTAAACCCTAGCAGAACATACCTGCGCGCTTCGCGCTTAAGGCATGCAATACGCGCTAATAGTGCAGACAATAATGCATTTAAATGGCGTTTCTTGTTTCCTTTGAGGGCTCCGTATTTTGTAATGAAATCACTAAAAAAATACCGTGACTTTTGGTCAATCGCGGAACTAACCAGATCAGTAATACCGACAATAAGTAGCAGAATCTAGCGCGCCAAATTAATGACAACAGCCGTCGGACAATAACCGCACGGTCCTGGTCAGGGTATATGACCACTATATCACACATATTCTGTTATTGTGCATATTCTGATATTGTTTATACTATATCATTCGTAATATGTTATTCTGATGTTTTTTTATAAGACAAGAGTGACAAACGAGCATACAGTCTACCTGATAGTAAGTGGTTGTTAATTATAAATCAAAATGCAGATGCGGTGTGTGACATTTTTTCAGAAATCAAATTATACACGTGGTGGAGCCATGCTACAGCTATATCAATAGAACAGTTGTATCACGAATGGGTCGGCTCGACCGGGGAGGACCACGCTCTCACAGAATACCAGCGTAAAATAGTAGCTTAACGCTGCTGTTTCGTTAGGTAGTAGTTGTAGAGAACCGGAGACCCTTTTTACTGGAAAAGAGGGATTCCATCTTAGTCCTTACGGCTGGCAACGCATCTGCATTTTATTCGCAAACAAGGATAGATGTAGTCTATGGGCCATAGCAACCATTTACCATCAGGTGGACTGTGTGCTCGCTTGTTACCTTATCCTATAAAAATTATACATCACATAGTCGTCCCTTATCAAGTTCATTATAGAGTAACTAATATAGCCTCCATATCAGCACGTAACGATTTCTCATGGCGGCAGTGCGAGAAAAGTATTTCACTGGTGACCCTTGTAAATATTTCATATAATAATAGTAAGTGGATGCTGTATGTAAGTCTAACCTTGAATAAGAATCAAAATGCAGATGCGTTGTCACTTGTCATCCTTAAGCACTAACACACTCGCACTAAGTACGCACATTCCCTGGTCGAGCGGAGTCATTTTTTATTGCAACAAAATGTATTATTATACATCTACAATGTAACGCAACGGTTTTTGAAATGAAGATGAATAACAGTTAACAGTGGTAGAGCCACGCGGCAGCTTTTGCTGTCGCACGGATGGGCCGGCTCGAACCGGGGTGGTACCACGACCTCACAGAAAACCAGCGTAAAGTAGAGGTTTACCTCTGCGTTTCGCTTGGTGAGTGCAGGGGGCCGGAGGCCCTTTTTACTGGAAATGAGGCATTCCATCTTAGTCCTTACGGGTGACAACGCATCTACATTTTGAATTGTAATAGAGGATAGATGTAGATGTCTATGGGCCGCAACAACCACTTACCATCAGGTGGACTGTGTGCTCGTTTGTCACCCTTATCCTATAAAAAAAAAGAATAATGCGTTGAATCAACAAATAACCTCTCTACGGGGTACTTACGTGAAAGTCGCAGGTTCTTGCAGGGTGTAGACGGTCATTGTAATCCATTCTGTACTATTAGGCTGTATAACTCCCCACCATGGCGTCATTACTATATTTACTATATTTGCAATTCTTTCGCTGGAGAAATAAGCTTATTATAATAGTTAAGTTAGGACTAATTAATGATTGGTTATTGATTAGTTATGTTCATCATTATCATCATCATTACAGCCTTTCA
Organism: Parnassius glacialis; assembly: GCA_033319125.1. Classification (NCBI taxonomy): domain Eukaryota; kingdom Metazoa; phylum Arthropoda; class Insecta; order Lepidoptera; family Papilionidae; genus Parnassius; species Parnassius glacialis. The sequence goes on from JAVANC010000016.1 coordinate 36,661,633, forward strand.
TAAGTCCATTGCTGAACATAGGCCTTCTCCAAGGAATGCCACAAAGCACGGTCCTGAGCCACCTGCATCCATCGACTTCCTGAATGTCTTACCAGGTCGTCACTCCATCTAGTGGGGTGTCGCCCTTCACTTCGCCTACCGGTACGAGGCTGCCACTCGAGAACCTTTCTTCCCCATCGGTTGTCGGTTCTTCGAGCTATATGGCCGGCTAACTGCCACTTCAGCTTACTAATCCGTTGGGCTATGTCGGTTACTCTGGTTCTACTGCGGATATACTCATTTCTAAGTTTACCACGCAGAGAAACCCCGAGCATAGCCCTCTCCATAGCTCGCTGAGTGACCTTGAGCTTCCTCATACAGCCAGCAGTGAAGGACCACGTCTCAGATCCGTAGGTCATTACTGGCAACACGCACTGGTTGTACAATTTCGTTTTCAGGTTTTGAGGTATGTCTAACGAGAAGATGGGTCGTAGTTCCCCGAACGCTGCCCAGCCGAGTTGAATCCGTCGATTGCCCTCTCGGTCGAAGTTGGACTTACCTAGTCGGACTATTTGTCCCAGGTAAACATACTCGTCAACAACTTCGAGCTTAGTGCTCCCAACAACTACCGGCACAGGTGTGACATGGACGTTAAACATGATCTTTGTTTTGTCCATGTTCAGCTTAAGACCTAGTTATGTTAGTGATTAGTTATTTAAGTTACAGCCTTAATACGTCCCACAGCTGAACTCAAGCGCCACCCCTTTTTGGAAACGGTTATGGAGCAATTAGTCCAACGCGCTTGGTGGACTTTATATGTCCTTGGAATATTAAAAACAACGAATAATACTTAGGTATGTGGAGGCATATAGAACTTAAATTTTCTTTCCTTTGTTTTCACTGTGTACGCTATCCGCCTTCCTAAATGTACTTTGTACTTGTAGACAATAAACGTTTTGTGCGTTATATGTGGTGATTTTTATTGACACTCTAACTTCCACAGGTAAAATAAAAGAAACCATTATCAGCAATACAGTCCACGGCTGAAAACAGGTCTTCTCCCACTCTCCCTGCATGCCTCGCTCACATCAAGTAGTGTTGTCAAAGTGCAGAGTAGGTTGAAGTGAACTACTTGTATAACTACTGAATGAATCGGCTCGACCGGGGAAGGACCAAGCTTGCACAGAATACTAGCGTAAAATAGCAGCTTTATGCTGCTGTGTTTCGTATGGTGAGTGTAAAGAACAGGAGATTTTTTAACTGTAAACGACGCGTTTCATCGTAGTCCTCATGAATGATAACGCATATACATTTTAATTCTTTACCAAGGATAGATGTAGTTGGCTTTGGACCATAGCATCCACTTACCATCTGGTGGACTGTGTGCTGGTTTGTCACCCTTATTCTAGAAAACTAAGAAGAGTCCTGAGTTAGCCTGAAACTCTTTTATTTCACCAACAAGCCACAGCTGGCTTCACATAGTGATTGATGCCTTACATAGCGTATATCGTGTATACGTATATTATATGGCGTATTAACACTACGAGGCTGCCTACCACAAAAGAAGGTAATATGAATAGTCTTATAGTCAACGAATATCTCATAAGGTGCGATAGTACTCAGAAGTTTCTCGCTATGGTCAAAATCTAACGGAGCTCTATCGTTAAGTCTTCTGCATATTTGCAGAAAACATAACGGACAAGAAAACATTGTGTGTGGAAATAAATTTCAAAACGAACGTCGTAACGAAAATCCATAAAGCAGATTTGATTTTCTGTGAAATAGAGAAAAAACTTATTATTACTAGGTGGCAGGACTTTTTGTCTATCTAGGATTCTGTTTGTGTGGCTCTTCTACCGACTTCAAAAAGGAGATGGTACTCAATTCGACTGTGTGTTTTTTTATGTGTGCTACCTCATAACTTTTTACTGGGTGAACCGATTTCGATAAGTCTTTTTTTATTTGAAAGCTGGTGCTTCACATGTGGTCCCATATAAATTTGATCAAGGTCTGACCAATAGTTTATTTCATTAGTTATGAGTTATTCTTAATAATTTATATTGAAGTCGGTTGTACAAAATTTTTAATTTTTAATTATTATTAATATTTCTGTTTATCGACTGCTGTGTTCCTGTGTTTGAAGACTGTGAGACATTCTATATTACTCGTCTGAGGTAACAACGTATCTGTTGATATCGATGGACTGCAGTATAGCCACTTATTATTTACACACTTATTATTACTTATTATGTGATGTACTAGGAGCTCACTTGTTTATTGTTGTACACAAATATTGTCCACTTTTGTTATACTATTACTTACGGTAGCCATATGAATCTCATAAGGTGATCCGTGTCATTACAAATAGCTATAATTTCTCTCGAAAGTGAGTGAGTTGGCATTACTGGCAGAGTAAGATGATCTTTGGATAGGTAAACCTGAAATTGAACACCTTTAAATTTCGAAATTTGAATGCTAAAGAGAAAACAGAAAGTTTCTTAGAAAATATAAAAATAACTTTATGAATTTTATATCGGAAAACATCATTGAAAATCAAAAGGAAACCCTCCAACCCCTCTCCAAACTCTGTTTTCTCCAACTCCACAAGAGAAAAAAATTATACCTAGCAGTGCTGCAACAGGGTTGGGTCTGTAACCTCTTGGATATTTTATGTTCTGTGGCTGAGCATGGACGTAATACGTCCATGTGGCTGAGTCCCCATTTAAAAAGATAAGTTAATTGAAGGGTACACGCACTACAAATTGGTTAACAAACTAACGCTACAGTTTATTGCTAGTAAGACTGTGCTAATGCACATATTGTTTTAAATCATTGTCAACTTAAACGATGTATTTTTACTTTCTCATTTATCGAAAACAGTAAACGACTTACCACACTGGTTCTATACGCAGCTCGAGCTATTTTCTCTACGTAACTGGGAATGTCAAGTCTCGTCTCGACGCAGTTTGGTAACCCGCCTTGTCCTTTAACTAATATACTGACAATGTCGTAACCAAATGAACATAGAAATGTTACCTACAATCGGTAAACAATATTGCTTATTTGTGTTTGTTCAAATATTTGTAATAATATTTATAATTCGAAGTATGCGTGCCGTTCTGTACCTACTAAGATGCTTAACTTATACTAAGATGCTTTACTTATATAAAACAGATTAAGAGGTTTATTCATATTCAAAATTTCCACGCGTTTAGGAACTAAAGGTTCCTAATCCGAAAAGTGGGACATTTTTTGATTTATTCTTTAAAAATGTCACAATTGCCATTTTAAATTTATATAAATAAAATTAGCTGTGCCCCGCGACTTCGCCCGCGTGGAATTTACTACGATTTCATGGATATCACCATGAAATCGTAGTAATTTTTTTGCGCAGATCCCTAATTTTGTTTTTGGGCAACGTTACCATAGTATAAATTTTGACATTAATATTTATACGATACTAACGTCACTCAATTGTTTTGCCTTCCCGGAACCCTTCCACTAACACTTAAACTTTATTGTATGGTATTAAAGTTCAAATTGACTTTTAAGTATTATTACGAATCTTTTGTATGGGAATATAGAAAAGTGTTGTTTTTAGACTTTTTCAGGCAATTTTTTAAATTTTTCTCTCCGTAAGAACTATCTTCGTACTTCAAGGAATATTGTAAAAAAAAAGAATTAGCGAAATTGGTTCAGCTGCTCTTGAGACTTACGCTTAGCAACACATTCAGCGATTCATTTTTATATTATAGATGGTACGTTTGCAGTTGTGCGCGCATCACGGAAAAACTACTGGATTGATTTCAATTAGGTTTTCTAAGTTTTATTTCTTAAACACTTGGCTTTGATCTAAAAAAATATTGTGATATCTTCATTTAATATAAAGTTATTAAAATTTTAAGAAAAAACGATTTTTATAAGCATTACGTGTTCAGTGAACATTATATGCAACGAACAATGTTGTTTATAAAGAAATTTTGTAAGCAAAGTATATTTTTCCTTGCGATATTTTTGAAGTTTTTTCCTTCGCACATACGAAAACTTTGTTAATATATCAAGCAACGCCCACGACGTCGTGGATATCAGGTAGTTACAAATAAACAGGCCGTACCTACAGCATTTTAAGTCTTTACTTAAAGTAAATAAAAATGAAAAGATAAATTCGATTTTATATAAATAAACTAAATTAATATACATCCAACGAACGGAGGAAAAGGGTGGGGGGCTCTTCAAATTAGGCAATTCACATCATATTAATTTTACACTCATGTCTTAGTAAATTCATTTTATTATTTTAATGTATCTAATGAGTGAATACCTCATAGTCGATCATCTCTGTTGGCATGAATGCAAAGGGTATAGCCAGTTTGTCTAAAGGTGATACTTCGGCAAAGTATTGGAGGCACCGGATCACAGCGCCCGGGCTGGTTACATTGCTACGCAATAAACGCCAAGTTGTGTAGACTTCCGTGGGATTGTAGAGCCAAACAATCTAATAACAAGTACCACGTTGTATTTAGAAACTAAATAAGTATAAGTATTATGACAATAACACATATTAGGCTTTATGATAGGTTCCGAATGATCGCTTATTTGCCTGTGTTAACAGGTGCTTGCAGTGCTGCACGGTAACAGGTCAGCGGAAAGGCTCTTAAGATAAGCTTTCGCTTTATGGCGACTTTACAGTATTTTTAAACTTTCTAAAATCTTAAATTTTCCTAAATTTTTAATTAAAATAATTAATTATATAAAAAAACATTTTTTTTTTAATTGAACATACTGACAAGTGTATGAACATGAATCATTATATTTGGGTTGATAAAATTTATAAAGATAACATTGAATCGCTATTTACGTGTACCTTGCAAAGATTCCATAATGAAATCATTTCAAAGTTACATCAAATGAAAAGGCTTATAATTTCTTAGGACATGTTAAATAACATCGTTATTATTTTTCTTATGAAAAAGATTAACAAAATCGAACAGTTATACGTGGTAGAGCCATGCTCCAGCTATATTCGTAGCATATAGTTGTAGCACGAATGGGTCGGCTCGACCGGGGAAGGGCCTCGCTCTCACAGAATACCATCGTCAAATAGCAGCTTAACACTGCTGTTTCGTATGGTGAGTGTAGAGAACCGGAGACCCTTTTTACTGGAGAGGAGGCATTCCATCTTAGTCCTCACGGGTGACAACGCATCTGCATTTCGATTCGCAAAGGAGGATAAATGTAGATGTCTATGGGACACAGCAACCATTAACCATCAGGTGGACTGTGTGCTCGTTTGTCACCCTATCCTATAAAAAAAAAGTTCAATTTCCCTATGTCACGTATTACGACATCCAAAGGATGATATGGGATACTTAGTGGATTCGTTAACACTATTAATTATTTTTTAAAATAAACAGGTTCTATGACTCTCTAGTTAAAACTTAAATACTTAAAAATCTTAGAAATGCAATTATCAACAGGGTTGGACAGGTTGGGCAAGTGGACGTACCTAAATAATATTATGTAAGTACATAAGATGTTACATTTACATTTTAAATATCAATAAGTTGAATGAACAAATTACCCTTATAACAGGATCCAAGTTGTTTATCGGTACTCGTCCACAGTCTAAAATGGCCAAATAGTCTTCAGTCTTAGGTGGTCGAAGCGGTGTGAGCACACCTTTAGTGTTAAGGTGTGCATACACATTGATGTAAATGTTTAGAATCCTTTGGTTTGGCATAGTCATTATATAGCATAAAGTATTAAGTCCTTGGTAACCGTAGTTAAATTTTAAAGTTAGTAAATTGGGGTTGTCCGGCTGTAATTTTTAAACACAATTGAAAAATTCCATTTTTGGTTATATTATTTTCAATTTTCTTCCGTCTGTAACAATCCATTGCTGCACATGGACCTTTCCCGATATAGGAAGAATTTGCCATAACTACCACGCTTAGCAATAAGACCGGTGATCGTTGTAAAAGACGCTTCTCTGACGCTACTCTCCGTCACCGACCTATGAATGTTGCATTTATAATTTTAACCGACATAAATTATGAATATTATAAGATCGAAATAAATTATTCGCAGAAGCATAATACGTATCTACTGTAACGTTATAACTAAAAATCGTCGTCAGTAGCCTAATGGCAGGATGCAGACCGCGAACTCGAAAGGTCGTGGGTTCGAATCCGCCATTCGACTACTGTCGTGAACCACTTCTAACACAAGCATTTTAAGCTTACCAGAAGTGGTTAAAGAGAATATAATGTTAGAATTGCTAGTATTTTTTAAATAGTATAAAATAAAATAAAAATATCCAGGCAAGTAATATATTACGATGCTGCAACATGGAGGAATAATGCCAATATTTTGTCTCCAAGTGCCAACCTCACGCGTTGTGTCTTGCTGATTGAAACTCTATACCGTTTGAGCGTGGTGATTATGAGACAATCTGAGTAAATCTATCAAGATGCCGTACCAGTTTGCGCATAGGACTTAATAAAGCTGTTGATATAAAACAAGAATTTAAATCTGAACTATCTATAATTCTACATATGGCTAAAAGGATTCTTACGAGTAACCACAATTTTCAGTTTTAAAAACAGTAGCTTAACCATATACATAAAACGCCTTTACAAAAATTATCTTTTTCTTTTACAAAAAAGAATTACATAATTTAAACACATTTACCGTAGCAATCCCGCTATTTGGACTCAATTCGACGAAGCTTCTATGAACACATGTATGTCTCTTCTCGTATGTTGATATACCTGTCTGAATTTCAACCATAGCGCAGTCACAGATCTTCTTCCTACGCATATTCCATGGCACGGCCACAGCGTACACGCAACCCAATACAAGTACCAATTCCACTTGGCCTGATCTCACACAAAGATCAGGGGCGTAAAGATTTATATTTAGCGGGCTGTTTGGTCTAACATCCATTAAAGCCTTATTAAACCTAAAATTACAAAAAATGTAACTCAGCCCAAAGCAGAGAACACCTCACTAATTGAAAGAATGAAATGTTGTACATAGCAACAAACAATATAGTAGAACTGTTAATAGTGAACGATTAAACCATGAGAAAAATTAAAACAGAACAATTGTTATAAATATATTTTGTTTTTCAGCAATGGAAAGGCATCTTATATTATCTGATTCGAAATACCGCCACAAGCAAAAAACAATCTACCCAGAGGAAGAATTTGCCGCAATCGCCATACTTGGCAATTGGATATGCGAACGCTGTATCAGACGTCTAGCATCTTTGACGATGCTCCTAGTCAATAGTCTGGGTATTTTAAATCTAAAATCTACAAAATTTGTCTTCGAGACAGTTTAGCCTTTCTGGCCTTTCCTCTAGTCACTTCTTAAAACATCCACGGGTGGAACATTTTAGTTATTTTTAATTAAAAGTACGGTACATAGTCGCAATTTATAGAGCCGTGCTTATACTTGGTAGAGCTATGCTACAGCTCTACCAAGTATAAGCACGGCTTATACTTGGCTATGGTTGCAGCACGAATGGGTCGATACGACCGGGAAAGAACCACGCTCTCACAGAATACCAGGGTAAAATTGCAGCTTAAAGGCCGCTACTGACATGCCTGCCGCAGGGGCAATCTAGGAAGCACAAAGATCGGAGCAATATCGGAGCTGTTTCTACACACACGCCTGCCGTTCAGTATGCTATATAGTATATTATCTATGATGAGAGTGTACATCTCGCTGGACGCACGCGTTGAGAATGGCGCCAGTTTTATCGAAATATCAATGAATCGGTATATATAGCCTTGGCTCTTTTTTTATATAGAATAATGGTGACACATTTGTCACCCTTAATACATTTGTCAGGTGGACTATGCTCATTAGCATAGTCCACCTGATGGTAAATGGACACTGTGGCCCATAGACACCCACATTTATCAATAAAACAACTAATTAATTAATAATTACAACTATAATATAGTGCTTATAAGCTGCAGCATAACTCTGCCAAGCTATTTTTAGGCTATCAAAGACAATTAAATATGATTAACTTCACTCGTCATAATTTAATATATGTAACCAATTTATTCTGTGATATAACTTAAGTAACTAGTGCTTAGTAACTATAATTTAACTAGTGTTACAAATAGCCAGGATAGTTTACTAATGATGATTTTAATAAAATTTAATTAGTAAAATTTTGTATTTTTGTTTAATTATTTAGTTAATGACATTTTATTTATATTCCAGCAATTTTAATATTATTGGAATATTTTATTTCCCATACTAGCCCTTATAATAAGTTATGTAACAAATCCCAGTAATGTTACAACGTTCAAATAACGTTATTTCTGCGGGTCTGACTTGTACTCACACGTGTGCTCCGCGCGAAAGTCGCAACGAACTGATTGAAATTTCTCCAATTGGGCTACACACGCGACAGCGGCAGGGCCAATTTAGGGAGCAAGGAAGGTCTTGCGCTCCTGCCGCCCTGCCGCAGGGCCGACTTAAAAAACCCTGCTTATCTACACACATCACAATTAAGGAGGCAATTAAGGGTCATCCCCACTCCTACACCCTAGATTGCCCCTGCAGCAGGCATGTCAGTAGGCGCCTTAATGTTGCTGTGTTTCGTGTGGTGAGTGTAGAGAACCGAGACCGTTTACTGGAAACGAGGCATTTTATCTTACCTTATTAATTCGATAAAAAAATCCAGTATTAATACACAAATTAAGTTAAAAAGTTAAAGTTACAGCTTATATACATCCCACTGCTGGGAACAGACCTCCTCTCATTTCTGAGAGGGTTTTTAGTGCAAGGAAGTGTGCGCTACGCTGCCCCAATGCGTGTTGGCGAACTTCACGTCTTTGAAATATTTTTTTTTATTTCTCAGACATGCAGGTTTCCTCACGATGTTTTCTTTCACCGCCGAGAACTTGGTAAAGACGGGAATACATGTTGGCCGAACGAAGGCGAGTACCAACGTATAGACAGCCTATTTGTCTAGCCTCGTCACTACTCGTCGACGCTCGCCTAGCTGGTCGAGTGCAGGCGAGCGCCAACGTGTATGTAGGTCGTTTGGCGTGCCTTGGCACCACTCGGGATCGCTCGCTACGACTCGTCCACTTCGGGACAGTGTTCGTTTTTCAGCACAAATCAAAGGCGCTCGACCTGCACTCGGCAAGTCGCGTCCACATGTTATGCTACGTTTCCACCAGAGATGTGCGAGGATGCGTAGCGAGGGATGTGTTCGTTAAGAACTAATAGAATCACTTCATTTACCTAGCCTTGCTTAGCGCAGCTCTAGTGGAAATGGCTCAGCGGAGTGAAGTGAGGTTTTTCTATATACAAAACAAGGAAAGGATGTGTGCGAGGGCTGTGAGCCAGGGAATGACGCAAGAATCAGCGGGCAGTGGTGCGCGCGTTCCGCTCCTACCACACCTCACCCCACTCGCATCTGAAACGAGCCCGCTACACATCCTCGCACCGCTCATCTGCGCACCGTTTCACAGCGTCGCTACGCATCTTGCAGCGCTCAGCGGCCTAGCACATCTCTGGTGAAAACGCTCACACCGTTCCACAGCCTCGCTACGCATACTCGCACCGCCCAGCTACCTCGCACATTTCTGGTAGAAACGCAGACTTACTCGGCCATGTCAGTTACAGCTTGGCGACCGTCCCGTTGAGATGTTATGTTTTAATTAAGATGGAACTTCAAAATAATTTCGACAATGTCACCGCCTCTTTTTTTTATTACAACTTTACTGCGGAGTACACTAACATAATAATTATATGCACTCATTAAATAAGTAGCAGAAACTGCAATAATTTCTACGTCGTCCATATCGTTCCAATTATTCTCAACGAAAACTAATTACGGCCACCATGTGGATAGCTCCACAAAAACTCTTTCGAACTTGACCAACGAGGAGACTCCACTCGCCTTGTATTTGCCTACGCTCGCGTTGGCTGAGGCTTGGCTAACGTGTATTGCCTTAATAATACTGCACTTAAAATTGCAATTAACAATTTCTTTTGTGCCGGCGGGGATCGAACCCGGGTTGCTCGCGCACTGTGAAATTTACAGTGAGCGCTAATCATCTAAGCAACCACGGCTCACACAAATTTCACATTGAGCAACATCCAGACCTATATCAATGAATTGTAGGTCATATAAATAAATAAGTACTTGTTCCCTGTAGGATTCCGCACCGCGCCCAAACGTTTAGGGATCTATCAGACAGAAGGTGTTCACGCGTTCAAGCGTTCCGCGTTCGCGTTCTGCGTTCGTTGTGTATGTGTTGTATTATGTTATACACATAGCATACCCAGACAGCAGGCATTCTGACCGCATTTATCAACCAGAACGCACGCGTTTGCTCGTTCACTGCTATTTTAGTGTCCACAACGGAATGAAGATGGAGACCGAGAAGATAACTATGTTAGTCGTACTAATATAATCAACTTCTCAGTCGGAAAGGTATTTTTTATATGATGTGAAGAATGATGATTATAATAACTGAGGAAAAGTAGCAGAAGCATGGTTAGAAATTGCCAGAGAAATGGGGACCGAAAAAATTACAAAAGATTTCTTCATCAGTAAGCCAACAACACAATCTATGAAATTCTCCATCTTGTTCTCTATTCTTATTAACTGGACACATCCAATGTTTCCTTTTCCGTTTTGATGCTCACAATATCAATAATTCATTTTCCAATGAAGACTTATACAATGAAGACTTATAGACCATCCAACAGCGGGATTCGTAAGCAACTGAACGCTCGAACGCAGTACGCGAACGCGGAACGCTTGAACGCGTGACTGCTTTTTGTCTGATAGAACCCTTAGCCACTGCCCTACGAAGCTGTCTATTTTTTTATTCCATTATTTAAAAAAGAATACTAGTAACGCTAAAACTCCTGTTAACCACTCCAAATAACCTTATACTGTGTGTTAGAAACGGTCCACGATAGTCCAGTTTGCTCTCTTTTAATAATAGTATATTGATTGTTTGCTGTATAATAGTATATTGATACTTCTTATTGGGAGAAGGGGCAATGTGAATAAAAAACAATTATTGGATTATATTGAAATTCTAAATAATTTAAATGTTCACAAGATTGTTTTGTTTACATTGCCTTACTTATGGGGTTTGCCACAAGAAAATAAATTAAGACATGACTTAAATATCCAAATGACTAATTTAATATGCAGTAATAATGTAAAACTGACATATAATTGTAATAATTATAAATTTCATTTATTTGATTTAAATAATTTAATTAAGAAGTTTTTGACAAGAGATAGGTATTACCTATCAAAGTATAGTTTAAGGCTGGTAGCTAATACACTTATCTTATTATTTATATTTTAACTCAGCCAATAATTTGGCTACCTTGACACCTGCTTCTTTTGAGCAACAAAATAATTTTACATTTAATTTGGAACCAGTTCCAAGTAATTTAAATTAGATAATAAGACAATAGAGGTAACCTCTAGCTAAGATGATTTAAATAGCTTAGAATGCAACTTACCAATACATAATTATGTAATTTCACAAAATAACAATAATAAAAACTGTATCAACCTGGTGCATCAAAATATACAAGGTATGTTAGGCAAAGAATTAGAAATTGAATTATTTTTAAATAGTAAGAGTATACATATTTTATGTATTACTGAACATTGGTTGAAAGATTACAACTCCATATTTAATTTCAGTAATCACCAGGTGGTCAGTTCGTTCAATAGAGATACTAAGTTACGTGGTGGCTCCTTAATATTAGCTAATAAATCCTTATCATGTAAAGACCGTAAAGACATTGTGAGCCTCTCTGTTGAGCGTACTGTAGAAATGGCATGCGTTGAGCTTGAGCACCTTATTGTTGTCAGTGTTTACAGACCCCCATGTTCAAATTATGATACCTTTGAAAAGGTTATGGAAGAAGTTTAAGTTAAGCTTAATAAACAGAATAAATCTCTTGTAGTGTGTGGAGACTTTAATATCAATCTCCGGGAAACTTCTTCCATCAGTATTAAATTTTGCTCTTTGTTCAAATCTTATAATCTTGATAATTTATTCTTTGAAGCTACACGTATTGCAGGGTGTAGTGCAACTTGTATTGATAATATTTTTACAGGTGTTATACCAATCAACAAATCAATAATTCAAAAACTTAGTTCAGATCACTGTGGACAACTGGTTTCATTACCTTATATGCACAAAAAACAGGTAATTGAGAAAAGTGTGTTTGTTCCTATTAATACAAAACGCCTGGAGAGATTTAGAAGTAATATGTTAAAAAACCTTCCATCACTTTCTTATAAGAACAATGCAGACTATTTATATGGATAATTATTTACCCTTATAAACAATGAATTTAAAAAAAACATTTACTTCTAAAACATTCTCCAGAAACAGTCGCAAGGCATTTGATGAGTGGGCGACAGTAGGAATTCATAAAAGCAGACGAAGGTTATATGACCTTTACCATGAAAGATCATATAATCTTTCCGATGCTTTTAAAAAATATGTTAAAAATTATTCTAAAATGTTTAAAAGAGTTTGCTCCACAGCCAAATCGTTACATATTAGCAACAAAATTAAGACGGCTAAGAATAAAATTAAAATGACGTGGAGTATAATTAACAATGAAACCGGTAAAGACAAACCTCGTAACTCAAACTATCAATTAAAAATTAACAATGAATTGACTAAATCAAATCAAGAAGTCGCAGCGGTGTTTGAGAAATATTTCACTGATATTCCTATCTTGACAACCGAGTCATTGAATACTTCTCCAACTGTCGCCGAGTCATTACTCAAACAGAATGTTAACACCTGTTTAAAAGAATTTAGATTTGAAAAAGTACTATCGCAAGATGTTGTAAAATTTTTCAAAACCATTGATGTAAAGAAGACCGCAGATTTGTGGGGGATTTCCGTTACAGTTATTGCGTCCATAATAGATTTAATTGCACCTCATCTAGCTATTATTTTTAATACTTGTATCGATTCTGGTGTGTTTCCTGAATTAATGAAGTATAGTAAAGTAATACCTTTATTTAAGTCTGGTAGTACATTGGACCCCGCTAATTTTAGACCTATTTCTGTACTACCAACTCTCAGTAAAATTTTTGAAAAAATAATTATGGATCAATTGTTAACTTTTTTAATACAAATAAATTACTTCATAAAACCAATTTGGTTTTACAAGGGGTCGCTCGACGTCTGACGCCGGTGTTGAGCTTATGAAATATATTTTTAATGCCTGGGAGAATTCACAAGATGCCTTAGGTATTTTCTGTGATCTTTCCAAGGCTTTCGATTGTGTTCATCATGAGACATTAGTCAGGAAACTACAACTTTACGGTGTAAAAAATTTGGCGCCTAGACTTATTACTTCATATTTAAGTAACAGAATTCAAAAAGTAGTGATTAATGGTAAAGGTTCCTCCGGATCGGTAGTATCAATGGGCGTTCCTCAGGGCTCGATTCTTGGCCCATTCCTGTTTTTAATTTATATTAATGACTTACCTTACCTTGTAGGGGACAATCACGATATAGTATTATTTGCGGACGATACCTCTTTAATTTTCAAACTCAAACGACAGTTAATTAATTATGACGATGTAAATAATGCTCTATCAAAATTGGTACATTGGTTTAACGCCAACAATATGCTCTTAAACGGCAATAAGACAAAGTGTATTAAATTTACAATACCTAATGTAAAACATTCGAATACCAATGTGCTGTTAAATGGGGAGGAGTTGAGTCTTTTGGATACCACTGTTTTTCTTGGTATTACTATTGACGCGAAACTTCAATGGGGCCCCCATATATCTAAATTAGCAAGCAGACTTAGTTCTGCAGCATATGCTGTAAGAAAAATTAGAAGTCTCACAGATGTTGGGACAGCTAGATTAGTGTATTTTAGTTACTTTCATAGCGTAATGTCTTATGGAATTTTGCTATGGGGTAATGCGGCTGATATTGAAGCTATATTTGTTTTGCAAAAGAGAGCCGTTCGGGCGATTTATAACCTAAATTATAAAGAGTCCCTCAGAGAAAAATTTAAAGAAATAAACATATTAACTTTGGCATCGCAATATATTTATGAGAATGTAATGTATGTGCATAAATACATAAATAGCTTTAATAAGAATAAGGATGTGCATACTTTAAATACTAGGAACAAACATAAGCTTGTAATGCCAGTTACTAGACTCCACAGAATCAGTAATTCATTTATGGGGCAATGTATACGCTTTTACAACAAAATCCCAGAACATATTCAAAGTTTGTCAATAAACAAGTTTAAAAGTTTTATTAAAGAAAAACTGTACAAAAAGGGTTATTATAATATCAAGGAATACATGAATGAAAATAACCCCTGGGAATAGGGTGATCGCCACCATGCTGGTTCTATGAAAAATCATTTAAAAATTGTATAAACAAAATTATTGTTAAGTGAAATTATGTATAAAAAAAGTCCCGCTGGGTTTCTTGCTGGTTCTTCCCAGGACTGAGGTATTTTCCGAACCAGTGGTAAATAAAAAATGACTTTCAATAAGTATTATGTAATAATCAATATTGAATAAAAAATTATTCTATTCTATTCTATTCTATTCTCTCGTCATCGTCTAAGCCCATTTAATCATTATACTGACGCTTTAACATTTTTCGAAAAATGGAGTGATGGGTTCCTTTACACAACCACCACACGCACACGCCCCATCAAAGAACAGGGCTGTTATTTAGTCAGTGACTAACGATTCACGCGTAATACAACACAATATTAGACGAAAAAAGGTAACTTACTCGTCCACGTTAACAATGTTCCATACACAATGATTGCTGAGAATTATGGGGCATTTGACGGAAATGGTGCGTTTTATCTAAAATTGCAACTATATTTAGAACTCAGTAATATAATTAACTAAGAGTTTATTTATATAAAATCATATTTATTATTAATTTAGCTTATCAAAAGCTGCTATTGCTGAGCATAGTCCACCCTTATAGGCTGGCTCATAGAAAGTATATTTGTCACAGTTGCTACGCTCGGCGGGTGGGCTGGCAACCGCAGTTTTTTTTTAATTATTTTGGGCTGATATCAGGAAGATGCTGCTGCCCATTTCCTTTTCCCTGTTTCTGTTTCCCTCTGTCGCCTCTTACGACACTTACAACATGGTATGGGGTTGTAGGTTCTCTTACGCAGGCGCTACATGACAAAATCATATTAATCAATTTTATAATCTCATTGACGACCATGACGACGTGTCGTTTAGTGGATCTGAGTAAAAACCTTGGGATTACAGCTAGAGCGAACAGTTGTGCAAAACAAATTAATTTGCAGGTCTGTATGTGTTGTAAAGATGTATTGAGCTAAGATCCATGTTAAAAATAAAAATGATTTGTCTTATAAAGTTTGAGCCCCCTCTCAATTGTATGTATTTTTCCATCACCACTAATCCCAATTATTTAACCATTAACTAAATTAGTTAGCCATCGCCGTGCCTATTTCTTTTGATGATGCTTAGTTATAGGCGAAAGACTTGTCGTATTAATGACGGTGGTGTGTGTCTCCTAGTTCAGTGGTGTTGGGAGTAGTGGATGACCCCGTATTTGTAGACAATACCAATGGGTTTTCCCCGATACGGCGCAACCAAACGAAAAGATGTAACTAAATGTACTTGAAACTATACAGGGTTATTTTGCAACAACCGACCGAATTTGCAGAGAAGGTTCAGTATCGTATAATAAGTAAATGCAAATGCAAATGTAAAGGCAAATGGTCAAGAAAAATTAATTAAAAAAATGTCAAACATGCTGTCCTTTTTATCTTTTAAATTCAAAATACGTGGTAAAGCATTATTTTAACTGATTATCATTCATAAGTGTCTAACGCCTACTATTTTACTACGCACGCATACATTCGTAAAGGTCGTTTGGTCGGCAAAAACGTAGTGAATTGAATCGTACACAGAGGAGCGCGCGTACGCGTGGTTGTTGCCCATAAATCACATTCAATTTGCGATAATTTAAAATAAAAGTAGAAGCCTTATTTACTCGTATTTTTAAAAAGTGCAATACGGCATGTCATTATTTATATATATTAATTTAAATATAAAATTTTGATATTCTTTAAAAAATAACCCTGTATATAGATGTAAGTAATTAAATATATAATAATTAATCAGTAGCTGAAGTGACAGTTTATTAAACATTTATGTCCTTTCCTTTGGGTTGGATATCATATAGGTTCACTTGTTATTTTTTGTTATTTTAAGTTACTAAATGCTTTTAATTTTGTTAGATATTGCATTTGATTTATGCTGACCTTAAGCGTGGGATATATGCCGTCATACCAAACAGTGCATATGGATTTCTCGACTGGTTGAATTTCCTCCACTTCACCGTACGCGGAACGGTACAGTATCGTATATTTAATGTCAACTTGACGTGGACCCGCGCCGTATGGTATTAATGTCATTTTTACTTCGCAGTGGTTTGATGGCTTAAGGCAGTTCTGTATTGGAAATATGATATTAGAATAAAACTGAAACCATTTTAGAGACCCTGACACTAACAAAGAAATATTCTTAACTTATTGTAAGAGAACACGTAGCTGTAAACCAACACACATATGCACCTAAAATCATTAAACCTACGTAGGTATTTTAGTCTAAGTATATTTCTTTGATAGAATAAAAAAAAATTAAAATTAATTTGTAGTTTCTTTATAACGCAAACAAACATCTTATGACATCCACGATTCAAATTTGCGTCATGGAATCTTTATCTTTATCTTTTAATGCTATTACCAATCTAAGTTATCTTTACATAACTATCATTCACTTACAATTGCAGAGTCTATATCAAACTTATCGCCGCTAAAGTCATCTCCCATGCCATCAATATCATGGTACAGCTTAGACGTGAAGAAACAAGTTCCATAATTATATAACGTGGCAGTAAAGGTAACGCTTTCGCCTACAACCGCATTGTGAAGATTCGTTGTCTTCGGAAGGACCTTCAAGTTAGAAATATACAAGAGATATATTATAATGATTTGCAACCGTGTAGTCAAGGTGTAAAACTATCGTTCCGTGGGTATCTTAAAATGCGAAACTGAAACAGGAGATGTTCTATTTTTCTCATATCAAGTCAAAATAATGAAAAACTTCGGTTGCTATGTTCAGCAGTGGACTTTTATAGGTTGTAATGGATGGATGAATGATAATAAAATTCACATTTCATGTGTCATTCAAATCATCATATAAACAGTATTTTTGAGTCCATTGGACTGTTGCCTTACCACGCTGGGCTGTAAGTTAATGACCTTATACCTTCGCACTGGCATTTTTACTACTTTACCCAATCGGTCTTGGAAAAGTCAGTTAAGTGTTTACAGATGTATTTATCGCTATCATTAGGACACCAGAGCCTTGACCATCGATTACTCTTAACAAAAAACTATGCATTGGATACAAAAATAAATCTTTACTCTAGACATCACGATCAATGAACATTTGGTTCAAATGCGTGCTATGATGACAATAAAATGACCCTCCTTTAATTGATACGCAAAAACTTCAAAACTGATCTTGTTGAATACACAGAATACCAGCGTAAAATAGCAGTTTGCTGCTGCTGTGTTTCGTATGGTGAGTGTAGAGAACCGGATACCCTTTTTACTAGAAACGAGGCATTCCATCTTAGTCCTCACGTGTGACAAGTGACAACGCATCTGCATTTTGTTTCGTAATCGAGGATAAATGTAGATGTCTATGGGCCACAGCAACCACTTACCATCAGGTGGACTGTGTGATAGTTTGTCAGCCTTATCCTATGAAAAAAAAAACTGGAAGACTGTCTACTCTACTCTGTGCCAAATAAATTGAAGTTACCTATACAAGCCCTTTAGTAGGCCCTTAAGGGTAAACAGTCACTATTACTATTAAGTGACTGTTTACCCTTACCGTTACCGTTACAGCCTATTAAAGTCCACTGCTAAACATAGGCCTGCCTTCTCTATAGATTGCCCAATAGGGGGAATATTTGTCATAGTTGGCACGCTTGGCAAGCGGGATGGCAACCGCAGTTTTTTAATTTTAGTCGTTATTAGGAAGACGCTGCTGCCCATCACCTGATATTTTTCTCTCTGTCACCTCTTACCACACCTACGGGATGATATGGAGTATTAGATATTCTTGCATCACCTCTATTATACCTATTTACGGTTACTATTTGCGATAGTTAAATTATCAAAAATTTAAGTTACTTTCCATTTGCTTTCTAAACACAAAATGTTCTACAAATTAGTCAAAAATAATAAAGGATATACCGACCCTTAAATCTGGCAGTTCCGAAAATCCAGAAATATTAATAAATACTTCTGTTGGCTCACCGATTGGCCTAAAACATACAAATATAAACGATCTACAAAAAAGATCACGTTCATAATTACGGAGCAACAAATAATATAGCACTTTTAGAATCAGGGAAACCTCATTTTTTATCTTGAAACTTTTTATATAAGAGAAAATGCAAAAGCCATTGATTTTTTTGGCTATTATAGTAATATTAATAATAAATAGTAGATGCGTAGTATGTATTTAAAACTATTAAAGGAGTTTAATGTCATAAAATGTCTTACGAATATATATTTGTAATAGGTAATGAACAAAAATTTATACCTGCCATTTATGAGACAGATGCATGAGCAACATATAGTAGTGCTATAGACTTTGCCTGCCTCCTGAGGAAAAAACCACCAGTGATATCGCAATATTTCTCTGGGTGGCAGTACAATACTTCCACTATTGTCTGCTCCGAGCCAATCCACGGTGTTTAGAACCCTCATGCTGTAAAAATGCCAATAGTGATGAAGATTAATCACCACAAAGCACGAAATAGCTGCGCAACTATTCCTTCATCGCGAGTTGTGTTGACTACTATTCATCTATTAAAAGACAGTGCTTTATCACTATTCCACCTTATGGTTAGTGGTGATGTATCTCCAAAGTTGGCAAAACGCACTGACTTAACTTTACAAATGGCTATTTATTTTTGCCTTGACAAAAACATACAGAAAACGAAAAATAAAATAGGGTCCAAATATAAGCCCTGTGGGAACATCAGACGTAACGGTATAATTTTTCGATGCATAGTCTAAAACTAAAAAAACTATTAAACTAAAGTAATAAAAAATATGGTGTGCATGGATTGCATTATAACCAATTATAATGCACACATTGATTCGACAGTTTTTTTAGAAAATATAATAATCTACGAAAATCAGTGACACCGGGCATTAATTTGGACTTTACGAGTAGAATCAATTATTTATTGTAGTCTTCTCACGGCAATATCCATGCTGCTGAGCCTTAAGGACAAAACTGCGATGGGATGTTATTATATATGAGTATTATGAGTAAAGACGCGGGACGTTAGTTCATAACATTATGCACATAAACTTTTTTACAATACTGGTACCATATTGACAAGTTTCCACTCGCCTGAATACTTTTCAGTTAAAAATTATGCATTATGTTTTGTGTGGTAAGGTATTTTGCATAATTCCATACAATCACCGAGGATATTGAAAACATTTTCAAGCTACTGGACTGGAAAGGATACGGTATTAACGTCAATGGCGAGTACAACACTCACCTTCGATTTGTCGATGATATAGTCCTTATGGCAGAATCGCTAGAGAACCTAAGCACTATGCTCAATGTACAACCAGTGCGTGTTACCAGTGATGACCTACGGATCTGAGACGTGGTCCTTCACTGCTGGCCGTATGAAGAAGCTGAAAGTAGCTCAGCGAGCTATGGAGAGGGCTATGTTCGGGGTTTCTCTGCGTGATAGACGTAAAAACGAGGATATCCGCAGTAGAACTAGAGTAACCGACATAGCCCAACGGATTATTAAGCTGAATTGGTAATGGGCGCGGCCATATAGATCGAAGAACCGACAACCGATGGGAAAGAAAGGTTCTCTAGTGGCAGCCTCGTACCGGCAGGCGAAGTGTAGGGCGTCCCCCCACTAGATGAAGTGACGACCTAGTAATACAAACAGGAAGTCAATGGAAGCAGGTAGCTCGGGACCGTGCTTTGTGGCATTCCTTGAGGGAGGCCTATGTTCAGCAGTGGACTTGTGAAGGACTGTATTCAGGATGGTGATGACCGTTGATATACGATCTATTCCACTATTTTTGCTATCGTTCATCTTTCTTATAACATTTAGAATATATTTTTTATATTTTTTTTTATAAACATTAATTTAAAATTATAAAAAGGCTGTGAGAGAGTGTGGTGTTTTAGTAGCGTGGCCACCTTGCTAACCCGTTTTGACACCCTTGGATTATTTTTTGTGGGGTCATATGAAGCAAAAGCTGTACACCACAGTTCCAAACACCAGGGAAGAACTCGTCAAGAAAATAATGTCAGTCGTCGAAAAAATGAGACCTGATATACAAATGATTAGGCGTTCAACAACTCTGGTTAGCTTGCCTACAAGCTGGAGGTGGCCACTTTGAGCAACTGCTTTAGATATTTCAACAAATAAATAAAAACTAATAAGAAAGTTAAGTGATTTTAATGTTTTCCTGTTTAGGGTTTCGACAAAGGCCCTTTGTGCTTGCGCATTCGCTATGTTCAAACAACAATAATTCTTAAAGTAATAGATACATATATACAGCTGTAAACTTAATGTTTGTTGTTACTTAGCTCAAAATCTGTCGATATATTAAAAAAGTTAAAAGGGTAATCGGGGCTGTTTTTGTAGTAATTTACAATAATTTGCCGTTGCATAATTTTTTGATTTTTTGGACTAATATATTTTTTTTAAAGTATGTGAACCCATTTTTTCGTAATGTAAACGATAGACAATATTATTGCCCTCCAAATGAGCTTATATTTATCTCAGTAAGACAAAAACTTTGAGAGATATGATTTTTTTGTACACACGTAGAAAATATCTCAAGAAAAAAAACCAAAATGGTTGCCACATAGAGGGGAAAGGGATTGCTCACTGTATAACAGATGCAGTATGGTTCTATCACGTAAAAAACATTTTGAAGTCAAACTTATTTGGTTTAGTTTAGGCTCATTATATCTTACACACTTAAGAAGGTCAATGACAGTTTACTGCTATCGGTGCTACACGGGAATTCTAAAATCTAGATAGAAAAATCGGCAAAAATCGAAACAAAGGTCTTTCTTTCAATAATAATATTGTTGTTCTATTTTAGACTAAAATTTGATAATGGAATATATTTTGATAATGCTTAAAACGAACTATCACATCGTCCACGAGAAAGTGAAATATTTATACATAGACATATCCTTCTAGGATATTATGAATGCGACGTATGTCAACCCTGAGAGGCGTGGAGGACTCCCTTTGCTATACACACACTTAAAATACCGTAACAAAGAAATAAGTTTACTTACTGTATTTCCATTCGCGTCAGATTATGGATGTAGGCAGTGCAATAGTTGGTACAGCCGGTGATTGTAGGCGGGAACTCATACATTGCATGGACAGCTGGGTTGTATCCTTGGGACATCACTTCAATTTGACTCACTTCAGCATTACCGCATAGGACGACTCGGGTCTTCACAGTTAAATTAATTTTTAGTAATTAAGTCATTCCAAATTTGCACTGAATATACTTGTTGAAAATATCGCAGACAAATTAAAATAGTTAAAGCGACACGGGTAATGTTTAGGAATATCTTTAACACCCTCAGCCCTCTTAATTCGAGTGCTCCTGATATTTTTAATAGAGTTGCCCGTTGTCTTTACTCTAAACTGGTGGGCTGGTGAGCGACTAGTAGGTACCCTCGCTCTGGTTATTGTCCTCCAGACCGAATTTCAGTCACAGCGACCAGTATCAAAGGAGACTAGCCAATCAATTTAATCAGGCGTTGCTTTGCGGAAATAAATTATATTAAAGTTGGTAAAAATAACCTTGCGAACATCCACTCGATAAAATAAAATTATGTGTCTTACCTAGTTTGAAGAGTGATGTAGACTCTGCGGTGGCTAACTGTTAAGCTTAACGGTCAGCCACCGCAAAGTCTACATCACCTGAAGATGCCTCGTGTAGAGGCGAAACACGTGTCGTACTGTTGTCAGTAGTGTGTTTTTTTTAGTGTAGTGGTGTTGAGAGTAGTGGTGCTGGGATTAGTGGTGACGGGGATGGTGCACGCAATTGAGGGAGGCCGGGAGGTGCTCTTCAAACTAGGCAAGACTCATTATTATATTTCATCGAGCGGATATACGCGAGGTAATTTTTACCAACTTTAATAGGAGACTAGCCATCCGCGTAGGACAGGATTATATAATGTGAACGCAAGCACACATGCACTTTCTATTCTTTCATTCTCATAGTCTATTAAGACGGTAATCGGACAATCAGGAGAAATATCAGGCGCAGGACCCAATGGCTTTACGTAGGTAATACGGTTACAGTCCAAAATATGGCCAACTTCTTGGCTTCGGGCTAATTCTGGTAATTTCTTAACAGAAAATCCATTAGGTATAACTGCCTCGTTTGTCTAGTGCTTATTAAATAAAGCACTAGACAAACGAGGTAGTTGAACTTATACTGGTTGTGCTGTTTTCTGTCACCAGTCTTTAGAATTTGAATAAGGAATTTTATTGCGAGTTAACCGTCACTTCCTAATAATAATGAAGACGGCGCCGTTGCGCAGTAGCTTGGCAATGAGTACCTGCGCTAAGGGCTGCGGGTTCGAATCCCGCATCAAACTAGTATTTGTATGACCTACAACTTTGTAAGACTTCGTCTTACTTTGTAAGACCCGAAACAAATAATTGTTTCGGGTCTGGATGTTTGTCCTTTTGAAATTCATGTATGTAAACTGCCTCCACAATACAGGAGAAAATCCTAGAGTGGTAAAGTTTTCAAAAATATCTAAATCTAACAAATTTATGTTTACAAAAACGATGACGATGTGAGGAAATCACTGCTATAAAATCGCATGGTCAAGAGCGACCTCCCAAGTAGCACACAAGCAATATATGCAGACACTGTATCGCTCTCTTACTGTATAACAGCTGTTTAAGGATGTTTGTATGTTTCTTAACATATATTCAGATTCTTAGATCTTTTTAAAAGCAGAGTAATAAAGTAGCCGTTTAGTAATGACGATAATGACTTTGAAGATAAAACAGTGATTTGTAGAGCCTTTGTACATACGTTGGATATAAATTTGAGTTATAAATATACTTAATAACACTATGAGACCTAAAAAAGAGGAATAACGAAGATAGAAGCGTATGGAGAAAAATAATTGAGTTATAAATATAACATATAGAACCCAAGATAATACTAAGTAGTTTTACGTAGTCTTCAACTTTACAATAGATCTATGAGAATCTTAAACACCACTATTATCGTATTAAAGAATTATTGCTCGGCAGAAGCACTAAAAGCTATATATTTGTGAAATATAACGTGTAAATATAGTCATTGTCTGCGTTTGGCATGTGAAAGATATTCTATACGGATATTTTTTTTTATAGGATAGGGTGACAAACGAGCACACAGTCCACCTGATGGTAAGTGGTTGCTGTGGCCCATAGACATCTACATCTATCCTCGTTTGCGAATCAAAATGCAGATGCGTTGTCACTCGTGAGGACTAAGATGGAATGCCTCTTTTCCAGTAAAAAGGGTCTCCGGTTCTCTACACTCACCATACGAAACACAGCAGTGTTAAGCTGCTATTTTACGCTGGTATTCTGTAAGAGCGTGGTCCTTTCCCGGTCGAGCCGACCCATTCGTGCTACAACTATACTACTAATATAGCTGCAGCATGGTTCTACCACGTATAAAAGAGTTTTTAATCCATTGTTATGTATTCTATCTATTATTATGTATCTAATATTATGTATTTATACCCTTAAATTCTGTACAAAACCTTTAAAAATTTCACGAATTATTAATTATTTTGTCTTGCGTGTGTTAATAAAATTAATTCAAACTTCAAACAAACCCTAAAATTTTTAGATAGTGAAAAGGTTTATAAAGTACTTGTGTTACGGCCCGCAGCTGCCCCTGCAAAGGTAGCCTTGCCTGGGGCCCATAGCAGCCTGCTCGACGGGCAGACGCGGGTTCGAGCCCGGATGGGTATATGGAAATAAGTTCTATCCTACTACACTTTAAGAGGAAGGCTAGTCGAATAGAGAGTACTTACCTGGATCTGAGGCAACGACTGTCTCAGGGCTCGGTCACGCCGGAGGTATATACAGTGTTGCGTGTAGTGGTGTTTTGGTGGTGTAGGTTGTGATAGACCTGACTGGACCGTTGAAATCGGCAGCAGCCCGGACTTCGGCACCGCTCCAACTTGTGGTAATCTCCAGCGGCGCCACCCACAGTCACTTTCTTTTTTCTTCACGATGTCAGTCTATTAACCTTATTCTAGTTCAGCTCAGTTCAGTCTATAACTAAATCCCGTTACTATAAGCAAAAACGTAACACACCGCACGAATACGAATGTTCGGATCAAAGGTCACTTCCGTTTCGCGTGGCAACAAATTATTTCTAGAACTTAACACGACCTTTTCTAGTTTCACAGAGTTCAGCGTTCAACCGACAACGGAAAATGTCTCCGAACTATATCAAATGCCGCACGAGCAAATTAATATTGTCAAATGCACTTATATACGCTATCAATTAGAACAACCAAATTCACGGTAAATTAGGCGCGCACAATCCACAAATTCAGACGTTGGTCACAATCAATATTAATTCTAAATAATTAATCAAACCGGTGTCTATTTGTCTAGACTTAACAAAAACCTCGTCGTGGCAACAATTTGCTAACATAACCGACTCTAAGAAATGGAGGTTTCCCGGGCAACTTCACAACGTACTATCGACAGCACTGCATTCGAGCAACTGACTTTTGTTTTGCGCTCGCGCGCTCTCGCCACAGCCACACCGCTCGCCCGAACTTCAAAACCGGTATGGCCCCGAGCCGAGCGCCCTCTGGCGTCAAATCCCGAAACCAGCGTTCGGGCGTGAACAGCTTGTATACCTCAAAATTAGTAAAAATATTCCATAGTTCAGCAATTGTAGATCTTAAAGTTCTAAATTAATAATCACTAGCGCCGTATTACTTCTAAAACCGTTATAATGGATATAGTAGCCGTCACTAGTAGTAGTCTTTTGTAAAAAATCGCCATTACATGGCAGTATTTGGTTAATTATGTATGTCAATAAAAAATAACTTTTCTTATGTTAAAGAACATACTTTCTACAATAAATAAACCCGTTTGTATTTTTTGGCCTAATAAATTGACCACAAGTTCCAATAACTCTATCGAAAAGAAACTACTAAATAAAGTCTAAAATTTTTATGCACTTTAGTAAGATAAATTACAGCAAATTTCACAGGTGTTCGCGTGCGCATGAAAGATTTAACCTAATTAATACATATTTTGACAGAAAACAGATGCTCGCAATTATATTCTACGTAAACACTCATCAACTTGCTTTAAATATTTACCACCATAAAACATCACGATCAATTTGAAATAATATCTGTCATTTATATTGTCACTATAATTCTTATATCGGTACATTATCTTAAAAATACATTTAAGATACTTTAAGATTTACTTACAAGTTATGGTCGCGTTGCAAGCTTGTGCAAATTCTATAAAGGTAACGCAAGAACTTCTTGTATATCTTTTAGCTCCAAAAATCACATTTAACGCACCTTTGTAGCGCTTTACAAACACACCATGCCGCTATCGTATCGCTACTTTAGCACTGAAGCCCTTATAAAGTGGGCCATATTCAGTGGTATAGAAGCGATTGAGGAATTCTTTATCGCTACTGTAACACTTACATATAAAGGTAAAAGCCGTTACATATACCTGTTAAGCGGCTACTGTAGCGCTTTGTTGTATCACTTGTGTGCTAATTGGGCTGTACATTAAAATATAGTTTTATGTAATGCATACCTTATGAGCTCTATTTATTATTAGGTCCCATGATTCGAAATATTCTCCAAAGGAATTTGGCTCCAGTGCCACCGATATTATTTGCCATCCACGCCCTTGTACGATACCGCACATTGGCATGAGTACAAAGTTCCTAAAACAAAATCAATCATCCATAAAATGAAAGTATTTCTTATAAATAATTATACAATAATCTTACGTTTTAAATGGCGCTTGGAACTTGAAATACATAGGTATTTCGAGCTTGTTTGAAAGCATAAAATTTGTAAAGGTGGTCCTTGCCGGTACAGTTGGTGGCAAAGTAACCTAAAACAAAATAAAATAATTAAAGTTTAAAGTACTTTAACTGACTCTCACAACAGTTTCTTGAATAACACATAATTATACTTTTTGTAGGGTTATTTGTTTTTGAAACTTCTAATGCTTCACATGGTAACGGGGGAATTCTGTGGTCTTAAAAATAAGCTAGGAATTTAAACGTGATAGAATCCATAAAATTAGTTTTATTTAATGAGTAGTATTTGCCTAAATATAAGGAATCAATATCCTGTATATGGTGAGCCTTCACGAAAAATGGTTTCTTTATAACTACGATTATACTGAATTACGGTAGATACTGTCGAAAACTCACTTCTTAACTAGTTAGAAAGCGAATATGTGAAATTGAATTTATCATCCCACACGGAAAAGTAGATAGATATATTGTATACTAGTTTTTCTGCCGACTTCCAAAAAGGAGACGGTACTCAATTCGAGTGTATGTTTTTTTTATGTGTGTTACCTCATAACTTTGTACTGGGCGAACCTATTTCGATGATTCTCTTTTTATATGAAAGCTGATAGTTCTCGTGTGGTCCCATATGAATTTGATCAAGGTCAGACCAATGGTTATTGAGTTATTCTTAAATAACCTATATTGAAGTCGCTTATATTGAAGTCGGCTGTACAAAATTTTTAATTTTAAATTATAGCAAAGATTATTTCATATGGTTTAACTTGTTATTTAAGGACTTTTTCGTTTTATAATGTATATAGATATGCATACCTCAATAGGACAATCCCACGCACTTCGCCATTCTGCGCATGGAGACCAAGTATTGCCAATGCAAGGTATGCGGAACCAGGTGTGTTTAAATTTTACTTCGTTTGCCTTCTCTTCGTTGTAGATTTTATGTTGGTAGTCACCGCAAAGTAAGTATCCATATGCTTCGTTTTCAATTTTCGGTCTAAAAATGTATGAAAGTAACAGCTAGTTTACTTCCCACTGCTGATTATATGCCTCCTCCTGAGGGGATTTTTTTTAAGTTCAGGAAACAGTAAGGTACCTGCTCCTTTTTTGCGTCCAACTCTACTCTTGATGATGGGGGGAACACACCACCGAACATCCCGCGGTGTGAGTGGGGAGAGCAGGAGAGTATTTTATGCCGGCACAACGCCTGCAACTTTACAAGGCGCAGGTTCGACCTCACTTGGAATACTGTTCCCACCTCTGAGCTGGGGCTCCCCAGTGCTAGACCAAGTCCTTTCCGATCGGCTCGATTCACTGGCGCTGCGAAGAGATGTTGCATCCCTTTGCATTTCCTTTCGCACTTACCACGGGGAGTTCTCTGAGGAATTGTTCGGTTTAATCCCAGCTGCCAAATTTCACAAACGCACATTGCGGCTGAACTCCCGATACCATCCACACCATCTGGACGATTGGTGCTCCACTACTGTGCGATTTAGAAGATGTTTTCTTCCTCGCATAACTTCCCTATGGAATCGATTACCGCCAGCGATTTTTCCGAACCGATACGACTTAGGAACCTTCAAAAAAAGAGCTTACTCCTTTTTAAAAGGCCGGCAATGCATCTGCAATTCCTCTGGTTCCACTGGTGTTGCAGTTGTTCAAGCGCGGCGGTAGTCACTTACTATCAGGTGAGCCGAATGCTCGTTTTGCCTCCACCCCCCCACTCCTATAAAAAAATTTAAAAAACCTGCGGGTAACAAGGCCTAGCTAAGGGAAAATCGAAAAAATAGAAACAGAAATATCTAGCTTGGTCTACAGATTTTAATAAAAATCATTATAGTTTCCATAAAGTATGAACGAATAATCAATGTTTTTGATTACAGGAATAATTATCCAGCATCACAAAATAATTTATCTTACATTCCATGTATGGCGTCTTACATTTGAGCTTGCAAATATATTATATTACATTTCCAACTGACCGATCTGATCAACCCTTACGAATGTGTGCGTGCAGGTTAGTAAAATAGTAGGCGTTAGATTTTCATGAATGACAATCATTTTAAATAATGCGTTACCACGCATTCTGAATTTAAAAGATAAATATGACCGAATGTTTGAGATTTTTTTAATAATTTTTTCCTCACCATTTGCCTATATTACTTATTCTGAAGCTTCTCTGCAAATTTGACTGGTTATGCAAAATAACCCTATATTTGAAATACCATATTAAATCATTCTTTTTTCATGTAAAAATACTCTGGGCTCGCACCAACTAAAACTCATGTTGTTTCACCAGGGCCACGGGAATGCCTTTGCTCACTCACATCCATAGTCGCACCTACACCATGGATTTCCCAAATCCAGTAAGCAGAGGTCATGAGACCAGGTCAGGCCAAAGGTGTATCCGGAAACAACAGCCTTCCATGCCCCAACAGGGTATCTGGTCTATATTTTCACCGTCGACTAATTTTCAAACCCACCAACACGAACCCCAGGTGGGCTCACGAAGCGGCCCCTAAGGTCCTGTACCACGAGCCACAACAAGGCTCGTGGTACAGGACTGGCTCTTGTATCCCCTTATCTCCTCCAAACGGACTCCCCGTTTGGAGGAGATAAGGGGATACATGTGGCCATACGTCTACTACTAGCCAAGCAACTATGATGTGTACCCCGTAAAGTATAAAATACTGTATTGCCCACATATATAACCGTAATCGTAACTATCCGTAGGTACTAGATTAACACCAATCCAAGATTGATTTTTAATACAGTGTCAGTACAATAAAGACAATCACAATAATTCGCGGACTCTCGATTCTACTGTATTCTCTTATTGTGACCAGTATGCCAGGCGGCTGTTAATTCCGTGTGTGGAGACGTTCATTAATTATGTGAGGCATTGAGAAGGGGGGGGGGGGGGGGGGTTGTCAACCAGAACCTTGCCTAATCTCAGAGCAAGAAGCAATCTAAAATTGCGAGAAAATGGGTTAAATTAAGTAAAAAATGGTTTTCCACTAAAATATGGCTAAATCATATTTATCGCGGCTTAATTAGGTATGCGAACGCCACAAAGTAGCACCGTAGCCCCTCGATTGTTTAGCCGCCACATGCTAGCCAAAAGCTCAGAATTAAGCAATTTAAAAAAGAAAAAGGCATCTTGGAAAATCTGACGTGAGATTGGGGTAGGGGGAGGAGTATCAGCAAAATCTCACGACATCTCACCAAGGGGATAAAAAACGCCAAAATCGCCTCACGTAATTAATGGATGCCCCCTGTGATACGATAATATGTAGGTATTAGGCATTTTGTCTAATAATGTTGTTAGTCGTTCATAATATGATTACCTGAACCGAATTGTAAATAATCTTGATTCGTTAGATGGCACCACCGCATCAATTGGGTCTACTAAGAAAATGTTATCAGGATCTGAGGATAGGAAAACGTAAAACGTAATAATACACTCATTTTAACATGATGTATCACATGATGGTGTAAGAGAATCAAAAGACAAACAGATGCACGGCAAATCTCCATTGAAACAAGGCGCCTCTGCCGAAATTCGGCCTAGAGACATTATTATTATTATCAAAAGAGTTAACTAAGATAAATTTCAAGAATATCCTGTGGCCTTCTTCGGCCGTGGCAGATGATATAACTATTTTAAATATGTCACACCTAAAATGCCCAGATTGGCAACGATGCGAGAAGTTTTTTGATACGCTTGTCATTAACAATTTGCCTACTAAGTGTGGCAATTAAAACAAATCCGTTTTACTATGGTTGAGTGAGTCCACGTACAAGCACGCAAGGTACTGTTAAGGAGCTGATGATGACGATGGAAACGGCAACTAGAATGAAATTAGTTTTTGGTCGCACACATTTAATTATCTTAATTCTATGTATAGCCATAGCCACGGAACTGTCAAATTCAAAATTATTGAAGTGGCTTTAATAACTTTCTAAACTCTTCTTACTTTAAAAATAACAGGTACTAGAAATAAGTACCGTATAACGTGTAGTGACGGTGTAAGAATATCCACTACCCCATATCGACCCGTGGGTGTCTTAAGTGGCGACGGAGGGAAATTGAAACAGGTGATCGGCAGCAGCATCTTCCTGATAACAACTTGAAATTATATAATTTAAAATTAAAAATTTTGTGCAGTCGACTTCAATATAAGTTATTAAGAATAACTCAAAAATTATTGGTCTGACCTTGATCAAATTCGTACGGGACCACACCAGAAGTACCAGCTTTCAAACAAAGAAAGAATCATTGAAATCGGTTCAACCAGTAAAAAGTTATGAGGTAACACACATAAAAAAACAAAACAAAAACATACCGTCGAATTGAATAGGTACCGTCTCCTTTTTGGAAGTCGGCAGAAAAAACGGCAAACGCGGTAACTATGACAATTTATTTCAGTCCTATGACATTTATGAGGGGGGGGGGGGGGGGCTATGTTCAGCAGTGGACTTTTGATGGGCTGTAACGGTAATGGTAATAGACTCGGCCGAGATTAAAAAACAAACCTGGAATCCACTGTATGTACCCTTCCACTTGTTCATGATTAGTGACACATATAGTCTGCGATATATTCATGCTGATATCGGTGACACTTCCCATCCCGAAGTCGAGGTATCTCTCGAAAACGGATGCTGAGGGTATATAACTCAAACGGTTTAGGCTATTCTCCATCAAGTGACCAAAACGACTTTTGCGTCTCAAATGTTTCTCGAACACATGATCGTCGACGTTGTACTTGACGTTGCCGGGTAAGCTTACCGTAGCTATCACGTTTACAAATATAGGTTCCTAAAATAAATTATTTCTGTTTGTTTACATTTTCAGTTTCAACTTTTTAGACGTAAAATAGTTAGACCGGCGATGTGGAGCAGCGTTCAAGTCACGAGAGCGAGACATCTGGTACTGTGATCGTCAATACTCATGCCTGCGTGCAAGCATGGCGAGTAAGGAAATACTCCTTTAAAGTTGTTTTTTTTTATAGGATTGAGTGACAAACGAGCACACAGTCCACTTGATGGTATATGGTTGCTGTGGCCCATAGACATCTACATCTATCCTCGTTTGCGAATCAAAATGCAGATGCGTTGTCACTCGTGAGGACTAAGATGGAATGCCTCTCATCCAGTAAAAAAAAAAGTAAAAAAGTCCACCTGATGGTAAGTGGTGGCTGTGGCCCATAGACATCTACATCTATCCTCGATTACGTATCAAAATGTATGTGTTTTCACCCCTGAGGACTAAGATGGAATGCCTCGTTTTCAGTAAAAAGGGTCTCCGGTTCTCTACACTCACCATACGAAACACAGCAGTGTTAAGCTGCTATTTTACGCTGGTATTCTGTGAGAGCGTGGTCCTTCCCCGGTCGAGCCGACCCATTCGTGCTACAACTATACTACTAATATAGCTGCAGCATGGCTCTACCGCGTATAAAAGAATTACATCGCGTACATATTATTATTATTATTTTATATTATTTTTTTACTTCAATATATTCCCGCAAAGTAAATCCTGATTCTATTGAAAATACTCCTTCCAACGGAGGGCCTACATCCAGCAGTGGAACTTTACAGACTGGTGAAGAAAATGAAGAGGAAAGAGATTAATGTGTCTGTGTTTATTTTTTTTACATTTTCAACATTATCCTTTCAGTCCATTATAGCAATTGCTAAGAAATTTCATTTCATTTCATTCATCATTCACCCGTGTGTCTCAAAAATCGTTTGTCTTATGGGTGATCATCTGTTTGCTGGTACGCGATTGCTACTCGTGAATTTTTCCTTTTTTTATATTCTAAAAAGAGATATGTAAAAAAGAGGTATGTAAGGATCGTGACACTTGGCGATCTGTTCTCTCTGGCTACCCCGTCAGGGATTGTGCGTGACGATAAGTAAGTAAGTAAGTAAGTTTTATATTCTACTAAGCCAGCGCTTATCTACGATCCCACCTGATAGTAAGTGGTGATGTAGCCTAAGATGGTGAAACCTTTCCAATGGTTGTCGGTTCTACGCTCCTACATGCCTACCCTCACTAAGAGGGTTTACATTGTTGCTACACTTTGCTGATGTGTTTGCAACCGCAAATTAAAAACTTGCATAAAATGACAAATGCAACAAATGCGCTTCTTTACGCGCACCTTATTTCTATTGCCCCAGCTGACCAACTATTATAATAAATATATGTAAGTACATTGGTATTTATATAAATCAAGCTGTATGCAAAGCATTTTTCATGATGGTGAAATATACGAGTACACAACACACACATCTGAAATTGTAAAATCTTTAATAGTAATTGTTTCGTTACTATTTGACGTAACGTTACGTTGAATATCTTAATAATATAAAATAGGAGTTTTTTAAAATATTTGCATTTATTTCACTATCATTATCACACACAAACCTACTGCTGAATACAGGCCTTCTCCATACATTACCACAAAGTATGGTCCTGAGTTACCTGCATCCACCGACTAACTGCATGTTTCATCAGGTCGTTTCTACATCTAGTGAGGGTTCACCTAACACTGCGCTATTCATTCATTCAGTCATTCAGCATAGTACTGAGGTCCTTCAAAAATTCCGTCTTAATGAATATATTATCGGCAAGTCGAAGGTTTGTGATGTATTCGCCTCTGATGTTAATATCGTATCGTTTTTAGTTCAATATCTTGAAAACGTCTTCAAATGCAGAGTTGAAGAATTTCGGGGATTTTTTTTATAGAATTAGGGTGACAAAAGAGCACACAGTCCACCTGATGGTAAGTGGTGGCTGTGGCCCATAGACATCTACATCTATCCTCGATTACGTATCAAAATGTATGTGTTTTCACCCCTGAGGACTAAGATGGAATGCCTCGTTTTCAGTAAAAAGGGTCTCCAGTTCTCTACGCTCACCATACGAAACACTGCAGCGTTAAACTGCTACTTTACGCTGGTATTCTGTGAGAGCGTGGTCCTTCCCCGGCCGAGCTGACCCATTCGTACTACAACTATATCATTAATATAGCTACAGCATGGCTCTACCGTCCTAACGTCACCGTCTTACACCTCTCTGAAATTGGATACGTTTCGTGTCCTGATTCTGTACTGGGGTAGATATCATTAGGTACTATACAAGCATACCGATATACCGACTATCAACCTAGTACCACTGAAAGAACTATAGCACCCTATTTTGACTGAATGGAAGGCTTCATAGTCCACATATGCCAGACAATAAGACAGATTACATTCGTTAGAATTCTATATTAACTGTCGAAGTGTATGTATGGGTCTATAATACCTACTATTTATTTGGCTTGTTGGAGAAATTCATCAAGTCTGCGAGCGAATTGATTCATAATGGCTCTCGAAAACAGTACGTAGACGCTGTAGTTCTTCAATAGGATTTATCAAAACGTTTTTTTTTTAGTAAAAGTTTATTAATAATTGTTGAAATTAAATGTTTATAATAATATTTTGCAAAAAGAAAATAGAATTACCTGATTTAAGACTAATAAAACCAATTCAGCCGTATATACTCCAAGAGCTGTACCAGTAAAAACAACACTCGTTGTAATGTTTTCAAATGCTCGAATAAGACCGCAGCTACCAGTTGAAATCTATTTAATTGTAATTAGAATTAGCTACAAACGTTTAGTTTTATTGACATAAACGTTGAATTTTAACGAAACACTCACTTGAAAAAATCCGTGACCACCATATGGGAGAAGCCATTGATAGGTTGTATCAAGGCCAGTCTTATTGACTATATTTATTGTTTCTTTTCTTTGCTCCGACACATTTTTACAGATCTTAAATACAAGTTTTTTCTTGCTTACAGATACTTTCGGTCCTGGAGAGAAGTTAATCCTTACTAATTAATATAAAATAGTTACTATTTTATTTAGGTATATCATTGTAGTATAATAATACACATGGGATCGGTCCAGTTTAAATTGTTTATTTATTACAATAAGATTTCATAATCAAACAGCAATGCGCCTTTCTATGGTAGTAAAATATTTTCTGTAAGTATATAATCGTAGCGCTTTGCGGGCGGATAATCTGATAAATTAAATTTTTGGTGTTGCTTTTAGGTCTTTAAAGTCTTCCATAATGTCCCCTCACACAATATTTACGAGACAAATTAAAACGATTCTCTTAATAAACCTCAATCTACGTCAGGCTCACCATGAGAAATATTCAAATTATTCGCAAATATCACTGCTGATTAACCATTCCACTACGATGGCGAAACTTACATTAGACTAGAACATTCAATAATAATTAGCAGTGCCTGATTTAGAGTTCCGACAGCGCTGGCTGTGAATATACCCCCCCACCCCCCACCACCAGACTGTTCGGTCTGTGCCTGCTCAACCTTCGAATATATTTACTAGATTTTTATTATATTTCACTATTTTTCCACCCCGCGATTTCACTTACATTAAATAAAATTTTCCTGATAGTAAGTGCGACCACCGTCTATGAACAACTAAAACACCAGGGAAATTGTTGGTGCGTTGCCAGCCTTTTTAAAAGAATAAACTCGTTTCTTGAAAATCTCTAAGTCATATTGGTCCGGAAAAATTGCCAATGGTAGATGATTCTACAAAGAAGTCTTGCGAAGAAGAAAACTCCTAGAGAAAAATCACACTGCCAAGCATCTAGATGGTGTGTATGGTATCGTGAGTTTCGTTCCGATTTGCTTTGGTGGAATTTGGCGGCTGAATTTAATCCGGACAATTTGTCTAAGGACTCCCCGTGGAAAATGCGATAGAAAATGCAATGGGATGCAAAATCTCTCCGCAGCGCCATTGAATCGAGACAAATAGATAAAAACTCGGTCGTCGACGATTCGAGCCACTCTTCGCTGGATGCGGTCATGTGGAAGGAGCTGGCATTGGAGTGACCCCGTCCAGAGATGAGAACTGTACCCCATGTGAGGGCGAACTTGCGCCTTGTAAATTTGCAAACATTGTGTCTGCATGAAATACTGGCCCGCTCTACTGAGCACGCCAAGCTTTTCTAGAGACCAATTTAGCCTTTCCTTCCAAACGACCGCGGAACTGTACGTCATTCGATATGTCGATGCCAAAGATTCCGATGCTGGCTGAGACAGCATAAGAAGTGCAATGAAATTGAGGAGATACGACAAAGGGGTTTCTTTTAGCGGTAACTACGCAAACCTGTGTCTTCTGAAGTTTAAATTGGACTAAATTCGTCCCCAATGCGTGATTTTGTTTATTAAAGACTCGACTTCAGACACAAGTTTGTTCCGATATTCGATGACTTGTTCCCGAGAAATATTAGCACGGCCGGTGCAACAGCTTCACCAGTGTTACCACCACTAACGGCAAAATATAATTGATATACAGAAGAAACGGCGTAGGTGATAGCACGCAGCCTTGTGGAACTCGAGCTATAATAGACTCGTAGTCGGAGTACGCCCCGCCTACTACGACCTTGATACTCCGATCTGCAAGAAAACTGATGATCCAATTGCACAATTTCT
Organism: Parnassius glacialis; assembly: GCA_033319125.1. Taxonomy (NCBI): domain Eukaryota; kingdom Metazoa; phylum Arthropoda; class Insecta; order Lepidoptera; family Papilionidae; genus Parnassius; species Parnassius glacialis. The sequence goes on from JAVANC010000016.1 coordinate 36,697,373, forward strand.
TGGGAAGTCCATAGGAATTTTTTAAAGAAGCGTTTTGTGCCAAAGCCAATCGAAGGCCTTCACTATGTCCAAAATAACGACCATGATCTCTCTTTTGGACTTTACTGCTTCCACTCATCTATGAGTCAGGTAAATTAGAAGGATGGAACTAGAATCAGCTGATTGGAGGTCCTCAAGGTATTTTATGAGCTGGCAGTTTATAATGGATTCAATTATTTTAGAGAACAAGGAAGCGATGGTGATACGCCTGTAGTTGGACGGTTGTGAGCGGTCACCTTTTTATGGATCGGGTGCACCAAAGCTGTCTTCCATAAGTTTAGGATTACGCTTATAGAGTAAGAGTACCGGAAAACGCGTTAGAACTGGTTCTGACTACGGAGCACCCGCCTCCAGTACAATAGGAAGGACTTCATCAGGCCCACTCGAATTGTTAACGTCCAGGGAGAGGATTGCTTTGCACACTGAGTGCCGTGTAAACCGCACATCCATCATAGAGCAATCACATCGCGGGATGGTTATTTATCTATTTTAGTGTGTAATGGTGGATGGTGTATACCCCCGACATCGAGAGTCAAATTGGGCTCAAAAAGAGAACCTACAATTTGACTTTGTCCCTTGCGGCATGGGCCAGTGGGTCATACTCTTTGTGCAAGAATAAAACAGATAGCTGACAGAAATTCCCTTGGATACCTTGGCTTAAAACCTTAATGAAATTAGAGGTAGAGAAGAGAGCATGAGCAAGCAACCAAAGGCGAAAAGTACCAAATAATTCACTCTTATTTTTACAACCTCTTTCTTTGCTTTGTACCAAAATAAAGAAAGAAATATGAGTAAAATACTTGCGGCACTTAATTCATTATTTATTGAAAATATTTTTTCCCAATTTTAGGTCTGTACATGTGGTGCTTGCAAAGGCAAGCGCAGCGCCCCCTAGACCTTGCGCCGTAGGCTTGAACCCAGTTAACCTATAGGTAAACCCGACCCTGATAATTAGTACCATTCGCCTTGGTCGCTAGGCCACTTGATAATTCGCTTTATGCCTCTAAATATATTTACCAAGACACTTTCCAGTGACAGTCAACCTGTAGGTGTTTCCATCTGTATCGTCAATGATATAGTATTCCGTATAAGTTAGGTCTACGACGTTAGGCTTATAAGTAACTGTCACTTCAGCATTTTCTTGCGATTTTACTGGTGCCGAAGTTATTGAAACCTTAAAAACCTGATCGATGCTGTTCAGGATATACAGAAGGGATACGCGGTATGTTACACACCTCTGCAAATATAACAGAAATATAGATTAATAATATTAATATTGTTGTAAATAATATAATTAATATTGTCCTTTAGAAAACTAATGTGTAAGGAATGGTATGTTTCCTCTTCATCTATGTTCTTAGTCAAATTTTAACTTATAAACAGCTCGATTCTCATTAATAAGACGGTGATGAAGCAATTCTTTTACGGACCACAGATTTGGTCCGTTTCGTACTAAATCTGTCCATCTGAAGAGCAGTCTGCCGAAAATTATAATTATTAATTATTTTTCATGTTGCGTGGTACCAAATCAGAGCATCGGCCTGAGCTGACACGGTTCACACGCTCTGATTTGAGAGTCACTTGTTTAGACAAGCCGCTAGTAGTCTCAACTGAAACGTTATGGATGAAGGATAGAATAGATTAGATTCGATTGGATTAGATTGGAATGGAATGGAATGAAATGCGATGAAATGTAATAGAATGGAATGGAATGTAATGGAATAGAATAGAACAGAACGGAGTGGAATAGGACGGTGCGAAATAGAATGAGAGTGGAATAGAACAAAACAACAGAACCGAACAAATAACAGATAATCAAACAATAGAATAGAATAGTTTTTATTTGCAAGAATATAGTGTAATACTAGGACCAGAATAAATATAATTTCAGTTCAACATGTTCTAATGAATCAGTATGAAATATGTCAATTTTGACTAAAACAAATCCTATAACACAAATTTAAATTATTACCCATATCTCATTAGCATGTACCATACAGCCTATATTGATTTTATACTTTGTGTAATCGATTTACTTTAGTAATTAATTAATTCATCAAAATTAAATGAAACGCTCATGAGGCTTTTGGATTTTCCAAACTATATTAATTTACATTTTACATACATCATACCATTACAGAATGTGCGTGCGCGTATTTTCGCTCCATGGCAGTAATCTAAACCGAGCGCAAAGTTCTTGCCTAAGTTTTGGTACTATATAAAGACTTCACATGCTTGTTTTTTTTTACACTTATCACATTACAATACTTGTATTCCAATAGATAATTTTAGGGGATGTTTTTTTTTAAATATAAATAGAGCAAGAAGAACTAAAACAAAATTTAATTTGCGAACTTAGCTTTGTAGTGGCAGAGTAAGAAAACCCATCATACCATTTCGTCCCGTGGTTGTCATAACATGCGACTATTGGAAATGGAAAAACCAATCGAATGGGTTCTGAGAGATGTTGGTGTAAAATGTGCGAGACCTCCGGTACTATAATCGTCATTCGCCTACGACTCGTGTCAATTAAAGCAAAACCTCGGGGGAGGTCCATGTCCAGCCAAGGACATTTATGAGCAGATGAAGAAGAAAACCTAAGTATAGGTGAGAGTAGAAAAAGGTTCAGTTAAAATGAAACATCGGATGCATGACGTCCTTACATGATCGAGTACTCAAGGTGACTGCTAGATCCGGTCGTCTGCGGTGACCAGCGGGTTTGGTCTGTCGAACTAAACCAGTTGTCCGATGAGTATCAAATTTGACCGTCTATTAACACGATTTGAGTATTGTGAGGCGTGCCGTATCGATATTTACGGCGACAACTTCGATTGTGAGTTTTGGCGGGGACTTGACCGTCGACGGGTAGTTACTTACTTACTTACTTATCTTCACGCACAATCCCTGACGGGGTAGCCAGAGAGTACAGATCGCCAAGTGTCACGATCCTTACATACCTCTTTCGCTTCTTTCAGATTCATTATCTTCTTCATACATGCACGTCTAGGTATCCGAGTACTCTTGACCCTCCCCTCTTCGAGCAGTTTGCTCACATGGTCTTCGAAAGTTAGTCTCGGTCTACCTCGACACCTTTTAATATTAACTTTCGCGCTATATATTTTCTTCACCATTCGGTCTTCACTCATTCTCTCAACGTGCCCAAACCATCGAAGCACGCCCTTATCAATTTTTGAGATAAGGTCATCTTTCAAACCTGCCATATTGCGAATCTCTTCGTTTCGCTTTCGGTCGGCCATGGTAACGCCGCACATTTTACGAAGAGATCGCATCTCCACTGCATTCAACTTGCTTTTATGCTTCTTCTGGCACACCCAGGTTTCGCTGTCATATAACAAAGTCGGTACCAACACTGCGTTATGTATTGCAAGGCGTGCACTCTTCACTACGCCTTGCCTTTTGACTAACGCAGTCAGGGCACCATTGACTTTGTTCCCGGCAGCGACACGCCTGTCCACATCTAAATCACATCTTCCATCCCGGCTAAAAGCACTCCCCAAGTATACAATTTCATTTACCTGTTCTAGACAACTGTTCTGTTTTATCGTCAAATAATCATTGAAGTGGATGTTGATACGTAAAAGTGATGCAAATTTGTGTATTAAGTATCTATGCATGTGAACTATTAGTGGAAATGCCGAAACAAGTTATATAAACCTCAAGTTATTTTGTTCATTTAGCCGCCTTTAGAACTTAACTTACTGTCGTCAGGGCCTGATTTACCCAAAGGCTAACTAGGCTGGAGCCTAGGGCGCAAGGTTCGAGGGGGCGCTAAACTTGCCTTTGCAAGCACCATTTATGTAATATTCTCAATAAATTATAGAGTACCTAATTTCCGCAAGTAATTTACTTATTGCTCTTCCTTTATTTTTGGTACAACACAAATAAGTAGATTGTAAAAATAAGTCTTTGAATTATTTGCTACCTTTCGCCTTTCGTTGACTGTTTAGACGTGATTCAAAGATTTGAATTACACAAGCTCTCTTCTCTATTTATAGTTTAGTTTATTAAGGTGTTTTGCCAAGGCTGTTCAAGATAACTTCTGTCAGCAATCTGTTCCATCTCTGCACAGGGAGAACAACTCACTTTCCCATGCCGCAAAGGAGAAAGTCAATCTTTTAAGTTCCCTTTTTGAGTCCTACTCGACTCTCGATGACTGGGGATACACACCGTTGACCATCCCATGGTGTGATTGTTCCATGCTGGATGTGCGGTTTACACAACGCTCTCTACCTGGACGTCAACAAATAGAGTGGACCTGATAGTCCTTCTTATTTTGCTGAAGACGGGTGCTCTGGGGTTAGTACAGGTTCTAACGCGTCTTTTGCGGTACTCTTACTCCCTAGGCGTAATCCTGAATGAATGGAAGACAGCTTTAGTGCATCCAATTCCTAAAAAGTCGATCGATCAGACCCGTCCAACTGTAGACTTAAAACCAGCGTCTCGTTGTTCTCACAAATAATTTTATTCATTATAACCTTTTTTGTTCATAGCGTGGTACCTTGAGGACCTTTAGCTGATTAGTATCTGCCAATGTGGTCAATAATCAGCTGGTTGTAGTTCTAATCTTTTAATTTACCTGACATATATATGAGCGGATGCAGTAGAGTCCAAGAGAGAGGCCTTCGTAGTTACTTTAGACATAGCGAAGGCCTTCGATAGGCTTTGGCAGAAACCGCTTCTTTAGGAGCTTCCTTCATATGGGCTTCTCGAGAAATTGTACAATTGAATCATCAGTTTTCTTGCAGATCGAAGCGTCAAACTTTTAGTAGACGGTACATACGCTGACTACAAGCCTATTAATACTAGTGTTCCACAAGACTGTCTGCTATCAATTACGCTGTTTCTCCTGTATATCAATTATATGTTGCTGTTAGTGGTTGTAACACTGGTGATGCTTTTTACACCGGCCGCTCTAAGATTTCTCGGGAACAAAGGAACAAAGTTGTATCTGAAGTCGAGTCTTTAATAAACAAAATCTTGGATTGGGGACGACTCTAGTCAAGTTTAAACTTCAGAAGACACCGGTTTGCGCGGTTACCGCTAAAAGAAACCCCTTTGTCGTATCTCCTCAATTTCATTGCACTTCTTATGCTGTCTCAGCCAGCATCGGAATCTTCGGCAACGACATATCGAATGACGTACAGTTCCGCGGTCGCTTGGAAGGACAGGCTAAATTGGCCTCTAAAAAGCTTGGCGTTCTCAGCATAGCGGGGCAGTATGTCATGCCAGAACACCGTTTGCATCTTTAAAATGCTCAAGTTTGGCCTCACATGGAGTACCGTTTTCATCTCTGGACCGGGACACCCTAGTGCCGGTTCCTTCCGCTTGAGCGCATCCAGCAAAGAGTAGCTTGAATCGTCGACGATTTAGTTCTGTCTGACCGTCTCAATTCACTGGCGCTGCGAAGAGATGTTGCATCCCATTGCATTTTCTATCGCATTTTCCATGGGGAGTATTTAGATAAATTGTTCAGATTGATTCCAGCCGCCACATTTCACACATCATTCACACCATCTGGATGCTTTGCGGTACACCGTAACTGCGATTTACTAGAAGTTTTCTTCCTAGCAAGACTTCTTTGTGGACCGATATGACACAGAGACCTTCAAGAAACGAGCTTACTACTTTTAAAAAGGGCCAGCAACGCATCTACAATTTCCCTGGTGTTGCAGATTTTCATGGGGGATGATCGACATTTACTAATTTGATTTAATGTGGGCGAAACCGCGGGATGGAAAGCTAGTAAAATACAAAAATCTAGTAAATATATTCGTCGTCAGGCAGACAGCATACAGAACAGCCCGTTGGGGGGCACATATTCATAGTTAGCCTAGGGATGTCGGAACTCTAAATCAGGCACTGACTGTCGTCATCGTCTGCTGCGTTGAGATGTCGTCAAAAACTTTGTAATGTGACGCACGCATGAGTGTATTGTGAAAAAGTTAATTAATAAAAAAAACATTGCCCCCAATCTAGGAATTTCTCCTGTATCGTGGAGGCAGTTTACAAAGATAAATTGCACAAGGACAAACATCCAGACCCGGAAAAATTATTTGCAGGCTATACAAATACTTGTTCCGTGCGGGATTCGAACCCGCAGCCTCCAGCGCAGCAACTCGTTGCTAAGCCACTGCGCCACGGAGCCATCGTTCTACGTCGTACCTACTTTACACTGGCCAATGTATATTTATAAGAGTCCATAACCAAAGAAAAAAAAAGTAGCTAATATCTTTAAATATTTTATTCGAATGCGAATAAAAAAAGTATTACAAATTAAGAATAGTAGAGACTTAGATTATTGATAGGTCTTCGCGTCAATCAATTATCTAAGAGTAGGAAAATTTAGTATTAATACATATGTATATATTGTATTCACTTACATCAGATTTATTTTGAATCGTAATACATTTTTCAGTCACTGTATCAATGGCAATAGGTCCAAAGTCAACAAATATTACTTCGGAAACGCTTTCATCTATTGTGTTCTGCATTTCAAATTAATAATGAATTAAATTTATCGTAGGTCGTTAATTTAAATTTAACTATTTTTTATCAAGCTTGAAGCTATGTGATCATAGACAAACTATGCAATTGACATTAAGATATAAAAAAATAAGCAAAGAGAATAAAACGTAATGTAAATGAGTCGGAGATTTAGGCTGGCTTTTCACTATGGGATATAATATATATTATATCCCGAAATATAAATTATATCCCGCGATTGGCTTTCACACTGTGAGATATATCTTTTAACCAGTGTGCGTTCGTGATTGGTCATTGAATTACCCCCCTTTACCCCGTACACCGTTCTGCGGGGGTGCGGAACGGTGTGCGGAGTACAGGGGGCGAAATATAATATGAAAATATCGCACAGTCGATCGAAAAAATATTTATAGCTTGAGATGTAATATATATTATAGCTCAGTGTAAACGGTTCCATAAGAAATGTATGGTGAGCGATATTAATTTATATTATATTATGTAATATATATTATATTATTTGTGTTTGTGTGTGTTTGTGTAATATATATTATATTATTTCCAATAGTGAAAAGCGGGCTTAAGTTTTGAATATAGACAATAGACTTGAATATACTATCGTATATATTGTGTGCGTTAGCTAGTGATGTACATTCTACTTACAAGGACTATCGAAAGCGTAAAAAGATTAAAAAACTATTTTAGTGCACGAAACTGAATTACATCAAAAAGGAGACGGTCCAAAATTGTATGAAACGTAGGCCTAGTTTATGTACTAAAATGGAAATAAATTAAAATAAAATATTAAACCACTTTTGATCATTCAAATCCACGAATTTGCCTTAATTTCAGTGCAATTAATATTTTATTCTCACCAATAAATGCAACACTAATGGCGGATTGATGTCGTTTTGATTTGACGTTAGCTGTCATCTCTGAAATATACTCTCGGGTAGAATCTGTTAGTTAGTTTGTGATATACTTATACAACCTATAGCCTATCAGGTAGATTTATTATATAAAATAGCTAAAATGTCTCGAAACTAGTAGGAAAGTAGGGCAAAAAGTTGTATTTTTTAATCAAAACACGAATAAAGTGTATTATAGATTGTGTGTGTGCTTTTTTGGTCTTAAAGCAACTAAAGTTCTTGTTGATATTTGCATATCATAAATGCAGTTCAGGAAAAAACAAATGTAAAAAGTACTACCTAATTCCAGACAAGAAGATTGTTGAGATAAATCAACGGTGCCTACGCACAAAATTATGTGTGTACTAATGCACACTTCACCTCAATTTAGTGACACATAGCTCAAAGCCGAGATTATATGTTAATAGAGGGTAACTCCGTTTCTCTGCCCTAAAAAATCCACCCTGAGATACTACTTTATTGCACTAATCTTATAGAATATATTTAAATGATTTTACCTTAGAGTGGCTGTTTTAGGGTGGATAAACAGAATAATCCGGAATACTAATTTCTGTTCAGGTATATGTGTCTATCTGGGCTGCTGAAGTGCTAGGGTACAATCATAGATAATATAATTTATTTGTTACAATATGGTACATTACAGTTGTCACAAAAGAATTGGCATCCTAAATATTCTGCCGTTTCCGGCGTACAAATATTTTCATATAATAGGTCCTCAGCGTGTCAGAGTATGCCTTGAGCCTTGACAGACATTTGAAGCCTGGATAATGTCATAACAAAGGTTAACAGTCCTATGAATTATAGAAAGTGAAACATTAAGTCAATCATGTTTTGGATACTAAACATAAATAAAACAGCTTAATTTTTTATTTTTTATTTATTTATCCTACTTCAAAATCCTCTCTTACTAAAATGCCATCCAGAATTAAGGCTGGTGCGGTTATATAATTTTGATACGGAGCCCAACACAAATACCAGACAACGGTCATTATGTGGGTATAGCAACCCACTGTCTGTTGTCTGCAATTGCAAAAATTGCAGACAACAGACAGTTTGTCTTTTTGTTTTGCAAAATTGCAACTGCAATAATAACCTGCAATCATCTCATCCCAACTTGTCCCTTGTCTCGCCAACAGTCTGCCCGAGTGATGGCGAGATGTTATACGGCCTCTTATTAAAACAGAGTCTCGTTGGGATGAAATTAATTGGTTCACAACTTATCTGCTACCCAGTCTTCGTTGACACCAAACATACAATATACTGATAGTATTGGCATTAGGGCGCTGGAGCTCATTTTCAAGATTTGTGCTGACAGATAATTCTTGTAATACGTTTGCAAAAAATTGTGGACATATTGGTGTATTTTCATCCACCTAGAACAAAACAATCTTATTTTAATAAACTATCTATATTGCAGAAGCGCATTTTAAACAGTGCGACATGTTTTCACAGGTGAATTGAAAGAAAATTACATCATATTAAGATTTGGCAGCCATTATGAACTTATGTAGAAATTAATAATTATTAACAGACTACAGATAGAAGCATGTCATTCAAATGCGTTTAATAGCATAAGGAAACATCTTTCTTTCGTACATACCTGCTTACTGATTTAAAAATGTGATTCTACAGAATACAGATGTCCGATATCCACGGAATCAAAATCTCACGTAAATCATTAAGCAACGTAGTGATTATATTCTCTTTGTCATTAAGTTTGAACTACACAACCAAGCTCGAAATAAATAAAAATATCATTTGACAGAAATGACATTTGACAAATAATCGTGTATTTTTTACTTTTTTATGACTGGAAGGGCACCATCTTGTAAAACCTTCAGAAACTTGGGATTGCATTTTTATTTATTGCAAGTTATTTATTTTGATTTATTCTCTCATTTTATTTTTAACAAAATCCCTGATTTTTTTTTCTTTTTTACGGTATATTGTACACAGACTGGGCCAGAAATGGACCGTCTCCTTTACTAAATTTTTAAAATAATCTATATATATATATATATATATATATATATATATATATATATATATATGTATATTTCAATTTTAAATATAGGTATTCTAAAATAATTAAAAAATATTCATATAACATTTTCCCGAGAATAAGCAGCACCTACCTGCGTTTTGTTGGATTTTAATTCAAAATGTACAAAATCCCAATAATTTCTGAGTCAGATCGGACAATAATACTTACGAGCTCTGACCTTTAGAAAAAAATATTTACTGCCATGGACAGTTTCTCCGTAATTTCTTTTATATTATTATGTTAATCAAACTTCATATATTTTATAAAATGTTTTGCTGGTGAAATAAAAATGGGAACACGGAGTACATAATGGCTGCTTTATTTTTCATGTAAATATTACTTTTAATTATTACAAACATTTAATAATTAAATTCATTATAGAAGTTTATTTTAACATCCAATTTAAATTAAAGTTACAGCCTATATAATTTTAACTTTAACTTAAATATGAATGTAAACTTAATAATTTAAGTAAAGGTACTTATAGGAATCTCTTAAATAAGATTATTCTGTTTAATGGCCAATAAGTAACTGTAATTTATTTATTTAAAAAAAAATCATCTCGAAATGTTTTGCTGGTGAAATAAAAAAAACAGAGACACGGGGGACATAATAAATTTTTTTTAAGTTAGTTAGATGTATAGATATAGTATACATTAGATTGGCGATGGCGTGATTAGGGTGAGACCAAAAACGAAATGCACCCGTGAGAGTAAAATGTGCATGTGTGCGTCAACAATATTGTTGCGCCATGTATCAACTTGAATTATCGATACAGAACGCTGTGTCTGTGCCATAAAATGAATATTATTATGTTTGAGGGCATAAAAATAAAACTACAAACAAAAAGTTTGTGATTTTTATTTTCCACCAAAAATAACTAATTTATTGTAAAAATTTCGTAAGCTCTCCTTAAGAGGTATTTTGCAATTTTGCTTCATACTTCAATCTAATTTTCAAATAAGTTTTGGTTATTAATTTAATAATTAAGTGTTTAGCGTTTGATAGTGCTGGCGAATCGTACACATGTAAGTTAAGTGTGTTAAAAAATTTGCAGGACACAAGGCATTCGTTTACTAATTTCCGAAACATATTTTCGTTTACAATTTTTCTTTCACATGTTTTCTAAAAACTCGTTCAGAACGAGTACCTATCTAATAAACTTTTTCTTTATCACCCTTTCGATGAGATGCTGCAACAAATCGTTTGAACTAGATGCTATTAGAGCACTAATGATATTTTAAAGTGAGGGAAGTCTTTCTAGGTTTTTTATCACTTAGTACAACTTTTCTACTTTTTTATTAGCACGTTTTTGTGCTCTTACATTTTTCAGTTTTTGCTTCATATCTTATCTTGTCCGAATCAATAGTTTTCTTTATTTTTTTCTTTCTCGTGGAATTCTCTATAACAGAAACGTTTGCAATTGAGCTACTGGGTACCGGCAATATATCTCTGTAGACACACGAGGATGCTTTGCGTACCGGTTCAATACAACCTACAAACAAATATAATTAGTGTACACATTATGTACTTATCTATGATTAAAATTAAAAAATACAACCCTTTTACCTATTTCTGCCGCTAAACAGCAGTGCTTACACTAGCACTAAACAGCAGTGCTTACACTACCACTAAACAGCAGTGCTTACACTGCCGCGTTCCATCCATTTGAGTAAAAAGAGCCTGTATAATTATAAGTTGTAAGAGATTTTATCTTAGTCCTCAGGGGTGAAAACACATTTTTTTTATAGAATTAGGGTGACAAACGAGCACAGTCTACCTGATGGTAAGTGTTTGCTGTGGTCCATAGACATCTGCATCTATCTTCGTTTGCGAATTAAAATGCAAATGCATTGTCAGCAGTTAGAACTAAGATAGAATGCCTCTTTTTCAATAAAAAGGGTCTTCTGATCTCTACACTCATTATACGAAACACAGCAGCATTAAGCTGCTATTTTACGCTGGTATTCTGTGAGAGCGTGGTCCTTCCCCAGTCCAGCCGACCCATTTCTGCTACAACTATACTTTTAATATAGCTGCAGCATGGCTCTACCACGTAAAAAAATTGGTAACTTTCTTTGTTTGAAGATGACTGTAGGTGACCAAGTACTTCAGTAGCCGTTTATTATTAAGTGATACTGTAAGTTCCTTTGTTACTTTCGTTTTATAAAAAAATATACACCACGTGGATGACAACAACATGTTGTACACATTTGAACATGCGCAAAAGAAAGGAACATATATACAGTAAAAAACATTATTAAGAAAATACGCAAGGGCATAAATAATGTGGGTATTTATACAAAACGCAGCTTTACTCTTTGTGCACTTCTATGATAAAAACATTTTTGTTCAAAGTGCTGGCTACATGTAGTTTTTTTTTGGAACCCATCCTTCTCTATTTATCATTTGTTCGCGCCACTCACGCGCGACGATTGATTCCCTGATTCGCTTTCTCTCTCTCATGCATGGATTCGGCGCGAGCGCTATATCGCGTCAGTCGCAACCCCGGAAGGGAGTCACGCGCCGCCCTCGTTCGAGAAAAGGTGTAAGAAAGCGCGTCCGCGACCTTCAGCTCATCGGCTCGCATTAATTATGTATATATTGCCGGCCGGTATCTAATATATCTAAGTGATAATCATTACGAACAATTAAACATTAAAGTGAAAGTGACAGTGTATGATATAAGACTTTAGTTGCACGTGTATACATTTAACGGCATAACCAGCTCAGGAGCGTGCCAGCCACCCAGCACCATTCAATTATCATCCGCCCATCTGCATTCAAAGTAAGTGCACACCCTTACATTTCCTCTCCAATTTCGTTCAACCCGCACCACAACATCGTCGATGTGAGGCTTTCCCTCACATTTTCTGGTCCTTCGAGCATCTGAACCAGCGACCCCTGCTCATTTTACGGTCCTTCGATTATAAGAAATAAGCCCCTATGGATAAACAGTGTCCTAAGACCGGGAAATAAACCCAACCACACCCATAAAGTTACCCACATTTCTCTCAACAAAATATTAAAATCTTTTAAATAGATAAAAATTTCTTAAGTATGTAATCATATAATCTCAGCCCATATATTAAAATTCATTAATACATATTTAACATTAACATTCATTAAAAAATAATTCACATCTCCATACATTGTTTCTCTTTAAGTAGGCACTAAGCTAACGCTTTCGAATATAATATTATATCCTATGAGGCTTTCCCTCACATCATTTTTAACCATTTTTGTTTAACCTGAATATTTTTTGGAAATCTGAAACAATATAAGAGCTTAAGTCATCTCATTAAAGTATTTACAATAATGCGTAAGTATTTACTATTACGAATCACTAAAACGTAAAAATAGAAAATTAAAAAAAACGAAGTTACAAGAAGCTGCATCCAAGGATATGCCTTTGCCTGTTATAAACATATTATCGATAAGACGATATTGATAGCGTCAATCCCTACAAAAATTAGATCAGAAATAGCAGGAATTCACGTATTTGTTATTATTTTTAATATAATTCTCACGCATTTAGAGCATTATCGTACTAAAATGCGATATTTTTCTCTATCCATTTGTGTATAAAACATTTGTACTAGTTCTAAAATATTGAATTTAGAGTGCTAAATAATTTAATTGTACTTACATGTAAAATGTGTAATTTTGTGGATTTTCTTTTCTCGATGAACTAAATTCAGGTATATCACACGTCACCATATTTAATCACACATTTTAAATATTTATTAATACTTCAAAATCAAAAATATCGCGAAAATAAGCGGGATTTGTTTCGTTACCCATTGACGTCAGGCTGATACAGGCTGATAGCGTGTACGTGTATGGTCTAGCCATTCTATCTCGTTCTAACGTAAGCATAAGCTATGCCCTTTCTCTTTTACATTGTCAATCTAAGTATATACTAAATCTATGGTTAGATGGTCAATCCTTTCTTGATTTTGTGATTTCAACAGTAGAGGGGTTATGTCACGATTAACATACGATGCTTCTACTCTCTCTTTCATATGTCCATGAGCTGCATGAGTTTTAAAAACATAATGATCTTAACAGAGACAAGTCAAATACGCAGGAGATATTAAAGTGCACCAAGTGTCTGAGGATACAGATACACTCTCTTCTCTCTCAATCTCCGTATGTTAAGAAAACAGTCACCCATTCATGGGCTGACCGCGGCAAGTACAACTTAATCTCGCAAGAAAATAAGCCTCTGACAGCGAATAAGAATAAGAATGAAATAATTTCGTGGTTGCAAACTAATGGAGTACAAGCCGACGGCACTGTGTTGAAAAAATTACTTTAGCCTTTAGTGGGAATACACAAGTCCCAAACGCCAATAAATATTTTGGATTAAATGGCAAAAGAAAAGCGACATACCGTTATCTGCCTGCCACCTTATCATTGGCAGTATAACGCAATAGAATTGATTTGGGCGCAAGTTAAAGGTGTTTAATATTTAAATGAAGTTGATTAATTAGTGCATCACTAATAAAAAAAATTAACTCATTGTTTTCGTTTTAGATAATGCAAAACAACACACCATCTCACTGTTCACGGCAAATAAAATGTTAAATTTGCTGAACAATGCATGTGAACATGTAACACCAAATGGTTGGAAGAAGGTGGTCGATAAAACGCTATTCGCTAACGCTTATTCGAGCTATATGGACAGCCCACTGCCACTTCAGTATACTAATCCGTTGGGCTAGGTCGGTTACCCTAGTTCTACTGCGGGTATCCTCATTTCTAAGTTTATCACGCAGAGAAACCCCGAGCATAGTCCTCTCCATAGCTTGCTAAGCGACCTTGAGCTTCCTCATACGGACAGCAGTGAAGGACCATGTCTTAGATCCGTAAGTCATCACTGGCAACACGTACTGGTTGTACAATTTCGTTTTCAGGTTTTGAGGTATGTTTAACGAGAAGATGTGTCGTAGTTTCCCGAATGCTGCCCAGCCGAGTTGAATCCGTCGATTAACCTCTCGGTTGAAGTTGGACTTACCTAGTCCGACTATTTGTCCCAGGTAAACATACTCGTCAACAACTTCGAGCTTAGTGCTCCCAACAACTACCGGCATAGGTGTGACACGGACATCAAACATGATCTTTGTTTTGTCCATGTTCATCCTAAGACCTATTCGTTGGGAGACACTATTGAGGTCATTGAACATAGTGCTTAGGTACTCCAGCGATTCTGCCATAAGAACTATATCGTCGGCAAATCGAAGGTGAGTGATGTACTCGCCATTGATGTTGATACCGTATGCTTTCCAGTCCAGAAGCTTGAAAACGTCTTCCAATGCAGCGGTAAAGAGTTTCGGGGATATAACGTCACCCTATCTTACACCTCTCTGCTGTTGGATAGGTTTCATACTCTGATTCTGTACTATGATAGCCATTGTAGCCCTACTGTACAAACACTTCAACACTTCAATATACCGATAGTCAACTTGGCACCGCTGAAGGGATTGCAGCACCACCCAAATTTCGATGGAATCACAGGCTTTCTCATAGTCCACATACGCAAGGCAAAGTGGCAGATTATACTCCTCTGTCTTCTGTACCATTTGCCGAAGGGTGTGTATGTGGTACATGGTACTAAAGCCTTTTCGGAAACCGGCTTGTTCGGGAGGCTGGAAGTCGTCAAGTCTGCGCGCGAGACGATTCGTAATGACTCTCGAAAATAGCACGTAGACGCGACTCAGAAGGGAAATCGGTCTGTAGTTCTTCAAGAGAGCGTTTTCGCCTTTCTTGAAGAACAAGACCACCGCACTTCTGCTCCACGCCTCCGGAGTAGTGCCACCATGGAGGACGGAATTAAAGAACTTCTGAAGGACTTCAAGTTCCGATTTTCCACTCGCTTTCAAAAGCTCTGCTGCAATTCCATCCTCACCTGGGGCCCTGCCGTTTTTTAGGTAATAGGTCTAATCTTGCTCAGACTGACGTCCGGGATATCATCGGAATAATGTCGGATAAGACTCGCTCTTGGATCGTTACTCACAATTGCGTGCGGCTCCAACGATGACGTGTACAGCTGCCCATAGAACCTCTCAATCTCACTCAAAATCTCAGATGTCCCGGAATGTCAGTCTTAAGCTTTGACAGTTGGCTCTTTCTGGCAGAAAGATCTCTGGCAAATACTTTGTCGGAGATCTGTCAAAGTCTTTGCCTATCATCATCAGCCTTGGTTTCGCTCAATCGCTTCTTCAATAAAAGCTATGTATATAGAAGTTGCGTAAGTCCCGCCGCATGCATTTTGAGATCTGTCTCTTCAGTTACCTGTATGCTGTCAAATCTTTTGAAGACTGTAGCTTCATCTCCCGTCTAACAGCCATGAGATTAAGAGTGTGATCGGAAAGTTTTTGTGTTCTTCTGCGGCTGGTCTTGCAGAACTTAGCTCCGACCGTATGGACAGTTTCCACGAGCTTGTCATTCATATTGTCCACTTCATTGCAGTCTTCTAGGCACTGAACACTGTTTTGTAACTTGAGCTGAAAGTTTTCGGGACTTTAGATCCACCATTCGGTGATCGCTACCAGTTTTCACCCTCGCGATCACGGAGACATCACTGAACAGTTGTCGTCTGGTCGTCATAATGAAGTCAATCTCATTTTTTGTCGAACCATCGGGGCTCTACCAGGTCCACTTCCTGTGGGGCCGCTTCTAGAAGAAAGAGTTCATCATAAAGAGTCCCTCTTTCTCCATGAAGTCGGCCAGCTGCTGGCTCCTTGGGTTCCGTTGTCCTATTCCGAATTTCCCTACTTTCAGCTCACCGTTCTCTCTTGTGCCTAGTATTGCATTGAAGTCTCCCATTAACACCGTATATTGGGTTTTGGAGGAATGCATGGCTCTAGAGATATCCTCATACATTTCCTCCACCTCCTCATCGGGGTGTGCTGGGGTTGGTGCGTAAACCTATACGACCTTCAGCGAATACCGTTTGGTGATTCTGAGTATAAGGTATGCAACCCTCGTCGACACACTCTCAATCTTTACAACGTTGTTAACGAGAGACTTGTGGACGATAAATCCGACACCTCCTTGGGACGGATGGTCGCCCTCCCGGTGATAGAGTAAGTTGCCGGATTCGAGGATTACCGTGTCCTCCCTCTCTCTTCGGACCTCGGATAATCCTATAATATGCCAGCGTAACTTGTCTATCTCTTCTTCCAGCTCCACGATTTTCTCGTCAGTCCTCAGGGTGCGTGCGTTGTATGTTGCCAGGTCGAGTCGTTTTAGGTGGCAACCGAACCTCCACCGGAGATTCTTAGCACCCCCTGCCCCACCATTACCATGGTTGCCAACGTAGCCAGAAATAGCGGGGCCGCCGTGGACTGGGGGCCGTCTTTTTGTTACTCTCATCATTGGGGCGTATTTGCCATAGTTGCCACGCTTGGCGCGCGGGTTGGCAACCGCAGTTTTTTTATTGTTATTTTGCTGTTATCAGGAAGATGCTGCTGCCCATTTCCTGCCTTTTTCCTACTGTCGCCTCTTACAACACCCACGGGATGATCCATATCTTCCCGTGGGTGTTCACAATATCCTGTATGTTGTGAATATCCACAACCCCATGGTTGTGGATATTCTTAACCACCACTACACGTCATTAATATATATGACTACATTATCGATATATCGATTTAATATTCCCAACCCTAGTCACATCAGAATGACAGCTATCATTCTAATCAAGCTATATTCTATATTAGACCACACACAGAATACTTTGTGTGGTTTTGTATATATTCATATAATACATAAACTGGAAACCGAAAAACGTATAATTAAATTGCAATTTTTCGAACGTTACGTTTTAGCCATATTTGTTTTAAGTTAAAATCGATTTTGATTTTTTTTAAATATTTATTTTTAAAAACGGGTTTTTGTCAGACAGTGACTATGTCACCCCCGTAAAATATACACAAATAATAACAGAAAGTTAATAAATAAACATGTAATAACATCTACAGCAACACAACTACATAGTACAATCAAAATAAATTTAACAACAAAATATATTTATGTTGCAAAATCCGGAGATATGATAGAATAGGTAGAGGTATATATCATAGGTAGAAAATATTACATCTCTCTAATTTGATACTACATATAAATAGCGTTTGATTAGCATTTTGGCCTTTTGACAAAGTGGGGAGGATAGAATAGGATTGCAAATCCCTACATTGTACAATTTGGCGGCCTTATCGCTACACAGCGATCTTTTCCAGGCAACCAAAGGTGTAAAGTAATACAAACAATGAATAGGTAGGTGGTAGATGGTGCAATATAAATATACAAATAATAAATGCAAAATAAAAGATATAAATAACTAAGTAATACATGAAATAATATAAATTACTAACACATAATAAAAGATAAAGTAAAACATATAATATATACATACACATAGATATATATACATATACATATACATATATATATATATATATATATATATATATATATATATATATATATATATATATCAATATACATATATATACAAAATTCCTCAAACAATAATTTAAAGCTGATAGATACAATAAATACATAATCACACAATCTATTCTAACGGTGTCCGAACGATTGAGACAAGTAATGCTCTTTAAGTAATCGCTTAAAGATAACAATAGTTTGTGCCTCACGTATATGCAAAGTTAGGGCATTCCAGAGTTTAAGAGACTGGACAGTAAAAGATTTAGTGAAAAATGATGTATTGTGTGTTGGTACACTTAAAATGAATTTTCTAGAAGAGCGTAAATGTTCCCCCGGAAGCCCCACAAAATTAAACTTCTCCTTTAAGTAGGGAGGAGTAGAAGGGTGAAATAATACACAGTACAGAATAGAAAGTATATGCATGTTCCGGCGAAGTCGTTTAGGTAACCACTTGAGACGTGAGCGAAATTGGGAAATAAGGTCAAATTTGCGCAATCCCAATATGAACCGAATACTAGTATTTTGAAGGCTCTCAAGCTTATTTAGCTGGTCCTCAGTTATGTCTACATAGCTTGCGTCAGCATAGTCGAGAATTGGAAGGAGAAGAGACTGTGCGAGCATAATTTTTGTAGGAATGGGAAGAAATGATGAATATGCCCTCTCCATAGGTATATGTCTCTATGACTTCATACAAACAGTTACATATTACTCTGAAAGAGTCACTGACGTCCACAGACTTAAGCTCGCTTTTCGCTATGGGATATAATATATATTATATTATTAAAGACGTATGTAAGGATCGTGACACTTGGCGATCTGTTCTCTCTGGCTACCCCGTCAGGGATTGTGCGTGAAGATAAGTTAAGTTAAGTTAAATATATAAATTATATCCCGCCATTGACTTTCACACTGTGAGATATATCTTTTAACCAGTTTGTACGTTAATGCACTCGTCGTTTACAAACAAAATTGTCCGGGGAAGGACCACGCTCTCACAGAATACCAGCGTAAAATAGCAGCTTAACACTGCTGTGTTTCGTATGGTGAGTGTAGAGCACCGGAGACCCTTTTTACTGGAAAAGAGGCATTCCATCTTAGTTCTCACGATATGTTTATATATATGTGTATATGTATATTTATATATGTATGTATGTATGTATGTATGTGTATGTATATGTATATATTATATGTTTTACTTTATCTTTTATTATGTGTTAGTAATTTATATTATTTCATGTATTACTTAGTTATTTATATCTTTTTTTTGCATTTATTATTTGTATATTTATATTGCACCACCTACCACCTACCTATTCATTGTTTGTATTACTTTACACCTTCGGTTGCCTGGAAGAGATCGCTATGTAGCGATAAGGCCGCCAAATTGTACAAATTATAATCTGATTTTTGTTATGACATTTGTATATTTGTTCGTGGTGTACAATAAATGTATATTCATTCATTCCTTCATATTCCACTATAGAAATAATAGTTATACAAATATCTATAATATCGACACACACTTGTCAAAAACAGTTTTGTCTCTTTTTACCAAAACAGTAGCTGCAATAGAAAAGAGAGACATATACAGTTTGTAAAGTGCTTATTTTGATAATACTTTCGTGTGACGTCATTAGCTCATCCATTTGTGACTGCGCAGCCATGTTAAGTGCCAAGTTTTGAGGTAGATCTGCTGTCAAACTATCAAAAAAGCAGTGAAATAGTGTCGTACACTCTTATCTATGGTATCGATAGAAATTATTTTGATAAATTAATTTTGTTCAGAAATGAATATATAATGATAATAATAGTTTATAAATCCTGGATATCATATTTAATTCACCGTTTCATGATCTTGCCAGATTTTTGAATTTTAAATGAACAAAATTAATGTACCTGCGAAAATAATAATATTTTTATTTAAAATCTGAATAAAAAAATTAAATGATATCCGACAGTACCGAACATGCTTATATAACTTACCATTTGTGATAAATTATGTGCAGAACGTTCCTATATATCAATTAATAATAAATATGTATTGATTTTAAAAACAGTTTATTTAATTTTTACTTAATTATTCATTATTATTTTATATTAAAAATACTATAATATGGGATTACAATACGGAATCAAGGATCTGCATCCCATCTCCATACATTTGTTTACTGTACAATATTATTGTAAAGTAAACAAAGGTATTTGGTATACAAGCAAAAATATTCATTTTCGCAATACTCTGTCAATATTCATTTTTATTGTGTGCGTTATAACTTTTTAACTTTGTTCACATTGATATAAAACAAAATGTGTGTATGTACTTATGTACGCACGTAAGAAGTTATACTTCTTTAGCGTAACAAAACAAAAATAACTATAATAAACACGTTTTATACATTCATATATATTTGAATAACTACCTCGAATATAGTTATCAGTTCTCACGAAAACTTAACAATTGACAGACAATTACCAATTGAAGTTGTAAAAAATTCACTCTCATCATTTTTTTCAACCAAAAGAAAAGAAGTTTAACTTCAAAACTTGAGTAAGGACTTAGCGCACTCAGAACATTGTTTAAAACAAGTTGCAAGTTAGCTGCATGGATACTTAACTCATTGTTTGACTGTGTACCTAACACAAAAAATCTGTAGCAGTGTGCATTGCGTAAGTGTACATATGCGGTGAAGCCTCGTGAAGCAGCTCAAGCTAAATTTAAGGGATTGCAATCCAAAACTAATTTATCAACCAAACAATATCCTTTGCTTCATGTGATTGAAAAATTCGTCTGCTCGACAACAAAAACCACGCAATGGAAATACAATGCAAACACTCAAATTGATATGGTTTGCCATTTTAGGTGTGTTACGCAATTAGGCTATGAATTTAATTTCTATATTTATATGAAATAAGAACAAACTCATATTAGTAAAAATATCGATATCAGCTGCCCATATAGCTGAGTTACAACCTTATAAAAGGCGGCCATTTTACGCGCCAAATTTTTTTAGGTAGTCACGCTAATTCTGTAGGTATGCCCAGTCCATATACTTATAAATCAGTGGTATGAAGTACATGTATTTCCATGATGTAACTACTATAAATAAGCACACATCACAGAATGTCTTAAAAGACAAGCATCCAAACCAAAATATCATAAAAAAACGCAGCACAGAAAAACTATAGTTATTATTATTAGTTAAATAGTTAAAGCGAATAGCATAAAAATAAAAACCACTAGTAATTTGTTTACTGTTGTGTTTCTCATTTTCATAGAAGTATTTTAATATAAATTGAAAGAAATATTCTCTCGTTACAGAATAATTTATTTCTTTTGCATATTGTGTCTTTAATGGAATATCATATAAATTGGAAATTTGATTTTAAAAATGCTCCACTGTTGTAAATTCAACTCTTAGATAATTTGTGCTTCCTGCTTGAGATGTTACCTCATAACAGATTTATAATTTATATTTTGAAAAGGTAGTTTCGCAGATATCTCTGAATATGGATTCAGGAACTGAGTGGCTTTGTGAAATTTTAAAAAATGTCCAACTTGAACAATTTTATTTGCCAATAAGAGATCAATTGCAGGTAAACAATAAATACAAAGGGTGTATTTAAGCATAAATAGATTATGCAGCATTCAAAATATTTTGTTTTATTTTAGATAACAAGATTAGCCCATTTTGACTATGTGCATGCAGATGATCTTGAAAAAATTGGTATCAGCAAGCCTGGTGTGCGTAGACTATTCGATGCTGTAAGGAAGAAGAAACTTCAACTTTGGAATCGAAAGTTTTGGAACAAACTTTTTGGTTCATCAAGTTCAGTTACTCGTGAAAAAACAGATTTGCCCATAAGACAGCAGGTCCAGACTGAAACAAGATCTACTACATGTATTATATTAGAAAAAGATATTGTGTAAGTATGAAAGCTAAGCCAATAGTTGTGTTTTAATTAACCCTCATCACACAAAGAGCTTGTAGAGTTTAAAATTATATATTTTACACAAGGAAATATTTTGTATGTTTACAAGTTAGGCATTTTGCATAATTCTTTTTCCAAAGCTTGGACAAGATAGTAATTTATGTATCTGTGTGCACAGCAAAATGATGGAAATCAAAATTTTTATCATAAATAGTATAAAACAAAGTCGACTCTGCCGTTTGTATACTTAGATCTTTGAAACTATGAAATTAATTTTGATTTGTTTTTCATCAATAGACAGAATGATTCAAGAGGAAGGTTTATATGTATAATCCATGCATATTATATATCATATAATTCTTCTGTTGTGTATGTGACTGAACACCTCTTAAACAGTTGGATCGATTTTGATGAAATTTTGTGTGTGATTAAGTTGGTTAGAGAAAGGTTTAGATTTACAATTGGACCATGTGAAGTTGCGGCGGGTTGCTAGTTTTTATCATAAATATGTTAGTGTCGATGAATATAGTATTCAGCAATAATACAAATAAATACTCAAATCTAAATTTTTAAGTAATTTTTTGTTTAAAAATTAGTTTCTTTTTGGCAGATTATATAATGAATTAGGTAATGGATCGTTTGGTGTAGTGAAACGAGGAGAATGGAGAGTATCTGACGTAACAAACCAGTTGGTGCCTGTAGCAGTAAAGGTACTTAAAGCTGATGCCTTTTCACAACCTGGAATCTATGATGACTTTAGAAGAGAAGTAGAAGCAATGCATAGCTTAAAACATTCTAATTTAATAAAATTACATGGAGTGGTTTTCCATCCATTAATGATGGTGTGTGAATTGGCAAATATGGGTGCTTTATTAGATTATATTAGAGCACAAAATTGCAAAGTCTCATTAAATTACATATCCAAATGGTCTGGACAAGTTGCAGCTGGAATGGCATATTTGGAAAAATGCAGATTTTTACACAGGGATTTGGCTTGCAGAAATATTCTTTTATCCAGTTTAGACCTGGTGAGTACTTATTATCTTTTGCTTATAATAATAAATATAAACTTTCCGTTGTTTTTCTTCTTTACAAAGGCTTGAAATGTTAAATAAAAATAAAAAAAAAACTATTTTAATAAAGTCCACTACAGCATGTATATGATTCCTGACTAATGCTCACTATAGTAACATTGTTACTATTAGGAGTTGGTCAAATATGTAAGCTTATTTTTAAGCTTATTATTTCTTTTTCATATATATTACCACACATATGAAATAGAAACAATATACATAATAAATTGTGATAAATTATTGATTATGTTTTATTTAATCCACTGTAATATAATGATCACAACATATTACAATGGTGCTGTTATAATATTATGTTGTGTGCTTACTTTTTTATGAACTTCTGACTATTATTTCATTAGCACCACATTCAAAGCAATTCATTTCTTTAATTGTATATTATATTATTGTATTTTATGTTATATCACTTCATTTAACCATATAGAATTCATTTTAGTAATAACCTTATCATTTAAAGAATGATACCCAATGGATCAATTAGCTAAAGTGGCAATAGGGTGACAACCAATGGGTAAGAAAGGGTCTCGAGTGGCAGGCCTTACTAATAAGCCAAGTGTAGGGCATTCTTTGACTAGCTAGAGTAACAATGTGGTAAGACATACAGATTGGATAGGTGGCTCAGGACCGTGCTTTGTGGCATTCCTTAGGGTTGGTCTATTTTCTGCAGTACATTTTTGATAGGTTGTAATGATGATGATGAATTAGCAAATACAAATCTAGACTAAGGGAAGGATATCTCAATAGCTTATTTAATGTTGTTCTGAAATGGTAAGAATAATACTATAACTTTTATTGATTTAGGTAAAAATTGGTGACTTTGGACTTATGAGAGCATTACCGGATGCAGACGATTGTTATGTGATGAGTGAAAGGCGAAGAGTTCCATTCCCTTGGTGTGCTCCAGAATCGTTACGTTCACGACAGTTCTCCCATGCCTCTGATGTATGGATGTTTGCAGTTGCTCTTTGGGAGATGTATTCCTTTGGTGAAGAGCCATGGATGGGTAAGTGTTTATATAATTAAATCTATTAAAAATTATTATTACAAACGTTTTATTATTGTTATTTTTTAAACTTATGTTCAAATATATAAGCAATGATATACCGTTATTGCAGTTTTTGAAAATACGAGTAAATAAGGCTTCTACTTTTATTTGAAATTATCTCAAATTGAATCTACGCGTACGTGCGCTCCTTTGTATGTGATTCAATTCACAACGTTTTTGCCGACCAATCGACCCTTACGAATGTGTGCGTGCGTAGTAAAATAGTAGGCGTTAGATATTTATGAATGATAATCAGTTAAAATAATACATTGCAAAATAACCCTGTATACTCAAGAGCTTATATAGTTTGCATAGACTATGCCACTCAAATATAAAGGAAAGACATGACTCTAGATCTAAATAGATTTTTAGGTACAGCAACAAATAAACATTTCTTATGTTTTCAACTGCTGTTCAATTTGTTAGGTTTAAATGGTTCGGAGATCCTCCGTCTAATAATGAGGGAGGGTCAACGATTGTCAGCGCCAGCGGCTTGCCCACCTGACGTGTACATGCTGATGATGCAGTGCTGGGATCTCAATCCTAAAGAAAGGCCCACCTTCGCCGGTATTCAGCGGTATATGGAGACTAACAAATTTGAAACTGCTATTGCCGCATTGAGGTAGGTACATGTAATTATGTGTTTACCTTGGTTAAGGATTAGTAGAGATAGTGTGGGTTATTTATATAATTGGTCTCTTATTATCAACTTTTAGTCACTTCATTGCAAGTTCAAGTATATTCTAAAGTTTTAAGACTTGCTGAAATTGCATGTCTTATGGTTTATATAGAATAGAATAGAATCTTTTTTATTCAATATAGATTACAATACATAATACTTACTGAAAGTCATTTATTACTTTTACCACTGGTTCACAAAAAAAAACTTCTGTCCTGGGAAGAACCAGCAAGAAACCCAGTGGGACTTTTTTTTTTAAAAGCACTGTTTACAAATATTATTTTATACAATTGTAATGAAAACATTTAGAAACAGCATGGTAGCGATCACCTCATTCCCTGGGGTTATTATCAGTTGTGTACTCTTTAATAGTATAACAACCCTTACTAGACAATTTTTGCTTAATAAGTAATTTAAACCTTTTGATAGAAAAGGTCTGCATATTTTCTGGGACTTTGTTGTAGAAGCGTATACGTTGATCCATGAAGGAGTTACTGACTCTGGAGTCGAGTATGTAGCATGTAACATATTTCATTTGTTTTTGATGCCAAATTTGGTTTGAAAAACTCCAAAAAGCTATATGCAGAAGCCAAAAAAGTTTTCCTGACATTCTTAAGAGGTATTGATAACTGTATCATTCAACAGAGATGGGGTTTTTAGATGACGTTAAGTTTGACATTGAAAATTCTTTTTTTTTCTTAAATATATGTTTTAATCTACTTCATTAATGGTTTTATTGCATAAGTTTTGGAAAAGTTGTTTGCGTAAGTTCTAGAAATCTAACTTCATCCTACCAATTACACATAATTTTTTTAATTTTAACATAGGTACTTAAAATTTACAAATACATCTTTGTTACTATGGCCAATGTTTATTTTATTTTATTTTAGCTACCATAAACAGGGTCAGATGACAGTAGAGGCAGGTGATGCGATTATTTTAATTGACAAGAGACCAGAACTGCATTGGTGGAAGGGTCAGAATCAGCGAACACTAGAAGTGGGACTTTTTCCTAGGTGAGGTTTTATTGGTTTTTTTGTAACTAAAGTAGGTGTCAGGGTAAGAATCAGCAAACCCTTGAAGTTTGACTTTTACCAAGAATATGTTGCATTTAATCAAGTTCAAAGTATTAGTAGAAAATAGCAGTTCATTGTTATGAGAATAAGGTATGTATTAATTCAATGCAGTTAAAGTCAAGACAATTAAAACAAATTAATTTGCTGCATTATTTGGGACCATCTCTCAACCCACTTGGCTACGAGGCGAGGTTAAGGCCAGGTTAGACAAAATATCCGACTCGCGAGATTTGATACTTCTTGAAATAGTATATGCTCGCAAAAAAAATATGAATTAGATTCTTTATCACCTACATTTTTATTAAAGTAGTAAAGTTTTTAGTAAAGTCATTTTAGTAAACATTGTGAGGAAACCTGCATGTCTGAGAAATAAGAAAAAAAATATTTCGAAGACATTTGTAGTTCGCCAACACGCATTGGTGCAGCACGGCGGACATTTCCTTGCCCTACAACCCTCTCAGAAATGAGAGCAGGCCTGTGCCCAGCAGTGGGACGTAAATAGCTGCAACTTTACTTTTACTTTACTAAATAGTAAAGGTCGACTACAGGCTATAGCAGAAGTAAAACAGTAAACAAAAACTAGAATGCCCTTAACGCTACTCTGTGTTAATTTTTCTAAGATTTCCCATGGTTACTTCTTACGACATCCATGACAAGCCACTTTGTTCAAGTGAGGTTATGGATTCTCTAAAGTTTAAGTGGCCGGCCACAAAGTCGATTCATGGTATACCATGTTACTTTGTGACCGGCCTTCTAATAAAATTTAAAATTTGTATTATAAATTAAAAATCAAATATTGAGGTCATATTTATTATTTTTTTCTAGTACACTAGTAAACATCGGAAAAAGCAAAAATGCACAGTCAACGAAAAAGGCCCAAACTAGCTCTCCAATGAAAAAAGGTGAGTTATTTTCATTGCTTTTATTGAATTTTTCAAACCTGTTCTTTTCTTTTTCTTTTTTTTAAAAAAACGTTACCTCCACACTAGGATTTTCTCCTGTAACGTGGTTTACATACATAAATTTCACATGGACAAACATCCAGACCTGGAACAATTATTTGTAGGCCATGCAAATACTTGTTCCGTGCGGGATTCAAACCCGCAACCCTTAGCGTTGTGACTTATTGCTAAGCCACTGCGCCACGGAGTCGTCAAACCTGTGCATGTCTGGGGGATAATATATTTTCGAGGAAATGAGAACACGCATTGGAACATCTTTCTCCTTAACCTTTTCAGAAATTAGAGGAGGCCTGCAGCACAGCGGCAGAGAAATTAATTTATTTATTTATTTAATAGTTTAGGTACATAGATACTTTGATAGGAAAATGGTAAAAAGAACACATATACAAAAGCACTGTTTAAACATAAGAACATGGATACCGTTTTAGCATCACAAATCTTAGACGGAAGTGAAATCCACAATCGTACTGCGTTAACAGAAAAAGAATGAGAATAGAGTTGGTTCTTGAAAGATGATAATTTGATCTAAATTATACTTTTGGAGAAGGAACAAAAGTAATTGAAAAATTTATGAAAAAAATAAAACCTTTTTTTTAGATATGGTAAAATTTTGAAAAGGAGACAAAGGATTTGAGAAATGTTATGTTTTCTACCTCTATATGTATTGCTTGCTTCTTAAATATTTTAGTATGGAAAGCAAATTTTAAACAATTCTAATAAAAGATAAACATAAACAAATACCACATAATGCTTTAACAAGACAAATAAATGTATTTACGTAACGCGTTTTGCGTTGTTTCATTTAATTCATGTTACTCGGTCTTAGCACGAATATTTCTTAAAGACTGATTTTGTTGGCAGTTGAGATGAATATTAGGTACATATAATATAAATCTCTATATATAAAATCAATTTCTGTCCTTTAGTAACTCGAAACTGGCTCGACCGAGTCTGATGAAATTTTTTGTGTGCATTTGAGTGGGTCTCCGGATAGCTTGGATTCAATTGGACCCGGTAGGTGACTTTGGTGTCGAGAAGTCACCAGCTATCTGACCGGGTCCAACTATAGTCGAGAACAATCTGGGTGATCCCATGTTATGTACCACATAAAAATGTCATCAAAATTGGAACTCTAATATTTCCTATCGTACTTCCCGTCCTTTCTTGTATCTATCATACTTATCCTCAACTGTTATCATCTTGTGTTTTTATTTCACGCTTCACAACGTGAGGGAGTGTTCTACTCTCGATATGTGGCCATACCTCAACTTTGCTATATAAAATCGTTCTTATACTTTTAGCTAAACATCAAATCCATATTGTTATTAACGTTACAATAACTACAGACATTGAAATCACGAAATCACCCGAGCGAAGCCGGGGCGGATCCCTTGTTGTAAATAATATTGTAGCGTCATCTGTATCTATATCGAAATAATTGCAATTTATTGAGTTGAGAGGGTTATTTGCATGCTGTTAATACCTGAATAATCATTTGCTGCTGTGATGTGCTTTTGATGCCTACATGGGATAAGTACTTGTAAGGACCACAGTTTTTTTTATTCTATGTAGTAAATTAATGCTGAGACTGTAACGTAAATGGGTGGACTCAAACGCGGAAGGGTCACGATCTATAAAATAATAATTAAAGTTGAATTTTGACTTTAGGTCAACTCAATATTCCAAAGAATTTGCGAAGGACTTGATTAATATAGTTCTTTGAAATCTGCACCGATAGTACTCTTTTCAGTATTCTAGTGAACAAAAATGTTATTTATAAATATAAGCAAATGGGATACGGCAAATAAAGATTGCGTAAGAACTTCCTAAGGAGGCGGAGTTATAGCCGAAATAAGATTTTTTTATTTTTTGACATTTTTTTCTCACTAGGAGTGTAATGAGAATTGTTTACCCCTATTCACTCATGACCCCCATGACATCCTCTACATGATAGGCTTTTCAAACTGACTATGCCTAAAGTTCGAGCCAACTCCCAATTTTTTGGTTTTTTGCCATTTTCACCCCCTAGGAGTGTAATGAGAACTTTTGCCCCTATTCTACCATGACCCCCATGACATACTCTACATGATAGGCTATTCAAACGGACTATGCCTAAAGTTCGAGTCACCCCCCATTTTTTTGGTTTTTGGCCATTTTGACCCCCTAGGAGTGTAATGAGAACTTTTTACCCCTATTCAACCATGACCCCCATGACATCCTCTACACGATAGGCTATTCAAACTGACTAGACTTATAGTTCGAGCCACCCCCAACTCATTTCTAGTCTTTACTTCCAATTATAGTGGGATGCGGCATGTAAAGACTGTGTAAGAACCTCCGAAGGAGGTGGAGTTATAGCCGAAATAAGAATTTTTTTTTTGGTTTTTGGCCATTTTGACCGCCTAGGAATGTAATGAGAACTTTTTACCGCTATTTAACCATGCCCCCATGACATCCCCTAATTGATAGGCTATTCAAACTGATTAGGCCTAAAGTTCGAGCCACCCGCCAACTCATTTCTAATGCCTTTACTTCCAACTAGTGGGATGCGGGAAGCAAAGACTGTGTAAGAACCTCCGTAGGAGGTGGAGTTATAGCCGAAATAAGAATTTTAATTTTTTTAGTTTTTGGCCATTTTGACCCCCAGGAGTGTAATGAGAACTTTTTGCCCCTATCAACCATGACCGTCATGACATCCTCTACATCTACATGATAAGCTATTCAAACTAGGCCTAAAGTTCTAGTCCCCCCCCCCCCCCCCTCTCCCATACTCATTTCTAAAGTCTTTACTTCCAATTACTTCCAAAATAAAAGTTTATATTTTAATTTATCCCGCATATTCTTATACCCAGTCAAAACGATTAATTAAATATTTTTAATGCATACAATCGGTTAATAATTATGCAAGTACTGTAGTTGGTTGTATTGTACGTCGACTAAATATGGTCTGATTACTGCGTCGTTACATATTGTGGTATACACGATACGTATTACGATACACTCGTCACGTTACGATTCATTTTCGAGTGATTTTACTAATGGATGCCTGAGTAATATAACGGGTTGAAACAACGCGTTCATCATTATCATCAATTAATATGTGGTACAGTAATTATGTAGTGTACCACATATTAATCGATGATAGTGTAGTAATTTTTTGTCGAATGTCGTACCCTTAGGCACGCTTAAGCGTACATTCGTTCAGAATTCCGAAATCCTAACTGGTCGGCCACATACATTCTGAATCCCGTTTTCCCCCCAAAATTACGAACGGAAAATTATTGTACGTGTGTGACGGGTCCTTGATTTTATATGGAAGTGCTGCGTTCGGAATCGAATCGGAATTCCGTATGTATGTGGCCGACCTTACTTCGTACTCGACGAATATGCATGCAGTGGAAAGCCTTTTATCGTAGGAAACCCACGCCTTAAGTTGATATTAATTGTAGTCACGGCGGCGTGCAACGATTCAAAGTTAATCTATACAAATTAATAATGTCAAAATAACGACTTTTTACTAAATGCTTATAAAAGTATATTCGGCAGTTAAAAGAAAAAAAAAACAATTTTTAATTGTTTTTGACTGTCTGTCTATCCGTCTGTCTGTTTGTCTGTCTCTGTCTGTTTGTTCCGGATAATCTTCAAAATGGCTGAACCGATTTTGACGGGACTTTCACTGACAAATAGCTGATGTTACAAGGAGTAACTAAGGCTACTTTTATGTTAGAAAAAAATTAAGGTTCCGCGCAAAAAAAAAAAACTCATGAAATTCAATTGTGATAAATTCCACGCGGACATAGTAGCGGAGAACAGCTAGTCTAATGAATATAATTTAGACTTGCTCAAAGCTCTCATTAATGAATGCCATAATCTGCCACCGGTATTGAAAGATCTCTTAGATTTTGCCGTTGTTAATGAACATTGGTGTCGGCTTCAATGAGACAATCAGAGCCCCGCGGCGGAAGTACATAACTTTATTATTTATATATTGCGTATATCTCGTTAGTACAGTACAATTTATTGAAAGTCTATAAAAACCTTAAGGGCCTACACATGTCGGCAGCGGCAGCAGACATTAATATTTTTTAACGGCTTGTGTCTTTTGTTTGATTATATTCGCCTCTATTTATGAAAACGTTGAATGCGATTTTATTAGAGGCTTTAGCATTTTGTGCGTAATTACTTGGTTTTCTTCTCACGTCTCACACGTCTGTTGCCCAGGGCCCAGGGGGTAGAAAGAGCTACGGACTTTTTACTACCATTTTGTACAGTCCTGACACACCTCTCTCGCTTCTTTTTTATTAATAAAAACGTTACTCAGACCGTATACAAAGAAGAGTTATTTGTAGGCCATACATATATTTGTTCCGTGCGGGATTTGAAACCGCAGTCCTCAGCGCAGCATCTCAATGCTGACCTACAGAGCCAGGAAACCGTTCTTTCATATCCATTGTCCATACATCAAATATACAACTTAAACATTCAAACGTACAATTTTTCATATGTATCGATCACATTGCTTGGGTTTATTTTATATCTCAAAGACACTAATATGTTGCGTTTAATAGTGCTTAGCGTTGTAAGTTAACACTGGACCTTGACAATCGCTAATCTTTATGTATGCGGAAACTTTATCACCGGCGTGTCTAATTCAATTATGCAATATATGTAAGGAAAACTTCACCCGTCTTATTGCGAAACGAAGTTTGTTATTAGTCTCAGGTTTATTTAAGAGAAAATGCCAGTGTAAAATATGCAAACTACAATGTAAGAACCCTCCGGCACCAAAGAAATTTGTAATTGCTATTTTTAGTGCTGATTTATCACGTGATGTGCGGTGAAGGAAAACAACGTGAGGAAACCTGCATGTCTGAGAAAGAAAAGAAATATTTCGAAGACGTTTGAAGTCCGCCAACAAGTATTGGGGCAGCGCGGCGGACACTTCCTCGCCCTGAAACCCTCTCAGAAGTGAGAGGAGGCCTGTGCCCAGCTGTGCAGCATATATAGGCTGTAACTTTAACTTATAATATCAGAAGAATGGAATATGATGCAATATAGAATTTGACAGCAAATGTCAAATTTTACGAACACTGGCGCCGCGGCTAGATACGTCTTTAATGATAAAAATACATATTTAAAGCCAAGACTACCAATAATCCACGTCTTTTAATATACCTTGATACCCACCTGGATACCTTGAAAATGACTCATAGTTTTGGGGGCTTGGCTTAGCCCTTTGTCGGTGAAGCTCACGAACAACTGAGGAAGGAGTGTCAAAATGAAAGTGATGCAATTACTTCATATACGTAAATTATGAGATAGCTATACCGAGCACACGCTCGGAAATAAACTAAATAAGCGCCAAACATTATTAACAAAACTACGTTATGTATTAAAAATGGCCTATAGGTACTAATGCATTAAAAAAAATCCATTAACTTTTCGGAGAAATATCGTTATGGCATGGAATCATCATCATCATCATCATTACAGCCCTTCACAAGTCCACTGCTGAACATAGGCCTCCCCCAAAGAATGCCACAAAGCACGGTCCTGAGCCACCTGCATCCGTCGACTTCCTGCATGTCTTACCAGGTCGTCACTCCATCTTGTGGGGGGACGCCCTACACTTCGGCTACCGGTACGAGGCTGCCAAGTCAAGTCAAGTGCCAAAAAGTCGAGAACCTTTATTCCCCATCGGTTGTCGGTTCTTCGAGCTATATGGCCGGCCCACTGCCACTTCAGCTTACTAATCCGTTGGGCTATGTCGGTTACTCTGATTCTACTGCGGATATCTTTATTCCTAAGTTTATCACGCAGAGAAACTCCGAGCATAGCCCTCTCCATAGCTCGCTGAGCGACCTTGAGCTTCCTCATACGGCCAGCAGTGAAGGACCACGTCTCAGTTCCGTAAGTCATCACTGGCAACACGCACTGGTTGTACAATTTCGTTTTAAGGTTTTGAGGTATGTCTGACGAGAAGATGTGTCGTAGCTTCCCGAACGCTGCCCAACCGACTTGAATCCGTCGATTGACCTCTCGGTCGAAGTTGGACTTACCTAGTCGGACTATTTGTCCCAGGTAAACATAATCGTCAACAACTTCGAGCTTAGTGCTCCCAACAACTAGTTGTTGTTGGCATGGAAAAATTTAATTAATTACAGCCTACTTTTACAATATTTTTCTATCGAGAAAATTACATCATGTTATTTATACTAATATTATAAAGAAGTAAAGTTTGTGAGTTTGTTTGTAGTAAGTAATATCTGGAACTTCTAAACCGATTTAAAAAATTCTTTCACCAGTAAAAACCTACATTATTCTTGAGTGACACAGGCTATATTTGATTGTGATTAATAATATTTTTTAAAGTGAAATAACAATTTATCAATCGATTCTGAAAATAAATTCTAGATACTCAGTACTAAGAAACACACAAGATAATTTCATCACAAGTTAAAATGTTTGACGCCCAGCAAAGTGGGCAAGGGTCAGCTAGTCGTTTTTAAAATTCAAATTCAAATGATTTGCTAGTAAATAGGTACAAAAACGTTTTGTTTTGGTGTTATCATAATGTGTAGAGAAAAACCTATTTAACTGTTTTCAACAGCATGCAAATATCTTAAAAGTTTTTTTTTAAATACGAGGGTGGATTGAAAAGTACTCGGCCTAACCATGAAAATAAACACATACTAAATCAGTTATATTTTTATTTTTCTACATAATCACCATCAAGTTCAATACACTTTTGCCACCTCCCCTTCCAAGCATTTAGACCGTTGAAAAAAAATGATTCTTCCTTAGAGTCAAAATATGCGCCTACAGCTGCTTTGACCTCGTCGTTTGTCGAAAATCTTTGACCTCCCAAGTGCTTTTTTAGGTTAGGGAACAGAAAGAAGTCTGATGGTGCCAGATCAGGTGAATACGGCGGATGCGGTAACAGTTCAAAGCCACAGTTGTGAATTTCAGCCATTGACTGTACTGACGTGTGAACACGGGCGTTATCTTGATGAAACAGAACTTTTCTTCTGAGCATTCCTCGACGTTTTTCTTTTATTTCCTCTCGTAAACGACGTAGTAAGGTGCAGTAGTAATCAGAGTTTATAGTCTGACCCCTTTCAAGATAATCAATCATAATCACACCTTTCGAGTCCCAGAATACTGAAGCCATCACCTTATTTGCCGACAAAATCGACTTAGCCTTTTTAGGGGGTGGTGAACCAGGTCTTCTCCACTGTTTTGATTGTTGTTTTGTTTCCGGTGTACAGTAATGAACCCATGTTTCGTCTATAGTAACAAAACGATTCAAAAAATCATCTGCATCGGCTTCAAATAACTCCAAACAGTCGCGTGAAATAGTCAATCGCGTCCTTTTTTGTTCAACTGAAAGCAGTCGCGGAACCCACCTCGCAGACACCTTGTGGAAACCCAACTCGTTGACAATGATGTTTTGAGTTCGTTCATAAGAGATGCCTATAATCTCGGCTATCTCTCTAATTTTTAATCTGCGGTCTTCCATTATTAAATCAAGTACTTTTTTAATATTTTCGTCAGTAGTTGACGTCGAAGGCCTTCCAGAGCGGGGTTCATCTTTCACACTCTCTCTACCACGCTTAAATTCTGCTATCCATTTTTTGACGGATGAATATGACAGAGCACAATCGCCTAATGTACTGACCATGTCATCATGGATGGCTTTTGATGATAGCCCCTTCTTATGGAGGTACTTAATGACGGCACGCTGCTCGATTTGCTCCATTCGCGGAAATTATGTCCGATTACTTTGTTAATAAATTTATAAAATCACAACTAATTATCGCACACGTTTCGAACTTCACACAATGAACTAGTCTGAACTGAACTAAATAATGTGGGTAGATTTGATTTTTAGAATTGAATGGATCTGTGTTAGGCCGAGTACTTTTCAATCCACCCTCGTATAATTGTTTACTAAATTTATTCTATCCAATATTTTATGCAATTCAAGGTCATATAGTCAAAAATTATATACCAAAAATGGTTCGTAATCTATAAAACTTAAAGAAATATGTGGAATAGAAAAACCGCCTGAGGTATCACCATAATAAGATTACATGCGTTTAAACAAATTGTGGGAAGGGTAATACAGCGTTTACGATTATTCCAAAGTATTGTACCTACGCTGCACCTGTAAACTTGTATATTTATAATAGTAATAATATTCTTCGAAGAACACACCTTTGTAAGTTTTGTTTCAATTGGTATCATTGATAACATAGGTCTAAGAATTATTCATGCAGCAGGAAGTCTCGTAACTATACAAAAAATATTAAATTTAATTTAATACATTATTCTGCTGTTGTAGCCACTAAAGCAATAAAATTAATTTAGGATGTACGATTGCTATATTTTTTTTATTTATAAAGTAATAGAACAAGTTACACAAGACATAAAGCGCTTATTAAAAACATTCATGTATAAAAATATTAAAATTGACCGTGTAGTATTGTGTTGTAATAGGCGACCAAACGAAACAAATCAGGAGATGGGCTTATAACGACAAAAAATAAAAAAACAGCGGTTGCCAATCTGCTTGCCAAGCGTGCCAACTATGGCATACTTTTGTGAGACTCTAAGGGGGAGGCCTGTGTTCAGCAGTATGTAAAAACTAAGAGCTAGTAAATGAGTTTTATCAATTTCATTAATACGTAAATAATAGGACGTTGAATAAATTAAAATTGTGCTTTTAATTGTTTAATGTTTACTTAATTACGTTACTATAGTATGTGCCAAATCGATTGAGAAAAACGGACAATGACCTTTCGGTCGTTTAACCAGGGGTTACAAACCTTCAATATATAGGCACATTTTATATGTAGTACTTTCTTTATTTATAATGATTTTTTTATAATGATTGATATAATATATATTTATTAACTATTATTAAAAAGTTATGTGAAAGATCGCTGTAGAAGAAAAATCATCTATTGTTATAAAGTACTTTATTCATTTAACAACAAAAAACATTAATTTATAACACATATAAAGATTCGAGTGATAACGACACCGAATAAGTACGTACTTATGCAAAAGATAAAACTTTATTTTTAATATTATATAAGAACTTTATTTTTATTCGGTGCAATCATCACTCGTATCTTCACTTGATGAACTATCTGTAACATTAATTATAAAGCGATCTGCAGTTTGGTCAATTCTATCATCCATGCCACGCATTTTTTGTTCAACCTTAAGGACATGCTGAACACAGTTTTTCCATTTATCTGGCGTGATTTGAGTTAAACCATCTTTAAGTAAATTTTTAACATCTTTTAACTTGAAAGTTGTATTTTTTCGTGCAACGTACCCTTTCACATCTGCCCATACAAGTTCAATGGGGTTAAGCTCACAGTGATAAGGAGGTAACCTTACCACTGTGATGCTTTTTTCTTTTGCCATCTCGTCGGTGACGTAACTTCGATAGTTATCTTTAACTGCCTTTATTTTTTCCATTAAGTGGGTCTTTGTGTCCGAGGGCACGTATGCGATCTGTTTAGATTCTAGCCATTCCTGCATATTTTGTTTCCGCCAAGACATTGTTGGGGTTTTTTCTAAACGTCTGGAGTGGTAACTAGCGTTATCCATAACTATGACATCGCCGCTTTGCAGTTTTTCTATTACTTTTCTAAACCAGTCCTCGAAATGGAGAGCGTCCATACTCTCATGGTAGTCACCAGTAGATGATGATTCAAATACCCAATCACATCCCTCCAAAAAGCCATTTTCATTGCCAACGTGTACAACTATTAATCGCTTTCCTTTACCCGAAGGGGCTTTCGCGCCAGTAGAGTAGCCTTCTAACCGTGATTGACGAGAAGATTCAATTGTGGTGTCTTCCCATACCTTTCCCATAGTATGACCTGCGTTAATCCATGTTTCGTCAAGGTAAAAAATGTTACGTCTCTCGTTTCTTAATATTTGTATTTCTCTCAAATATCTGGTACGCCACAGAACTATCTCTGGGCGATCTATTAGACCACTTTTTCTGTTTCTCTTTATATATTTGAATTTTAAATGGCGCAACACACGTCGCAGGGAAGTTTTGCTCAAGTTTGGCAACTGGTCATCTTGATTTATACTGAGCAAAATTTTGTCTAAAGTCGGTAATTCTCCTGCAAGAAAGAACTGATGCACTTTCGCTCTTATAGCCGATTTATCAAAATCGTCCAACTTGTCAATTACAGACTTTTTTCTTTTATTAATTATTCCCTTTTCTGGTATTTTATGGGAATCTCTATACACGCTTAATACGCGATATATAGTGCTCTTGCTGACTCCTGAGATCTCCGAAACCTTTTCTACCATATTAACGTTTGAAGGATACACGTCTTCGGGCCAGGTGTTTTTGACATATTTGTATACATTAATGATAATCTCTTGTTCCCCGACCGACAAAGTGGTAGGTTTTCTCTTTTTTACTGGTGACGTTAAAGGTGCTCCAGAAGATGGGCCTGTAAATAAATGACAAAAATATACTACCATAGTACTACATCACATAAATACATATTGTTTTAGAAAATAAATACCACATGGTCACATAAAAAGAGCGCTTTAAGAAATAGAAAGGCTACGTCGTCGCATTTGTACCTATTTGTACGTACCTGCTACGTTTATTATGGGTCGGCGACGTCTCTTTCCACTTGATGTTGAAGGACCGGGTCCTTCACCAAATTCTCCTGAACTCATGTCGATTTAGTAACGACCGTCACAGTAAAACTAATATAACAGATTCAAAAAACAAAAACTTAACGATATAACAAATTTAACAGTAAAAACTCAACTAAAACAATGCAATGAATGCTATGAATTACCCGAGACGTACACACGCAAGCGCTATCCGAACACGAATGAAAACAAAATGGCGGACCGGCCCAAAAAAGGTGACGCATCTCTGGCTGCCATTGTCACGTTTCTTTTAGAACGAACTGACGTAACGCGCGTTTTGTTTATTTTAAAGGGATGAATTTGCAAAAGCTCAATATGGTGATTATATTGCTTCAAATATTTTTTTAATATGAAACTGTTATTAAATGAATTGCTGCGTTACTTACCATAAATTGAAATATAAAATATAACACATTTTTCGCGATGTACCGTAAGATTTTACTATGTTTATAGGAACCACAGACAATATTATTTAAGAAACAAAAAAACAAAACATATGTGCTGACCTAGAAGTGGGAATAATATCAATATTTAAATATTGTTATCACATCTAAATTGAGATTTTGTAAGTTACGCCTTTTGACACTCGGCTCATATCTGAGGTCATTGTCCGTTTTTCTCAATCGATATGGCACATACTATAGCTACCCGCACCGGCTTCGCACGGGTTAATTCTGGATCTCGACAACAGCGCCACCTACCGTGTCCAATTGAAATGTGTTTAAACCATCCAGGGACCCACTCAAAATACACAAAAAAAATGATTAAAATCGGTCCATCAGCAGATTTTTTTATAAATAGATTTTATAAAATAACCAAAGGTGTAACTGACGAACTAATTTCGGCTAAGTTGACTTCAAATAATTACAAATCTTCACGTGCGGTATACCTAACGTGAGATTATTCTTCCCGCTTTTGAGCTATTAGTCTCGCTGTTTTCAAATAACGTAGAAATGTCCCACTTTAACAAACAAAAACGGTGTAGTATTGGCCCGTAACCTAATAGTGGGTCCGCACCACGCGTAGCAGTTTTGCCAGCGTGGCTTACCCAAAAGTTACGTAAACATGTCTGAAATATCACATTTCTAATTAATAAACTAATTTCGGTTGGGTGGGAGTCGAAGTAGTAGGTATTGAAATACATGAAAAGTAATAAATCTCAAGTATAGGAATATTCGTAAAATACATTTTGTCTGCCTGGCAGTAACGCACCAGTCGAAAGAGTGTTTTCTGACATTAATAAAATATCGACTAGTGAAAAAACACAATTAGGCATCGCATGCAGTGTTAAAAGCCATTTTTTTTGACAACTCCGTTTACATTGCGAGTCTTTCATTGTTGACCTATGAGGAAGGCCAAGGTCACGTGGCGAGCTATAAACAGGGACAGGCAAATGCACAACGAGGATATCCGCAACATAATTAATAAGAGTAACTTCAATAGAAGTGACAATGGGCCGATAATTTAGCTCAAAGAACCGACAACTGACGAAGCAGAAAGGTTCTCGAGTGGTAGGTTCTTACTGGCAAGCGTAGGGTTGGGCGATTTTCTCCTCGATTCGATCTTCTGTTGTTTTCTCAAACACCCATAGAACAATTTGGAGCAGTGGATATTCTTACACGGTATGATCAACAATAACGCTCTAACGAATTTGTCACTATTGCCTATGTTATATATAATCGTTGGAGGCGACAGAAGGAAACAAACCAAGAGATGGGCAGCAGCGTCTTCTTGATAACAATTCAAAATATTAAAAAACTGCGGCTGTTAACCCGCCTGTTAAGCGTGGCAACTGTGGCAAAACCTCACAATGTGGCAATCTTTAGTGGAGGTCTATGTTTAGCAGTTCACTTTTGATGAGCTGTAATAAATTAATTAATGAAAGCCATCAAACAGCCCACGGACTCATAGATCCCGGTCTTTGTATAAATATAAAAATATTGCATACCTTAAGCGAAAGCGCAAGGTAATGTTCTATTATCGCCTAAAAATTAAAATTCCAACATTTTATCGAATAAAATCGTATCTAGCAATCATATTATACATATAAATGATATAAAAAGCACATTGTTAGAAAGATAAATGATTGTTGAACTTAAAATAAATTTTTTAAATCGATTAATTGCAATTTTTAAATAAAAAAAAGGGTTTTAGTGGCTTATGGTATGGATTTATCATGTCCCTGTGGCTTGTAAACACAATAACTTTTGAAAATATCAATTGTTTAACTCAATCTATTTTTTAATCTCTTCATCTATCATGTGGGAAGCCACTGAATGTAAATGGCAGTGTAATTTTGTTTTGTTTAGCTATAATTAACTTTTTTCGGCTCCAAAATGGCGAAATTTTCGTTGATTTGGTTGCCTCGTATATAAATTGTTTCTGTAAATGGGGATCTACAGCCACAGAGTAGTTTAGTTCACAGAGTACCTTTGTATTAAGTTTAGTTCGGCTCACAGAGTACATTATAAATTATATATAGGGAATAGAGTCATCACTTAGAATCGTAGCATTAGCGCCACCTATCGATATACGACGTCCCTACAGCTCAGCGACGACGTAGAATGCTCTATATTACAATATTTATTATTTATTTTCAAAGTAATTTCCAAAAGTCAAACCATTTTAATATTGATTTGGCTTTTGGAAATTACTTTGTATACAATATAATTTAGGCAAATAAAACAACTGTTTAGTGGTTGGATGTTTTTTTATAATGCTTCCTTTTATTATAAAAGTACACAACAACTTCTCTCAAAAGAAGCCACAATCCAGGTCAACAGAGCACAAATAGTTAGGCAAATCAGGGTCCAGAGTTTCATGTGTAAGTCCAACGAAAAAGGCGAAGTCTTCGGAGTCCGGGGATCAAGCAAAGTTGTTAAAGTCTTAAAACACAAACAGAGGACATTCACAAACCACGAAAGGAAATGTAATGGCAAACAGACAAATTAAATTACGTTAAATGAAGTTACTAGTTTTACACTCACATAAACTACTAGTTTTAGTTTCTTTTGTTTATAATATTGTATGTAAATAATAAAATTAAATATACATGACATTTGTAACATTGACAGACTGAAATGACCATAGATCTCTCCCTTTGGCTCTTGCCATAGATAAACGGAGAAAATAATTTGCAACTGCGAAATCTTAATAATTCACTTGAATAAATGTAAAATAAATAAATTATACTTAAAATTTAATGACAAATTTGTTTTGTAACAAAATAGTAAGTTACCAAGGTTCGATTGTATTTTAAACTATTCATTAATTTGCTTGATTCTTAATTGGCCTAGCATGGCTAAATTTAAAAAAGCGACATCTACTGCAACATGGACAAACTGTCATGACATAATAATACCTCTAAGAAAAAATATAGTATGGACTGTTATGCCCATAGAAATATTAAATAGAGGAGAAGTGGCAAGGGGGCGTGTCTGTGTCCGCACGATATGATCAAAATGCTCAGGTTCCATTCAAATGGCCGTCTTTGCGTATTAGTATACTTTCAACCGTAATCGTGAAACAATATCAGAATGCCGTGTTATTCAGTGGTTTCTTGTAAAAACCGAAGCCAAAAAAAAAAACTTTGTAGATCATGGAATCACTTACCATATGTAAGAACAAGTATTTTACTATCTTTATCTTTAAAATCATGAAAAACAACAAATCGTAAAATATTTTTTCCTCTAAATGCGTTATTTTTGTTTTCAAATATCACAGCAACGGTATATTTTGTAGTAAATACATTGCTCCTTAACTACTACTTATGTATATCGCTAAGCGACTGAACAAGCAATGTAAATATGACAAAACGATACTTTATTTATGGGGATGCAACGTGTAGTACGGCCACTGTATCTTGCGATGAGTTAGTGTTGTGCTTGCGCAGATCCACTAACGTATGCTATCGACAACAATGTCGATTGGCGAATTGCTATTATAGTTTATTCTTTCAATTTGGCAACCGTATCAGCCCGGTGGGAAGACTGATGTGACATAATGGTATTTAATTATTTTGATTATTTTCACCGTTTACTACGGGTACACTGAATTCGTAACTAGCGATCATAAAGTAAGTTGCTTAAATAATTAGGTTAATCATCGGTGAAGTGTTTTGGGTTGAATTATAGTATATTATGCCTTATCTTCGTGTTAATTCCATACTTTTATGTTTTCAAAAGCTTCGATTGCGTTATTATACCTAATTGGCATGGTTCAGAATTCAGATAATATTATAATAGTGACTTTTGTTAAAAATAAGTCAACATAATTCTCCTGGCTATTTATTTGTTATACATGAGTGTGTGTTTGTTTTCATATATTTAACAATATCTTTACCAACCAGGGGTTTTTTAACAAAGGCTTGCCAGGTACATGGTGAGGTTAAGAAATTGCGATATATGTAATATATATATATGTAAATAGGATATATGTAAATGATAAATAAATTATTATCGTACATTTTCAGCCCAAAAAATGCTAATTTAAAAAAGAAATTAATTGATGCCACAGGAAGGCCACCAAACTGGTTCCTTATAAAAACTAGTACCATTTGCCAAAATACCTACTTTTTCAATACGCTATGACAATCTAAACCAACATAACCGGATTTTTTTATTATATTTGTTAGGTAGGTTAGGTACTTAATAATTTACGTTTAGTTACATATTGTTTATTTTTATTATATAATTTCCTGTGCATATTTATTTTAATATTTTCAATTTCAGTACAATTTTAGTATAAATGGAAGAGAATCGATAACTTTTCAATTTAGTCAATCACTAATGTATATGTAAAATAAATGGCTTTTGTTTTTAAAATGCACAGCACAACGATAGCGACTGATATTTTTGTGTGAGTAAGTAGTACGGTGCATGGTAAATGCACGCTGTTTCTGTAGGGATACGGTTTATAATTGATTGAGTAGTACGTTCTGATTTATAAAATGCGGGTGTGTGCGCGACTGCGTATCTATTGCTTTTACTGATCTGCAAGTGTAGTAGTAGGCGGGTGGTAGGGGCCAACTGGAGACACCGGGATCCGATACATTTTCAACTACCGGGCATATCTCCTTCTATTATTATATCTATGGTTATGCCACTGGTTCGGCTTCAGTCGCCGTCGTGAGTGGTCATTGTTTCGGTTGTTTGCAGCGGCTCAAAAAGATCGCTGTACAAATACACAATATTCGAATAACCAAATTTCTTAAATACTTTATTATAAAAATAATAAGAGATTTTTTTATTACAATATATAAAAGCTCAGAATAAATAATAGTAGTACGTACTAAAAGTAAGTAGTATAATTTTGTTTGTCATGGGTGACATTTTCATGCTTTTCGAGGGTGTCGAAACCGATAGGGTTGTCGAAATATAAATCCAAGATGGCGGCCGCAATAGGTATCAATTTTTTCATCATGGGTGTCATTTTCATGGTTTTCGAGGGTGCTGAAGCGGATAGTGCTGTCGAAATGTAAATCCAAGGTGGAGGCTGCAATAGGTATAAAATTTTTCATCATAGGTGTCATTTTCATGGTTTTCGAGGGTGTTGAAGCTGATAGTGCTGTCGAATTGTAAATCCAAGATGGCGGCTGAATTAGGTACCAATTTATTCATCATGGGTGTCATTTTCATGGTTTTCGAGGGTGTTGAAGCCGATAGTGCTGTCAAAATGTAAATCCAAGATGGCGGCTGCAAAATATATCAATTTTTTCATCTTGGGTGTCATTTTCATGGTTTTCGAGGGTGTTGAAACCGATAGTGCTGTCGAAATGTAAATCCAAGATGGCGGCTGCAATAGGTATCAATTTTTTCATCATGGGTGTCATTTTCATGGTTTTCGAGAGAGTTGAAGCCGATAGGGTTGTCGAAATGTAAATCCAAGGTGGCGGCTGCAATGGGTATCAATTTTTTCATCATGGCTGTCATTTTCATGGGTTTCGAGGGTGTTGAAGCCGATAGTGCTGTCGAAATGTAAATCCAAGATGGCGGCTGAAGTAGGTACCAATTTTTTCATCATGGGTGTCATTTTCATGGTTTTCGAGGGTGTTGAAGCCGATAGTGCTATCGAAATGTAAATCCAAGATGGCGGCTGCAATAGATATAAATTTTTTCATCATTGGTGTCATTTTCATGGTTTTCGTGGGTGCTGATGCCGATAGTGCTGTCGAAATGTAAATCCAAGGTGGCGGCTGCAATAGATATCAAGTTTTTCATCTTGGGTGTCATTTTCATGGTTTTCGAGGGTGTTGAATCCGATAGTGCTGTCGAAATGTAAATCCAAGATGGAGGCTGAAGTTGGTACCAATTTTTTCATCTCGGGTGTCATTTTCATGGTTTTCAAGTGTGTTGAAGCCGATAGTGCTGTCGAAATGTATTTAAACTACTTTAATAATTCCGTATAATCATGTTATACGTAATTTTCTTAATGCGCTTAAGGTATGCCCAATTGGATTTACCAATATATTTTAATCTATCAACCGCATTATCATTCAGATTTACCCCTAATATACTTCTTATTGACCGCATTATCCGAAAGACATAGAAGAAACAACAATTATTAATTTACAATCGTTATCACGTAGTAAATCAGCACTTAAATTGCAGTTAACCTTTTCGTTCATGTCGATGGAAATCGAAGTAGGGTTATTCGCGCACTGAAAAGTTTACAGCGAACCAATTAAATTTTTAATAACTATTGCCTCGTAGGTGGGCTCGTATTTGACATAGTTGACACACCTGGCAGACGAGTTGGCAATGGCAGTTTTTAATATACACTAAAACGGTTTAACACCTATGTAACAGGTTATT
The DNA here is from genome assembly GCA_033319125.1 of Parnassius glacialis. Lineage (NCBI taxonomy): Eukaryota > Metazoa > Arthropoda > Insecta > Lepidoptera > Papilionidae > Parnassius > Parnassius glacialis. The sequence continues at coordinate 36,741,639 of JAVANC010000016.1, forward strand.
TCTTAATATCTTGTTATAGCCCAATCACTAACATCATCGTCCCCAACGAACGGTATATCTGATGACTCGGCGGTGGTACTCCGTAAACGACGAACGATAGAGTCGACGCAGCCGTCTAGTACTCGTGCCGGCAACTCGGGCAGCAAACACTTTAACTATAACAAGCTGGTTAATGACAGGGCCGCGACACTTGAAGCTCAACGCATCGCGAGGGAGGCCAGGGATAACCATTCCAAGAGTTTGAATCAAGGTAAGATCTGGGAATAGAATAGTAAGCGACTAAATTTCAACTGGTAAGTAGTAAAGATAAATATGCTGTTACGTTCTTATTCAGTACACGACATGGTCTTTATATGTAGTGGGAGAGGTTGTGCCATATTAGCCATTCATGGTGCCTACCATGAAATAGGCGAATGCAGTACTAAGAACCTTTCAGACAAACCCTGACTTCTTGCATTTATTCTAGGTGTTTTAGATTCAGCATTTTTATGATCAGTGTTTTGTCATTATTTATAGAATAAGGGCGATAAACTAAGACAAAAGAAAACTGTGTGCTTCCACAGTACATGTGATGGTAAGTATATGCTGTAGCCGATATACAACTACATCTATCCTCGATTAAGAATCAAAATGTAGATGCATTGTCACACATGAGAACTAAGGAAGAATGCCTCGTTACCACTAAAAATTGGTATATTCTTACCATACTATACTGACCATACAAAACAGTAGAATTAAGCTGCTATTTTAACCTGGTATTCTGTAAGAGCTTGGTTCCTCTCTGGTCGAGCCGATTCATTCGTGTTTCAATAGCATGCCTCTACTACGTTAAAATATGTCATATATACAAGATAGTATAGTAGAACGAAAGTTAGGCCGCGTTCCGACGACACGCACCCGCTACGCGCACGCCACGCGCGTCTTAACCCGCGTCTAACTCGCTTTGAAATTTGTTGCATATAATTTGAGTCTCATGACAAATCAATAAATTTGAAGTTGCATTTATCGACGCGCCTTGCGCCCGCGCTTTTTATACTATTTCATATTTATTGATTTGTCATAAAACTCAAATTATATGCAACACATTTCAAAGCGAGTTAGATGCGGGTGCTGACGCGCGTGGCGTGCGGGTAGCGGGTGCATGTTGTCGGAACATCTATGTAGACTGATATAATTTTTTTTTATAATATTAGTGTAACAATAGAGCTAGGCTTAAGTGGATATTGCAGCCCGTGAACAGCTGAAAGCAACTCCTAATAATAATGAATTCCTCTGCGTAATTACACTAGTGCCGTGAATTACGGTCTCTGCATCCAGTGTCAACGGAGACTAGCCATTTGCGCAGGACAGGATTAAATTGTCCGAGTGTGTGCACAAGCAGAAGTGTGCACTCCTCACTCTCATAGTAAGATGGGACGGCAATCCGATACGACTAGAGAGATATCAGGCACAGGACCAACGGCCGGCCTTATGTACTATTCGAGGCACGCGGATGAAACACTGGCAACTTCCTGACTTCGGGTTACTACTGAAAATTCGTTGATAGAAAGTCTAACCGATTTTTGTTCCCACCCGGGGCTCGAACTCGGGACCACATGATCAGCAGTCGCGCTTACGACCACTACACCAACGAGGTAGTTGTAAAGCCCATATTGCCCCATAATTTAAATATAAATTGGAACGCAGTAGTAAATTCACTCGAAGCCGACCGGTTCAAAATCTCTCAAAATCAGTGGTTCTTAGTCCGTGGAACACTGGGTGTCCCCAAAGGTACCCAATGCGGTCAGCGAAGACATCTTACTATTATCTCAAATAAAAAAGTGTACAATATTTTTGGAGATGATGGTTGATTTGCGAATACTACCGATACGGTATACACTACAGGGTATTGAATTTACATCATTAAGATAAGGCGCCAGAATGATGTCACACATTTATTTTAGGTGTGTTTTGTTTATAAAACAAAGTTTTAAATGCAACCTTACCCTAATTTATATTATGTCGAAAAGTTAGTGGTCCATAGTAAGAAAATTGGTCAAGTGGTCCCTCATCACTAAAACGTTAAGAATCACTGCTTTAGATAGATAATGCCTAAATGTTGAACCTTTTTATTGCAGTAAGGGAAGACTTATTAATCGACTTGGACTTGCCGCCAACAAGACTGAATTCTCCTACCAAAAAACCTCTCAGCGACAGGGCCGTGTCTATACTTGATGAACCAATCGATGTGCCTGAAATTGGTGAGTATCCTTTTCACTAGTACGTAAACAGTAACCTGTTAACACGGGTTTCTCTCATAGTAAAGAAGACTTGCCGTATTCACTGCAGAACACGATTTTTAAAATTTAGTCTTTCTGTCTGTTTGTTCCGGCTAATTTCCGAAACGGCTAGACCAATTTTGACCGGACTTTCACTGGCAAGTTACTAAGGCTACTTTTATTTTAGAAAAAGAATTAGGGTTTCGCGCAAAAAATTAAAACTATGAAATTCAATCGTAATAAATTACGCGCGGGCGAAGTCGCGGGAAACAGCTAGTTATAGAATAAGAATGACAAATAAGCACACAATGAACCTTTTGGTAAGTTGATGCTGTGACCCATGGCCCATAGGCACCTTTGATTAATAATCAACATGGAAATGCATTGTCACCCCTGACAACTAAGACTTAATGTCTCGTTCCCAGTAAAAAGGGTAGTGGGTTCTCTACAAACGTAAAATGAGTGCACGCGCTAACACACCCCACACACCCCAAGGTAGAAGATAGACTCCGATAAAATTTCATAGACAAGGGGGACAATGAGTATTACTTTTTCCAAAAATGTTAAAGAATAATTATTTGGGTGTATTAATATTTTATACCAAATATTTTAATTTTCAGTTCAAGAGCCGGATTGGGGACAGCCGAGTATAGAAAGTTTACCGTCGTATAGTTCGGGTGCGCAAACTTATCCTAATTTATATGGTGCTAAATCATTAGACAATCTTAATGTCCCTTCATCTACACGTAATGACCAGACGTTCGGGATCCAGTCAGACCCGTTCGAGACGTCTCAAGTCTGGAATTCTTATCAAGATATTCCCAGAAGCAGACCTAACTACGATATTCAGTTGAACGACTCCGCAAACATCAGCAACAATGAATCTCATAATATGTATTCGAATAGCAGTTTCTCTCATGCAGAAACTGCACCTGTTACGAATAATTTATGTACAACAACTAGAAGTATTTACTCGAATCAAAATAATGCTCCTTACGGTACACTTTTAAACAATACTCAGACAAACACTTACACCTCTGAAAGAAATTATTCAACAAACGCTGCGAGCAAAGATCTGACAGCGTCTTTGGGACAAATGTCGCTGGACGACAGAATTTCCGAATCATTGAATCTGAGATCGAAAGATACAAACAGAGAAAATATTTACGCCAACACATATAACGAAACACCTTCCACTTCGTCGAAATACTCGTCCAATGACACGAGTAGCGTCAATAGATACAAGGAATTTCCAATTTATAATAACCATGAGACAAGTCTCGCTCAACAACAATTCATTCTAGAAACAAAAGATTACTATAAAAAATTGTCAACGCCGACGGAAGTGACGGTGGGGGATCATTACGAGAAAAATATCTACGTGCCTAAATATGAAGAAGAAGGCGAAAAGCTAAGGAACTTCAGCGATTCTTTGGAGAATTCCAAGAACTATTCCGCGTTGAAATATCAAAATGTCGATTTTGATTTGTACGCGTATTCTGATGGTTATGGGTTCAGTGCGTCAACTTCACGTGTAGGTGGCGCTTACGACGAGGTGGCTGAAACTGCGAGTAATATTTACAGTGATATTGGTGAGAGCGCTCAAAACATATATTCGGGTAGGGCGAATTATACAAACACGTGTTTGTACGACGAGGTGTATGATGAGGTCAGTCCTAGGCCGCATAGACCGGCGCCTCCTTGCCCTTCTAAACCCAAATAGCAACAATAACATTCCTAGCATGTAAAAAGTTATAAACATTATTAAAAACTCAGTATTCGCTTTTAGTTTTACAATATTAGAAAGATTTATTTTGAAAGAGCAATATCTGATGGTGTCTCAATGCCTGTAATCTATAATAGTGTCTTTTCTGCAAATTCGGTGTTATTATTATTGGTACTTGACTTCCGGGTACCATAAGTTTTTTTTATTGCCTTGAACATAACTTAAAATCACATTGGTGTTAATGATATATTCTCGGAAATATGATAGGTCGGATTATCTATTACAAAAACTTAGCAATAATTATAATTAATTGTGAAACCACTGCGACGGATACATATCTATAGTCTTTCATAACGGACTGTGATCAATAACTGAAAGCGAGTGTTGGCTTTACTGCTAATTAATATTATGTGTGTATATATTTTCGTCTAGTTTATTGTAAACCCCGAAGATATTGCAATGTTATGTACTCTGAATAATTTTAGTCGATTTTTCATAGTGTATTTCCTAAACAATATTATATTTTTATGACTTTGATAGTTATAAATAATAATTTATTTAGAGCAAAAGTGTGACAAATACATAGATCGGAATGTTTTTTTTTACATTATGCATAATATGAAAGAAAGACAATTTTGTTTTGATATGCGAGTGTGAGTTTGTAATTAATTTATCATATAAACGGTGTTATTGATTATCTTGTGTTATATGAGATTTAAAAAACTATAATTACTACGATTGCAATTCTTTTTATTGTCTGATTTGTTCTGTACGGTTACATAATACGAATAAACAACTTATTTTCTCTTTTCGTATTATGTAACGAAACGATTCGTTAATCAAATGCCACTAAACCATTTTAAATAACGAAACGTTTTATAGCATTAGGATCCGACGTTTTATAGAAAATAACCGAATATGAATCATCTAACGAAATTTTGAAAGACATACCGAAGATAATACGTCATATCTTAAAATCAAGAACAACAAAGTCTGATTGTGTTGCTTTTGTGAAATCGATCTTATTTACACCTATCATCTGCATGGCAACAAGGAGTCGCTTGATTAGAAAGCTTATTAGACTTTTTTTTTATAGTATAGAGTGACAAACGAGCACACAGTCCACCTGATGTTAAGTGGTAGCTGTGGCCCATAAACATCTACATTTATCCTCGTTTGCGAATCAAAATGTAGATGCGTTGCCACCCGTGAGGACTAAGATGGAATGCCTCGTTTCTAGTAAAAAGGGTCTCCGGTTCTCTAAACTCACCATACGAAACACAGCAGTGTTAAGCTGCTATTTTACGTTGGTATTCTGTGAGAGCGTGGTCCTTCCCCGGTCGAGCCGACCCATTCGTGCTACAACTATACTACTAATATAGTTGCATCATGGCTCTACCGCGTATAAAAGACTAGACTATCTAGATTCTTACATTACAAAGGAGAAAGAAGAGAAAGTACTGTATTGTTAAATATAAGCTTAAAATGATATCTATGTGGTGATATTTTCAGCTCGAATAATAGAAGACTATTATAGACATTAATGTGTGTGTGCGCGATTTCAATTATTTATTAACCCTGCGTTGAATCGCAAAAGAATATCCTGTGTTATAAAATAGTTATACCTTAAAACTGATTTTTAAAATCTTGAGTGTGTTTACTGTATTGATATTGAGTAAGGTGTCCAACGGCCTCAAATTTTTCGGGACAGTCTCGCATTAGTAGTTGTTATCTCGCATTGTAATAAAGTTATGCCACATATGGCTTAATTCGTCTCGCAAGTCTTGAATGCTTGAAGGATCGTTCAAAATCTGGGAAAGATATGTGAGACTCATAAGGACACCTTACATATGGGTGTTTAATCATGAACCTACTTCAGGGATGTTATGAATAAGGCCCTAAATAGTTTCAGTCAGTTTAGATGAAAATATAATGCCTAGTCAATTGAACCGAAATTATTTGATCTATTTTTTAGTTTTATAAGACATCATCAAAATAATTTGAAACTTAGGATGTTATGGATGGTTTTTTCGTTATTATTTGAATGAACATTGAAGTGATAACTTAATGGACGTAATATACACGGCACGGCATATAGAAATTTGTTAAGTGATTGTTATGTTTGATCTCTGAGGATCAGACGTGAAACTCCCGTTTGTGAGATTTGGGAGGAAAAAAATTCAACTGAACGAGGCAACTAGTAAATTATTAAACTATGAATCCGACTGCAGTTATTTATCATCTATATCATAATATATCATAATTAATTAAAAAATATGTAGTAGAACGCGCTTCAAGTGAGAATCTTTTTATCAACAGAGTTCAAAAAGTAGGAGGTTTACAATTCGTCGATTTTTTTTTCATGTATGTACACCGATTAATCGAAGACGCCTGAACCAATCTGGGAAATTCTTTTTTTTTTGTTTTAAATGGTATACTTCCCAGGTGGTCCCATTTAAATTCTATCGAAGTCGGTCGAGCGGTTTTAAAAAAATCCACAATAAATTACATTTATATTGAAGTCGGTTGTACAATTTTTTTTATTTTATCACTTGTATAATGACTAATATAGACACCTTGCAATTCAGAATTCGGTTACAGCTCACAAATAACAGACAGTTACCGTTACATTCTATCAAAAGTTCGCTGCTGAACATAGGCGTGCCCTATAGATTGCCTCATGGGGCATGGGGATATTTGCCATAGTTGTCACGCTTGGCAGGCGGGTTGGCAACCGCAGCTTTTTTATTTGTAGTTGTTTTAGGAAGACGAGGCTGCCCATCTCTTGGTTTTTTCCCTCTGTCGCCTCTTACAACACCTATGGGACGATGTGGAATAGTGGATATTTTTCACCGCCACTACTCAGTACCGTTTCGTCTTACAACTCACGAAATAACAGACAAACAAAAACAACTCTTCTGGTGTACTTGGATAAATTGAAATGCGCCCATGCTAGATTGTTTTTAGTTTTGACTCTTGTTTTTATGCCTCTTTTATTAATAATTGCTAATATTTTTACGAAATAAAAATAATGTTATATGTAGGCGTGGCCCAGTAGATAACCTACCCACTATAAACGGAAGATAAGGATATCTGCTGAAGGTAAGCTGAAGGGGCGCTATATCATACTCAGTTGAAAATTACTAATATATTATAAGAATGTGTGATAACGATAGAATAGACATTATCACGCTTTATAGATACACAATATATACGGTTTTTATAATTGATGAATCCAAGTGTCAGATAAACTTTAACAAATTAAATAAGTTCCATCTTTCATTAGTACATCTTCCTCCGTCTTTCATTAAAACTTGCCATTCGTTTTAAGATTTTTTCGTTTTAGAACGATATATTACAATAATGCTATCCCAAAGTAAGTTATATATTAAATTTCGTCTATATCCCACTGGGCAGCATGTAACCCAAACTCAACATATTTATCAAAAATTAAATATATCAAGTTCTATAGGTACCACATGTTATATACATTTAAGAATTTTAATATACATTGTTCATCTTTTGATTAACATTGTTTTTTGTTTATCGTAAATTTTTTTTGATAGTTTATGAACACTTAAGTAAAGTAACTACCTGTTAAAGTTTACATAAGCATAGTTTACTGATCTAAGAACTATCTAGTATTTCAAAGTGTGTACATTAATATGAAGGTGGTTTATGTGGTGGCATTTTTGAGTAAAACAAATAAAAAATATTATAAGACTTATATTTAAACCAATACTACTACTATATTGTGCTCAATTGGGTTTCGCACAAGTTTTAACATTTTTTTCGGATTTATGACTGTCTTTTGATGATAAAAGACGAATATTAATATTTTATTTCCAATTTGAATTGAATGTTAACAAGCTTGATCCAAGTTCCTGTTAGGGCTTTTTGAATTTCTCGTATAATTTTGGCAATTATTATTTTATCGTAGAAAAAAGCAATATTTAAACGTCATAATTTTATTGTGTATGATCAGTTTTGCCACAAAATACAATAGATGTATTTGTAGTTAAATTATTTAGTATTTCCAAAAAGTCGCATTCGTTTTTAAGTTTTTTTTTTTTGTAAAGGATTATCAATGCCTTAATTGTCGTCACATGGTGCCTCACCAAAGTACCTGCTAGATAAGTTGACTATAAAATATAGGACCATTTGTAACTCTGCGTTATATTGCTATATTAAAAACTATAATATCAAGGCCTTAAGATGACGGCTATCGAGGGGACACGTCGTCCTATTATTTTCAAGATTCTAATTTGTGCTCATTTGTTTTGATGAATGTGTAAAATATAGATAATAATTATAGTTTAAAAAGAATGCGGGAAAATGTATAATGTATGGTAGTAAGGTCATAAATAAAGGTGTATTGAATGTATTTTAAATACAATTCAAAATGCAATACTACCGAGCTATTTTGTTTGATATTTTTGTAATTTGCTTAATAATATTCAGTGATTTTGCTATTTTATTATTTACGTTTTAAAAAAAACGGTAAGACAATTTGTTTTAAAATTTACTTATTGCCGTCTCTGTATATCTATGTTAAGTATAGAACAACTAACATAAATAAGTACTTGTTTTTTTTGTCCAGTTTTATTTATAACCAGTCTCTTAACATTTAATGAATGTTTTGATTAATATATATATAATATAATTCTCTATTTATAGAATATAATATAATATAGGTTACAGGATTAGGGCGGCTGTTTTAAACGTCAAAAAATGTTATGCCATTACATTGAAAATGACATTTCTACGTCTATTTTATAAAATACACATTTATCATGTTGATGGTCGATTTGACTGTTTGAGGTGTTTTTCGTTATTATTTTTACAAACCTTGCACATTTTGGTGTACCACATACGATATGTGTAAGTGTGTGAGTCACCAAGAAGCAGCTATCCCATAATTAATGATTGTTACATCGTTTTGCGAATTGTGTTTCCGTTGCAAAGCTAATAAACGCTATATTCACAGTAATACGGTTTAATATTATACCAACAACTATTTCCAATCCAGACCATTGAGGAGGTAAGAGAGAATTGAAATTGAACTAAAAGGTGAAATTGTTCAGTCAAAATAAGCAATATATTCGACTTTACCGTTTTTAACACACATTTATTAGCTTGACCTGTATTAACGTACTTATGTGTGAAACTTTATATCCGATTTTTTTTTTAATTTTCAGACGTCTGAAATTATGCAGACGTATTAAAAAGGAATGATGATAATACAATAATTTCATGACTCTGCCTTAGTATTCTCACATTATTTATTAGTATTCTCATTACAGCTTAATAATCAATATGCGATCTTTTATTTTCTTTTTTTTTTAATTTATATTTATCGATAATACGAATTGTTTTTGTCAAAATATTCGTAAATTAAGTATATTATAGTAATACGTATATACTCTACTTGTACAAATGTACATTACGTACCTAATAATAAACCTGTACCTACTTGTATAATATTTAAGTAATAAATTAATAAAAACCTATACCTTTGTTTTATTTTTCAACAGACTCAAAAAAGGAGGAGGTTCCTCAATTCGACTGTATTTTTTTTAATGCGTGTTACCTTAGAACTTTTTTCTAGGTGTACTGATTTTGATGGTTATTTGAAAGTTGGTGCTTCTTATGTGACCAGTAGTTTTTGAGTTATCCTTATTAATGCGTATTTAATAGACTGACTACATTGATGATGTTCTCATTTATATTGAAGTCGGTTGTGCAAAATTTTTAATTTTACCACTTGTATTGATATGAAGTCAAAAGCATTTTCTAATTAGGTTTCCTTAAGATGTTTTCTTCACAGCCGAGCACGTGTTTTGCGATATTTTTTGTTAAGCCATATACTATGTACTTACTCTCTTTCTATAATGTTTTGCAAAAACATTGTGTACTACTAACTAGGAGTAATGTTTAGGTATTTTTTAATCGAAGTCTACTCAGCTTAATAATACCTAGCATTAATATAAACTCTCGCCTGTCACCCACACGGGAAGAGAGATTACGGACTTCCATTTGGCATGATCATGACACATCCTCCATCTATCATTTACGAGGGTGGATTGAAAAGTACTCGGCCTAACCAAGAAAATAAACACATACTAAATCAGTTATATTTTTATTTTTCTACATAATCACCATCAAGTTCAATACACTTTTGCCACCTCCCCTTCCAAGCATTTAGACCGTTGAAAAAAAATGATTCTTCCTTAGAGTCAAAATATGCGTCTACAGCTGCTTTGACCTCGTCGTTTGTCGAAAATCTTTGACCTCCCAAGTGCTTTTTTAGGTTAGGGAACAGAAAGAAGTCTGATGGTGCCAGATCAGGTGAATACGGCGGATGCGGTAACAGTTCAAAGCCACAGTTGTGAATTTCAGCCATTGACTGTATTGACGTGTGAACACGGGCGTTATCTTGATGAAACAGGACTTTTCTTCTGAGCATTCCTCGACGTTTTTCTTTTATTTCCTCTCGTAAACGACGTAGTAAGGTGCAGTAGTAATCAGAGTTTATAGTCTGACCCCTTTCAAGATAATCAATCATAATCACACCTTTCGAGTCCCAGAATACTGAAGCCATCACCTTATTTGCCGACAAAATCGACTTAGCCTTTTTAGGGGGTGGTGAACCAGGTCTTCTCCACTGTTTTGATTGTTGTTTTGTTTCCGGTGTACAGTAATGAACCCATGTTTCGTCTATAGTAACAAAACGATTCAAAAAATCATCTGCATCGGCTTTAAATAACTCCAAACAGTCGCGTGAAATAGTCAATCGCGTCCTTTTTTGTTCAACTGAAAGCAGTCGCGGAACCCACCTCGCAGACACCTTGTGGAAACCCAACTTTTTGACAATGATGTTTTGAGTTCGTTCATAAGAGATGCCTATAATCTCGGCTATCTCTCTAATTTTTAATCTGCGGTCTCCCATTATTAAATCAAGTACTTTTTTAATATTTTCGTCAGTAGTTGACGTCGAAGGCCTTCCAGAGCGGGGTTCATCTTTCACACTCTCTCTACCACGCTTAAATTCTGCTATCCATTTTTGACGGATGAATATGACAGAGCACAATCGCCTAATGTACTGACCATGTCATCATGGATGGCTTTTGATGATAGCCTCTTCTTATGGAGGTACTTAATGACGGCACGCTGCTCGATTTGCTCCATTCGCGGAAATTATGTCCGATTACTTTGTTAATAAATTTATAAAATCACAACTAATTATCGCACACATTTCGAACTTCACACAATGAACTAGTCTGAACTGAACTAAATAATGTGGGTAGATTTGATTTTTAGAATTGAATGGATCTGTGTTAGGCCGAGTACTTTTCAATCCACCCTCGTACCTACGCGTGTACTCGTAATTTTGACCCATTTTCAATATATCGCCAATTTGGTCGACAAACTTCCGTTCGATTAATCCCTTGCATACACTGCCACTAGCATAAATTTGCTTTGTCACACTTTCCTCATTTATTATTTCTGCGTCAAACCACCGAAGTCTCTTTTTTTTAGGCCTGGCTACAACATCTTGCAAACGACACTTATTACACAATTTCTTACCATATCATTCAGAGCCCCACATTACTTAACCGGGTACGACATTTTAACTAGGTGCAACTTATCTAACGATTAGATTCTGAAGACCATATGATGGGAGAAAATCAAAAATGCTAAACTTAATTCGGAGGCGGATTAAATGTCGCCAGCGCCCTAGCCTAACACCACATCCGCTTCCATCTGGCGGCTATTTATAAACTACGTATTTTACAAATAAACTGTTATGATTTATAATATCGGTGGAAAAAACATGAATTGGGTTGTGGCACAACTCTGCTCTGTACAAGAAGAAAATGGAAGTAAATGGAGCAAAATCACTACGGCACCCTATCTCATGCTGTGGATTTTTGCAACATAAGGGAACTTCATTCAAAATTTAACGCTGTCCACCAGCATCTCGTGACGGCTAAGCCGGCCTTGCTCTTTCTTACCGAGACGCAGTTCTCTCTGGCTTTTACATCTTATTTATCATAAGATTACAAACTGGAACACTCGTTTTTGCCTCGGACCGGAGTTTGTGTGTAAGTCGGAGAGTATATCTGTTCTCGACACCTAGGTAGTCTTAAAGGCAGGGACCTCTCCATCCTGTAGCTACGCATAGATGGCGACGATCTTCCCCGCATCTATGAATACCTTTATAGGTCCCACGTCGGTAATGCCGAGACAGACTAACTCATCGATCACTTCCAAATGACCACAGATTCCGTGCTACAACAGATCCCATTCACAGGATTGTGCTCCTTGGCGATTTCAACGCCCAGCACGCCGAATGGCTCGGTTCCTCGTACTACCGATAATACCGGGAGATCTGTTTACGACTTTGCCTTGGCATATGGTCTGATACAACTGGTCACTTCGCCCACGCGGATTCCAGATGTGGAGGATCATGCTCCTTCCCTGTTGGACCTTTTGCTGACCTTTCATCTGGACAGATATCACGTCTCCGTCTATGCTCCTCTTGGCTCTTCGGATCACTGCCTGATCTGTAAGCTGTCGCCGTATGTGGCACTATGGGTCAGCGGATTGGGATAGTATGCGGTTTTTTTTATGCATCCTATCTATGGGAGCGGATTTGCCTCTCGCTGGATGATCCTATCGTTGCTGAGTTTGTTGCTGATACGGTACTTCAGGGGATAGAAATTTCCACCCCGTCATCTGTAATACCTATCGGTGGCAGATCCCTGCCTTGGTTTAGACTCCCTCGAAAAATTACGTCGCGGCAAAAGCAGGAATGTTACAACGCCTGGGCCGACGCATCGGCGTCTCGGGATGCAAATACTAGCGCACTCAAAAATAAGTACGACTCCGCCTCCGGGTCCTTGTAAAGAGTTATCGCTAGAGCAAAGTCGGAGCACATTGAGTGAAAGGGCGAGAAACTAGTATCAACAGTGGTAGAGCCACGCGGCAGCTTTTGCTGTCGCACGGATGGGCCGGCTCGAACCGGGGTGGTACCACGACCTCACAGAATACCAGCGTGAAGTAGCGGTTTACCTCTGCGTTTCGCTTGGTGAGTGCAGGTGGCCGGAGACCCTTTTTACTGGAAATGAGGCATTCCATCTTAGTCCTCACGGGTGACAACGCATCTGCATTTTGATTCACAAACGAGGATAGATGTAGATGTATATGGGCCGCAGCAACCACTTACCATCAGGTGGACTGTGTGCTCGTTTGTCACCCTTATCCTATAAAAAAAATAGTTCGCCTTCCTTCGCGAACTCGTGTATTCTGTTCTCTCTCCAAGACTGCCCAAGGGAATTTCTGTTAGCCATCATTACCATTTCTGCGCAGTGAAGATGACTCGCTAGCCCATGCTGTAAAGGAGACAACCGATCTTTTTTTTCGCAAAAAGAGATTATGTTTTTGCGTCCAACTCGACACAAACCGCCAACCACACCGCAGTGTGAATGCTTAAAGAAGGATTTTCGGTTCACACAATGCTCAGTGCATAAAACACTACTGTCCATGGTCGTCCATAAGTGGAGTGAGCCTGATTAATTCCCCCCAATTGTGCTGAAGATGTGTGCTCCAGAGTCAGTACCGGTTCTTACGCGTCTTTTCCGGTTTTCTTACTTTTTAGGCGTCGTTACAAGCTCATGGAAAACAGCTTTAGTGCAAATCAATTACAGGCCTATCGCTATCACCTCCTTGTTCTCCAAAATAACGGAATCCATAATTAACTGCCATAACACGAGGTACTTTGAAGAGCATCAGCTGATTAGTAACCGTCAATACGCGAGGTCGCTTAGCTGGTGATCTTCTTGTCTATCTGAGCCGAGGCAGTCGAGACCAAGTGTAAGGCCGTGGCGGTTAATTTGGACATAGGACTACAGACAGACAATAAGGACACCTAGTCTCCTTACCTACGCCTGTTTTGGCCTTGCTCTTTGAATGTGTCTTCCAAGAGAATAGATATAAGGGCTTTGCGGTGAGGAAATTGAGTTTAAAAAGGTAATTTATTTTTATAATATTCTTAAAAATGAAAAATGTCCTTACATAACAGCAGCTGCACACCGGGACAGCTTCTTACCCTTTATTAAGAGCAAGTCTAGACGTGCTTAGAATACAGCTGTTACATGTAGACTGGTATTACAAAATACCACCTATATAGTTATTGTAACCATGGTTTGGATGAGTTTATTTTGGCCAAGCACAGGCGCAGAGTAGCCAACCTCTCGGTATTCTATAGGATACATTCCTTAGAGTGTGCGCCAGAATTACATGAATTAATTCCCCTGTTCCCTTTCTACCATCAAACAATCCGGAAGATTGGCTCGTCTTTGCTATTGCACAAACTGTCGTTGATCGTTTTATGTATTTATATTGCACGTAATCGACGTTAAAGAGAAACATCATGAACAGATCTGCTTATTTGGGAAATTAAAATAATAAGTAAGTACCTATAAATTTTGGACATGTGAAATCCATGAACAAGGAAAGGGGCGTCAGGGTGCACTCCTTTGTTGCCTTATAATCCCTTTAAAAAAATATACCTGTGCCCAATTTGACAAACGAGTACACACTTCACTTCATGGGGCACAAAGAAACCTACATACATCTCGATTAAGAATCAATATTTATAGATTCATGCGAATGCATTCGTGCGCGAATCTCTCAAGTTATGCAAGAATGGAACGTTCTTGGAGTTGGACCTAAATAGACTGTTAATAATAACGATGATTACAATAGTCACTATTTTTTTTTAATAAAACTGGAGGGTCAATCGAACTTAACCACAGTAAGTGGTTACCGCAGTCCGTAGATACCAGCAGTCATTTACAAACAAAGAAAGCTATAAAAATGTTGTTACCTCTGATGTCTAAGATGGAAAGCCTCACATTACTCACTACACATTGATTATACCGACTCCCTATACTATTTACACTGAAGCAGCAGTGTAATCACTGATATTTGGTGACGAAAATACTCGTAGGAATGAGGGTTTACCTAGTTATGTTGGTACCACTACATTATTAATTATTATTCGTCAATTAACATGTGGAAGTTTAATATTCGAGGCTACCGCTCACTTTATCTTTGTATAACCTTTGACCCATAAAATAAAAAGGTTTGCTGACTGGAAATCAATACTGACCGTAATCGATGTTCTTTGTCATATAAAGTAAGTTGATACGCGTACGTAAAACTAATTAAACAAACATATCAATTTACATGTGTACACTTAGATATGGAAATCTGGTTTTGAGTTACACTCGTATTATGTGAAAAGAAGCGTATGTGTCTTCTTTTCAAATATCTCATAGGCGTACACAGCTGTGTACAGTCGCTTTTAATATTCACTCATTCATTCATTACACTCTGTCTGGTTGCCTCATGTGTATCTACTTCCTCATAGTCTAATACGTGGTAGAGCCATGCTGCAGCTATATTAGTAGTATAGTTGTAGCACGAATGTTTTGGCTCGACTGGGGAAGGACCACGCTCTCACAGAACACCAGCGTAAAATAGCAGCTTATCGCTGCTGTGTTTCGTATTGTGAGTGTAGAGAACCGGAGACGCCTTTTACTAGAAACGAGGCATTCCATCTTAGTCCTCACGGGTGAACGCATCTGCATTTTGATTCGTAGTTGAAGATAGATGTAGATGTCCATGGCTCATAGCAACTACTTACCATCAGGTGGACTATGTGGTCCTTTGACACCCTTATCCTATATTAAAAAAAAAGTTGTCACGCTGGGCAGGTGAGGTGACAACCGTAGTTATTATTATTATCGTTTATTATCAGGCAAATGCTGCTGTACATCTCCTATTTTAGTTTTCGTCTGTCAACACTTAGGATGACAACGGGGTGATATGGGATACGCCACCATTCACCATTATACTATTACGTAATATAGGTAAGTAACTAGAAACATTTCGGCGTCAATCTTCCAAGTAAAAATCACCATCCTTGTCGATAGCAGTCACAATAATCTGTGGCGGTGTATCGTCGCGCCACAAGCAAAATACACCGAAGCCTAAATCACGCTATCAAAGTTTCGAAGTACTGTACGCTATACATACAACAGCTCTGCTCTGCATTAACACAAGGAGCGTTGGCCGCTCCCCGGATTGCACACTGAAGATCTCCCCTTTTCCTTTCAAGAGTAAAAATCCAAGACATTAGTTTATTTAAATGTTCATATATTCAATAATCGCGATAGTTTCCGCAGCGAATAGCGCATCTAATCTCCTCAGTATTACTGCAGCATAGTAGTAACGGAGGACATTTCATCAAATGTGTGCCTTAAGCTAAGAGAAATAGTAGGAAAACCGTTGAAGCCTTCGACAGATGTTAGTTTAACCACATAATGCATAATTGTACAACGTATAACCATCTTGGTCATCCTATTATCTCCTATGTTCATCGCTGAATGTGTGGTGAGTACAGATGCTTCCTTTCCCGTTTCCAGGAGGCAGGATTGGCGGTCGGTATTAGAGCCTAGAGAGATTACTTGTGCATTGTAAATGATTCAGGAGGGTTGTCCACCACAGTATTTTAATTTAATGGATAGTAGCATAAACGAAGGTTTGAAGATCTGATGCAAAGGTCAACAAGCGTAGAAAATGTGTAAAATCATTCGTATTGTTGGTATCTAACATATTTTATTTTATATGTATTTGAGAGTTAGTGAAGTCGTGTCCAGCGGTGAACGATTTATTTCATGATGATGATGATAACTACCGTGTAGCAGCGGTGTAAGTATAGGTATTCATCACCCCATATCAGCCCATGGGTGTCGTAAGAGGCAACAGAGGAAAACAAACCAGGAGATGGGCAGCAGCGTTATCCTAATAACGACTTAAATGAAAAAACAAACTGCGGTTGCAAACCCGCCAAGCGTGAACTATGGTAAATATCCCCCTATGAAGCAATCTGTTGGAGAGGCCCATGTTGGCAGTGGACTTTTAATACGCTGTTACGGAACGGTAACGGACGTCAACTCTTAGGTAGGTAGTTTTTTGGTATGTTAAGAATAATTTTAGATTTAAAGCTTTTGAATGATTGAATGATAATTGTAGTAAGTATATTTTGTTTATTGTATTGTTTTCTGTATTGATATTGTTAAGAAAGTCAACCGCCTTTGATCTGTAAACAGTGTGTGTGTTCACTTGAAATTACATTCTACCTACGCATTGAAGGTATATGAGAGATTCCATTTTAAAATCTTTAGAATATCATTTTTTTATTTGTATTGTTTTTTTGTTTTTGTATTCCAAAAAAATATGCTTACGATTATTCAGAATATGGTGGAATATAAAAGAGTTTATTATCTCCGGCTCGACCAGGGAAGAACCTCACAGAATACCATCGTGAAATAGCAGTTTAATGCTGCTGTGTTTCGTACGGTAAGAAGAGTACCGTGTAGTGTAGAGAAGAGACCCTTTTAACTGGAAATGGGGCGTCACTTTTTGGGGTCAATAATTAGATGTACGAGTAGATCTATAGGCCATAGTATCCATTTATCATAAGGTGGAATGTGTGCTCGTTTGTCACTCTTTTCCTATCAAAAAAAAAACAACAACTCATTCGACAATATAAGAATTTACTTTTATATTGTCGAATAAGTTGGTGAATTTGAGGCAATAATTACTTATCTTTATATGCATCAATAGTGGCGTTTTAATGTAAATTTAAATAATGACAACAAAATAGAAGTATCGACACAGCTCGCCGGCACGTTATCGCAACAAGCATCATTAGCATGCAGGGAGCTGTACTGGCGATAACTTAACGCGTGGGCGCCACTACGCTCCAGAATTTACCGAGCGTGCCTGACACTAAATTAAAACACCTTCATTGATGCCTTATTCGAAATATTTATCCGATCCCTTACATTCAGAGCTATAAAGTTTATATATCGATTATAATATACAAGTGAGATCGGGTATTGCTCTTACGAGTAAAGTGCATTAGATTCTGTCGAAACAATTTGGTGGAGTGCTTTAATTGTGGAAGCTCTGAGAGCTCGGCTAATATCGCGTTATCTAATGATGATTGAAGTATAACATCGGATCTGATCGTGTCGTTATGTGGGCGGGGAAGTGGCAGCCCGTGAATGGACGGGCGCAAGATCGATAGAGCGGAGTGCGCAGGTCCGCCTCGGCGGCGTACAGCTGGCGGCTTTGCAGCCATCCGCGATCAACGCGCTTCGACCTGCGTCTCAGTGCCTAACTGTGAAGGACTTAAGTGATCTGCTTTGCAACGGAAATGTTTTGGACTGACTGGCTGCTCTAAACGGTGCGTACCATATTACATCTATGATATTCATCTGCTAGAAATGGCTTAGGCATACGACTAAGAGGGCGGCATTATCTAAGTATTTTTGATGTGAAACCTGTTACACCATATCTTGCACATTATGGTTAATGTAGTGTTATGTGTTTGTTTATCAACGTTTTGACTTCTTTATCTGTAGGTAGGTACATTAACATTCAAATTCATTATCAGTATTTAAACATAATAATAATATGGATTTTCCGTTTCTTAATTTACACTAGTTTTCTCAATGGCCTACATTTTTGTCAATAAGACTATTTTAAACATAGACTAAAAATTAAAATAATTCAATATTAGACAGTCTTTCATACAAGGTAAGTTATATATTATAATTTTGCAAGCTGAAAATAAATTCTAATAATAAATAGGTACCTTTTAATTTTTATACCATGGACTGCGTGGGATGAAAAGGGCAGAGATGCCTACGTCACAAGCGTCGATATAGGTAGCTATCTATAGAATGTTGCGAGATAGCAAAAGCTAACAAGTTTCCTTAATTTTAGAATTTGTGAAATATGTAGCCTTTTTTTTCGTGTAGTCTTGATAAATAGGTACTTTTTAATTCGTTTGACGTATTTTTTGTCGTTTCCGTTCATTTGCTAGTTATTCAAATTTTGTACGATAACATTTACATAGATACTTTAGAATTATATAAATGATATCTTAACATAAATACTTTATTTTATTTTTGGCTTTTTGTAGCTGGTTATTTTTATTTTATTTTCATTCCACTTAGGTTTAAAGTACTACTACTACTTACTTTTACAATAATGTGTTGAAGTTGGTACCTACGCAATTTTGAAATTATATTTAATAGCAATTTTTTCTAGTTTATATTGATGGGATTCAATGTCAGACTTATTTATAGTTATTTATACTGTTAAACTTAAACTTATTTTTTTATATATATTCTATTCTCTCACCATTAAAAACGAACTATGCAACTCGAGTTTGATACCAGTCGGCATCACTAAGGTTGTTCATCATAATTTTAAAAGCTATTATCAATTGCTTGGCGGTGAAGGAAAACACATGCAATGTGTACGTATTCTCTCACACCTGAAAGCCAGAGGGGTAGGCTGAGACTATAGATTTCTATTTCACACGGTTGTGACACATCTCTCTCGGCTCCTCCACATTCACATCGCTATATCTATGTATCATGCCTTTACCAAAGGCGTCATACATAGATATAGTGATGTTTACCTTAGGCGCCCCTTACCAAATCTGTCATTTTTGTAGAATTTTGTTTTTTTTTCAATTTTTGTTCATTAATTGTTTTTACATGACCAAATCATTGAATAAATGAAGCATTTCTTTTTAATCCTGTTCACAACATCTTGCAAAGTACACTTTTCGCTTATCACACAATTTATCACTCTATTCTGACTTCCCACAAAAGAGTGAAGAGCTCCATTCATGAAAGAAGATATCGTGTGGAAACGTGAATGTCTTAAAAATTACAAAAATTTCAAGTCATGTGAGGTTCACGAACACATTAGAACAGTGTCGGCGAACCCACTACTCTAAAATACCTGATTATGAGGCCAGTGATGTGTGCCTAAGCGGGTCGCATCTGGGGTGTATTTTTTACAGGTAGGTATATGACATTAACGGTATTATTATAACGGTATAATTAAATATACTTCACTTTCATTATATGTTGACAAGTTTTCCTCAGTTACGTCATTAATACCTTGCATTATTTCCTTCATCTTTTCATCTACCCTGCCTCTCTTTATTAACTCAATAACATTATCTATATTTGTTCGTTTTGTTGTCATAAATAACATGACCTTTTAATATGCCTCAATTTATTGGTAACTTATCTATAATTAGCATTTATTAGAAGTTACTGACAAGTAAACCGTGGTATTTTTAGTTGTTCACAAGAAATTGTACATAAAAATATTTCAGCACTACCTACCAAAGAGTAAGGATATAATAGACCTTACAAAAAGAGCTTTTAATGATTTGAGATTGTCTAACATATTTATGTCCATACCCACGAACATATGAAGATGTTGTTTAAGGCTAGGAATATGAACCAAACTACCAGACTTTCTGATAAGGGCCAACCAATTTTCTATAAAGAAGGCATGAAGACTAAGATGGAATACCTTTTAACTTACTAGGTACTGTAATTTTAAATAAGAAATTATCTTTTACTTTTCACGATGTTTTGTTCTAACATTGAAATAACGAGCGATTTATCTATCTAGTAGTTAGTGGCTATAGCAACTAGTGGACACCTGGAACCAGACACAAACAAATGAAATTACATACACAGCTATGCTGTCACCTCTAATACTGGCTTGTCATACATTCTAGGACGAACGTGCAATAGTCATTGCACTGATGCTTGGTGGTAAAAATAGGAAAGACCGTGGTGCCTAACAGACGGACACTGTGTAGAAAAAAAGCCACACTAAAAAGTTATTAGTTTGAGTGGTAATATTCTTAAATTGTTGTACAGATGTGATGAGTCGCTTGTCGTGGCGACAGGCCCTGTGGGCGTTAGCAGTATTGTGTACGCTGGCGCCCTCGCAAGCCGATGGAAACATAGGTAAGTAAAATAATATCAGTAGCCTATAGCTGAGGTAAATAAGAGAGGCGAATTTCATATTCAAACGTGGATTTCTCTTAGAGAAAAACGTTCTGAAGCTTCCAGTTTGCTTCAAACCTTAGGAGGGCAATCCTTATATGTGCTCAAACCTAACATGTGTTCAAGAAACAAGATAAGGAACACCATTTGTCTCTCTAACTCCTCTCTCTTCCTCATTTTATTTATGATTATTGATCTACCTAACGTATTTTGTCTTTTTAGTGCATACGTTGATTTCCTTTCTTATTTTAGTGCACCCTACCCGTTAATGTTTCTCTAATTTAAAAAAAAAATTCTGGGTTTAATTGTTAAATGACCTCATAAGAATCCTCCATATGAGGTAAGTAGCGGCGTAGGAGAATTTACTACCGTAGATCATCCCTTGCTTGACAGAGGGAAACTGACACAGGAGATGGACAGTAGCGTCATCCTGACAATAACTAAAATAATAAAAAACTGCGGTTGCCACCGCCTGCTAAGTGTAACACCTGTAGTAAAGGCTAAGGCAAAGGTGGTCAGATTTGAATTACTAAGCATCTATAGTTATTTGCCTGTAACTCCATGATGAATTGAATTTAGAGGTCATGGAGGTAAGGTGGGCTAAGAATGCAATTACTTTGTCTCATGGTAAAATTGTGAGAGTATTGTCTACGTATCGCGTGTACCTGGAGTTACATGATCTTACTGCTCCTATCATCGGAAACATAAAATAAATTAAAATTAAACGAGAAGAAATCCTTAAGATTAGTTTTATTGAATGAAATTAGAACAAGAATTTGTATGTAAAAATATCAAAATAAGAAATTACGAAACCAATATTAAATAAAGGAATATATGTTTAATATTAATATATCTCAACAGGTTGCTTATTCAGTGGATCATTATGTATAGAGGGAGGGGAATGGTGCTATGACGGTACGTGGACAACCCTTTACACCTTGTATTGTGCACCACACTTTTTATAATATATGGATATTAAAGTGTACTCTATTTTATTTCAGATTACGCATTCGGTAAATGTATACCAATTTATGAAAGCGATCCAGACGATGGCTCCCTCTATCAGTAAGTACTAGTTTTAGTAGGTGATGTGGGTAGGTATCAGCATGTAACCTATTACTGTCCAAAAAGGACCACTAGTATTTGCACTGATGCGTTTTATACAATAATTTAAAATTAAAAATTTTGTACAGCCGACTTCAATATAAGCGACTTCAATATAGGTTATTTTTTTTTTAAAAACGTTACCCCCACACTAGGATTTTCTCCTGTATCGTGGAGGCAGTTTACAAACATTAATTGCACAAGGACAAACATCCAGACCCGGAAAAATTATTTGTAGGCCATACAAATACTTGTTCCGTGCGGGATTCGAACCCGCAGCTCCAAGCGCTGGAACTCATTGCTAAGCCACTGCGCCACGGAGCCGTCAAAATAACTTATTAGTTATTAGTTATTTAAGAATAACTCAATAACCATTGGTCTGACCTTGATCAAATTCATATGGGACCACACGAAAACTATCAGCTTTCATATAAAAAAAGAATCATCCAAATCGGTTTGCCCAGTACAAAGTTATGAGGTAAAACACATAAAAAAAAAACATACACTCGAATTGAGTACCGTCTCCTTTTTGGAAGTCACAAAATCCACAATCTTGCTCTTCTTCATCCTCTTCTTTAGGCCGCAACGGCATACTGCTCGACATGGGCTTCTTCCATTACAATGGGACTTTATACCTTCCAACAAGAAAGATTTGCTATAATCGTGGATTGTCAATTCGAGAACCAGATGTCTCACCCCATACCTTCGATGCTGCTGACCATTGCCGGTCCAGTTATTTTAAATTTTCATTTATACTA
Organism: Parnassius glacialis; assembly: GCA_033319125.1. NCBI lineage: Eukaryota > Metazoa > Arthropoda > Insecta > Lepidoptera > Papilionidae > Parnassius > Parnassius glacialis. Next base: position 36,764,452 of record JAVANC010000016.1, read on the forward strand.
GATGATGAATCGCCTTCTATCAGAAGTCATAACATTTTTATTTCTTCTATAGAAGTCATAATATTTTGAGTATATATATATACATATTTTGAGTATATATATATATATATATATATATATATATATATATATATATATATATATATATATTCACACAGAGATCTTGCATACATAATTAAATATAGCAGTTTCTATCAATTCATATTCAAACACCTATAAAATATATAAAATAAAAACAGGAAATGGGAAAAGTTGGCATTTAAGGATATAAAAAAGAAATGGAAATCTTAAACTACGCCTGCAAAGTTAGATAATGATTCCAGAGCAAGCGTTTGAACGATGCCTTGCTCGAGGCTGCGCGCGTACACTGCCCGGTAACTCGTTCCATAATCTTACCGCATGGGGAGTAAAAGATCTGTATAAAAAGCTAGTGTGATAGAGAGGAACATGGAACAGCAGAACGGATACAACGATTATGGGCATCACCCTGGTACTGAAATTTGCATTTCAGATATTCAGGGAAAAACGGGTCGTGTAAAACAGAAAATAATGTGCACAGTATTCTGAAATATCTGCGATAGTGGAGAGGTAGCCATTTAAGCTGAGAAGGATAAGAAGAAATGTGGTCGTGGTAAACAGAAAATGAAGCGTATGCCCTTATTAAGAACTCAATCCAGTATTTGAGTGTGTGTTTTGTGAGTTCTTGCGAGGCATCAGCATAGCAAATATCTGCATAATCTAGAACATGCAACACTAGTGTCTGTATTAACATTGCCTTAGTCCTTAATGGTAAAAATTCTTGAAACGATACAGATAACGCAGTATTAGTGACCTTTTTGCTCACTTCATATATATGCGATTGCCAATTGAGGGTGTTGTCTACAATTAAGCCCAGATCTTTAACAGTTGTTGCGTAAGATACAATAATATTATTAAAGATTGTAGGAGATAGCTCCTTTATGTCAATTTTAGTCAATTTACGAAAACTACCAACCACAATAGCCTGACATATCAGACCATACTTATTTCTAATAACACATTGTTTTAGATATGACATGAGCTCCAAACAGCTTCAATGGTTTGAAGGAGAGCTGCAAAGGCTGGCGACTCGAGGGTATCGCTGGGAGCATGCTTATACGCAATGTGTGCTTCAGGCTATGCTCTATGCTTTGAGACAGAATATGTGAGTTTAGTTTGTCTAATTTTGATATCATTAATGTAACTTTATTCGCAACTTTTATCACAAATGTGAAACTTTGTTCGCAACGTAGACTAGCTACCTGCGCAGGATAGTATTAGAAGTTGCACAAACACAGATGCAATTTCTATACCCTCACACTCATAGTTTGACGAGACGGCAATCCGACACGATCAGAGTGAAATCATGGCACAGGATCAACGGCTTTACAATCTTTCCGATGCTCGTGGGTGAAATATCGCCATTTTCTTCACTGCTACTGATAATTTCTTAACAGTAAAACCTCATAACTGATTCTGGGATTCGAAGCCCTTACCAGATCCGATCATGTAGACCGGAGGACCACATGATCGGTAGCCGCGCTTACGACTACTAGACCAACGAAGAATAATGTAGTATTATGCTAGGATTCTATAAGAGCGAGGCCCTTCCCCAGCCGAGCCGACACGTATATGCTGCAGCCATAATACGACCAAAGCGTAGCTCTACCACGTATTTCATAATATCACTCAATCACACCTACTCCTGGGCTAATGTCACGTGAGCGATGCCGTTGGTAAAAGCTAGTTTTATCCTAGTTTTTCCGCTCTATTATTATTTTTTTAGACTACATGTACTACTGAAACATAAATCAAAGATTATAAATATAAAAGATTCTTTTAAATTTAGGGAACCTGCTCACGTAAACTCCAAAGTGTGTGAGCATTTTGCTGATCCGAAATTAAGTACTGCTAATGTGGAAAATATTGATGAAGATGTAAGTCTTTTTCTTATTTTTATACATAATTTACAAAATACCTACTTCTACAGTTTAAACGTCTTATGAAATTTATTCCTATATTATATACTTTAAGAATGCGTTATTTATAATTTTTTGTTGCCACTCTGAATTTAGATTGAACCAGATGAGACGGCTTTTGTAAGGTTTACGCCGAATTCCGAGTTGAGTGATTCAGACTACGCCAATGAGGTATATAATCCTCCCTTCACTCCCGATGATGACTTGACTTCTTATATTATATCAAAAGGTACAATGATTAAAATCTACATATTGAGTAAATTAATTTCTAATATTTGAGTTTACAATGGTATTCCCTTAAATGCAGATCAATCAGACATCGAAGGTGAAACCCCTAGTGACAAAATAAGAAACTTAATGTTAATGAGTGGTCGAGAAGATTCACCTGCTATAACACCTTTCCAAGGATTTAGAGAGAGACTTCAATCAGAACAGGAAGCAAAAGTGGAAGATAGCAACTATTTTAACCCCTTAATTGACAAAGAGAAAAAATCTTTGCCAGATTTCAACAGAGACAACAACGCTGACAAGTACACAGATGAAGAGCGTTTAGCTGCTCATTTTAGAAAATTAAAAACTAAACCTTTACCCTTTACAGCTGAATACCTTACAAGTAATTACTCACCTCTAGATGCAGAAGTGCATTCTAATGCTTTAGAGAAATATAAACAGAGTTTTGCTGAAAAAAATTTTCCATTTGAATATGAAAATCCTGTAGATTTCCAAGAGCCAAGAATTTATATTGACAATGATGATTTGGATGATCTTTCTATGGATGCAGGCAGTGGGAAATATGATCCATACAATTTAAAAGGTAAGAATTAATTAAAACTCCTTGTTATTGTTTATTATATACGATCTAATTAAAACATCTTCATATCAGATACTCATTCACCAGGAACTGAAGGTAAAAATTCTAAGAATATGGAATATTTATTTAATTATTGGCGGAGACTAAAGGATCTAAAACCACAAGAAACTATATATTCAGAGGGCGGGCCGCTTAAATCAGATGCTCTGGAAGGTAAATCGAAATAAATCACATTGTAGTCATCAGTACCTGGTCGGTACTTTCCTTATAAAAAACAGTTTTTGTTGCTTTCTCTTTTATTTTTAGTTTTTGTAGGCTCAATTTTTAATGCTACCTTAATTATACCTTTTAAAGAATTTTAATGGAAAATTTATTAAGATAATCTTTATTTTGATATTTTTGAATATTAAACCATCATTTTAATATCATATTTGAATAACAAAACGGGTTAAAATGAAAACTCGGACCGGTAAATAATACCGGACCGAGACCGTTATGAGTCCCGACGATGTTTCAGGTGAGAGTTCAAAATTTTATCTATCTGAAGAATTGCAAGATTTGCTAAATAGAGAATGGGGCTTTAAGCGTAGGGAAAGAGACGATGTTAAAAAGCCCGGGCCGCGTCTGGACGCGAAAACCTTAAAGATATTGTACCACAATAAATCGGTGACAGGTTAGTTGGCACGATGGCCTGAAATACCTGTTTTAGAATCTCAATGTGAACTACAATTTATAAGTTAACTTTCAGTCCCAGTTTAATTGATGCGTTTTTATAAACTAATACTAAATTTGATATAATATGCACTGCTACGTCTTTATAAAATCTTCGCACTAAATGTTTTCCAAGACCGCACCCTTTGTTACTTGTAAAATGCAAACGCATGAGGTTTTTCTGATCCTCCATGAATAGGCAAGCGCTTTCCGTTTTATTAATATTTGTTTTATATTTTGCTTGAATTCTATTATTCTTGTATGTTTCCATTTTGTATTATGGCTTTTTGAAATTTTTGGTTCGCGTTAGAATTCGTAATGTGATCGTACATTGTTTTGAATATGATATATTTACAATAATTATTTATCATTGGATTGTGAAACACATATATATCATGCATTAAATATACAATCTTACTTTAAGAGTGAAGGGAAAATCATATAAATTTCCAAATAGCCTATGAATGTTTCGTGTTATTTATCTCATTTATATAAAGAAAATTAAACATTTCCTGTAATTTTGTGTTTTAGCTCAGGGATCGTCAGTTAATCAGAAGTTGAGTCAAATTAGTCACGATCATAACGACTATGATTATGATCCGTCATATGCATACGTGACATTTAAAAATAGGTACATTTAATCGTTCATTTTCAATATCTTTATATAACATATAATTATTTACATATAATTTATAAGATCGAGACAAAGTTCACTGAATTTATTGTTTAAGTCTCGATTATATTTATTATTTATTTTGTGCAATTATCCTTAATTATTTAATAATATTTTACATCAGCAGATTCCTAACCGATTGGGAAAACGGCCTTGCATTCATATCAAAACTTGAAGAATTGCTTGGATTAGAGAAAAATACTTTTACAAATCCTCGGTAAATCACTTAATGTTTTTTATTTATCAAATATGTAAGTATTGTGGACACTAATTTTATTTTGGATATAGTGTTGATCCTGGAGAGGTGACGTTTAAAGTAGAAAAAAACAGTAAGGGCTATGAAGCTGAAGACGTCGCCAGGCATGTGGGTATGTGTTTATATTATAAATTGCTAACTAACTCGGCGTCTTCCTAATCTCGGTGTCTTTCAAAAGATAGATATAGACAAGACAAAAATATATTTATAATTACTGACATAAGTGTCACACTTATCCGATTTCGAGGCCTATGTTCATCATGGCTTCAGATAGATGTGGTATTTCTAATCAGTTTGAACTGAAACTCCTAGATTCATATAATTGTTGTAAAATGTATAACGATGCCTAACTCTTTGAAAGTTATTATTTAATTCCTTTTTTATTTCAGTTGACATCAAAGATCAATTACGTCGAGAAACTGGCGCACAAATACTGTCAACTGGCGTCGGAGATCGGGTATTTTTTATTCCTTAGTTGAACTGAACTCATAATTTAATTTTTAAAACATCATATATTAACCAAAGTTGATGATTTATTATATTCACATTGCTTCTATCGACAGAGTAAACTGCCTGTTATCAGCGAAACAGACGTCTTCGACTCCGGATACTTCGGAGTTGCAACGCCAGTGCTACTGGCGATAATCGGTAGTTTGTCAGTTTTGATAGTGGGCATTGTAATTTTCGGTATTCTGTTGAAGCGAGACTTAGACGCACGGAAGAAGATGAATGGACTTGCTTCCGCAGCGGAGATTGACGCAGAAGCCACTAGAGATTATCAGGTTAGCAATCGAACAAGAAATAACCTTTTGTACTATCCTCGTTGTTTAAGTAAATCATATGTTTTCAAAATTATTCACTTTAGACGAACATTTATTTAAGTGATCATATTTATAGGCCCATGATCTCAATAGAAAACCCAACAGGTAGTTCTATAAATAAAGATGAAGATCACTTCTATCTACATGTTACGTGTATACCTTTGAAATGAAAAAAATGCTATACTCTAAGCTGTTGACGAGTATGTTTTCCTAGACAAGTTGCCCGACTAGGTAAATCTAATATCGACCAGGAGGTAACAAAAAATTCAACGAATTTAACTCGGCAAGCCAGTTCGGGAAATTACAACGCACCTTCTCTTCAAGTATTACTTAAAATATTAAAAAAGTTTACAACCTGTTCGTGTTGTCATTTATAAACCATGTTGTCGTACTGTGGTCCTTCAATGCTGGTAATTTAAGGAACCCTAACACATTCAGCGCGCTATAAAAATGTTATGCTCGGACTTTCTCTGTGTGATAGAATCAGCGACAAGAGAACTAGAGTAATCAATCAGCTCATCGGATCAGTAAGCTACACTGGTAATGTTCTGGCCATATTCTCAAAGAACCGGAAACCATAGGCAAGATAGGATCTCGAGTGCCAACCGTAAGCTAATGGTTACTCCGATGACCTGACAAAACATACGAAGAGTCAATTCATGTATGTAGGTACGACAGGACTGTGGCAGTCCCATAGGGAAAGGATTTATTCCCACCACAATGGTAGGGCCGTGCTGCAGCTATATTAGTAGTGTAGTTGTAGCACGAATGGGTCGGCTCGACCGGGGAAGTACCACGCTCTCACAGAATACCAGCGTAAAATAGCAGCTTAAAGCTGCTGTGTTTCGTATGGTGAGTGTAGAGAACCGGAGATCCTTTTTATTGGAAATAAGGCATTCCATCTTAGTCCTCACGGGTGACAACGCATCTGTATTTTGATTTGTAATAGAGGATAGATGTAGATGTCTATGGGACGCAGCAATCACTTACCATCAGGTGGACTGTGTGCACGTTTGTTACCCTTATTCTATTAAAAAAAAAAATTATAAAAATATAATTTTACATAAATTAGCACAATTTTCTCGTATAGACCCTTAACTTTTTTGAACTATTATAAGCCAGTGTTTGACTTCAATGCCGCCTGATGATACTTTGTATTAAGTATCCTGTGCTGATGGTAAATAGTGATAGTGATAGTACCCGTGGATAGTAAAAAGCACTGACTTAGCGTAACTACACCCTGATAGGCTGTAACGATGCTGATGATGACTGCCATAACCTGCAATAACACGACCATTTAAATTAAATTTCGATAGTTATTGCTAATTACCCATTCTTTTCTCAGGAGTTATGTCGTGCGAGGATGTCAGGCAAATTGTCGGGACAGCCTGCAGCGGCTCCTTCGCAACCCGTAGATCCCCCTCAGCGCATCACCTCTCTGTCCCGAGAAACTGAGGGCAATTCGCCCTCTACACGTTCTAGTACCTCTTCGTGGTAAGTCCAGTTCTCTTTCACAAGGGTTTTTTTTAATTTAAATTTAAAGTGATCAATATGAAAGAAAGTCTCTATCACTACAGCTTATCAAAAGTCCTCTGCTGGAAATAGGTCTCCCAAAAGATTGTCTCATAAGGGGGATACTTGCCATAGTTGCCACTCTTGGCAGGCGGGTTGGCAACCGCAGTTTATTATTATTTTGAGTTGTTACTAGGAAGATGCTGCTGTCTAACTGCTATAACAGGTTGTTTTCCTCTGGGATAATTTTATGGGACAAGGCAGTGGATTCTCTTAAACTGTCACTACTCGTTGTTGCACGTTTCCATATTAAAACCCGATATTATTTATTAATAACGCAATCGGGATAATTGCTACGTTTTTATTTCACCCGCTTTCGTACGTCTGATCGGGTCTAATTAACCGAGTTAGGTAGATAGATAGGTAAAGCATTTATTTGTTTCTCCAATCACACACGTAAATTCAGTTACTAAACCAGGTACAAAGTACCTTACGTTCTACTTAAGTTCTAAATGTGCATGTGTGTTGCAGTTTAACAAATGGGTCCTAGCTCAGCGATTAATATTGCTCAGAGAGCAAACACTGATTTTCAGCTATTACCCTCGAGATGACGAGATGAAAAGCACAATAGTATAATCAGTGTAAATATGTATGAATTATGTATCCTTTCTGCCCTACGACTTGCATCTTTCAGTAATTTATTAAAATTACTGAAAGGGTGTGTACGTATGAAAAATTACATACAAGTTAAAGCCAGTACTTAAAATGCTTAGACAGCTATAATCTTCTCTTCTTTATCTTCTTTATATATAAAAAGTACGTGTCACGTTGTTTGTTCGCGATGGACTCCTAAACTACTGAACTGATTTCAATGAAATTTTTGGTCAATGTGCAGTTTGGTCCAACTTAAAAGATAGGATAGCTTACATCTCAATTTATAGTCGCAATACAATATTATTTTATTGAAAATTATTTGTCTATTATTTGACAGTCACAATTATCTGTTAGCTCCAAACGATTCTGTCAAATGACGATATCTGTTGACTGGATTGAGTAAATATTTAATAGATGGCGCTATGTTAAAAATACAAACGTTTAATATAAGCTACAATTTAGTAGTATAACCACCACGTGTTGCTGTAAGTATTCAACAGATAGAACCGATTTCAAAAAATTTGCAGACTGTGTGCAGTTTGGTCCAACTTGAGATATAGGATAGTTTTTATCTCGATAAGTGACCGTCAATTTTTTTATTGCTAATTTTAGAAGTTTTTTTGGGAAAGCAATAGTCGTTCGGAAAGGGCAGAACAACGTCTGCCTGGTCAGCTAGTGAGTTAATAAAATGAAAATAGTGTTAAGATTTCTTATTGGTGGTGGGATGTTATTCCAACACTTCGTTGCCATATATCGAAAACTGTCAGTAAATGCCGCCGTTTTATGGCTGTAATACAGAAGTGAGTTAAAAAAGAAGGAGGTTTACAATTCGTAGGAATCTTTGTTTTTCTTTATGTATGTTAACCGATTACTCAAAGACCAATTTGGAAAATCCATTTTTTGTTTCAAAGAATATGTTTCCCAGGTGGTCCCATTAAACTTAAAAAAAATCAACAATAAATGATATTTATATTGAAGTCGGTTGAACAAAACTTAGCTAACTTAGCTTTAACTTACCACTTGTTTAGTAATTGATTTTTTATCATACCTTGATGGAAAGTTCGTATTTCAACCGTACTTTCAGGGACGAAAGTGCCACATCACATTACCTCCTGATTCTATGACTTATTAATTAAGTACGCAAAATTTCTAGCTCCATTGTTTTTAAACGTCAAAAGTATATGTGATGATTTTAAGGTACATTCATTTCGATCAAGGTATGATAAAAAATAGTATACGCACAACGGGAAGAAAGTACATAATGTCATCGCAACCCGCGTTCTTATCATATTATATATAAATAATGATAAATACCACGCGGGTTGCAATGTCATATTTCCTCCCTAGTGGCGTAATATAGATACTATTAAACTAACTTCCCCGTGATCTAGAGACTCCCGATGAGCTGAACACAGCTTAGAATCGGATGACAATGTAAAAAACGTCGCGTATAAAAAAAACATGCGTGAGTGTCGTGGAACACTCAGTTGGAACGAAGTTCCTTTCGTAGTATATTATTATTGAGAAACGTATTATATTAAACGTAAATATTATTTTAAATGACATTTAAAATATTATTTTATTTTATTTCAAATAATATTTTATTTTAAATGACATTTAATAATAGTAATTTGTTTGCTACGATCTCTCAGAGTGATTGCACTCACCTGATTTAAATTTTATATTCACGCATCGTAACTAGTGTTTACAAAATGGCAGTAACAATTGCACGCACCTGATTTAAAATTTTATATTCACGCATCGTAACTAGTGTTTACAAAATGGCAGTAACAATGACCAGTGAAGAAACTTCGCTTTATAGAGCTCTACTAAGCCAGAAATTATTTGTGGAACACACGAAATAAAATTTCTCTTTTTGCATTTCTTTTTGATCACCATTGAGTTATATGTACTACGTACTAGAGAAGCCATTCCAAACAAAAATTGTGTCCTACTCTATGTCTACTACTACCGCGCATGAGCGAAGACTTTAATTTGATATAAAATAAGATATTAATATTAAATAAATATAAGAATTTAATATAAAATATCTTAATTTAACCTAAACAAACATATTTCTAAATAAAATGTAATAATAATTATTTTATGGAATTCACAAAACTTCAATTTACACAATATTTAGTTTGTATGGACTGCAGGGACTGCACTACAGTTCAGTTGAACATAGTCAATGTTCGGAATGGCTTCTCTAGTACGTAGTACATATAACTCAATGTTGATCACCCTTTTCTTTTACACATTCACGTAGTAACGGTATGCTGTAAATAAATGAACCGCAGCAGCCGTTAGCGCCTCAATATCCATTTTAATAAATTCGTTCGCACATTGGCCCGAACCGAAGCAAACTGAACGATCTTCCAACGTGTGGACGCCATCGCAAACTCTTGGCTAATATCTTTGCCAACACATTCGCCACTAAGTTGGCCAACGTGAAGAGCCGCCTTTAGAAAGATGTTTCGGTAATCGCAAATAGTTCAGGACTAAACGAGCGCCCAACGTGTGGACGCGGCGGCCAGTACTCTATCACAACCCTTTGATCTTTTGTAAAAAACCGACACCACACGGATCTCGCGCCAACTTGTGGGCCATCATTTCAATACATACCTACCAAGTGAAGCACAAGAACCCGCTCTACACGATGGCCATCGGTACTGGCCAAAACATTCGCCACTATGTTGGCCAACGTGAAGACCCGCCTTCACGCGTTTAAACATTTCCAAATCGTATTTTTAAAATGTAAAACAAATGATTGATTCAACAGGAGCGAGGAACCAGCTTTGACCAATATGGATATATCTACTGGACACATGGTCTTGGTGAGTATTTATGTGTAGGTAGATAAAATAAATGACAAAACTAATTGCTACGAGAACTTTGATTAACTTATCTTTTAATGACATAGTGACCGCCATTTTTCTGTTTTATTATTATGGATAAATTAAATATTCGCTAACGGAAGTATTATTTTCATTTGTTGAAAGTAAATGTAGTTTCAAAACTGATTTATACTAATAAAGTTCAAGCACGGTCATTTAAAAGGGGCTTCAACGGTTCCTACGGCGGGCGCCACGATTTGAAAGCGGATTAAAAGCGGAAAAGTAAGAATAAAATTTTCGATATCTCGCTTAGTTTCCGAGATATCTATAGTCAAAAATCGAATACTAAAACCGGATCAGCACGTCCCGATTCCACGTAGTCTTGTTTGCCCTACCCCTAGATTGTTTTTGTAAAGCCGTAGGTGCGGAGGGAGAGCAGCCCCCGCCAGCTGTAGCAAATAGCAGGCATCCGTGTCAGCCGTAGCGGCTGAGGCTGGCTAAAGCTGCGGTGGTGAGCATGGGTGCCTGCGATTTGCTACGCAAGGGCGAAGGGGCTACGCTTCCCGCAGCGCCGTAGTCGTTGCAGAAGTAACTTTGGTTCAATATTCCTGTGTAAAAAACGTAATTTTTGAGTATTCAATTAGTTATTAGTTATAATAATAATAATAATAATAATTTATTTCAATCCATCAGATCGTAGTTACAGTAGTGAAATGAAAATTAAATTTTGAATTATATATTAATTAAATTAAAATAAAATTGAATTACATTAAACTAAAATTATTTATAAGTAAAATTTTCTGCCGACTTCCAAGAAGGAGACGGTACTCAATTCGACTGTATGTTTTTTTTTATGTGTTTCTCATAACTTTGTACTGGGCGAACCGATTTCGATGATTCTTTTTTTATATGAAAGCTGATAGTTCTCGTGTGGTCCCATATGAATTTGATCAAGGTCAGACCAATGGTTATTGAGTTATTCTTAAATAACCTATATTGAAGTCGCTTAAATTGAAGTCGGCTGTACAAAATTTTTAATTATATACATAGATTATATACTTACTTTTCGGCGTATCTCGCCGAGATCCATGCGAATCCGCCTTCAAATCGTAGCGCCGTAACAACTGTAGTCGTGCCTTTAAGTACATATTGAACACTGCATAGGTAAATGATATATTATATTCGGTCTTGAATAACTTATGTAAAACGTATATATTTTAATAATTACTTATAATACCAATGTGTTTGTTGATGATATCGAACTAGACACTAACGGTATGAGTACTCCATAACAATAAGCTACGTCGCTCAAGAAAATACTCGATTCGTAATGAAGCGAATTTCCAGATAACTGAATTCACCGATATATTATAGACTTTCATATTGGCAAATTGAAGAGGCATTCAATGTTATTTGGAACAGCGCGTTGCTTTTTATAGATACTGACGGTTAATTTAGAATAGAATAGAATGATTTTTATTCAATATTGATTATTACATAATACTTATTGAAAGTCATTTTTTATTTACCACTGGTTGGGAAAATACCTCTGTCCTGGGATGAACCAGCAAGAAACTTCTTCTTTAAACATAATTTCACTTAACAATAATTTTGTTTATACAATTTAAAATGAATTTTCATAGAACCAGTATGGTGGCGATCACCTTGTCTCAGGGGATCCCAGGGGTTATTTTCATTCATGTATTCCTTGATATTATAATAACCCATTTCTTTTGGATTATGGAAAAAATTCAAGAGCTTCGTGTAGGGAGCCCTTATTGAACGAAATTCGACAATATAAATTCTATAATTGATTGTATCTCTTGAGGAATTCGAAAATTGTCGAAAAATATCGTTTATAAAATATGAAAAAAAAAAAATTTTTTTTTGATAAAATTATCTACACAGCATAATTAACTTAGGAAAAATTGGTCTAGAAGAATGTTTTTAAAATGCAAATATTTAATTTTTGCTTTGCTTTTCTATCTCTAGGCTTATATGGAAGATCATCTACGCAATAAGGATCGTTTGGAGCAAGAATGGCGCGCTCTATGCGCTTACGAAGCTGAACCTTGCGCGACCGTTGCTGCGTTGAAACCCGAGAACACTGGCAAGAACCGATACGCTGACGTACTGCCCTATGACCACTCTAGGGTCACCCTAAATACTTTATCTAACCACCTCGGCTCTGACTACATCAATGCTTCGACTATTGTAAGTTTCATTCATATAAGTGTTACTCCCAATAATTCCCTACAACTTTGATATCAGTCTTCTTTCAAATACATTCATAAGGAATATTTTTTTTTATAGAAAAAGGGTGACAAACGAGCACACAGTTCACCTGATGGTAAGTGGTTGCTGCGGTCCATAAAAATCTACATCTATCTTCGTTTGCGAATTAAAATGCAGATGCGTTGTCAGCTGTGAGGACTAAGATGCCTTTTTTCCAGTAAAAAGGGTCTCCGGTTCTCTACACTCACCATACGAAACACAGCAGCATTAAGCTGCTATTTTACGCTGGTATTCTGTGAGAGCGTGGTCCTTCCCCGGTCGAGCCGACCCATTCGCGCTACCACTACTATTAATATAGCTGCAGCATGGCTCTACCACGTAAAATTAATAAAAAATAATTTATTTTAGTCTTATTTAAAGCTCCCATTAAACAAAAATCTACGTACTACGTACTACGTACGAAAAACAAGGACTCTATCGTCTATCCTCTACACAAAAATAATCAGTAAGAAACATATGTAAAATAACAACTAACTTCATCGCATTTTGCATTGCAAAAGTGATAAATATATTTTTCGTTGTCTAGTAATTAAATGAAATTTCAAAATATTATATTATGTAGGCATTAAAATTTACTGCACTGTACCAGCCGGCCATCAGAGCAAAAAGAATTTCAAATAATTTCAGTCAAATCTATAATAGGCCTCAGATCGAAATAACAATCGCTAGGGGCTAAATCTAGGCTGGACTTAGTGAGTTTCAACATTTAAAAAAAGGTACATTTGGGTAGATGTCTTCATTTTCTTTTTAAAGGCCCCCGACATGAATGCCTTAGAACCTCTGTATTTTTCTAACACGGGCCTCGTTGATAACATCATCTAATTGAGAAATTTGAGTTCAGAGTTTTAGGATATTATTTCCTTCACCAGTCGGTCGTCAAAGTCTCATCCGTCAATCAGGTAACGCTACAACCACGCGAGGTAGTTATTTGGAGAAAAAGTTAACATTTCTGTTCACAAAGTTCACAAAGTTAAGTTAAGAACAAATTAAATTAAAGTCAGCTTAAGTTTAACTTATTTATGGACGTAGTGGATAAATTTAGTACGGTATTAAAAACTGTGCTACTTATGTAAAATATAAAATAAAAGAAGAATGATACTCGTATTATGTCGTAAAGAACCCTCACTTTGTACGCGTGTACTTTGTACAATTACACGCACAATTTTTTTCCATTAAAAGCCAGTGATTGGTTGTTATTATTATAAAGGATAATATCGTGAAACACTATTTGTTTTTTTAAAATAATAATTTTAACAGACGGACCATGATCCCCGCAACCCGGCATACATCGCCGCGGCCGGGCCGCTCGCGCACACAGCGCCGGACTTCTGGCAGATGGTGTGGGAGCAGGGCAGCGTCGTCATGGTCATGCTCACGCGGCTCACTGAGAATGGACAGCAGCTCTGCCACCGCTACTGGCCCGAAGAGGGCTCGGAACTCTACCACATCTATGAGGTAATTGAAGTGACGTTGCCAGGTACTTCGTGGGTCTCCGGTTCGAATCCAGCCGGTTCCAAATTTGGTATAAAGACAGAAATTGTTTTATTTTCGTTTTTCTCGTGTATTGTAATTGTTTCTCGTGTAACAAAATCCTCCCTTTTATCGTGAGGATATCCTCATGGCATGGCATGGACTCCGCATGGCATGCGGAGACAACGGAAAAGTTATGCCGGACTATTTCCGGCTAAATGTCCATGGCTGTCACCATCATGTGCTCTGGTGCATCATGTGTCAATCGCGGCCCCTGCATCGCATTGCTTGACTAGCTTCCTGGGGAACTTGTACTCGTACTAACCTCAGAATCAGAATGCTAGTCTATGATATGATCACTAATAGCAAACTTCAACGTAGGGTTGTTTGCTATAAAACACACGAAACATCACAATTTATAAATAAGTTAAAATTAAACACAATATAATCATAGACATTACTTATAATCTAGATACATATTGTATTCGCGTAAATATAGAAAATTATTCAATGTAGGCCACAGATGCGCTGTCACTACGCGGACAGGATAATTCCGTATAAACTGGTTTTCTTACCCTTAAAACTCAAACACAGCAGTTGGTGCATTGCTAAACCAACCCTGACTGATCTCAACGAACTATATAGACCATGAACTTCTTGCTCGATTACCCGGTAATTTAACAATAAAATTTTTAAGATATGAAAGTTTCTTGAAGATATTTTCCTTTACTGCCAATTACGTACAAAAATCAGCACGTAGAATTGCGCTTAATAATTCTCTGGTGTCGACTGAGCTCAAATCTTCACTTTCTAACATTTTCTATTTTATAGGGGGTGACAAACGAGCATACGATCCACCTAATGGTAAGTGGATACTGTGGCCCATAAATGTCTACATCTATACTCGATAATGCAAATGCGCTGTCAAAACTTATGACCAAAATAGAATGCCACCGTTTGTAGTAGAAAGGGTTTCTATACTGACCATAAGAAGCACAGCTTCTTTACGCTGGTATTCTGTGAGAGTGTATTTCTTCCCCGGACGAGCCGACCCATTCGTGTTACAGTCTTAATGTAGTTACAGGCGGCTCCACCACGTAAAAAATAAGTGAATGTAAGCCCTAAAAAGTAAATATGACAATGTAATTCATTTTGATATACGTGCAGGTACATCTTGTAAGCGAACATATCTGGTGTGATGACTACCTAGTCCGCAGCTTCTATCTGAAGAACCAACGCACCGGCGAAACTCGCACCGTTACACAGTTCCACTTCCTGTCCTGGCCTGAAAACGGAGTACCTGCGTCCACCAAGGCTCTACTTGAATTTAGGAGGTATCCAAAGTCAATGACAAAATTTTCTTATTGAAGTTAAACTTAAAACGAAGCCCTTGTGAACGTTTCTGGGTGACGAACGCACTTTCGGTCCATCTATTAGTAAGTGGTTACCGCAGTCCCTAGATACTTGCACCATACTTCAAATAAAGAAGACTGACTGACGACAGATGCGTTGCTATCTCCGATGACCAAGATGAAATGCATCACAGTCGGTAATTACACTGGTTCTCTTTACCCTTTTTAGGTTTCTCTAGTTACACTACAAGGAACCCTTATAGTTTCGCCATGTTTTTTTAACAGTGGTAGAGCCACGCGGCAGCTTTTGCTGTCGCACGGATGGGCCAGCTCGAACCGGGGTGGTACCACGACCTCACAGAAAACCAGCGTGAAGTAGAGGTTTACCTCTGCGTTTCGCTTGGTGAGTGCAGGTGGCCGGAGGCCCTTTTTACTGCAAATGAGGCATTCCATCTTAGTCCTCACGGGTGACAACGCATCTGCATTTTGATTCGCAAACGAGGATAGATGTAGGTGTCTATGGGCCGCAGCAACCACTCACCATCAGGTGGACTGTGTGCTCGTTTGTCACCCTTATTCTATAAAAAAAAATGTCCGTCCGTCCGTCCGCGGTTTAGCGCAGAGACCCTAGGTGCTAATAATCTGTAATTTGGCAATAGATATTAACCACGCCTAGAAAATTGTGACATAAAATCCTTTAAGAATAGGATAAGGGATGATAAATGAGCACACAGTCCACCTGATGGTAAGTAGTTGCTGTCGCCCATAAATATCTACATCTATCCTCTACTACGAAACAATGTAGATGAGTTCTCACCAGTGTGGACTAAGATGGAATGCCTCGTTTCCAGTAAAAAGGGTCTCTGGTTCTCTACACTCACCATACGAAATACAGCAGCGTTAAGCTGCTATTTTACGCTGGTATTCTGTGAGAGTGTGATCCTTACTCGGTCGAGCCGACACATTCGTGCTAGGACTATACTACTAATATAATGCAGCTATAGGACTCGGCGGTCCCTACTTGGCAGAAGAAATAGGTAAGAGTGTGGAACCAGCCGAGAAGGATTACTAGGCAGAAAAGTAGTCCTACCACCTGATTTATTCCCGGTTCCCGCTCGGGAGAAATATTGCAAGAGTTTGGGTATTTAGGTCTTTTTTATATAAGAGGGGGCAAACGAGCATGCGGTTCACCTTATGGTAAGTGACTACCGCCGCCCATGAACA
The DNA here is from genome assembly GCA_033319125.1 of Parnassius glacialis. NCBI lineage: Eukaryota > Metazoa > Arthropoda > Insecta > Lepidoptera > Papilionidae > Parnassius > Parnassius glacialis. The sequence continues at coordinate 36,781,065 of JAVANC010000016.1, forward strand.
ACTGCAGCACCAGGGAACCAGCGGAATTGCAGATGCGTTGCCGGCATTTTAAAATGGAGTAGGCCCTTTTCTTGAAGGTCCCTAAGTCGTATCGGTCCGGAAAAATCGCTGGTGGTAATCGATTCCACAAGGAAGTTGTGCGAGGAAGAAAACATCTTCTAAACCTCACAGTGGTGGACCGCCAATCATCCAGATGGTGAGAATGGTATCGGGAGTTTTGCCGCGATGTGCGTTCGTGAAATTTGGCGGCTGCGATTAATTCGAACAATTCCTCAGAGCACTCCCCATGGCGAATGCGAAAGAAAATGCAAAGGGATACAATATCTCTTCGCAGCGCCTTTGAATTGAACCGATCGGAAAGGACTTGGTCGTCGACGATTCGAGCCGCTCTGCCCTGGATGCGGTCAAGTGGAAGGAGCTAGCACTGGGGAGCCCCAAACCAGAGATGGGAACAGTATTCCATGTGAGGCCGAACCTGCGCCTTGTAAAGTTGCAGGCGGTGTGCCGGCATGAAATACTGTCCCGCTCTGCTGAGCACGCTAAGCTTTTTTGAGGCCAATTTGACCTTTAAAAAGTGGTGTTTAGTGGTTAAAGTTTCATGTGCAAATTTATTAAACTATCGGTCCGCCCCGGTTTCGCACGGTTGGTTTCTGGATCTCGACAACAGCGCCACCTACCGTGTCCAAATGTTAATCCAAACCTTCCAAGGATCCACTCAAGCACACAAAAAGTTTCGTCGAAATCGGTCCAGCCATTTTCGAGTTTTTGCGAGATTATACGAGTATATAGAGATTAGTCATGGGACGTATAGACTGTGTACTTTTAGAAGTTTAGAACTACATCGACTTGAACATGAAATATTTATTTTACAGGAAAGTCAATAAGTCGTATAGAGGAAGATCTTGTCCCATCGTTGTGCACTGCAGGTAAGATTTAACGTTACATTTAAGGCGGTAGCTAAAAAAAAGCGTTACAAGACTTCAACCAATTATTACCTTTAGTTAACTTTACTATCATAAATGAATGTCTATAGTCTCTTCTATTCACTATCACGAAAAATATGCGTGATTTTCAGACTTAGACTTTATCTTTGGAACACTATCGGTCTTACTAGATTTTACAGTCGTTATTGTCACTTGACATCTAATCTTTAGATTGATGACTAAAGTTAGATAAGTTGTTAGACATTCAATAAAATCAGCCATTGATATTTTAGCTTTGTAATGTCTGAATGACACGGTTTTATTCGACTTCGAAAAAAGAAGGAGTAGGTTCTCAATACGAGACTGTATGTTCTTTTCTTGTATGAATATTTTCGTCGATTGGGGATCGATTTTAATTTACGTTTTTCGACTTAAGTAATTAATTTTTGTCTAGTTTTACTTTTCATTAAAAGTTAAGTTAATGATTTCTTATATTTACGCGAACACTACAATAACACTAAAAATATTTTTACGGATTTTATCGCGTTTAATTTACTTATTTTAATTCCCGACGTTTCGGGTGCTTTACAGCACCTATGGTCACGGGGGGACTGAGATGTTTGACGTCCTGATGTCATAGTTAGCTTGACTACCTTCAGGTTTTGAATATTAATTTTTAATTTTTAGTCTGATCTACCCATAGATCGCACCAATAATTAAAAATTAATATTCAAATATTAGGATCTACGCAAAGATATAGATCGGATAAAATCTAGTTCGTTTAATTTACTTGATTGACGATGATATTTTAAGGTATACAGTACCTACGGACTCCGAACGCCGTTTAGCCAATACGAATGTATTCCTCAGTTTTCAATCTGTTTTGTTTTTTCAGGTTCAAACTGTTTTGTTTTTTTTTTTCAGAAATTAGTTATTTAAAAACTAGGCATCTTCTTAAATTATTTTAAGTATACCACCGCTATTAGAGGTACACCAAACAAATTATAGTGTGTCTGTCTGACAGTGTGTGTCTGTGGCACCGTAGCTCTTTAACGGGTGAATCGATTTGGTTGCGGTTTTTTTATTTAAAAACAGGCATGTTCTATCAAAATTGGTTCAGCCGTTTGAAAATCATCAGCTCTTTTTATTTCGAGGGTTTCTTTTTAATTTTCAATTTAAGTTATAGTACCTATTCTACCATATGTGTAATAAATACTCATATGACTCTACTTATGAGAGAAAACCTCTAAATTCCTCTCCTTCCTGAGATGCAGTAGAACGTATATATAGGCTGTAATTTTACTTTTTTACTGAAAGATGTCTTATTAGTGATAAGAGAATAATGAGAAGGTAAAAAACATAATTATAATTGTATACACATTATTTTATACTAGTTCATCACAGGTATCCAAGCCAATTACAAAAAAAGTTTTTGGAACAGCAGATACTGCACATCACTATATGCACCCGTCCATCAAATGCAACATCATTGTATAAGTATTATGGTCTCATAATAATTGATCTAACTTAGTTGTTTTCTTTTCTGACAGTGATGGCGCCGGTCGTACTGGTACTTACTGCTTAATTGACATGGTTTTGAATCGCATGGCAAAAGGCGCTAAGGAGATTGACATCGCGGCCACGCTCGAGCACATCCGTGACCAACGCCCACGCACGGTTGCCACCAAACAACAGTTTGAATTTGTGCTAATGGCGGTGGCTGAAGAGGTAATTTTATGTTTGATAATATTTTAAAGTTTTCTTTCAAAATATCTCAATAAAAAATATTGATTTTAAAATACAATTTATTTAACTCACCAAAAAATTTTAATTAAGTTAATATATTATGTATTATAAAATAATGTTTGTATTTGTTTTTATAAAGTTATTTTATAAAGTTATATTTCCATCGTCACCAAGGTACATGCGATACTCAAGGCTCTACCGGCTCATTTGCAACAACTGCAAGACAAGAAGGAAAAGGAAAAAGACAAAGACGCTACTGAAAAAGAGAAACCTAATTGAGCTACGCACCGCTTTAGCGAACTATGTTATTTGAACAAATTCTGTTAAATTGAATATTATTGTATTAATTGTGTAAGTTTGGTCAATGTTTCTGGGTTGAGAATTTCACATTTAACATCGTATTTTATATATATAGGGGTAAACTGGCTGTCAGACACGATTTCTTCACAATTCAAGTTTGTACCAAATGACACAAATTAATTTAGGTTTTGGGTTTAAATCGCGCTCAGAGTGTAACATTTGTGTGTGCCTATATTGTATAGTTTACGGCGGTGTGGCGGGTCATCCGATGGCGACAGGCGATGGCTGTTGTATTGAGGCTGGTATGCTCGAGTATGCGAGCTTTTACTTAGTATTATTTTATTAAACATGTTTTTACTTGCTTCTTTGATGTATCCATTTTCATTTTTATAGACTACCTACATTTTTCTTTATTGTAATGTTGGTAGCTATAATTGAAAAAAGAGGATACCTGCGGAGTTTCTTTTGCCGTTTCTTCTCCGATCAGAGGGACCTCATTTTGAAACGGTGGTAGATTTAAGGAAATGTCGTTTAACGAACAAAGTTTAAACTTTTATAGTGTAGTGTCAGTGGATGAGGGGAACTTATAATAACACAAGATCTAATAATAAAACTCGACTGTTGAACACACTACTTACCTACCTACTGTAAAATTTTGACCCCGTCCACTCGGACCCACAATACTGATATGTCTTTCGATCCATGTATAATATTTTATTATCTTCGATCCTATAGGACGCACCAACTATTATAATACCTACCTACATAAAGACGGTACATACTCGCCGAGCATAAAATTGTGTAATAGGTTTTTTTTTTATAGAAGAGGGGACAAAAGAGCATGCGGCTCACTTGATGGTAAGTGACTACCGCCGCCCATGAACAACCGCAACAACAGGGGAATTGCATTTGCGCACATGCATTGCGTTGCCGGCCTTTTAGAAAGGAGTAATAAGCTCTTTTCTTGAAAGTCCCTAAGTCGTATCGGTCCGAAAAAATCTCCGGTGGTTAACAAATACACAGAGAAGTTGTACGAGGAAGAAAACTCCTAGTAAAACGCACAGTGGTGGTCCGCCAAACCAAGACCGTCCAGATGATGAGGATGGTATCGTGAATTTTGACGCGATGTCCGTTCGTGAAATTTGGCGGCTGGAATTAATCCGAACAATTCAGAGCACTCCCCGTGGTAGATTCGATAGAAAATACAAAGGGATGCAACAATCCTACACAGTTCCAGTGAATCGAGTCGCTCAGAATGAACTCGGTCGTTGACGATTCGAACCGCTCTGCGCTGGATGCGGTCAAGTGGAAGGAGCTGGCATTGAGGTGCTCCGGTCCAGAGATGATAACAGTATTCCATGTGAGGCCGAATTTGCGCTTTGCAAAGTTGCAAGCGATGTGCCGGCATGAAATACTGTTTCGCTCTGCTGAGCACGCTAAGCTTTTTAGAGGGCAATTTAGCCTTCCCTTCCAAGTGACCACGAAACTGCACGCTATTCGATAAGTCGATGCCGAAGATTCCGATGCTAGCTGAGGCGACAAGGGGAGTTCCTTGAAACTGAAAAGATACGACAAAGGGGTTCGTTTTAGCGGTAAACACGCAAACTTGTGTTTTCTGAGGACTAGAATGAAGCGATGCTGAATTCAGGCGACTAAATCTAGTCCAGTTCAATCCACAGAAGACTGGGGATTGAAGTCTCATGGTAATTTGTGCGATCCTGGTATGCACTATTGATGTTAAGTTAAAATCTGTTGAAATCAGAGTTTGTACAATCATAATTTATTATTTATATTAATATTCAAAATTAAAAAAGTTGTCACTCATAGTTTTATTAACACAAATATTGGTGTAATTTTTATCCTACACTGCCTGTTTATAATAATTTTGCAACCTGTACAAAGGTGTGGTATCGAAGTTGCATATAAAATTATTATTATTTTAACCGGCTTCAAAAAGGTACTCAATTCGACTGTACTTTCTTTTATGTGTGTTATCTCATAACTTTTTACTAGGTGAACTGAATTTGATGATTCTTTTTTTTTTTTTGAAAACTGGTACTTCTCGCGTGTTCCCATATAAATTTGATCAAGGTAAATTTGGTCAAGGACCTGAAGGTTTTTGAGTTATCCTTAATAATTTATATTGAAGGCGGTTGTAAAAAATTTTAAAACTTTACCACTTGTTGGATCCCGGTATTGGTGGATTGAGGTGGCGTAGAAAAATATTATTATTTTATAATCCCTACGAAGAGGAGAAAAAGCTACCTTTGGATCTGCCTGTGGATGATAATTGTGGATCCAAGTCCAAGTGGACGGACCTTATTTTTTAACTTATTTATCTTTACCAAGCTATTATTAAGTCGTTAGAAATTCTCAGCCTAGATATCTCCATGTAAGTGTATTTCTATGCTTAATGCTACTATGTTGTTTGATAGTATGAATATTTACGCCAATATTTCTTTATATTCTCAACGGATATTGTTAAATATTGATACAGCGAACTTTTACAGATAAAAAGCCTAAAGACGCTGCGTTAACTTTATACTATATAGACTAATTTATTTTTGTATCTGAATATTGTACATTTTTCCACATGTATAAGTTGTTCCTTTTTCTTTAATCTTATAAGTAGAATTCCTAACATCATAGTCAATTGTAAAGGTGTCTAATATATCAGACATTTTTTTATTATTTTTTAAGTGCATACCAATAGATTTTTAAAGATTATAAAATTAAGTTACTTACGTAAACCGTATTGCCACCTATGTACCTGTAAAATTATCATTGGAAATAACTTCTTGACTATTGAAAATGAATTAATCACACAATATATTTTTCAGGAAATATATCAATACGGTCTAAGCATAAGTAAATGACTTATTCTTGTTGTGCATAATATGCGTAAAATTTGTTACATATTCATCTTGGTACAATACTTCTACTTCATATAAATATTGTACATTCACAAAGGCCAACATTTACATCTATTTATGCACACACAGTTTAATGGTGTTGTATAACTTTGGTAAATTACGTAATTAATATGTTATTTTTACCGCCGTGCTGTAACACGGTGAAACCGTATAAATAAACATAAGGAATCATTACGGTGAAACAATTGTAACGTATACCTAATTACTTTAATGTTAGAAGTTGACAAAATGAATTATATACAAGAACTTGCTGAATCATATCCTGAATAAACGGAATACCTGATAGAATATAATCAGATAATTGAGATCTTAATATTTACCGACTAGCAGAATCAATAGAAATCTTGAAATGTATCAACGTATGAGATTTATATTAGATTATATTATATTTATTGCAATTATGGGAAAATATAAAAAAAATATGACTTACCCACGAAATTATGAATGTAGTTTAGAATTAAGAGAAAATATATTAACCGTATTTCTGTATGAAATTATATGTAGTTTTTATGTGGATTATTGAAAATGGATTTTGATTATTAAATCTGTTTTAGGGTACATAAAACAAACATTCACTACCTTCCTCCCTTATCCTTGATTAATTTTATATGAAAATTCGATAAAACCTACAAGTCTGGCTGACATTGAATTATGCATGCCTACTTAGAAATAGCCGCAACTCATATTAGATAAGCTAAATATTTAGATGTTATCAGTAAGTACGCGTAAAAATAGTCGCAAAGCACGTGTAACACGACTTCTGATAAAACTATACTTCACAACCAATACATATCAGACGTCAGACCTATCTACATTTTTTATTCACTGATAACTGCATTGTTACTGGATGCATACCTGCTTCTTTAGTCCTAAATTTGAATCCTTACCGAATTCAATAATTACACAAACAATTTTTGGTGGAAAAACCAGTGATCGCAATATAAAATGCGTTCACTGGGAGAAATTCAGTATTGTTATTTCCCTTAACCTCCTTTCTGCGCCGACTGCGTTTTATCAATTTTGTTTAAAAAAAAACGGTACCTATATTCTAGGACTTTCTTCTGTATCGTGGGGGCTGTTTATATATAATTCACAAGGACAAACATGCAAACCCGGAACAATTAATTTTAGCCTAAAATTAATTGTTCCGGGTTATGTTTGTCCTTGTGTTATACAAAATATTTGTTCTGTGGGGGTTTTCGAAACGGCGCGACGCGGTGACCCTTAGCGTTGCAACTCATTACTACGCTCCTGAGCCACGGAGCTGTCATTCGTCCGGATTATGTTTTCGAGATTTTGTGTCACAAAAATGTTGTCAACATTTATGTTTCCAACTGTTTACAACTCAACAAAAGTTACCAACATTTGTTTCCGATGTTGCCGACAAATGTTTCCAACAAGCGCGAGCATGCGGCTCACCTGATGGTAAGTGACTAACGCCACCCATGAACAACTGCAACACCAGGGAGGGAATTGAAGATGCGTTGCCGGCCTTTTAAAAAGGAGTACGCTCTTTTCTTGAAGGTCCCTAAGTCGTATCGGTCCGGAAAAATCGCTGATGGTAATCGATTCCACAAGGAAGTCGTGCGAGGAAGAAAACATCTTCTAAATTGCACAGTGGGGGACCACCAATCATCCAGATGGTGTGGATGGTATCGGGAGTTCTGCCGCGATGTGCGTTCGTGAAATTTGTCGGCTGGAATTAATCCGACCAATTCCTCAGAGCACTCCCCGTGGTAGATGCGAAAGAAAATGCAAAGGGATGCAACATCTCTTCGCAGTGCCAATGATTTGAGCCGATCGGAAAGGACTCGGTCGTCGACGATTCGAGCCGATCTGCGTTGGATGCGGTCAAGTGGAAGGAGCTGGCACTGGGGAGCCCCTGCGCAGAGATGGGAACAGTATTCCATGTGAGGCCGAACCTGCGCCTTGTAAAGTTGCAGGCGGTGTGCCGGCATGAAATACTGTCCCGTTCTGCTGAGCACGCCAAGCTTTTTAGAGGCCAATTTGGCCTTCTCTTCCAAGTGATCACGAAACTGCACGTCACTCGATATGTCGACTCCGAGGATTCCGATACTGGCTGAGGCAAGAAGGGGAGTGCCTTAAAACTGAGGAGATACGACAAAGGGGTTCTTTTTAGCGGTAAACGCGTAAACTTGTGTCTTCTGAGGATTAAACTGAACTAGATTTAGTCGCCCCCAATCCGAGACTTTGTTCAGCAAAGACTCAACTTCAGACACAAGTTTGTTCCGGTACTCGGCGACGTTTTCCCGAGAAATATTGGCACGGCCGGTGTATAGAACATCACCAGTGCTGTCATCCGCATAGCAATGAATGTTACCAGTTAGCAACATATCATTGATATGCAGAAGAAACAGCGTTGGTGATAGCACACAGCCTGGAACACCAGCGTTAATAGGCTTGTAGTCGGAGCATGCACCGTCTACAACGACCTTGATGCTCCGATCTGCAAGGAAGCTGGTGATCCAATTGCACAATTTCTCGGGAAGCCCATAGGAAGGGAGCTTCGAAAGAAGCGCTTTGTGCCAAACCCGATCAAAGGCCTTCGCAGTGTCCAAACTAACGGCCAACGCCTTCCCCTTGGACTCTACTGCCTCCGCCCATCTATGAGTCAGGTAGACCAGAAGATCACCAGCTGATCGACCCCGACGAAAACCGTATTGGCGGTCACTAATCAGCTAGTGATCCTAAAGGTACCGCATGAGCTGGCAGTTAATAATGGATTCCATTATTTTGGAGAACAAGGAGGTGATCGCGTTAGGCCTCTAGTTGGACAGGTCTGAGCGGTCGCCTTTTTTAGGGATCGGGTGGACAAAAGCTGTCTTCCATGAATTCGGGACTACGCCTTGGGAGTAGGAGTACTGGAAAAGACGCGTTAGGACCGGTGCCAACTCCGGAGCACAAGTCCTCAGTACAATTGGGGGGATTCCGTCAGGCCCACTCGACTTCTGGATGTCCAGAGAGAGGAATGCTTTGTGAACCGAGCGCTGTGAGAACAGCAGATGCGGCATGGAGCACTGATACCGCGGGATGTTCGGCGGTGTTTTCCCCCCGTCATCAAGAGTCGAGTTGGACGCAAAAAGGGAGCCCAAAAGGTCGGCTTTGTCTTTTGCGTCTTGGGTCAGTGAGTCGTCCTCCCTGTGCAGAGATGGTAGTGATGGCTTACAGAAATTCCCTTGGACAGCTTTGGCGAGAGACCAGAATGCACGGGTTCCCGAAGGAAGGCGAACTAGTTTCTCGCCAATTCTGCCTATGTGCTCTGACTTTGCCTTGGCAATAACTCTTTTGAAGTACCTGGAGGCGAAGTTATACTTCTTTTTAAGTGTGCTGGTGTTTACATCCCGAGTCGCCGAAGCCGCAGCCCAGTCTTGATAACACTCCTGCTTACTGCGTAATGCAGTCTTACAGGAGCGACCAAACCAAGGCTGAGATCTGCCTCCGATGTTTACCACAGATGATGGAATAAATAGTTCCATTCCCTGTAGCACCACATCAGTGACAGAGTCAGCAACAGCGCTGGGATCATCAGGCGAGAAGCAAAACCGCCCCCAGGGGTAGGATGCAAAGAAAGACTGCATTCCGTCCCAATCCGCCGACCTGTAATGCCAAACCCGATGGCAACTTGCAGAACGCAACCGCGATGGGAGCGTGAGTGGCACCATACTCCGGATCAGACAATGGTCTGAAGAGCCGAGAGGGGCATCGACGGAAACCTGATATCCGTCCGGATGAGATGTCTGCAGAAGGTCCAACAGGGAAGGTGTATGATCCTCCACATCTGGAATCCGCGTAGGCGAAGTAACCAGTTGTGTCAGACCATATGCCAAGGCAAAGTCATAAACAGATCTCCCCGCAGGATCGGTTAAACGTGAACCGAGCCATTCGGCGGTGTAGGCGTTAAAATCGCCAAGGATCACGATCTCTACGGATGGGACCTTTTGTAGCAAGGAATCTGTAGCCATTTGGACGTGGTCGATTAGTCGGTCTGTTTCGGAATTACCGCTATGGGACCTATAGAGGCACCCGTAGACGCGCGGATGGTCGCCGCTGTAAACGCGTAGCCAAAGGATGGACAGGTCCGAACCTTCAAGACTGCCGAGGCGTCGAGAACAGTTGTCCTCTCTGACATACACGCAAACTCCAGCCCGAGGCACAAAGGAGTGCTCCAATTTGTACCCCGGGTAGGAGAGATATGAAATATCAGCCGGAGAGGAAACCTGCGTCTCGGTCAGAAAGAGTCAGGAATTTTGCCCCCCCCCCCCCAGAATACGCGTGGCAGCCTGAGCACCCACGCTCAGGATTGGAATAACATGGTCGTGGATGCTCAGCGAAGGATTCTCCAGGGGTACTGGTACCCTCCTGGGGTAGTCTTTCGTGTAATTCCGCTACCATGTTGATGGGGGAGGGGGAATTGGGCCTCCGGCCACCTGCACTCACCAGACGAAACGCAGACACAGAGCTTCTACTTGACGCCGGTATTCTGTGAGGTCGTGGTAACAACCCGGCTTGAGCCGACCGATACGTGCAACAGCAAAAACTACTGCGTGGCTCTACCACCGTTAATTTACGTTTGATAAAAACACCAATAACAAGAAATTAAAAAACATTCAAGTTAAAAGATTATAAAGGACATTGGACATTTTATTAAATCTATTATTTTCTAGGCTGATTGATACGGTGATAACAGAATTTTACTCTGATACAATATGAGCGAGCGAAATGCAATTATGACTTAACATTTTTTTTAATATTGACATGTGATTCTATTGATAGAAGTTTAAACGCCTAAGGCGCATTCATTTTTTTAAATTATGCAATAGAAAATATACTATACCTACTTAAGTATTAAAATTAGTAACGATTTTACCATGTGCTCGACGGTGAAGGAGCACATCGTGAAGAAACCTGTATGTCTGAGAAATTATTAAAAAATATTCATAAAACCTATGAAGTGCTGCATAGTTATGCCCCTCTTGTGAATGTATTTTAATAAAATCCGTGCAAAAGAATATTCTGGCCAAGTTTAATACCTATAAGAGCTATAGTTTAAAAATGTAATTTTTTTTTAACTAACCGCAGCCCTTGCGGGTGGAATTTCGTAAACTCCGTTCTTAGTTAACATAGCTTTACACGGCGAAAGGAATATTAATTTTAATTCTCTAGGCCTTATGGTTCCAGAGATATCGTGATGCGTCAATATATAGGTGGAAATATCTTATATATATATATATATATATATATATATATATGTAGGAGAAAGAGGATCATCCCAGATGCACTTATTATGGATGGCACAAATATGCGTACGTTACGACATAAAGTACTTGTTCTTTTCATTAATTTTTTTTTAGAAAATAAAATGAAAAAATCGTTAGCAATTCGTCGCAAATATATGGTACGCTTTCTCGATTATGTTAATTTCCAAAAATCCTCTAAACAACAACGGTTGCCCCGTTACCACAGATACGACGCTTTGCTTGAGGAAAACCTTTACTCTTGATCTGGCTAGTATAGTCATGCCTACACATACCTTCTGTGTACTAAATATCGGGAATTTGTCAATAAAACAAAAAATACAAATTATTCATCTAAATTTATTTTATCGCCTTCAAAGTAGGCCCCATCGCTTGCAATACAACATCTCCAACGCTTCACCCAGTCTTCCATACATTTTTCATAGGCTATTTGCGGTATGGCCTTTAGCTCATTCAGCGAATTTTTTGTTATGGCTTCTATCGACTCAAAACGTTTTCCTCGAAGTGGTAATTTTAACTTGGGAAATAAAAAAAGTCAGACGGAGCCATATCAGGTGAATACGGTGCTTGGTCGAGAACTTTTGTTGAATTTTTCGCTAAAAACTCTTTCACTATAATGGCTGTGTGTGATGGTGCATTATCATGGTGCAGCATCCATGAGTTGTGTTGCCACAAATCTGGACGTTTTCGGCGGATACTCTCACGCAAACGCTTCATGACGCCTAAATAATATTCTTTATTCACTGTTTCTCCCTTTGGAAGGAATTCGGAGTGAACCACACCACGGTAGTAAAAAAAAACTGTCAGCATCACCTTGATTTTGGAGCGACTTTGCCGCGGTTTTTTGGGTTTCGGCTCGTTTTCGAGACGCCATTCTGAAGACTGTTGGCTTGTTTGCATGTCGTACTCATAAACCCATGTCTCGTCGCCAGTTATTATACGTTTCATAAAGGTCGGATCCGTAGAAGCTCGGGAAACCATGTCTTCAGCAACATGCTTTCGCTGCGCTCTTTGAACAAAATTGAGCTCTTTTGGAACTAGTCGAGCGGCGACGCGTTTCATGCCTAAAATGTCAATGAGAATGTTGTGGACGGACTTAAAAGATATGTTCACCTCACTAGCCAACTTTCTCAGACTCATACGTCGATTTTCGAGCACTAGCTTCTTGATTTTGTCGATGTTTTCTTTGGTCGTAGCGGTTGAAGGTCTACCAGAACGAGGCAAGTCTACTACTACTTCTCGGCCTTCTTTAAAAGCCTTATACCATTCATAAGCCCTTGTTTTTGATATACACGATTCGCCGTAGGTATTTCGCAACATTTTTAGTGATTCACCACATGAAATATCATTCGAAACACAAAATTTAAGGCACACTCTTTGTTCAACAATATTTTCCATTGTAAAAATCGCCGAGAACTCAAAACTATGACCAACAAAAAGTGTAGTTTAAAACAAATTAAATGACAGATCCCGCTCAAACTTTGCGCGCTAAATCAGTACAGTGCTACCAACATGCAGTAAAAAAATTAGAACGACCTCTTTTACGCGGGTCTTTTTATTGACATATTCCCGATACTTTTTACACAGAGTAGTATATAGACGAGATAATAATCAAAATGTTATATAATTTCACAAAAAATCCTGTATGTTTTACGGAAAAAATATAGCCCAGATCACCCCTGGCACTGTTCTCTGTCTGTTTGTGAAGTTTCGTCGCAATCAGTTTAGCCATTCCGAAGATTAGCTTGGATCAATTGCTCTTAATATCTCTCTTCTGCAAAACAAAAGTTAGCTTCGATGTCAGTCGCATTACCCCATAGCTGGATACAATACGATAGAGCTATGAAACTAACTAAAATAAACTAATCTGGCGGTTTCAATACATGTATAAGGCTTCTAATCTTTTTTATAAACATATGCTGCAGAACTGAGTTTATGCTAGCTGGTTTAGATGTACGGGGGCCACATTGAACCTTCGCGTTAACTGTAACTCCGCGAAAAGCAGTGGATTCAATAAGACTAAGCGCCACCCTATTTAAAGCACACGTTTTATTAGGTACTGTTCAAAAGCAAATTGTTGACGTTAAATCTGTGCATTAATTTTGATACAATTGCAATTGCCGCTTGAGTCTGAAAATCAACAAAGCACCATCACCAAGTAAAACTATATCATACTGGGTGCTGCTACAGGCTATTATTAAAGAAAATGAAACTCGTTACTAGGAAGACTTTGGTCCCTACTGTTGATACACTTGTTTCCCAATTTAAATTTGGTCCTATTTGACATATTTTATCATAGGGAGACTTATGATACCAGCATTTTAAATGAACTCTCGTTCAGTTGTAGGTATATCTTACGTCTATCTGGTGTTGTTGACATTACCACTGTCTATAGGGAAACCCACGGGCTTTTTGCGGAACATGTTATGAGTATAATTTCTTACTTTTGATACAACAAGTTTTTTTATCTATCATGTCATAATATACAAGACATAATAATATGCAACATGGTCGATCAGAATAAGCTATATCTTCCGATTTACTGACGACCGATCTATCCAATTTGGTTAGACAAGTCGGAAGATACAGCTGAGTGGGACTTCTGACTTGTCCATTGTCGTGAAGCGACAATTAAAAGAGAAAGAACCTAAACTAAGAACAGCAAAACAACAAAATAGACCAAGAAAATAATATATTATAATTTTTTAAAAGGTATTTACAATCTTATAAAAAAAAATGAAATATGAAGGTGATGGATGAAATGAGATTACAATTATATTAAAAAAAAAGCATAGGAGAATAGGAGAATTAGTATGATAGTGGAGCCCTAGAGCCTCGCTGCTTTTGTAGTAGTAGGGACACGCAGAGCTTGAGGTTTCTCAGCGGCGACGGCACACAGCGCCTGGACTGGGCACACGCAGCGTCCGGAGCCGGCGCACGTAGCGCCTGGGGTAGGTGCGCTCAGTTCTTGGAGAAGTAGTCGCCGCGCCCAGAGGTAGCGCGGGCAGTAGGGACGCAGCGCCTGGAGCCAGCAGTCGAAGCGCGCCTGAAGGTAGCGCGGGCAGTAGGCTGCACTCAGCGCCTGGATCAAGCAGTCGTAGTGCGCGGAGTAGTGTGGCCCCGCACTTGAATTAGAATTCACCGACGACTTCACGTGTAGATGGAGGCTTGCAGGATCCCGGCGCCTGGTTTGCAGGATGCGCCGACGACTTCAGGATGCGCCGGATGTAGATGGAGGCTTGCAGGATCCCGGGGCAAAGTGGCCCCGGGATAAGGCCTTTAGTAGATGTTTCTCGTTTGAGAACTGAAGCGAGACTGTCCTGTATTCTCCAATTGTTTGGCTTTTATACCTTTTTAGAGAGAACGAGGAATTATTTAAATTAAAACGAAATTTATTGTAAATGACCTACAGCCAAAAAGTATTTATGTAGAAAGAACATCATACCAGAGACGAATTTAAATAAAAGTTACCATAACAACCACAAAAACAATGGTTGTCAAATTGAGGAATTTTTAGTTTTAGGACTGTTATTAAGAAACTATTACATTTAAGTAAGAAACGAGATAAAAATCACATAGGAAAAACTAATGCACGACAACGTACACTAAGCCTGAAATTGTAGAGTTACAGAGAATTCAATAAAAGACCAAAAAAAGGTAAGACTTCGTTGACAGCTAGTTTAAAAGTACTAAATAGTGTGAAAATACGCAGTAAAATGATATGTTATTGTGTAAAAACGTTACAGGATCCTATATAAATAAAGGTGATGCAAAATATAAATGCAGAGAATCAAAAACAGAATGAAAAAAATAGTATAAAGTGATGCAAAACATGAATGCAGAATATCAAAGCAGAATGGAGAATTAGTGTACAATGAAATGTAAGTTGCATAACACTACATTTTCCCCCCGACCCTGGAAAATTTTTGACTCAGCAAAAATTTTGACATGTACATTCTAAAATAAACCATAAAAACACAGCTTTGCAGAAACAGACATCACCAGTCAAAATCAGATATACTATCTCTTACATTCATCATCTGCATTCAGGTAAGGGTGGAGTTCACATTCAATGACTACCACTCTAAAAGTGTGTTTTCAAAACGACATTAAGGCTTATTTAAGGAGTAGTCAACCGCTCCTGCGTGGAAAAAAAATAAATTAGTCGAAGAGACACCACTCTAAAAGTGTGTTTTCGAAAGGACATTCAGGCTTATTTAAGGAGTTGTCAACCGCTCCTAAGTGAAGATAAAAAAATTTGAAGAGACACCACTCTAGAAGTGTGTTTTCGAAAGGACATTCAGGCTTATTTAGGGAGTTGTCAACCGCTCCTAAGTGAAGATAAAAAATTAAGGGAGTAGTCAGCTGCTCCCAGGTGAAGATAAAGGTGAAGAAAATTAAGGGAGTAGTTAGCCGTTCCCAAGTGAAGATAAAGATAAAGAAAATTAAGGGAATAGTCAGCCACTCCTAAGTGAAGATTTATACATATATACAAATATACAAATTAACAGTTAATAAATGTTTAGAAAATTTATGGTTCGTCTCACTTCAGCTTTCAAAAACAAATTTATACAAAGTGCAAAGTGTAAAGTTAAGTTTAAGAAATAAAAATTTTATTGAAAATTATACCTCTTTAAGTTACCTAGAATAAAAATATTAGAGTGATGAATGTAACTTAGAGTGATGAATGTAAATGAAGTGTTATATGTAGGCCTAAATACAATCCAGATAAGTTGAAAAACTAGAAGAAGTTTTGTTTTAGAATTTTGAAGGTATGAAAAGGATGAATAAATGAATGATGAGTTAAGAACGAAAGGGAAAGCAATTAAATCAAAAAGGAATGGACAAGGCGCAGTAAAGGTGAAGAATTAAAAATTAAATTAAGCAAGCTTTAGTCGAAGAGACCGAAGCCCATAACTTCATCGTCAGACTCAGATTCTTCCTTCTTGGACTCTCTCTTCCTTCTTCTCAGCGGCGACGCTGCAGCAGCGGCGACCGCGGCCACGGGCGCTGCTCCACCGACGGGCATGGTCGACAACTTTTCACGACCCTGCGCGATCAGTTCTTCACTCTTGCAATTGAGTTCCGAGATGACCTTCTTCAGTATCTCGGATTCAGTGCCTCAATACCCACAGAACTGAGGATCTTGTCAACGTCAGCCGACGCCTGGCTTGCAGGATCTCAGCGCTTGAAGCAGACTGACGACGACTTCAGGATGCGCCGGATGTAGATGGAGGCTTGCAGGATCCCGGGGCAAAGCGGCCCCGGGATAAGGCCTTTAGCAGATGTTTCTCGTTTGAGAACTGAAGCGAGACTGTCCTGTATTCTCCAATTGTTTGGCTTTTATACCTTTTTAGAGAGAACGAGGAATTATTTAAATTAAAACGAAATTTATTGTAAATGACCTACAGCCAAAAAGTATTTATGTAGAAAGAACATCATACCAGAGACGAATTTAAATAAAAGTTACCATAACAACCACAAAAACAATGGTTGTCAAATTGAGGAATTTTTAGTTTTAGGACTGTTATTAAGAAACTATTACATTTAAGTAAGAAACGAGATAAAAATCACATAGGAAAAACTAATGCACGACAACGTACACTAAGCCTGAAATTGTAGAATTACAGAGAGTTCAATAAAAGACCAAAAAAAGGTAAGACTTCGTTGACAGCTAGTTTAAAAGTACTAAATAGTGTGAAAATACGCAGTAAAATGATATGTTATTGTGTAAAAACGTTACAGGATCCTATATAAATAAAGGTGATGCAAAATATAAATGCAGAGAATCAAAAACAGAATGAAAAAAATAGTATAAAGTGATGCAAAACATGAATGCAGAATATCAAAGCAGAATGGAGAATTAGTGTACAATGAAATGTAAGTTGCATAACACTACACCATTCATTTTAGATAGGCAAGTAAGAAGTCGCACTCGTTCATGGGTAAGTTTACCATTTGATTAGACGATTAATGCTTTTTTTTAAATCACGATAATCGGTATTCTTTTAAATAAAACTAGTTTTACGGATTTTATCGCATCTTTGACGTCCCCATGTCATAATTAACCATGGCTATCTCCAAATTAAAATAATTAATTTTTGTTCCGATCTACGCAGTATGAACTTACAGAATCGTCAAGTCTTGCAATTTTATGCTTAGGTTGGGATTTAATTTTATTAATTATATATCCCAAGCAGATAGTAGCAAGCAGAACTCTTCTCTATTGAAATTAGGATGTTTTTGATTTCGATAGCCTCGCGAATCATCCTTGGAATGAATCGGTGTTCTTTAGTTGGTGTCTATCCGTTAATATATCCATTGTTATATAAGTTAATATACGCGATAAAATCCGTAAAACTAGTTTTATTTAAATGTGTAGTGTTCCCGTAAATATAAGAAATAGTTAGTCTTTGTTAATTAAAGTTTTGTGGACCTACAAACAATATTGTTCCATTTCGTCTCGTAGATGCCATAAACAAAAATTGCAGGCAATAATATATATCATTTTTCAGTGTAATAGTGGTTATTTTTAGGAAGAAACTTGTTTCCGTAAACCGTAAAACCGTACAACTTTGCCCAAAGGAGACGGTCCAAAATTGTATGAAGCGTAGGCCTAGTTTATGTACTAGTGTGGAAATAAATTAAAATAAAATATTAAACCACTGTTGTTTATTCAAATTCACGAATTTGCCTTAATTTCAGTGCAATTAATATTTTATTCTCACCAAAATCTGCAACACTAATGGCGAATTGAAGTCGTTTTGATTTGACGTTAGTTGTCATCTCTGATATCACCTATAGTCATAGATTAATGATAAGTCATAGCGCAGTCAGAGCGCGCGATGACTTATCATTCATCTATGCCTATAGCCTATCAGGTAGATATATTATGTAAAATAGCTAAAATGTCTCGACACTAGTAGGAAAATAAGGCAAAAAGTTGTATTTTTTGATCAAAACACGAATAACGTGTAATAAAGATTGTGTAAGTGCTTTTTTGATCTTTAAACAACTAACGTTCTTGTTGATATTTGTAAAACAAATGTAAAAGTACTACCTAATTCCAGACAAGAAGATTGTTGAGATAAATCAACGGTGTCTACACACAAAATTATATCATTGCATTCATTAGTGTGTACTAATGCATACTTCAGTGCCAGGGGCATCCAGGATTTTTTTTGTTTTACATGGGGAAATGGAGCCTAAATGTTTTGTTAGCTTTTACAAAAATTTTGTGCCAGATAGCTCAAAGCCGAGCGTCAGCGTGAATAGCGGGTAACTCCGTTTCTCTACCCTAAAAAATTCACCCTGAGATACTACTTTATTGCACTAATAATAAAGAATATATTTAACTCATTTTACTTTAGAGTGGCTGTTTTAAGGTGGATATACAGAATAATCCTGAATACTAATTTCTGTTCAGGTATATGTGTCTATCTGGGCTGCTGAAGTGCTAGAGTACAAACATAGATAATATATTTGTTATAATATGGTACATTACAGTTGTTACAAAAGAATTCGCATCCTAAATACGTTTCCGGCGTACAAATATTTTCATATAACAAGTCCTCAGCGTGTCAGAGTATGCCTTCAGCCTTGACAGACATTTAAAGTCTGGATAATGTCATAACAAAGGTGAACAGTCCTATGAATTATAGAAAGTGAAACATTAGGTCAATCATGTTTTGGATACTTAAGGTAATATAAATAAAACAGCTTAATTTTTAAATATTTTTATTTATTTATCCTACTTCGAAATCCTCTCTTAATAAAATGCCATCCAGAATTGAACCCATTGCGGTTATGGAATTTTGATACCGAGCCCAACACAAATACCAGGCAGCGGTCATTATGTGGGCACAGCAACCCACTGTCTGTTGTCCAGAAGTGCAACTGCAATAATAACCTGCAATCATCTCATCCCAACTTGTCCCTTGTCTCGCCTACAGTATATATGTATAATAAGCTCTGTACGAGTGATGGTGAGATTTTACACAGCCGCTTATTAAAACTGAGTATAGTTGGGGTGATATTAATTGGGTCACAACTTATCTGCTACCCCGTCTTCGTTGACACCAAACATACAATATACTGATAATATTGGCATTAGGGCGCTGGAGCTCATTTTCATGATTTGTGCCGACAGATAATTCTTGTAATACGTTTGCAAAACATTGTGAACATATTGGTGCATTTTCATCCATCTAGAACAAAACAATCTTACTTTAATAAACTATCTATATTGCAGAAGCGCATTTTAAACAGTGCAACATGTTTTAACAGGTGAACTGAAAGATAATTACATTATATTAAGCATTGAGTTATATGTACTACGTACTAGAGAAGCCATTCCAAACAAAAATTGTGCCCTACTCTATGTCTTCGCGCATGCGCGGGAGTAGTAGTCGCGCATGCGCGAAGACTTTAATTTAATATAAAATAAGATATTAATATAAAATAAATATAAGAATTTAATATAAAATATCTTAATTTAATCTAAACAAACATATTTCTAAATAAAATGTAATAATAATTATTTTATGGAATTCACAAATCTTCAATTTACGCAATATTTAGTTTGTATGGATTGCACTACAGTTCAGTTGAACATAGTCAATGTTCGGAATGGCTTCTCTAGTACGTAGTACATATAACTCAATGATATTAAGATTTTGCAGCCTTTATGTACTTATGTAGAAATTAATAATTATTAACAGACTACAGATAGAAGCATGTCATTAAAATGCGTTTAATAGCTTAAGGAAACATCTTTTTTCAATACATACCTGCTTACTGATTCAAAATGTTATTCTACAGAATACAGGTGTCCGATATCAACGAAATCGAAATCTCACGTAAATAATTAAGTCCATAAAACAAAAGCAGAGTCAAGAAGTACTACTCCAAAGTCCAAATCTCCAAAGAAATCCACAATTAAACACATTCACGAGTTCAGAACAAGTTCGGAATAAATAAAAATATCATTTGACAGAAATGACATTTGACAAATAACCGTGTCTTTTTTACTTTTTTATGACTGGAAGGGCACCATCTTGTAAAACCATTAAAAACTTGGGATTGCATTTTTAATTTTTGCAAGTTATTTAGTTTGATTTATTCTCTCATTTTATTTTTAACAAAATCCCTGAATTTTTCTCTATTTTACGGTATACTGTACATAGACTGGGCCAGAAATGGACCGTCTCCTTTCTTGCGATTTTTTTATTTTACTTACTACTAAAATAAAAATATTTATTTTTTAAATTAATATTATTTCTAATTTGTATTTGCGCTACACCATTGATAAATGTATTTTTCTTTGCATAGAACTTATGGTAATATCAAGACAATTAATGTTTATGTGCTAAAAACCTTCATTTGGACGGCGGGCCAAATATATAGTACTTTTTAGGGTTCCGTAGCCAAATGGCAAAAAACGGAACCGTAAAAAGCTATTGTAAAAGCGTAAAAATCGATTTACGCTTTTACAATAAATTTCCAGAAAATATACAAAATTTGACCTGCTCAAAGTTCAAAAACTTTATTAAACTAAGTTTGTATAAAAAGGGTTATTATAGTATTAAAGAATTTATAGATGATAATAACCCCTGGAAATGAGGTGATCGCTACCATGCTATTTCTAATTTGTTGTGTTGTTAATTTGTGTAACATACATGATAGTAAGCTGTTATTTAAAAAAAGTCCCGCTGGGTTTCTTGCTGGTTCTTCCCAGGACAGAAGTTTTTTTTCGAAGCAGTGGTAATTATACAAAAGAGTGACTTCCAATAAGTATTATTTATAATCTATATTGAATAAAAAAGCTTCTGTTTCTATTTTAAAGCAAATGCTTGCTAGCTTTAAAACAAACAATAACTACTTATAGGTAATATTAAGCTTAATATCAACTCTTAATTCTCTTAACTCTTATTGAAGATAAAAATTTCTAAAACAAACAATATAATACTATAGATTAACAGTACCTCTTAGCATGTCTAAGTAATAGGCATAAAACATTTTTTAGCCTTATCAAAATTAAATAAAATATAACTTAATTTTATTTTTCTAACAGCTTGCAGTTACACTATAGAAGTTTTTCTTTATATAGGATAAGGGTGACAAACGAGCACACAGTCCACCTGATGGTAAGTGGTTGCTGCGGCCCATAGACATCTACATCTATCCTCGATTACGAATCAAATAGCAGATGCATTGTCACCCGTGAGGACTAAGATAGAATGCCTCGTTTCCAGTAAAAAGGGACTCCAGTTCTCTACACTCACCATACGAAAGACAGCAGCATTAGGCTGCATTAACCGACTCATTCGTGCTACAACATAGCATAGCTCTACCGCGTATAAATAAATACCACGTATACATAGGCCGCACTAAAAGTATCGGGAATGGAATATTTCCACTGTTCCTGTCATATTAAAATCTTTTTAATTGAAAACTCCTTGGTTTTAAAAATCGAATACCATTTATTTATTTAAAAAAAGATTCTCGTTCTTGTCACAAGGTTTTGTCAAACTTGTTTAGTCGTTGCGAAAATGGAATTGACTCGAGAAAATTCAAGAGCGATGATTTATTATGACTTTCGAAGTGGTTTAACACAAAAACAGTGTGTTGACCGGATGATTTCTGCATTTGGTGATGAAGCCCCATCCAAAACCACAATTTATCGCTGGTTTGCTGAATTTCAACGTGGACGTGTCAAGGTCAGTGATGATACCCGTCAAGGTCGTCCAAAAACTGCAGTCACCTAAGAAAACGTTGATGCTGTGCGTAAGCCGATTGAGGAAGATCGACATGTGACATACCGCAAAATTCAGGCAACTTTAGACATTGGCATGAGCAAAATACAAATAATCTTGCATAAACAATTAGGTGTAAAAAAGTTGTTTTCCCGATGGATACCGCATTCGCTCTGTGAAGAACAAAAAGCGGCTCGCGTTACTTGGTGCATCAGAACCCTCGAAAGATACCACGCAGGATCCTCAAATGCTGTATACAACATCTTATCAGGTGACGAATCCTGGATACGGACGCGTACGAACCCAAAACAAAAAATCAGTCACGAGTTTGGATGTTCGAAAATGAGTTAAAGCCAACAAAAATTGTTCGTTCACGGAGTGTTGCAAAAAAATGGTGGTCATGTTTGTCTCCAAAACCGGCCATGTTACGACTATTCCTCTTGAAGGACAAAGAACGGTTAATGCAGAATGGTATGCTAGCATTTGTTTGCCACAGGTCGTTTCTGAACTCCGTAAAGAGAACTGCAACCGCCGCATCATCTTCCATCACGACAATGCGAGTTCTCACACCGCACGCAGAACAAAAGAGTTTTTAGAGCAAGAAAACATAGAATTATTAGACCATCCGCCGTACAGCCCCGACCTAAGCCCTAATGATTTCTATACTTTCCCTAAAATAAAGAATAAATTGCGTGGACAGAGATTTTCATCACCTGAAGAAGCTGTGGACGCCTACAAAACGGCCATTTTGGAGACCCCAACTTCCGAATGGAATGGTTGCTTCAATGATTGGTTCCATCGTATGGAAAAATGTTTGTCACATTTCGCGGAAAATACTTCAAAAAGCAATAAATACATTTTTAAATAGTAATGTTGTGTCACTTCCTTGATTCCCGAAATTTTCCTCGTAAATACTACAGAAGTGATACACAAAGAGAATATAATCACTACGTTTAGTGATACAAAACAGAGACCTGTACTATAACTGTGACTGGACTGTTTCACAACTATAGTGCAGATCTATGTTTTCAATGACATATATTAGCTTAAATCTGTAACAATTAACATCAACAATGCAAAGTAAAACGACTAATAAAACAAACTAGTAAAAATCAACAATAATCATCGAGATGCTTCTTGAGGTTAATTGTTCTTAAACAACCTAGGGACATTTTTTGTGAAATTACCTTATTGCTGGAAGATTTCGAGAAGAGCTTTGCGTGTTGGCAATTCCTTTAAATAAATTAAAATATTGTATGATGTAGGAAGGATTAAAAGTAATATCAAACAATATTTGGCCTCGTCTAGAAATACTTGGTGGAGGTAATACTATTTCCACATCATCACGATTCACTTCACACACGTCCTTCACATCCGGATACATAAAAATCATTTTGCCATCTTGCATTTTTCACTTTTCTTGCAAATTTTACAGTAGGAGTACTGTTTTTAGGGTTCCATGGCCAAATGGCAGAAAACGGAACCCTTATGTATTCGTCATGTCTGTCTGTCTGTCTGTCCGTCCGTATGTCACAGCCACTTTTTTCCGAAACTATAAGAACTATGCTGGTGAAACTTGGTAAGTAGATGTATTCTGTGAACCGCATTAAGATTTTCACACAAAAATAGAAAAAAAAACCATTGAACTATTATGTACTAAAGTACTAGAACAGACACGTAAAACAAAAACCGCGCGCCAGTGGAAGGATGCGTTGTCATAGAGCAGCCTGTCGCGGACAGAAGTGACAAATGGTGATATGTGTTAATTATGTAATTATTTTATATTGTAAATTGTTATTATTAAGTAAATTTAGGTATATGGAAAATAAAACTACACAAATAATTCAAACTATTATTATTAACAATATATAAATTAATAATAATTTTAATCTTCTTTACATAATATAAGTTTTGTGAGGTTTTGCCGTTTGCTCGTGTAATCATTCGTTATCTTTGCCTCGTGGTGCAACCTTACTAATTATTTATATAAGGTGCAAAGTTCTAAATTCTTTCCATAAGGTGAGGTGTTGTCAAACGCATTCAAATTAGTAATATATATATATATATATATATATATATATATATATATATATATATCACTTATACTTACTATAACCATATATGTTATAGTAAGTATATGTACCAACATAGATAAAATTATTTTACAAAGTAAAATTGTTAATCATAAATTGTATCACTTCGTAAACTACGCTTGAAATAAGTTCTATTTTTTTTTGTATTATTATACTATTGTTTGTACTATTTAAATCATTGAATAAACTGATAATGATAACTTAACAACAAAATAAAAGTAGGTACAAATGTTAGCGTATCTGCGTCTTCTATTTTCATTACTCTATAATTTGTACTGCAAAATGGCGTCCGCGGCAACTCGCTTCTCCTGGGCGTTGTTACATTGCGAAAAATATTCTATCAAAAAGTTTTAAACGTATTTATGTCTACTTATCTATGAAATGTTAAACCATCACTTTTTTTTAATGTTCTCGAGTATTTAGAACAGTCTTTAAGCACACAACCAGGCATTTTACGATCGTACAAAACACGACTCCATGCGACGGGCGTTGGATACTCACTGGAAAGTTGGCTTGCGGTACGGTGTACCGCAAGTCGTTGCGCAAAGTTATGCTTTGCGGTGTCCTCTCTAGTACGTTAGTACATAATACCTCAATGAAAAAAACAATAAATTTTGGGGGTTCCCCATACTTAGAGCTGAAACTCAAAATTTTTTTTTCATCAAACCCATACGTGTGGGGGTATCTATGGATAGGTCTTCAAAAATGATATTATATTAAGGTTTGTTATATAATTTTTTTCTAAACTGAATAGTTTGCGCGAGAGATACGTCCAAAGTGGTAAAATGTGTGTCCCCCCCCCCCCTGTAACTTCTAAAATAAGAGAATGATAAAACTAAAAATATATGATGTACACTACCATGTAAACTTCCACCGAAAATTGGTTTGAACGAGATCTATTAAGTAGTTTTTTTAAACGTCATAAATCGTAAATTATATTACTTGTTGCTACGGAACCCTTCATTGGGCGAGTCAGACTCGCACTTGGCCGCTTTTTTATATAAAACACGGCCGACAAAGTGCTTTATGCTTGTTTTGTTGCAAATTTTTCAACTACCCAGTCATCTTCTCTTAAATCTACATCGCTTGTAAAATATGTGATATCACTGAATCCAAAAGGCGCAGTGAAGTTTTCTGGCTCACAGTTTTCCTTGTTGTTTATCTCTTTTAAACATGTTGATACATATTCATCAAATGTCTCATATTGCCAATCATCTGTGTTTGCAATACTCAGAATATCCGATTCAGAACTCGTTTCACAATAATATGATCTCAATTTCTTCCGTTTCGCCACCTTTGTTTTTCTTCCATTAGTTACATTTTCTCGTTTTCTTTTATTTTTTTCATATAAGACCACATTACCATTTTCATTGCTTCTCAATTCTTCGTAAAAATTTTCATCTGTAAAGCTGATTTTCCGATGACTTTAGTACCTAATTTTATTTTTTTCTTGATGTCCTTCATTTGCTTAGGGGTTACTTTAACATCTGAGGTTATTATAACTTTAGATTTAGATGAACTATTCGTTATTGATCGTAAACACTGGAATATCATTTTCATCATAAGCTACAAACGGCTGATTCTGGCTGTCATTTATCAATTTTTTATTTAATACACAGACATCGGATAGCTGAGCGTTAGTATCATGCGCTGGTGAACCTAAATTAATGTTGATAATTTTGATACCAAGTGCATCAAGTGTGGCTGGATTACAGATCATCGGTGAAAATTGGGATCGTAGTTCTGGTTTTTCTCAAGCGATGATTTCTGAGGTCGACGGCATATCGTATTTAATCGTTTCCTCCTTTCTTATCACTTCACCTGAAATTTCATCTAAGTAGATCTCATTTTCTGTATCCCACGATGTCATAATATCTTCTGTCTCTCTTTCTTGGTCGGTCTTTATTGTATCTTTCTTAGTATTTTTTCTTATAGGTGATTTTTTTCGTGTTGTTAGTAGAATATTTACTGTGGAGATATCATCAGCACATACCGACTTTCCGGGTTCTATGCGTAATTTCTTATTTCTATTCACTTGCATTGGCTTAGCAGTCCTTGATTCCTTGAGATAATCCAATAAAGTCGTATCAAATCCATATATTGAATCTGGGATTCTCTTCAAAACATTTCGTGGATTTACAGGCCATATTCCTGTGGCTCTGACGCCACTTAATATGTTATGGCTTTCCTTATGTTTCATATTTTCTAGTAATTGAGCCAAAAGTTTTGGAAAGCGTTTTTTGTTCAAGATGGTTTGTCCAGGATTCTTCCATTTGTAATCCAACAAGATCTTTTTCTACTCTCTTTTTAGTGGGCCAAAGTATGCTACATCCAGCGGTTGTGTTAGGTGAATGGAGTTTGGTGGTAAAAATACCAACACCAACTTCAATATTTATGTGGGAAGACAAATTATCACCAATGACTACTTTTGGCCCGGAAATTTGTCTCGCCCAGTCAGCCACTATAGTTTTGAAATAATCTTCGAATGAAGACGTATCAAACCAACCGGACCATTAATTATATCTGGTTCCAGCTGGTCCTCCTTCAAGCCACTCTGAATATAAATTTGAAGCTTTATAAACCACATATGTTGGTAGACATGTCCCAGCTGCACTTGCAGTAAACATAATAGAAATGCAACTTTTTGTGTTATTTAGAATCCTTTCAGGATGTTTGACGCCCCTTCTGAATACACATTTTGAAGTACCTGGATTGTCGGACAAGTTAATCTCGTCGTAGTTCAGTATATTCATCGGTGGTACACCATTTAGCGTTTCACGTAGATTGGTATAAAATTGCTCCATTTTTTCCAATCCTTTCTCGGTCCGTACTTTTTTTATATTTTGGGTTGTTCTAATGGTCAATATCGAACGATGTTTGTAAATCCTTCCACACAAGTATCACTGGGTACTTTGCCATCGAACAAATCAGTCCGTGAATATTTTTCTGCGTATTTATAGTCCAAAATTTTTATATCCATTTTCAACTTGGGACTGTCGTAATCTGCCGAAGCTAACAACACATTTGCCAGTTTTTTTTCCTCTTCGTCAGTGAGTTTCCTTTGTCCTCCAGCTGGTTTCAAGTGAATTTTTTTAACTTTGTTCAATATCCTGACTTGACATCCTGCTATTTTCTACCATGTCAACCGCTAATTCTAACATTTTTCCTGACAAATTTCTGTATGCTCTTGATCCTAATTTTCTATTTCTTTTTCTTGTGTTTTTAGGCTTAATATTATTCATCCTGAAAAAGAGACCTCAGTAAAATTAACAAATACGCTTAATCAAACTAAAGTTATTGCACTCCTAAAAAACCACTATACATGATGAGAAAAAAAAACTATTTTTTGGTTTAATAGCATCAAAAATAAATACAGTTAACACAATGAGAGACTTGGTACAATACTTAGTACATTTAAGAGATAGCATAATGATACTTACTTAAGATGTTTCTCAGGCCATTTAACGACATTTAAACGAAAATTTCAACGAGATCAGTGTATGAAAATACAAAGAAATCAACAAACATACAAAAAAAATTGAACTTAGTCAACCTAATTATTTTGCAAAGAGGTACATTCAATACTTTTTACAACAATGTTTACTTTTTTATCATATGTATTGATTATTGTAATCCTTTGTATATCCTCTCATTCTGTCAACATTACTTAGGTAGTTTCGTAATGAATGTAATTTAACAGTGAGGTGACAACTCTAACGGTATTTTTTTTATCGGTGGGCAAAGTCGTAATGACTGCTTTATGGCGGCTCTTCACGTTGGCCAACATAGTGACGAATGTGTTGGCAAAGATATTGGCCAAGTATTTGTAATCGAGTTCACACGTTGGAAGCTCGTTCAGTTTGCTTCAGTTCAGGCATATGTGCCGACGAATTTATTAAAATTATTATTGAGGCGGTAACGGCTGCTGCGGTTTATTTATTCACAGCATACCACTACAACGTGAATGTGTATAAGAAAAGGATGATCAAAAAGAAATAAAAAAAAAAGAAATTTTATTTCTTGACGGCTCCGTGGCGTAGTGGCTTAGGAATGAATTGTTGCGCTGGGGGCCGCGGGTTCGAATCCCACACTGAACAAGTATTTGTATGGCCTGCAAATAATTGCCCCGGGTCTGGACGTTTGTCCTTATGGAATTTACGTATGTAAACTGCCTCCACGATACAGGAGAAAATCCTAGTGTGGGGGTACCGTTTTTTTAAAAAAAACTTTAAAGACTTGTGTTCCACAAATAATTTTCGGCTTGGTAGGGCTCTATGTGCCGTGTAGTGACAGTTAAGAATATCCACTACCCCATATCTTCCCGTGGGTGTCGTAAAAGGCGACAAAGAGAAACAGGCAGCATTTTCCTGGTAACGGCAAAAATACAATAAAAAACTGCGGTTGCCAACCCGCTCGCCAAGCGTGGCAACTATGGCAATATGGGGTATATTTGAATGAAAAAGAAGAAAGTTACGAAGAGACGGCCCCCAGTCCCCGGCGGCCCCGCTATTCCTGGCTACGGTGGCGACCATGGTAACGGCGGGGCAGGGGGTGCTAAGAATCTCCGGTGGAGGTTCGGTTGCCACCTACGACGACTCGACCTGGCAACATACAATGCACGCACCCTGAGGACTGACGAGAAGATTGTGGAGCTGGAAGAAGAGATAGACAAGTTACGCTGGCATATTATAGGATTATCCGAAGTCCGAAGAGAGGGGGAGGACACGGTAATCCTTGAATCAGGCAACTTGCTCTATTACCGGGAGGGCGACCATCTGTCCCAAGGAGGTGTCGGATTTATCGTCCACAAGCCTCTCGTTAACAACGTTGTAAAGATTAAGAGCGTGTCGACGAGGGTTGCGTACCTTATACTCAGAATCACCAAACGGTATTCGCTGAGGGTCATACAGGTTTACGCACCAACCTCGACACACCCCGATGAGGAGGTGGAGGAAATGTATGAGGATATCTCTAGAGCCATGCATTCCTCCAAAACCCAATATACGGTGTTAATGGGAGACTTCAATGCAAAACTTGGCACAAGAGAGAACGGTGAGCTGAAAGTGGGGAAATTTGGAATGGGGCAGCGGAACCCAAGGGGCCAGCAGCTGGCCGACTTCATGGAGAAAGAGGGACTCTTTATGATGAACTCTTTCTTCCAGAAGCAGCCCCACAGGAAGTGGCCCTGGTCGAGCCCGACGGTTCGACAAAAAATGAGATTGACTTCATTAGGACGACCAGACGACAACTGTTCAGTGATATCTCAGTAATCGCGAGGGTGAAAACCGGCAGCGATCACCGAATGGTTAGAGGCACACTGAACCTAAACGTTAAGTTGGACAGGTCTCGTCTAATGTAGTCAACGCTCCGTCCCCCTCGTGCTCTAATCCAAAGTCCCGAAACCTTTCAGCTCGAGTTACAAAACCGCTTTCAGTGCCTAGAAGACTGCAATGAAGTGGACGATTTGAATAACAAGCTCGTGGAAACTGTCCATGAGGTCGGAGCTAAGTTCTGCAAGACCCGCCGCAGAAGAACACAAAAACTCTCCGATCACACTCTTAATCTCATGGCTATTAGACGGGAGATGAAGCTACATTCTTCAACAGATTTGACAGCGTACAGGAAACTGAACAGACAGATCTCCAAATGCATGCGGCGGGACTTACGCAACTTCAATACAGCTCGTATTGAAGAAGCGATCGAGCGGAACCAAGGCTCCAAAGTCTTTGCCAGTGATCTGTCTGTCAGAAAGTGCCAACTGTCGAAGCTGAAGAACGAGTGTGGCAGCATCGTTTCCGGGGCACCTGAGATTTTGAGTGAGATTGAGAGGTTCTATGGCCAGCTGTTCACGTCATCGTTGGAGCCGCACGCAAGTGTGAGTAACGATCCAAGAGCGAGTCTTATCCGACATTATTCCGATGATATCCCGGACGTCAGTCTGAGCGAGATTAGAATGGCTCTCCAGCACCTTAAAAACGGCAAGGCTCCAGGCGAGGATGAAATTTCAGCGGAGCTTCTGAAAGCGGGTGGAAAACCGGTACTTGAAGTCCTTCAGACGCTCTTTAATTCCGTCCTGCATGGTGGCATTACACCGGAGGCGTGGAGCAGAAGTGCGGTGGTCTTCTTCTTCAAGAAAGGCGACAACGCTCTCTTGAAGAACTACAGACCGATTTCCCTTCTGAGCCGCGTCTACGTGCTGTTTTCGAGAGTCATTACGAATCATCTCATGCACAGACTTGACGACTTCCAGCCTCCCGAACAAGCCGGTTTTCGAAAAGGCTTTAGCACCATAGACCACATAAATACCCTTCGGCAAATTGTACAGAAGTCCGAGGAGTACAATTTGCCACTATGTCTGGCGTATGTGGACTATGAGAAAGCCTTTGATTCCGTCGAAATTTGGGCGGTGCTGCAGTCCCTTCAGCGGTGCAAAGTTGACTGTCGGTATATCGAAGTGCTGAAGTGCTTGTACAGTAGGGCTACGATGGCTATCCGAGTACAGAACCAGAGTACGAAACATATCCAATTGCAGAGAGGTGTAAGACAGGGTGATGTTATATCCCCGAAACTCTTCACCGCTGCATTGGAAGACGTTTTCAAGCTTCTGGACTGGAAAGGATACGGTATCAACATCAATGGCGAGTACATCACTCACCTTCGATTTGCCGACGATATAGTCTTTATGGCAGAACCGCTGGAGGACCTAAGTAGTATGCTCAATGACCTCAATAGTGTTTCCCAACGGATAGGTCTTAAGATGAACATGGACAAAACAAAGATCATGTTTAATGTCCATGTCACACCTATGCCGGTATTTGTTGGGAACACTAAGCTCGAAGTTGTTGACGAGTATGGTTACCTGGGACAAATAGTCCGACTAGGTAAGTCCAACTTCGACCGAGAGGTCAATCGACGGATTCAACTCGGTTGGGCAGCGTTCGGGAAATTACGGCACATCTTCTCGTCAGGTATACCTCAAAACTTGAAAACGAGACTGTACAACCAGTGCGTGTTGCCAGTGATGACATACGGAACTGAGACGTGGTCCTTCACTGCTGGCCGGATGAGGAAGCTCAAGGTCGCTCAGCGATCTATGGAGAGGGCTATGCTCGGAGTTTCACACTTTTTATATGGAGAATTATTTACCCTTATAAGCAATGAATTTAAAAAAACATTTACTTCTAAAACATTCTCCGGAAACAGTCGCAAGGTATTTAATGAGTGGGCGACAGTGGGAATTCATAAAAGCAGACGAAGGTTATATGACCTTTACCATGAAAGATCATATAATCCTTCTGATGCTTTTAAAGAATATGTCAAAAATTATTCTAAAATGTTTAAAAAAGTTTGCTCCACAGCCAAATCGTTACATATTAGCAACAAATATAAGATGGCTAAGAATAAAATTAAAATGACGTGGAGTATAATTAACAGCGAAACCGGTAATAAAAAACCTCGTAACGCGAACTATCAATTAAAAATTAACAATGAATTGACTAAATCAAATCAAGAAGTCGCAGCGGTGTTTGAGAAATATTTCACTGATATTCCTATTTTGACAACAGAGTCTTTGAATTCTTCTCCAACTGTCGCCGAGTCATTACTCAAACAGAATGTTAATATCTGTTTAAAAGAATTTAGATTTGAAAAAGTATTACCGCAAGATATTGTAAAATACTTCAAAACCATTGATGTAAAGAAAACCGCAGATTTGTGGGGGATTTCCGTGACAGTTATTGCGTCCATAATAGATTTAATTGCACCTCATCTTGCTATTATTTTTAATACTTGTATCGATTCTGGTGTGTTTCCTGATTTAATGAAGTATAGTAAAGTAATACCTTTATTTAAATCTGGTAGTACATTGGACCCCGCTAATTTTAGACCTATTTCTGTACTACCAACTCTTAGTAAAATTTTTGAAAAAATAATTATGGATCAATTGTTAATTTTTTTTAATACAAATAAATTACTTCATAAAAACCAATTTGGATTTACAAGGGGTCGCTCGACGTCTGACGCCGGCGTTGAGCTTATGAAATATATTTTTAATGCCTGGGAGAATTCACAGGATGCCTTAGGTGTTTTCTGTGATCTTTCCAAGGCTTTCGATTGTGTTCATCGTGAAACATTAATCAGGAAACTACAACATTACGGTGTAAAAAATTTGGCGCTTAGACTTATTACTTCATATTTAAGTAACAGAACTCAAAAAGTCGTGATAAATGGTAAAGGTTCCTCCGGATCGGTAGTATCAATGGGCGTTCCTCAGGGCTCGATTCTTGGCCCATTCCTGTTTTTAATCTATATTAATGACTTACCTTATCTTGTAGGGGACAATCACAATATAGTATTATTTGCTGACGATACCTCTTTAATTTTCAAACTCAAACGGCAGTTAATTAACTATGACGATGTAAATAATGCTCTATCGAAATTAGTACATTGGTTTAACGCCAACAATATGCTCTTGAATGGCAATAAGACAAAGTGTATTAAATTTACAATACCTAATGTAAAACATTCGAATACCAATGTGCTATTAAATGGGGAGGAGTTGAGTCTTGTGGATACCACTGTTTTTCTCGGTATTACTATTGACGCGAAACTTCAATGGGGCCCCCATATATCTAAATTAGCAAGCAGACTTAGTTCTGCAGCATATGCTGTAAGAAAGATTAGAAGTCTCACAGATGTTGAGACAGCTAGATTAGTGTATTTTAGTTACTTTCATAGCGTAATGTCTTATGGAATTTTGCTATAGGGTATTATACAATATTATACATTTATAACCTAAATTGTAAAGAGTCCCTCAGACAAAAATTTAAAGAAATAAACATATTAACTTTGGCATCGCAATATATTTATGAAAATCTAATGTATGTACATAAAAACATAAATAGCTTTAATAAGAATAAGGATGTGCATTCTTTAAACACTAGGAACAAACATAAGCTTGTAATACCAGTTACTAGACTCCACAGAATCAGTAATTCATTTATGGGGCAATGTATACGCTTCTACAACAAAATCCCAGAACATATTCAAAGTTTATCAATAAACAAGTTTAAAAGTTTTATTAAAGAAAAACTGAAAAAAAGGGTTATTATAATATCAAGGAATACATGAATGAAAATAACCCCTGGGAATAAGGTGATCGCCACCATGCTGGTTCTTAAAGATGTTTTATATGTCCAGATACCGTGTTGCTAACACACCGCAACATTCATAGTGAGGACAGTCTTTGATTCATGTGTGCGTGAGTACCACGTGACGCGCATATCTTACGCACCATGGCTGCATTAATGTGCGTGACTTCGGTAATAACAGTGTGAATCGATTACCCAAAAAATGTGGGAGATTTTATATTTCATTCATATTGACGTACCTATTGATTCTAAGAGTATAAAATGTGTGTGCGTGGCGTGTGCATTTGTGTGCGTGTGTATATGGGGATATGGTTACTTATGTGTGTTTTATGTAGGTACAAACATCGCACTAAAATATTGAAGATATGTAATAAAACGTATAATTAATGTAACAGTTAAAATATAGTTACACAAAGGCTTTTGGAGGGTGGAACTATTCACTCGCGCTCTCTTTCTCGCTCTAGTAAATAACGGTTCTGAATGACCAAAAAGGATAGAAGCACAGGAAAGTGCAATTTCAAGCTGCCAGATGTAGTTCAACCCTAACTCTTAAAACGGTTTAACTCTATAGGTTGGGTAAAATCTGTAAAATTAGACTGTTTAAAACCCCTATATATAACCTTTGCGGTTGATCATGACATAAAAAAATGGTAAAAACATTTCATAGACTAGGCAACACTCGAATATTATTGCGCAGTATTATTACTTGTATTGACATTTAGCTTTCGTATTCTTTTACAAAGAAATACACCATAAAATTGTATAGTTACTTATGAAAAGTGATGTTCTTATCCTTATCTTTGTTCCTAGAGTAATTTTTAAATGATTTCACAGCACAAACAGTCATTTTGCGAAATTAAAAACACCGGTGCGTGACGTATGTTCACAGCGAACGTCGCTGGCGTAATGGCGGAAAGATCGAACGAATACGCCAATATTGGCGCCTTTGAAATGGAAGCGTTTTATGCGCGCGTACACGGTATCTGGACCTATAAAACATCTTTGCTGGTTCTATTAAAAATCATTTAAAAATTGTATAAATGAAATTATTGTTAAGTGAAATATGTTTGAAAAAAAAGTCCCGCTGGGTTTCTTGCTGGTTCTTCCCAGGACAGAGGTATTTTCCGAACCAGTGGTAAATAAAAAATGACTTTCAATAAGAATTATGTAATAATCAATATTGAATAAAAAATTATTCTATTCTATTCTATTCTATTCTATTTCTATGCGTGATAAACTCAGAAATGAGGATATCCGCAGTAGAACCAGAGTGACCGACATAGGCCAACGGATTAGTAAGCTGAAGTGGCAATTGGCCGGCCATATAGCTCGAAGAACCGACAACCGATGGGGAAGAAAGGTTCTCGAGTGGCAGCCTCGTACCGGCAGGCGAAGTGTAGGACGTCCCCCCACTAGATGGAGTGACGACCTGGTAAGATATGCAGGAAGTCAATGGATGCAGGTGGCTCAGGACCGTGCTTTGTGGCATTCTTTGGGGGAGGCCTATGTTCAGCAGTGAAGGGCTGTAATGATGATGATGATGATGAGGGCTCCATAAAGCAAAAAGTTTCTTCATTGGTCATTTTTACTGCCATTATGTAGACACTAGTTACGTTGCGGGCATATAAAATTTAAATCAGGTGCTTGCGATCACTCTGGGAGCTTGTAGCAAACTGAACGTGCGCCCAACGTATCGAAGCGACGGCCAATACTCTGCCACAACCCACAACCCTTTGATCTTTTGTAAAAAACCAGCACCACACGGATCTCGCGCGAACTTGTGGGCCATCATTGCAATACATAGCAACGTAAGCATAAACACCCGCTCTACACGATGGCCATCGTTATTGGCCAACACATTCGCCAGTATGTTGGGCAACGTGAATAGCCGGCCATAGAATAACCAATTTGACATTGCCCACCGTGATTTTTTCAACTTTAAGAGAGATTTCGCGTTGGATATTTGATATTTCTTGTGTATTTACTACAAACTAACAGTGAAAAATAAAAAGCTCACAAGTGCGAGTTGGACTCGCCCATGAAGGGTTCCATAACAGCAAGTAACATAATTTAAGATTAATGAGGTATTAAAAAACTACTCACTAGATCTCGTCCAAACCAATTTTCGGTGGAAGTTTACATGGTAATATACATCATATATTTTTTTTAGTTTTATGATTCTCTTATTTTAGAAGTTACTTGGGAGACACATTTTACCAATTTGGAAGTGTCTCTCGCGCAAACTATTCAGTTTAGAAAAAAATGATATAAGAAACCTCAATATCTTTTTCGAAGATCTATCCATAGATACCCCACACGTATGGGTTTGATGAAAAAATTTTTTTTGAGTTTCAGTTTGAGTATGGGGAACCCCCAAAATTTTTATTTTTATTTTTGTGTGAAAATCTTAATGCGGTTCACAGAATACATCTACTTACCAAGTTTCAACAGCATTGTTCTTATAGTTTCGGAAAAAAATGACTGTGAAATACGGACAGACAGACAGACAGACAGATATGACGAATCCATAAGGGTTCCGTTTTTTACCTTTTGGCTACGGAACCCTAAAAACTTACTTACCTGCTGTAATTACAAATCGAATTTTGAAGAAAGTTTTTTGCAGTTTTGCACGGCTTTTGGCTCGCAAAATAAACCACCACCTTCGACAGCCGAGTGAAGTGAAGTGACGTTAGAAAAAAACAGTTACGTATGTAGTGTTGCCGGAGACGTATTCAAATTTATTCCATAGATAAAATAATAAACGCAACTAAAATCTTTCCAGTTTTTTTTAAATATTTGTGAAAAGTACCTTGCCTGGCAAACTCAGATTAGTTGGGCAAACTTGTAAGGTATTACGGTACTTGTTCTATTAGTGATTGTGGTGTTAATAATAGAAATAATCCTGATAACTGCACATTTCACAGGTAAATTCTCAAGACGTCAATGTTATTAAGCGTTTATTTTTGGTTAAAATGTATGTTATGTACTATGTAAAATATAAAATGTTTTCAATAATTTTGTTAATTTTGATATTTTCCAAAGAATAAAGTCACGTTGTTGATAATTTGCATGAATTTGGTAAATAAATTTTTATTCAAAATATTTTACATGTATGCTAGGGATTGACTCAACTATATCAAAATGAAGATCGATATTTAGCTTGAATTTTTATAATGAATCGATAGACTTGCCCACTCGACAAGAAAATAAATCCTCGGTTTGCGTTCTGAATTGTAATTTTATTTTACCGTTTGTCAAAAAGATTCCCTCCGGATTCTATAATTAGAAAAAATGGTTCAGGTTAGTGTTACGGCCGGCAGCTGCCTATCCCAGGAGTAGAATCCTTCGCGGCCCATAGACGAAGAAGCTACAGGCAGATGCTGGTCGGGCGTCCTCACGCCACGGGTTAAAAGTCTAATTACACTAAACAATCCGGGGGGAGCGTTACAATTATTGAACAGAGCTTACTTACCTCTATTCAAGGCGACTGGTCCCTCAGGATTCGGTCAGGTCTCGTGTGGATGTATTGTGCTAGAAAGTAAAGGTCAGTGATGTGTATTTGGGTGTGGCTGGTAGTGTTATTGACCTTATTTGACCGTTCCCCCTGCAGCAGTTCGGCCCTCAGCTCCTCTCCAAGCTAAGGTCGCCTTCCGCAGTCACTTTCTTCCTTTGTTACGATTGACTCGCGAAAATGAACACAGAACGTACGGGTCAAAGGTCACCGTTATTTCTAGAATATTAACTACCGCACTAGTAACTAATACAGTCGAATCCACTTATACAGATTCTGCGTTAAACCTAAAGTCCCGGGTAAACTCTCAACACGCGCTACTATTCCCAGTGGTATATTTACTATACGCGCCTATCATAAAATTAAGAGCTCCCGACCAAAAAACGGACTGCCTTCTCCTTCGACGCGAAGAAGACATCTAATCTTTCGCTCTCGACT
This sequence comes from Parnassius glacialis, assembly GCA_033319125.1. Taxonomy (NCBI): domain Eukaryota; kingdom Metazoa; phylum Arthropoda; class Insecta; order Lepidoptera; family Papilionidae; genus Parnassius; species Parnassius glacialis. The sequence continues at coordinate 36,818,188 of JAVANC010000016.1, forward strand.
CCCACCTTTCAGCAAGCTCGGACGTTCAACACGCACGAACGTCATTCCGTATCGACCGAGCCGAATGCCATCTAACGTCGATGCCTGACACTAACGCTTTTGCGTGAACAAACCCCCGTCCCGGACATAAGGATTTAGGTCCGCGAGCAAACCGGTCAGCGGGACAGGGTCGCGACGGCAAGTTGCAAGATCGAATCTACAACCAAACTAGGCCACCTTTCGCACCCAATCAGATCTTGCAACACTAACCAACGCCCCAAAATTGCAGCCCCAACGTGACCTAGCCGGAGAGTTGAACTGGATGCCCTTCCTGGACATCGCAGCACATAAATAAGTCCTATTCCTAGACAGAAGTCAGACGACCTCCTTCAAACACCTATCTGCGCTCCTATGATTAGTTCCGCAATCCGACCGGATCAGGTCTGCAAACAGCGACGCGACACGAAGCGGCCCAGAGGGACCTTCAAGCTTCAGTGCAGAGAGCACCCCCAAATTCCCCATGAACGTCGTCTGTGGAGAGCTGAACGAAACGCACAGATGGTCCCTAGCAGGTGATCCTATGCTCATATTTCAACAAATTTTTCAAAAGCATCAATGTTCAATTACAGAATTAATTAAAACAAGTAATCAGCGATGCACATAGGTCAACTTGGCAAAGTAAACAAAACAATAAACGTAAGGGACAGCCCTATCTCTTATTTCAAATAAATATCTTAGACAGTGCCAACAAAATCTAAACCAAAAGAGAATTGACTCCTATTTCCTTCGGCAACCACAGGGTTATCTAATTTCAATCTTCCTTATCACAAAGCAAAATGATTAAACACTATCACAAACATATACATAATTTTCAAAATAGAGCGCCATTCAAATTTCAAATGAATTCAAGCTTCCCTTCAGCACAGGCGCGACAATCAAATACAATTACAAGCATACGCACAAGCATTCAAAAAGGGCACACAATTTAATCTCCATTTTCCGTGCAACAACAAACGCAGTGATCAAATGTATTTACAAAACATATGCAGCAGCATTTAAAGGAGTATTTTAAATTCAATTCTTTTAATCACAACCGCTACAATATGAATTTCGCGGAAAACTCAAAGCATTTTAATTTAAATTTAAAGAATTTTTAGCTAAGTGCTCGACCAAACCAAATCTAATACCCCTTGAGAGCGTGATTCAACGCTCCAGGGGGCCCTAATCTTCCCACCACCAAGTGGAGGCCACACCGCGTGAACCCGATACTGACAGAGCGCAACCGCTAACGGTCGCCACTCGGGTTGTACGCCCTCACTGAGGCCGTCGGCAACAGAACAGCTTGACAAGTGGACTGTTGACGGCTTAAGGCTTAGTAGAGGCAGCCATGGTGGGAGCTAAGGCGGCAGCTAGCTAGGGCCGCCTCCATCAAATGGGGTACAGTGGTACACCAGTCGCGGCCACTCAGCTAACGGGAGTGGGAAGGGTCCAGCGGACCGATGAGTGGCCGTGAAGTTCCTCTTCGCACGCTGAGGGGGGGTGATGACACCCCCGCCCCTGAAGGAATTACCCCCCGACTGGTCGGGGGAGGGACCCCTTTCAAACCTAGGGGCCTGGTGGCTAGCCGGCGGGCGCCGAGCGTCGCCCGTCAGAGGGAGTGGCGGAGCGCCCCCGCCCGTGGGGGTCGAGGGCCTGGCAGTGCCCCGAGAGGAGACGCCGTTTGCACCCAGGCACAGTACGGCATGGTGATTGCCCTGGCAATGCAGACAGAGCCGCTGGTGCGGACAGTCTCGCTGGAGGTGCCCTTCCAAACAGGAGTAGCACCAGCGGCGCTCCTTGGCGATAGTTCGCCTCACCGGACTCGGCTTACCTAATAATTTTGGGCAAGACGTTACCCGGTGATCAGATGCTCGACAATAGGAGCAGGGGGGGGTTGACGACGACTTGCCCGGCGGATTTCGCCTCTCACTGGGCACGGCTCGTAAGTCATCGACGGCGCCCGCCGCGTGCTCGATCTGTCGGCACTGCTCCTCCAAAAACCGCAGCAGGTCATAGAAGGGCGGAATATAGGAGGCCTCGTCCCCGCCGTACCTCTCCTCAAAATGCATTTGAAGGTCGAGAGGTAGACGGGACGCACGATGCGGAGCAACAAGAAGGCCCATTCGCCCACTGGTAAATCCAGCCGCCTCAACATATTACAGGCCCCCAAGACTGGATCCAACAGGTCCGGACGTAGTCTAGCCCGGTCACTCAGCAGCGGGAGGCTCAGAAGCTGCTTAACATGTTCGTCCGCAATTCGCCGGACGTTGGCGTATCTTCTGCCTAGGAGGTCCCGAGCAGTTTGGTAGGCGTCGTCCGACAAGCTCAAATGGCTGACAACGCCCAGGGCCTCCCTCTCCAGTGAGGCCAAGAGGTACGCCATCTTCTGGCTCGGAGTCAAGTCACTCCGGGCGTCCACTAGGCCGTCGAAAAGACCAACGAAGGTCAGCCACTCGGAAAGGACCCCGGAGAACTTTGGCAAGTCCAGAGTTGGGAGTCGTCCCAACAGCTCCGGCTGAGGCTGCTTCCGAACGGACTCGGGCAGGCCACTCGTCCGAGCTTCACGCGCCTCTTCGGCATACCTGCCTTCAGCCTCGATCAACTCGTCCGTGAGCCACAAGAACTGCTCGTAGTCTGCGAAGCAGGAGTCCAGGACTCCCTTTTCCACATCCGAATCCTCGAGCTCAGCGTAAGCCTCCTCCACTGCAGCCCTTCGAGCATCGACCTGCTCGAACCGCTTCATCAAATTATGGACCCTATCCGGTCGACCTATCAAAGCATGGGCGCTGGTGGCCCAGCGTAACTCAGTCCGCAGGCAACGGATTAGCATCTTGGGCGAGGACATCACTACTAAATACAAATTACGACGCCGCTCGAGCACAATTACAAAAATAACAAATAAAAAATACAAAAAAATTAACAGCTAACCAATGCAGTTCCTATCAAATCGAGTTGAATAGAAATTACACAAATAAGAACCGCTATTTATTAAATCAAACACAAGTTAGTACAAAAGAAAAGGCAAATCAAATTAACAATAACAAATACTAGTGCGATCAAATCAAATTAAATTCAAATTACGTAAATACAAATTACCACTCTTTAGTTCAAATACAAATTACAATACGAAAGATACATAACGAAGATACACATCAACAAAAAATACCTTGCTCGGAAATCGACCCTTCGATAAGTAATACACTACAACCATCCGACAACGATAATTAACCGATTACGTAAAAATAACCATCTACCTACATGACGCAATCTCCCGCTTGCGCGCGAACCGGGCGTGGTTTTTCAAATTTACCCGCAAACAACAAAGCAAGCTAACAAAGAAAGGAATTTTATTATTACGTATATAATAAAAAAAATATTTTTACGTATTACGGACGGGTGTGATTGTAGACACAAAATTAAACCAATCAACCCAACGCTCCCTGCCACCAAATTATTTAATTTTTATCAAACACTATGGTCGGTGGATCGACCGGGAATCGATCCCAGAATCGCGCTCTACTACCAAATGTTACGGCCGGCAGCTGCCTATCCCAGGAGTAGAATCCTTCGCGGCCCATAGACGAAGAAGCTACAGGCAGATGCTGGTCGGGCGTCCTCACGCCACGGGTTAAAAGTCTAATTACACTAAACAATCCGGGGGGAGCGTTACAATTATTGAACAGAGCTTACTTACCTCTATTCAAGGCGACTGGTCCCTCAGGATTCGGTCAGGTCTCGTGTGGATGTATTGTGCTAGAAAGTAAAGGTCAGTGATGTGTATTTGGGTGTGGCTGGTAGTGTTATTGACCTTATTTGACCGTTCCCCCTGCAGCAGTTCGGCCCTCAGCTCCTCTCCAAGCTAAGGTCGCCTTCCGCAGTCACTTTCTTCCTTTGTTACGATTGACTCGCGAAAATGAACACAGAACGTACGGGTCAAAGGTCACCGTTATTTCTAGAATATTAACTACCGCACTAGTAACTAATACAGTCGAATCCACTTATACAGATTCTGCGTTAAACCTAAAGTCCCGGGTAAACTCTCAACACGCGCTACTATTCCCAGTGGTATATTTACTATACGCGCCTATCATAAAATTAAGAGCTCCCGACCAAAAAACGGACTGCCTTCTCCTTCGACGCGAAGAAGACATCTAATCTTTCGCTCTCGACTCCCACCTTTCAGCAAGCTCGGACGTTCAACACGCACGAACGTCATTCCGTATCGACCGAGCCGAATGCCATCTAACGTCGATGCCTGACACTAACGCTTTTGCGTGAACAGTTAGTTATACGGGTTGGTTGGAATGTAAAGAATAATTCAACAATTTGCAGCAAACATTTTCTTGAGAAGTATAAAAGAGAAACTAGCATAAAAACAATTTTAACAGTAAGTAAAAATTTGTTATAATAAGACTTCGAAAATTTAACTTTCAAAACTTTAGATAAATGTAGATACAGATTCTTATACATTATAAAACTGTAGTACATTAAAGATAAAAAAATCTTGAGATTATCAACATTAGGACATTATGAACCCAACTAAATATCTATTTATCAACCAAAATGATTTTTTTTATATGATAAGGGTGACAAACGAGCACACAGTCCACATGGTAAGTGGTTGCTGCGGCCCATAGACATCCACATATATCCTCTATTACAAATCAAAATTTAGATGCGTTGTCACCCGTGAGGACTAAGATGGAATGCCTCATTTCCAGTAAAAAGGGCCTCCGGCCACCTGCACTCACCAAGCGAAACGCAGAGGTAAACCTCTATTTCACGCTGGTTTTCTGTGAGGTCGTGGTACCACCCTGGTTCGAGCTGGCCCATCCGTGCGACAGCAAAAGCTGCCGCGTGGCTCTACCACTATTAAAATTTTGTATAACTTTACTTAACCAACAGCACAGCCTCACGGTCACACTAATACAATATCCTATTTATACAATAGCTATTTTCCCCAAGGATTTGAGCGGACCTTCGGAACTTCGGATTTTATTCCCAAGTCACAATAGTAAAACTTTTGGCGTAGTTAGGTATAGATATTTAGTAATGCTCCTGAAGCGCCACTAGACGCCCGTACATGACACGCGATAGTATAAATTCCATAGTATTTGGTACTCACAACACTCGATGCCCGGTTCAAGCTTGATGGCCGACGACATTGTGCCGAGGGTTTATATGGCGTGGTTCACCCCCCTACAGCGTTAGTCGTAGAGAAGAGAAACCGATGGTTAAGTAATAGCTGCGCGGATCAATAGATCTGCAAGATTAAGTTGCACTTGCCGCTGTCAGTCCATGAATGAGTGACCATTTTCTTAACATACCGAGACTGAGAGAATAGAGAAGGCATCCGTATCCTCAGACACTTGGTTCAATTTATTCTATTAAGATAATTATGTTTTTAAAATTCATGCAGCTAAAATGATAATAAGTTTGTTATTACTTTATACTTTTCAGGGACAGATGAAAGAATATAAACATGAAGCACGATGAAGCCACATAAACATATTGGCCTTTAAATAGAGCAATCTTATTTAACTGATTCCTAGTAGTTTTCTTACTTAAATTATTAAGTTTACGTTCATATTTAAGCAGAATGTTAAAATGAACTTCTATAATGAATTTAATTATTAAATATTTGTAATTTTTAAAATTAATATGAAAAATAAAGCAGCTGGTATGTACTCCGTGTCCTGATTTTTAATTTCCCCATCAAAACATTTTATAAAATATAAATAGGTATATACTTAGTTAAGTATCTACCTATTTATATTAACAATATGTTAAAAAAGAAATTCCGGGGAAACTACTCACTGTAATAATATGAATATTTTAAATTATTTTAGAATGGTTAAATTCAATACATTTTTGAAAATATTAAATTTCATGCACTAAACAATTTATTTAAATTTTTTCCGCTTCTTTAACAATCATTTTTCGATAGTTCTTATAAGTAAAATGTACATCACTAGCTAACGCACACAATGACAAATCAAAATTGATCACGCGTTTTCGAGCTGTCAGGTCGTTTATATGCCAGTATATTCTAAGTCTATGGGTCGCTATTAGTTTCGATATTTTAATGATTAACATCACATTATTGTGATTAGGCATAGAAAATCACGAGGGTAAAAGACCGAACGACAGAAAAACCCAATAATTGATTTTAGCCTGAGCGAAGTCTACTATAACAACAAGACAAATCAACTTACAACTCTACAACAATATACAGACGTCTAACCTCAAATCTAATTTATGTTCATTACAATCACACGAGTCAATATTCAAAAGTAAAATATTAAAATGTGGGCGACAACGCTACCCGCTAATCTATATTACCTTGATAAATAGATATCCTAAACCAGTGCTTTTCCACCTTTTTGAAATCGCGACCGCTTTACAAGTAAAAAAAAATTGGTAACCGATTTAAAAACGACGTACTATTTAATTTTCTTTCCACTGAGACTAAATTTTTCTAGTTTGAATATAATTTAATTATATTCATATTATAATAATTTTCTAGATTGAAATTATTGAGAAATCAACCTAAATATTTTAAATAAAGAGTTTCCAAGGGAGAAAAGAAAACATTATAACGACCAAGTATAAAATTAAAGGATTCCTAGCAAAACTTCGTTTGTGGTCAACATCTTTACAAAATAAGGTGTATGAGTCTCTCTCTTTGAATCGAAGCGTTACTCACGCAAATTCGACGACTTTCAGCCTGCCGAATAAGCTGGTTTCCGAAAAGGCTTTAGCACCATAAACCACATACATACTATCAGCAAATTGTACAGAAATACAGAAGCGCTAAGAGTATTAATTGTACAGTCCCTGCAGAGGTACCAAGATTACTGCCGGTATATCGAAGTGCTGAAGTGTTTGACAGTAGGGCTATGATAGCTATTCGAGAACAGAATCAGAGTACGAAACCTATCCAACTGTAGAGAAGTATTAAGACAGGCTGATGTTTTATCCTCGAAACTATTCACTGCTGCATTGTAAGACGTTTTCAAGCCACTGGACTGGAAAGGATATGGGGTGTCCCCCCACTAGATGGAGTGATCTGGTAAGACATGCAGGAAGTCAATGGATATAGGTGGCTTAGGACCGTGCCTTGTCGCTTTTTTGGGGTAGGCCTATGTTCAGCAGTGGACTTGTGAAGGGCTGTAATGATGATGATGATGATGATGAGTCACCTTTTTGCTTTCAGAAGATTGTCGAAGAAATTGTAACAAATCAATCGTTAGTAGTAAGTCCACACATTCCTTGCATGATACAGAGGTTGCATAATTTGGAAATAAAACTAAGAAGTTATTTTCCAGAACTGGGCTCTGAAGCTGATAATACACACTGATAATAGACATATCAAAAAAAGGATGGATACTTAATACGTTTTTGATATATCAGTACGACTGGCTGATCTGACCATCAAGATGAAAGAAAACTTTATAGATTGAGGTGCTGACGACATGCTTAAAATGGAATTTAATTCAGAAACTATTGTCCTCTTATGGATAAAGAGAAAAGAGTAATATCCAGAGCTGGTAAGGGAAGATTTAAAATTATTAGTTTCATTCGCCACTTCCTACCTATGAGTACCTATGTCAAGTTACGTTTTCTTTAATGGTAAACCTAAGAACTAAGAAAAGAAATCGGCTCCAATTACAAAAAAACATTTACGTCTCAAATGTACAAACACGATTCAAAAATTTATTAAAAAATAAACAGGCAACAAAAAAAATTGTGCAACCAAGTTCAAATATAAATAAATAAATAATAAATAAGATCTACAACCCTTACTTTTTACTTTTACCTGGCTTGCGATCGCGACCCGCCAAATATGATTTGAAATATGATTTTGACCTACAGGTTGAAAAACATTATTCAAAACTAATATTGAGTAATAAATAAAAGAAATGGGAATACTTTACGACTGCTCTCTTCTGTATTCTTTATCTAATCTCTTTACATTATATCTTATCTTGAACAGATTTAGAACATACTTCAAGTTTTCAATGTGAACTAGTGATTTCTCCCAAGTATAACATATAGTTTGATTCTGAGAAAAGTACTTTATTCCTAACTCTTAAAATGCAAAATCACAGACATCATACAAGGCAGAACATTAAGTATTTGTTCGGTGTTTTAAACTAATTGGTAGTCGCTGATATTAGTTTACGACTTAGGTTTACGAACGTACCTACTTACATTGTCAAGTGTCATGTCACTATGACTAAGTTTATGTGACATTGTCATTGTTTCATGTGTTGTCTTGTTCTTGTGCAATAAGAATCAAAGCAGAGTATAAAAATCACCACGTTTAGTACTTCTTAATTGTGAACGTTTATTAGTGAACTCGTAGTTGTGTGTTAGCAAATAAAAATAAATATATCTACATAAATTTAGTTATTAGCCAAGCCAAGAAAATGGTTCGAGGACGCGCATTACATTTTGTCTTCAAAGTAGCCGACAGGACACTTACAGCAAGATTTTACAGAGAAGTTTTGGGAATGAAGGTACCAGTTTACGTTAATTAGTTTATACAGCCACTTTATGTTTTACAAATACAACCGTCTAGAATAAACCTATGCCAACCAAACCGGTATTGTAGTAGAAATTAATTGTGTTTACTGGAAGAATAATCTACCAATGAACACAAAGAATTGAAATTGGTATATGATGAATGCAGGTGGTATAAGACCTGCATTGTGGCAATCTATGTTCATGCTATGGACTTGTAGTTGAATTTTATGTTGTTGATAAGTGGAATTCAATGTAATTTTTATATTTACTAGCTATATTTTAGGACATATTTTCTTTAAACATAGCAATAGAAATAATTTAATTTATTCACCTATATAGTTTTCTATAATTAATCATAAAAATTGTGCAGGTTCTTCGACATGAGGAATTCAGTGAAGGTTGTGAAGCAGCATGTAATGGGTAAGTTAAAGTTGTATTTATTAATTGGTTGAAATTTAGAATCGTTTGGCAGGAGGCAGATGTGGGCAGGGGTTGAGGGGAGGGGAAGGGGGGTGTCCCTTTACTCCTGACACCACTCCCATTAAGAGGTAATACACCCTTTTTGAGAAAAATCTAAAAGAAAATCTCATAATCCTAACCTGAAAGTAACATTTATCATCTCTGGCAGGAGGGGAAGAGGAAGAGGGTAGCAGGAGTGTGCCCTATAAGGGAAAGCCCCTCTACTTTTCTCTCGTTGTGGAAAAGTATAGTTCATGAGTAATGTTTTTTTTTTGTAAAATCATAACCTCACTTTTTTACACAGGAATATTGACCCAAAGTTACTTCTACAACGGCTACGGCGCTGCGGGAAGTGCAGCCCCTTCGCCCTTGCGTCGCGAATCACAGCCAGCCATGCTCACCTCCACAGCTTCGGCTTATTATACTATATATAGCCTCAGCCACTACGGTTTGCACAAGTGCCTGCGATTAGCTACGGTGGGCAGGGGCTGCTCTCCTTCCGTGCCTATGGCTTTACAAAAACACTAGGAGTAGGGCAGACAAGACTATGTGGAGTCGGGGTGTGCTGGTTTAATTTTAGTACAGATTCAATCAGATCAGATATCTATAAAGTCAGGTTGCCTTCACTCCCACCACCACCGTCTAACCTATTACAACTGAAATTATTTCTGGGTGTTCAAGTATTTCTGGGCAAATTTAAACAATTCGGAAATAAAACAGTATTTTATAATCATTTCTTTATTGTCTGTAAATATAATTTTTTTTATTAATTCCTCAAAAGGATCTCTTTTATTCCTTATAATTTCTCTTCTCCATAAATATTCATATATGAAGTCGGTATAATTTTCTCTATTATTACAGTTTTCTTTAGCAAAATATCTCTTGACAGAGAGTATAGACAGTAGAATAATATGACACTAGTCTTATGTCCTTGTCACACTTACACAAAATTCTGTATGCTATCCAGCTTTCATAGTAATTTTTCCATGTTTTACGCATTTTAGGTTATAATTGTTTTTATTTATTTTTTCGATAGCGGTGCATTACCTTTTAATGTCAGTGCTATTATTATAATCGGGGACCAAATCTCTACCAAATAAAACACCTTACTCTGCCAAATTCGTGCCAAACAATTCTAAATCCAACCTTATTAATTTATAAAAACACTGTTTAGTTTTTTAGGCAGAAATTGCAAAACTTACTATCAATTTTAAGGGGTTGGGGGAAAGAGAGAAGGGTCTGGTGTGAAGGGTGGTATGAGGAACCCCATAATTTTTAAATGAAACATTATGTATTTTATTATATTTTAATATTTTACTTTTGAACATTGATTTGTGGTAAGCCTTTAGAAGTATCATGTTGTGTGAAAGGATGGGTAAAAAAATGGGGGTAGGGTGTGGAGGGCAATGTCACTGTGGAGAGAGGATTATTTCCCATGGCTTTGGGGTTGCCCGCAGGGCCACTGCAGCTGCATTTCAAACATTTTATTGCTGATAATACTTGTTAGGTGGTTTCATATTTTTGACAAAGTTGACAGAAGTAATAGTTATATTAATTATTATTGGACCTTTAATATATATAATAATTTTGGCCGAAAGGAACTTCCTAGTTATACTTAAAGTTAAAGTTACAGCCTATATATATCCCACTTCTGGGTACAGACCTCTCATTTATGAGAGGGTTTTAGGGCAAGGAAATGTCTGCTGAGCTATCCGAATGCATGTTGGCAAACTTCACATGTGTTTGAAATATTTTTTTTCTTATTTCTCAGACATGCCTTCTCCATTTCCTCACGATGTTTTCCTTTATCGCCTAGCATGTGGTAAATCAGCGCTTAAAACAATTAACAATTTCATTGGTGCCGGCATGGATTGAACCCAGGTTGCTTGTGTATTGTGAGATTTACAGTAAGCACTTAGTCTTTGAGCTACCACGTGTTTTACTTTAAAGTATGAATAAATGAAATACAATTAAGTTAAACTGCAGTTGGTTGTACCTACTTGTAGTTTGTTAAATCTTAATAGCAGTATTAATTACATATAATTACTGGACGTGTTATAGAACCATTAGACACTTTGTATTACAATTATATTATATTACTAGCTGACCAGGCAGACGTTGTTCTGCCCTTTCCGAATGATCATTTGCTTTCCCAAAAAAACTCCTGAAATTAGCAATAAAAAAATTGAGGGTCACTTATCGGGATAAAAACTATCCTATGTCTCAAGTTGGACCAAACTGCACACAGTCTGCAAATTTCTTTTGAAATCGGTTCTATCTGTTGAATACTTACAGCAACACGTGGTGGTTATACTACTAAATTGTAGCTTACATTAAACGCTTGTATTTTGAACATAGCGCCATCTATTAAATATTTACTCAATCCAGTCAACAGATATCGCCATCTGACAGAATCGTTTGGAGCTAACAGATAATTGTGACTGTCAAATAATAGACAAATAATTTTCAATAAAATAATATTGTATTGCGACTATAAATTGAGATGTAAGCTATCCTATCTTTTAAGTTGGACCAAACTGCACATTGACCAAAAATTTCATTGAAATTAGTTCAGTAGTTTAGGAGTCCATCGCGGACAAACAACGTGACACATACTTTTTATATATAAAGATAATATTATAATGTAATATGAATTATTATAAATTAATAATTATTTTAACTTTTCACGTGGTAGAGCTATGCGGCAGCTTTTGCTATCGCATGGATGGGCCAGCTCGAACCGGGGTGGTACCACGACCTCACAGAATACCGGCGTGAAGTAGAGGTTTACCTCTGCGTTCCGCTTGGTGAGTGCAGGTAGCCGGAGGCCCAATCCCCCCCCCCATCAACATGGTAGTGGAATTGAACAGAAGACTACCCCAGGAGGGTACCAGCACCCTTGGAGAATCCCTCGCTGAGCATCCACGACCAAACCACTCCACTCCTGGGCGTGGGTGCTCAGGCTGCCCCGCGTATTCTGGGGGGGGGGGGGGCAAAATTCCGCTCGCGACTAATACTGCTCGGGGCAAGCTGAGCAATAAGATCAAGGCGACCCCTTTCACGCTATCCGTGAATTTTTGCAATATCAGGGGACTTCATTCCAACCTTAACGCTGTCCATTACCATCTAGAGACGGCGAAGCCGGCCTTGCTCTTTTTAACCGAGACTCAGGTGTCCTCTCCGGCTGATACTTCATATCTCTCTTACTCGGGGTACAAATTTGAACACTCCTTTGTGCCCCGGGCTGGAGTTTGCGTATACGTCAGGGAGGACATCTGTTTTCGACGCCTCGGCAGTCTTGAAGGTACGGACCTGTCCATTCTATGGCTGCGCGTAGACAGCGACGACCATCCCCGCGTCTACGGGTGCCTCTATAGGTCCCATAGCGGTAATGCCGACACAGACCGACTCATCGATCACGTCCAAATGGCTGCAGACTCCGTGCTACAACAGGTCCCATCCGCAGAGATCGTTATACTCGGTGATTTTAACGCCCACCACGCTGAATGGCTTGGTTCTCGTTTAACCGATCATGCGGGTAGATCTGTCTATGACTTTGCTTTGGCATATGGTCTAACACAACTGGTTACTTCGCCTACGCGGATCCCAGATGTGGAGGATCATGTACCTTCCCTGTTGGAACTTCTGCTGACCTCTCATCCGGACGGATATCAGGTCTCCGTCGATGCCCCACTGGGCTCTTCGGACCATTGTCTGATCCGGAGTACGGTGCCACTCACGCTCCCATCGCAGTTGTGATCTGCAGCTTGCCGCCGTGTTTGGCACTATAGGTCGGCCGATTGGGACGGGATGCGGTCTTTTTTTGCATCCTACCCTTGGGGGCGGGTTTGCTTCTCGCCGGAAGATCCCAGCGTTGTTGCCGATTCTGTTGCTGATGTGGTACTTCAGGGTATTGAACTTTTTATTCCATCCTCTGTGGTGCCCATCGGAGGCAGATCCCAGCCATGGTTTGGTCGCTCCTGTAAACTAGCATCACGCTATAAGCAGGAGTGCTACCAGGCCTGGGCTGACGCATCAACGTCCCGGGATGTAAACACCAGCGCTCTTAAAAAGAAGTACAATTCCGCCTCCAGGTCCTTCAAAAGTGTCATTGGCATTGGCATGGCAAAGTCAGAGCACATCGGCAGAATTGGCGGGAAACCAGTTCGCCTCGACTCAACACTCGAACACGTGCATTCTGGTCTCTCGCCAAGGCTGTCCAAGGGAACTTCTGTCAGCCATCTCTGCCATCTCTGCACAGGGTGGACGACTCACTGGCCCATGACGCAAAGGAGAAAGCCGATCTGCTAGGCTATCTTTTTGCTTCCAACTCGACTCTAGATGACGGGGAGAACACACCGCCGAACATCCTGCGGTGTGAGTGCTCCATGCGGGAAGTGCTGTTTACACAGCGCTTGGTGCGTAAAGCACTCCTCTCCCTGGACGTCAACAAGTCGAGTGGGCCTGATGGAGTCCCACCTATTGTGCTGAAGACGTGTGCTCCGGAGTTGGCACCGGTTTTAACGCGTCTTTTTCGGTACTCCTACTCCCTAGGCGTAGTTCCGGACTCATGGAAGACAGCTTTGGTGCACCCGATCCCTAAAAAAGGCGACCGCTCAGATCCGTCCAACTACAGGCCTATCGCCATCACCTCCTTGTTCTCCAAAGTAATGGAAACGATTATTAACAGCCAGCTCATGCGGTACCTTGAGGATCACCAGCTGATTAGTGACCGCCAGTACGGTTTCCGTCGAGGTCGCTCAGCTGGTGATCTTCTGGTCTACCTGACCCATAGATGGGCGGAGGCAGTGGAGTCCAAGGGGGAGGCGTTGGCCGTTAGTTTGGACATAGCGAAGGCTTTCGATCGGGTTTGGCATAAAGCGCTTCTTTCGAAGCTGCCTTCCTATGGGCTTCCCAAGAAATTGTGCAATTGGATCACCAGCTTTCTTGCAGATCGGAGCATCAAGATCGTAGTAGACGGTGCATGCTCCGATTACAAGCCCATTAACGCTGGTTTTCCACAAGGCTGCGTGCCATCACCAACGCTGTTTCTTCTGCATATCAATCATATGTTGCAAACCAGTAACATTCATTGCTGTGCAGACGACAGCACTGGTGATGCTTTATACACCGGCCGTGCCAATATTTCTCGGGAAAACGTCGCCGAGTACCGGAACAAACTTGTGTCTGAAGTCGAGACTTTGTTGAACAAAGTCTTAGACTGGGGGCGACTAAATCTAGTCCAGTTCAATCCCCAGAAGACACAAGTTTGCGCGTTTACCGCTAAAAAGATTCCCTTTGTCGTATCTCCTCAGTTTCAAGGCACTCCCCTTGTTGCCTCAGTCAGTATCGGAATCCTTGGTGTCGACATATCGAGTGACGTGCAGTTTCGTGGTCACTTGGAAGAGAAGGCCAAATTGGCCTCTAAAAAGCTTGGCGTGCTCAGCAGACCGGGACAGTATTTCATGCGGGCACACCGCTTGCAACTTTACAAGGCGCAGGTTCGGCCTCACATGGAATACTGTCCCATCTCTGGGCAGGGGCCCCCCAGTGCCAGCTCCTTCCACTTGACCGCATCCAGCGCAGAGCGGTTCGAATCGTCGACGACCGAGTTCTTTCCGATCGGCTTGACTCACTGGCACTGCATCTCTTTGCGTATTTTATCGCATCTACCACGGGGAGTGCTCTGAGTAATTGTTCGGACTAATTCCAGCCGCTCAATTTCACCATCGCACATCGCGACAGAACTTGCGATACCATCCATATCATCTAGATGATTGGCGGTCCACCACTGTGCGATTCAGAAGAAGTTTTCTCCCTCGCACAACTTCCTTGTGGAATCGATTACCACCAGTGATTTTTCCGGACCGATACGACTTAGGGACCTTCAAGAAAAGAGCCTACTCCTTTTTAAAAGGCCGGCAACGCATCTGCGATTCCCCTGGTGTTGCAGTTGTTCATGGGCGGCGGTAGTCACTTACCATCAGGTGAGCCGCATGCTCGTTTGCCCCCTCTCCTATAAAAAAAAATATTGAAAATTGAAAAGAAAAATATTGATAATAAATAAAGATTTTACAATATTATTGATATTTTCAATAATATTGTACAATATCTACTATCGATAAATATACATAATTGACAGATGTTGATTTTTTGATTGATTGATATTGCCTATATATGGAATATCAATATTTGGCTTGCCTTAATGTTATAATTGATATTAAACACTTGTTGCATCAACCAGACAAAATACTGAGGCATCATATTTGTTTTGTTATGTTTTGTTACAACATATTTGTTAACAGAAAACTATAATAGTGAACTAGATATAAGTGGAAATAATATAACATAATTCAAAAATATTTTAATTTCAGGCCTTACGCTAATAGATGGAGCAAAACTATGGTTGGATATGGGCCGGAAGATACTCATTTTGTTGTTGAGCTAACATACAACTATGGGATCACACATTATGAGCAGGGAAATGATTTCCGTGGCATAACAATACAGTCTAGTGAAGCTTTAAAGAGGGCTGCAGCTACAAATTGGCCTGTGGAAGAGTCTGATGGCCAGAAGTTTGTTGAAGCACCCGGTGGCTATAAATTCTTCATTATTGACAAACCACAGCCCATAGACAAGGGTAAGCACTACCACTTTTTTCAAATATATATGTCATGGTTAGAGAACTTGGCTATTATGCCATGGGTCCTTTGGAAGTACACTTGTGCAGTCGATGCACCTAAGTTTTAGCTATTTGAGTTCAGTTTTAATACAGTTCAGTATATTTTAGAACTTTATTTGGATTGGAGAATAACTAAAAATTTTAATATAAAAGGAAAACTGAAAGTTTCTAAAATCGGTACTAAGGCCCATATTAATAAACATTTCTCAGCTTAAGTGCACGCACTTGGGTACAATCTTGAGTTTATGATCTTAGATCAGGTTAAATTAGATTACGACAGGCTATTGTCCGCAACACCACATCTAAGCGCGTATTTTGGCACGGGTACGAATATTATCATTATTCACGCCATGAAATCTCCCCGAAGAAGTTCAACAGTCCTTTGATGTTGCACGCAACTTCTGGGAGTGATTCCGGCGTGCCGAGATGTTTAGTCCGGACATGCCAGCAACACATGCGCCGTCGTTTCAGATACCTCGAAACCTTTTTGACGCGCTCCTTATTTTCGGACTCCTTATTTTCTATTACAGTGCTATATTTTTCATTATATCAAGAAAGCATTTTTTCTCAATCTTTTTCTCAAATTTTTTTGTGTAAATTAACGCAACATCAGTGATTATAAGTAAACAAGCATAGTTTAAAATTTTGAAACAAATGTTTTAAATAAGAGACGACACCAAACAACATCTGTTTGGTGTCGTCTCTTTTTTGACACTGACGCCGTCGCTCTAATGTGGGATGGTATATATTGACTCAGTAGTAAACATTTAAATCGTATTTAGAAATACATACAAAACAGTTTCAACAGTTTAAGGCTTTCTCAAATAGAAAACCACTTTATAACGTGAAATGTGAAGAATTATATTCGAAACTTCAGTCAAGGCTATGTAATCATTCACCAGCTGAAAGTCATAGAACACTATCCTAAGTACAGCTTCTCAAGGAGCTGATCATGGTAACTGAGATACTGTTATTAAGTGTTTATTAATTAGGAACGATCTTAGGAATTGTATCAAATGATTATGCACTTGAGTTCCTCCTTAAGGAATGTTTATAAATATAAATAATAATAGGGACCTAAGACAGTGTGTTAAAGTAACTAAAGCTCAAGGTAACAACTGGAATGTCATCTAAATAGTTACAATAAAGACCAACTCCTAATTTTTTAAATCAAATTTAAATGGCACAACTTTGAGGTATAGCTTATTTAATGGAAGTCAAATATGTACAAATAAAGAACAAGATAAAGCAGAAGATCTTCTTTTTTGAAGTCTGCTAAAAAGTTAAATGTTTAACCTTGTATTCAATTTATCACATTAGACAGAAATAAATTACAATAAGTACTTTTCAAGTCATAATTAGTTTTAAAAAAATATGTGCAGCCTGAGTATGTATGCGAAGTCGACACGCCAGGTATGCAAATGACGTTACTAGGACTGGAGAATAAACCGGTTCCTCAACTGTACGGAGAGCGCGGTTCAATGCATGAAGTATGACATAAATTATTAGGTTTATGAATTATTATGATATGTATGTAATAGTAAATGTAATAAAAAGCTGTATAACTTACGTTTATGCCGTGAGTTGTCAATTTAAATATTGTAAGATTGTTATCATATAAATAAATAAAAAAACTGTGGCAAAAATCCTCGCTATGAGGCAATCCATAGATCTATGTACAAAAGTTTTATGGCTGAGGCTGTAAGGAATAAATGAATAAAAAAAAATGAATGATGAAAATTGGTTATATACTTATGTTGTTTAGCAATGTACTTCTTCATATAGATTATGAATATGAGAGTTCTTTCTTAATATTTATCATTGTATAATTTTTTCTTTCAGACCCAGTGATTAAAGTGTCCTTAGCGAGTTCAAACCTTACAAGATCTGTTGAATACTGGAATGGTCTTCTGAATCTGAAAATATTTGAGAAGAAAGAGAAATCTGTTGTTTTAGGTTATGCTGAAGACCAGGCGAAACTCGAATTAGTTGATATTGGTAAGAACGATTAATTGGTTTGTGAATTTGTGACCGCTATTCTTTCTGCTCGCTGTACAGTGGCGGCATAAGAGAATCCACTACCCTTTATCATCCCATGGGTGCCGTAGAGGTGACAGAGGAAAATTGAAACAAGCGATGGACAGTAGCATCCTCCTGATAACAACTGAAAATAATAATAAAAAAACTTAAACTGTTAACAGTTGTAGAGCCTCGCGGCAGCTTTTTCTGTCGCACGGATGGGCCGGCTCGAACCGGGGCGGTACCACGACCTCACAGAAAACCAGCGTGAAGTAGAGGTTTACCTCTGCGTTTCGCTTGGTGAGTGCAGGTGGCCGGAGGCCCTTTTTACTGGAAATGAGGCATTCCATCTTAGTCCTCACGGGTGACAACAATCTGCATTTTGATTCGCAAACGAGGATAGATGTAGATATCTATGGGCCGCAGCAACCACTTACCATCAGGTGGACTGTGTGCTCGTTTGTCACCCTTATCCTATAAAAACAAAAAAAAAAACTGGTTACCAACCTGCTTTCCAAAGTGGGCAACTATGGCAAATCCCATAAGGCATTTGAGGCAATCTAGCTCTTTGTTCAGCAGTGGACTTTGATAGGTTTGATTATGATACCGATGATTAATTCTTTAGATGTAAAGTATATCTAATCGTTTTTTGATTGACGTTGAAATTGTGTTTTATGTAGGTTATTAAAATAGGTTTTCTATTATTGGCTATCAATTAATATTACAGGTGAACCTGTGAATCACGCTAAGGCATATGGCCGCATCGCGTTCTCGTGTCCATTTGAGGAGCAGCCTGTTATAGACCAAAAAGTCCGCGAGGCAAATGGAAAAATTTTGACTCCATTGATTTCTTTGGACACGCCCGGCAAGGCCACAGTGCGGGTGATAATACTTGCCGATCCCGACGACCACGAGATATGCTTTGTCGATGACGAAAGTTTCCGGCAACTGTCCCAAGTGGATCCCAACAGTGACGCCGACCTCGATAAATTCATCAAAGCTGACAAATCAAGAGCATAAACATTCCAAGCTACTGCCTTAAAGTATTCTTTATGTGTTATTTTATAGATATTTTCATGTTAGTTCACCTCTGTATCGAATTTCTATTTTCTTGTGATATTTTTATACTTACTTAAATGTAAATGGTGAAAGTTTATTACTAGTTATTTAAATTTAAGTTGCACTTATCCGATATAAATCTATGCAATGTTTTTCTGGATTTTTTATCATTATGACCTAATCATATCAAGTTATCTATATCTATACAAATAAATAAAATGGAAGTGTCTGTTTGTAATGTTAAAATTACAGCTTTTTACTAAATGAATATGAAAGTATATACGGTACTAATAACAAAAATACAATTTTTAAAGTTTTTGTCTGTCTGTCTGTCTGTCCGTCTGTCTGTCTGTTTGTTCCGGCTAATCTCCAAAACGGCTAGACCGATTTTGATAGGATTTTCACTGGCAGATAGCTGATGTCACAAGGAGTAACATAGGCTACTTTTATTTTAGAAATAGAATTAGGGATTCGCGCAAAAAAATTAAAACTCCAAATAACACGCGAGCGAAGTCGCGGGGAACAGCTAGTTTTTCTATATTTTTATTTCTAAATACTCCTCAGATTGAATTTTTGCCATTGTATATTTGAATCGGCGACCTAAAACCAAATATACTTAAGTGAAATTACACTTTTACGTAAATATCTGGGTTTGTAATATAATTTAGTATTCATTTTATTCATACACCTCAAAATAGAAAGAACATATTTGCAAGATTTACCTACATATCTATTGTCTAAAAAGTGTATGAGTCATATCATAACAACCACGACCTCATAATGAATCCACAACCTTATTAGATAATCGCTTCGCGTGACCAAATAAGTAATAAGATTCTAAAAATAATACTGTCATGGAGCGAACTGCGAAAGCGGTGGAGCAAACGACCTGATATCGATCAAATAAGTGACTTCTGCGGTCCGGCAACGAAACTGCGGTATTGCGTGACACGATCGCTTTAACTTCGTCCAAACTGGCTGGAAATCTTGCCGTGAAAATAAGTTGTTCAATGTTCGGCCATCGTTTTCGTTAACACGCATTTAAAAATGTTTATCTATTTGATTCACTTTGTTTGAATACCATAAAATACTTTATTCTTTCTTTTTTATAAACTTCTAATTATTAATTAAAATTCTTTATAACAAATTAGATTGTAATAATTCCTTCACTGCTGTTCCCAGATAAACTTATTTCTCTTTTAAAAATATACTTTAACAAGATATAATAAAATATATAACAGAAGGCAGATACGATACAGAACGTAACTTCCATTTGGCAAAATCCTGACACACCTTTCTCGCGTCTTTCACATCCGCAAGTAGATAATATATTACTACCCACAAACTAATAAGAAGTACTAGCACAATATTTACACATGCAAACATGCGTACATGGTGATGGGCATTCTTTGGTACATCTTCAAAATGCCGTTAATACGGTAAGTCTTCTTTTTTAGGGCGTCTCCGACACTGCCACTCACATAAGTTATAAAACAACTCGATGCACTTTTTAAATAATTTTCGTAGAAAATATTGTGCGTGTGTCTGTTCTATTTTAACAAACCACAAATTAATATTTAACATATTAATTTGTGGTTTGTTAAAATAGAGTAATTGGTTTTTAATTTTTGGTTTTTAGCATTAAAATGTATGTTTAGATAAGGAAGAGCGGAGTTTCCAAACACAAGCATTACTTGCTTAAATGGAGACCCCAATCAACTATCTAATTAATTTAAGTTTTTGGAGTTTTGTGAAGAAAAATATATTTTTTTTATCACTCGAACTGTCGGTACTCGGACACGGTTTGACAGTTAGACTACTCAGTATCATTGTTGTTACTTAGAATACAATGTTGAAAGTCATTATTTATTTTAACCACTTTTTTATTATTATTATTGTTTTAAAAAACGTTACCCCTACATTTTTGGATTTTCTCCTGTATTGTGGAGGCAGTTTACAGACACAAATTGTACAAGGACAAACATCCATATCCGGAATAATTATTTGTAGGCCATACAAATACTTGTTTCGTGCGGGATTCGAACCCCGTGGTGCGGAAAAATTCTCCTGAGAAGAACCAGCAAGAAATAAAAAAGCAAGCATTTTATAAATTATTTAGTCTTAATTAACTTTAGTTACTTATTTAGTTATATAACATTTAAAAAAATTGTAAATACTTATAGCGTATAAATAGCGTAGCGTATATTCTTAGGAGGTAAGAAAACCGGCGAAAGAAATGTAAACTTACCAAACTAAAAAAATAAAAATTTCAATAACACATGTGTTATTGAAAAGGTGTATCAACAATTTTAATTCATAAAGTAAAGTTGCAGCCTATTTACGTCCCACTGCTGGGCACAGGCCTCCTCTCATTTCTGAGAGGGTTTTAGGGCAAGGAAATGTCCGCCGCGCTGCTCCAATGCGTGTTGGCGAACTTCACGTCTTCGAAATATTTTTTTCTTATTTCTCAGACATGCAGGTTTCCTCACGATGTTTTCCTTCACCGCCGAGCACGTGGTAAATCAGCACTTAAAATTGCAATTAATAATTTCATTGGTGCCGGCGGATGGAACTCGGGTTGCTCGAGTACTGTGAAGCTTACGGCGAACGCTAACCATCTGAGCTACCACGTCTCTATTTTAATTCATAGGGCGTCCAGAATTCATTTATTCTTTAGATTGATTTAGTTTTTGTAGCTACAAAAACTAGGTTGATCTGTAGTTTTTGTAGCTACGAAAACTACAGATCAATTTAAACAATAATAAACATCAAACAAGTTATATAGACAGTCAACGTATTACGGGGACATACAACTCTCAACAAATTAATGATCGAAGATCTGGCGAGCGAAAATTGCCAGTATATTTTTTGGAAAGTCCTAATCCACTCACAATACTGGTAAATTTGAGCAACATAAACACTTCGTGGGTGTCTGTTTTACACTTAGCAGTCCACCTGCTATGTGGTGAGTATGGGAAAATCTTCCTAGTAATAATTGCCAGGTAGCGCATTCTTAAAAAGGCTATTGAAAAAGGTTGTTGTGAAATCTACGTCGGTTCGTTTTAGGTCCGGATTATACACAAGTTTTTAGAAAGATTTCTGAAAACAATGAGTGGAATTTGATTCTAGTTCGAAGACTAATATATAACTAGATAATTTAAAATTAAAATTTTTGTACAGCCGACTTCAATATAAGCGACTTCAATATAGGTTATTTAAGAATAACTCAATAACCATTGGTCTGACCTTGACCAGATTCATATGGGACTACACGAGAACTATCAGCTTTCATATAAAAAAAGAATCATCCAAATCGGTTTGCCCAGTACAAAGTTATGAGGTAACACACAAAAAAAAAAACAACATACACTCGAATTGAGTACCGTCTCCTTTTTGGAAGTCTGCAGATAAAAGGTATAGGTACCTAGTACTTCAAGTTCTGAACCTCTCGGAATACTAGATTTTATCTTATTGGAGTATTTTTATAATTTTAATTGTTGTGTACTGGAGTAAAATATCATCATTCATTTCAAACGATTAGTGATGTAAAAGTTGATTAAAGAGAGATGGCAAGGCAATGTAAAACTAGTGTCTGTACAAGCATTTAAACACCTGTACCAGTGCTATACAGGCGTTTAACCTAAAAGAGCTATTCGACTACCACGACCACAGAGGTATAACTTTACGGCCCAAATAACGAAATTGAAGTAAATATTTTGATTTCATAAATAAAAATGCGACCCACGTACCTAATAGAATAAGACGTTGTTGTAGAAAAAATAGGATAACTTTGCTTTGAAGCCAGTGATAATATGCTTTTATTTTTACCAGGATATGAAGCCCGATGGTAAATTAGTGGTTTAAATGAACTATTAGTGAGTAATTATGGCCAAAAATATTTGGAGGTTTACGACCGCCAATGGAATGCCAACTTTATACATCATGCTCGCAGAAAACAAACGATTGGAGTAGTCGATAGTGGCGTTATGATTTATTTGAATCTGTTACATACAATGAAACATTGGTTTGAGAACGACTCTCAGACTTACATTGTATCAATACAATTAATGAGGGCTAATAATCTTCCGCTCACCAGATGTCGCTTGTCGACATTGAGGTGAAGTTTTTTGTCACACAATGTCATTTAATTGAGAAGATAGTTTTAAATAAAAGTTTATCAGTTTGTGGGAGAATTATACACAGTAATAAATATATACACAAAACAATGCCTCAGTGGTTTGCGCTTTAATTCTTTTGCACGTTTTTAAATTTTTCTTAGCTCGCCGAGTGACCTTGAGCTTCCTTATACGGCCAGCAATTAAGGACCATGTCTCAGTTCCATAGGTCATCACTGGCAACACGCACTGGTTGTACAGTCTCGTTTTCAAGTTTTGAGGTATGCCTGACGAGAATATTAGGTGCCGTAATTTCCCGAACGCTGGCCAACCGAGTTGAATCCGTCGATTGACCTCTCGGTCGAAGTTGGACTTACCTAGTAGGACTATTTGTCCCAGGTAAACATACTCGTCAACAACTTCGAGCTTAGTGCTCCCAACAACTACCGGCACAGCACAGGTGACATGGACATTAAGCATGATCTTTGTTTTGTCCATGTTCATTTTAAGACCTATCCTTTGGGAGGCACTATTGAGATCATTGATCAATGATCATAGTGCTTAGGTTCTCCAACGATTGTACCATACGGACTATATCGTTGACAAATCGAAGGTGAGTGATGTACTCGCCTTTGATGTTAATACCGGACCCTTTCCAGTCCAGTAGCTTGAAAACGTCTTCCATTACAGCGGTGAGGAGTTTCGCGGATATAACATCACCCTGTCGTCTTACACCTCTCTGCAGTTGGATAGGTTTCGTACTCTGGTTCTGTACTCGGATAGCCATTGTAGCCCTACTTTACAAACACTGCAGCACTTCGATACACCGACAGTCAACTTGGCACCGCTGAAGGGTCTGTAGCACCGCCCAAATTTCGATGGAATCAGAGGCTTTCTCATAGTCCATATACGCCAGATATAGCGGCAAATTGTACTCCTCGGACTTCTGTACAATTTGCCGAAGGATATGTATGTGGTCTATGGAGCTAAAGCCTTTTTGGAAACCGACTTGTTCGGGAGGCTGAAAGTCGTCAAGTCTGCGCGCGAGACGATGCGTAATGACTCTCGAAAATAGCACGTAGACGCGACTCAGAAGAGAAATAGGTCTGTAGTTCTTCAAGAGAGCGTTGTTGCCTTTCTTGAAGAACAAGGCCTTTTTTTATAGGATAGGGTGACAAACGAGCACACAGTCCACCTCATGGTAAGTGGTTGCTGTGGCCCATAAACATCTACATTTATCATCGTTTTCGAATCAAAATGCAGATGCACCGTCACCCGTGAGAACTAAGATGGAATGCCTCTTTTCCAGAAAAAAGGGTCTCCGGTTCTCTACACTCACCATACGAAACACAGCAGTGTTAAGGTGCTATTTTACGCTGGTATTCTGTGAGAGCGTGGTCCTTCCCCAGTCGAGCCGACCCATTCGTGCTACAACTGTACTACTAATATAGCTGAATCATGGCTCTACCACGTGTTAACTACCGCACTTCTGCTCCACAACTCTGGTGTATTGCCACCATGGAGGAAGGAATTAAAAAAACTTCTGAAGGACTTCAGGTACCGCTTTTCCACCCGCTTTCAGAAGCTCCGCTGTAATTCTATCCTCGCCTGAGGGCTTGCCGTTTTTAAGGTGCTGGAAAGCCATTCTAATCTCGCTCAGACTGACGTCTGGAATATCATTGGAATAGTGTCGGATAAGACTTGATCTTGGATCGTTACTCATACTTACGTGTAGCTCCAACGATGATGTGTAGGTACAACTGCCCATAGAACCTCACAATCTCACTGAAAATCTCAGGTGTCCCGGTAACGACGCTGCCACACTAGGTCTTCAGCTTCGACAATTGGCTCTTTCTGGCAAACAGATCTCTAGCAAAGACTTTGGAGCCCTGGTTCCGCTCGATCGCTTCTTCAATAGGCATTCTTCATTTCCCGTCTAACAGTGTGGTCGGAGAGTTTTTGTGCTCTTCTGCGGCGGGTTTTACAGAACTTAGCTCCGACCGCATGGACAGTTTCCACGAGCTTGTCATTCATATCGTCAACAGCATTGCAATCTTCTTGGTACTGAAAACGGGTTTGTAGCTCGAGCTGAAAGGTTTCGGCACCTTGGATTAGAGCATGAGGGGGACAGAGCGTTGACTTCATTAGACGAGACCTCTCCAACTTAACGTTTAGGTTAAGTATGCCTCTTACCATTCGGTGATCGCTGCTGGGTTTCAGCCTCGCGATCACTGAGACATCACTGAACAATTGTCGTCTGGTCGTCATAATGAAGTCCATCTCATTTTTTGTTGAACTGTCGGGGCTCGACCAGGTTCACTTCCTGTGGGACCGCTTCTGGAAGAAAGAGTTCATCATAAAGAGTCCCTCTTTCTCTATGAAGTTGTCCAGCTGCTTGCCCCGTGGATTCCGTTGCCCTATACCACATTTCTCTACCTTCAGTTCATCGTCCTCTCTTGTGCCTAGGTTGGCGTTGAAGTCTCCCATTAATACCGTACACTGGGTTTTGGAGGAATGCATGGCTCTAGAGATATCCTCGTCGACACACTCAGCCTTTACAAAGTTGTTAACGAGAGACTTGTGGACGATAAATCCGACACCTCCTTGGGACAGATGGTCGCCCTTCCGGTTATAAAACAAGTTGCCGGGTTAGAGGATTACCATGTCCTCCCCCTCTCTTCGGACCTCGGATAATCCTATAATATTCCAGCGCAACGTGTCTATCTCTTCTTCCAGTTCCAGGATCTTCTCGTCAGTCCTCAGGGTGCGTTCGTTGTATGTGTCCAGGTTGAATCGTCTTAGATGGCAAGCGAACCTTCTTATCCGCCGGGGACTGGGGGCCGTCTCTTCGTAACTTCATTCATGGGAGTATATTACCATAGATGCCACGCTTGGCGAGCGGGTTGGCAACCGCAGTTTTTTATTGTTGCTTTGCTGTTATTAGAAAGATGCTGCTGCCCATCTTCTGCTAAGTTTCCCTCTGTCGCCTCTTACGACCGACACCCACGGGAAGATATGGGGTAGTGCGTATTTTTACCCGCCATTACACCGGGTAACATGCAGGTTAACCCAATAGAAATCATGTAAAATATATCACCACAGTACTTTTTTGTTTTTACTAAAAGTTTTTGCTCGTTTTAATAAGCTTCTGTAAACCACCATTAAAACATTAATACTTTCAATTCCGAATACTCATGATAATAATAATATCTAATCATGGCAGTATTTTAAATACTTATTTTTGGTACGTTGTAAAGCTATATTAATTGTAGCACGAATGAGGGAAGGACCACGCTCTCACAGAATACCAGCATAAAATAGCAGATTAATGCTGCTGTGTTTCGTATGGTGAGTGTACAGAACCGGAGATCCTTTTTACTGGAAAAGAGAATTCCATCTTAGTCCTCACGGCTGACAACGCATCTGCATTTTGATTCGCAAAGGAGAATAGATGTAGATGTATGTGTGCTGGCTTGTCACTCTTATATCCTATATTAAAAAAATATATTGGGTTTCGATTTTAAATAGCTATTAGCAGGAGTCCTAAAGGAATAAAAATATAGGTTATTTGTTTTCTGGTTTGTTTTATTGTTTTCTGGTTTTGTTTTAAATGGTTTGCGATAGTTCTTTATAGTATTTATGTAGGTATCAAAAGCGTTGAAAGACAGAAATGTCTACTACAATCTTAGACAACTGTTACAGATGCCTTGTCAAATCCAAAAAACGAAATGAATTATTTCATAGTCTCCCTCTGTATATACCCTTTAAACCGGATCATAGCTGTCGATCGATACACTGCTGCATGGTGGTAGAAATAGGGAAGTGGGTAGTATCTAACCAAACGAGCTCCCGGACAGAAAGGGAGTTCTCTACCTTGTACGAGTAGGTACTGAATTTATTAGGACTCGTCATCGCGGTGTCGCAAACGTCAAAAATAATTAAACATTGGCTGAGGCTGAGTACAGAAGCTATGACCAACTCGTTTATATATCTCAGGTATACACAACTGTTCGTTTCTGAAAAAAATCGGCTCTGAAAATAAAACCGAAAGTTCCTAAAAACGATAGGAAATTTGGCTTAATTTTTATATTTATTATATTAAATTGTACTTTAAAAAGAACTACATACTTTTTGAGAAGTCACTTCTCAGAGTCGGGAAACGAACCGACTCATACGTTAAAAAAATCAGAGCCTGTATTTTATGGTATTCATCAATAGAGACAACGATGTGGATCAAATAGTGCCAGTGAAATTTTGGTCTGAATTGAAGGAAGATCACGAAATCCAACATTATTTTATAAAAATAAATAAATTATAAATATGTTAAGTATTTTTCGTCGTCATACCTTGTTATGAATATTCGCGACATTGGAGAGACGGTGGTGGACCGCAATTTTAAATATACATATGTATATAGAAATATATGAATATCAATTCTGAAATAAAAAGGTTAAAAACCTATTAAGGTGAAAGCTCCAGGGTGGCCCGCGTAATTCAAATTTTCTTACGTTTTTTGGACTTTGCAGGTCAGGGTCAGGTTGAAAGTTTAACAAAATATGATTTGCGACCGTAACGAGTATATGTTTACAGAATTATTATCATTAAAATCACCAATACAACCCTCCAAGTTCATATAATTCCTTTGAATGAGTTTTTCTGGAAATAGCCATACAATAGGATTATACGAACTTAGGGGGTTGTATTGATGATTATAATAATTATAATTCTGTAAATACATACTCGTCACGATCGCGAATCATATTTTATTAAACATACAACCTGACACTGACCTAGAAATTGCAAAAAACGTGAGAAAATTTGAATTTCGCGGGCCACCCTGGAGCTTTCACCTTAATAGAATTTTCTCATCTGGTTGGGTTGCATAAATGTATAAAATCCAACCTGATAGAAGCCCTTGGCAGGGGAGACCAAACAGTCGAGGGTTAGGGGGAATGGGAAAAAACCGGTGGACTATGCGGACGGTATCGAGGAGCACCACCTTCTGCATTTGTATGTGTATGGAGCGGTCCGTCACGGAGTCCCTGTGACCGTGATTCGGTCGGCAAACCATCCCAAATATTGGTCACTTCATGAGCCTCGTGAACGTGTGTTCGGTGTTCAATCAGCAACAAAAGTAGCGGCCGTGGCGCTTTCGTGGAGTATTGCAAACTGATCGTCTGTGATGAGTGCACAATGTCGCACAATCGTGTGGAAGAAGTCTTAAGCTACAGGCTGTATGACATTCGCAGCAATCGATCTCTGATGGGCGGTATTATCATAACGTTCGTAGTCAACTTTAGATAGACACTGCCAGTTATTGAGAAAGGCACACCGGCAAATGAGGTGCGTGGTCAACTTTATAATAATCAAAGATCTGGTCCAAGAGGGTCGACTGGAAACGGACGCAGATAGCAAAATTCAATTATCACATGAATTTTGAAATCCAGTCACAACAGAAGACGACCATATTGCGTACGTTTTCCCAAGTTTAATTAATAATGTCCATAATGAAGTTTGGATTTTGTGAGAAGTGCTAGTACTAAAAAGAGAGAAGATTTTTTTTTATAGTAGAGGGGGCAAACGAGCATGCGGCTTACCTGATGGTAAGTGACTACCGCCGCCTATGAACAACTGCAACACCAGGGGAATTGCAGAAGCGTTGCCGGCCTTTTAAAAAGGAGTAGGCTCTTTTCTTGAAGGTCCCTAAGTCGTATCGGTCCAGAAAATCGCTGATGGTAATCGATACCACAAGGAAGTCGTGCGAGGAAGAAAACATCTTCTAAATCGCACAGTGGTGAACCGCCAATCATCCAGATGGTGTGGATGGGATCGAGAGCTCTACCGCGATGTGCGTTCGCGAAATTTGGCGGCTGGGATTAATCCGAACAATTTCTCAGAGCACTCCCCGTGGTAAATGCGAAAGAAAATGCAAAGGGATGCAACTTCTCTTCGCAGTGCTAATGAATCAAGCCGATCGGAAAGGACTCGGTCGTCGACGATTCGAGCCGCTCTGCGCTGGATGCGGTCAAGTGGAAAGAGCTGGCACTGGGGAGCCCCTGCCCAGAGATGGGAACAGTATTCCATGTGAGGCCAAACCTGCGCCTTGTAAAGTTGCAGGCGTTGTGCCGGCATGAAATACTGTCCCGCTCTGCTGAGCACGCCAAGCTTTTTAGAGGCCAATTTGGCCTTCTCTTCCAAGTGCCCACGAAACTGCAGGATATGTCGATTCCGAGGATTCCGATACTGGCTGAGGCAAGAAGGGGAGTGCCTTGAAACTGAGGAGATACGACAAAGGGGTTCTTTTTAGCGGTAAACGCACAAACTTGTGTCTTTTGAGGATTAAACTGTACTAGATTTAGCTGTCCTCAATCCCAGACTTTGTTCAGCAAAGACTCGACTTGAGATACAAGTTTGTTCCGGTACTCAGCGACGTTTTTCCGAAAAATATTAGCACGGCCGGTGTATTGAGCATCACCAGTGCTGTCATCCGCTTAGCAATGAATGTTACCGGTTTGCAACCTATGATTGATATGCAGAAGAAACAGCATTGGTGATAGCACGCAGCCTTGTGGAACACTCAGCGTTAATAGGCTTGCAGTCGGAGTATGCACAGTCTACAACGACCTTGATGC
Organism: Parnassius glacialis; assembly: GCA_033319125.1. NCBI lineage: Eukaryota > Metazoa > Arthropoda > Insecta > Lepidoptera > Papilionidae > Parnassius > Parnassius glacialis. Next base: position 36,847,701 of record JAVANC010000016.1, read on the forward strand.
TCCGATCTGCAAGAAATCTGGTGATCCAATTGCACAATTTCTCGGGAAGCCCACAGAAGGGGAGATTCGAAAGAAGCGCTTTATGCCAAACCCGATCAAAGGCCGTCGCAATGTCCAAACTAACGGCTAACGCCTCCCCGTTGGACTCTACTGCCTCCGCCCATCTATGACTCAGGTAGACCAGAAGATCACCAGCTGATCGACCCCGACGAAAACCGTATTGGCGGTCACTAATCAGCCGGTGATCCTCAAGGTAGCGCATGATCTAGCCGTTTATAATGGATTCCATTATTTTGGAGAACAAGGAGGTGATGGGGATAGGCCTGTAGTTGGACGGATCTGAGCGGTTGCCTTTTTTAGGGATCGGGTGGGTAAAAGCTGCCTTCCATGATTTCGGGACTACGCCTAGCGAGTAGGAGTACCGGAAAAAACGCGTTAGAAGCGGTGCCAAGTCTGGAGCACACGTCCTCAGCACACATGGAGGGATTCCGTCAAGCCCACTCGACTTGTGGATATCTAGAGAGACGAGTGCTTTGCGAACCGAACGCTGTGAGAACCGCACATCCGGTATGGACCACTCACACCGCGGGATGGTCGGCGGTGTGTTCCCCCCGTCATCAAGAGTCGAGTTGGACGCAAAAAGGGAGTCTAAAAGGTCGGCTTTCTCTTTTGCGGCGTGGGCCAGTGAGTCGTCCTCTCTGTGCAGAGATGGTAGTGTTGACTTACAGAAATTCCCTTGGACAGTCTTGGCGAGAGACCAGAATGCACGGGTTCCCGATGGAAGGCGAACTAGTTTCTCGCCAATTCTGCCTATGTGCTCTGACTTTGCCTTGGCAATAACTCTTTTGAAGGACCTGGAGGCGAAGTTATACTTCTTTTTAAGCGTGCTGGTGTTTACATCCCGAGTCGCCGAAGCTGCAGCCCAGGCTTGATAACACTACAGTAGAAGGTTCTGGAAATTATCTGAGGCCCTATATAAGGCCGGTATAGACCGCGACCCGGTCAGTGTTGAGTTGGCAATACAAGCGAATACTTCGAAGTAATACAACTGCGAACTAAAGTGATCAGTAGTACAATTGTGTTTTAGTATTAGAGTGGTTTTAAGTTGTAATTAGTGTTCTGTAACAGTGTCAATTTTGGTAATTCACTCGGTAGTTTTTACTTGTCTCGAACCCCAAGCTCGTAACAATCTGTGTCAGAAGTGGGATTAAATCATGTTGATTTTACCAAAAGACGACACGGAGGGTATCCGCATTCGAAGTCAACGCCAACGCAGGAGACGGACCAGAGACGATTTGGTGGTGCAACGCCGCAGACATCGGAGGGCCAGCTGCCAACCGCCGAGGCAAGGCCGTTCACAGCTCCTGCATTTGCAGCACCTGACTTAGGTGCACTTATGATGATGCTTCAGGAGCAGGCTCGCCGCCAGGAGAAACAGGCCCACCGACGGGAGGAACATGCCCGACTACAGGAGGAACAGGCCCGCCGACAGGAGGGACAGGCCCGTCGGTTGGAAGATCAGCTACAGCGTGGACAGGAGCAACAGACCAGTCGTTTGGAAGAGCAGCTCAAACGAGATAAGGAAGAGCAGATGCTCCTCATGAAGATACTTCACGCTATCTTCGGGAAAGAGATAAGGGAGGTGAAGGATAGGGTTGCTGAACATTGCAACCGTCTATCGGAAGCTGAAAGCTGAATCGACCAAGTGAACAATCGAGTTGACAACGTGATGGCTGAAATGAAGAAAACGCTGAACGACCTCAAACTTGGGGATGGAAATGGAATTACAGCTCCCGCGGTAGCTAATTCAACAACTTCGCTACGTGAATTCAAAGTGCCGCCGTTCGACGGGACTTCTTCCTCGTTGGCCTACAAAATGCAGTTCGAGGCTGTCATGAAGGCGAACGAAAGGAATAAAATCAGGCCATGACTGCTCTCACTGGAACACACAACAACACACTCAACTGTTCTGGAAGCTCTTGGTAAGAAAGTGACTTACGAGCAGCTCCTTGAAGCATTGGAGGCGCGATATGGCGACGCTCACCTGGAACACGTCTTTTATGCCCAGCTCAAAAATCGCGTGCAACGCAGCAATGAAAACCTGCAGCAGTGGGCCTTTGAGGTGGAAAAGCTAGTTCAAAAAGCATACCAGTCTGTACCTGCGCTCATTCAAGGGAACCTGATGCAGACATTCATCGATGGCATCCGCGATCTTGAAGTGAGAGCTGCTGTGAGGCTCGGGCACCACCAGACGCTTAAGGACGCCTTGGCCTATGTACTCGGGGTGGAAGCGGTGCGGCAAGATTATCGTTCCTATCGCGTTAGGAAAGTTGCAGCAGCTACAGTTCGCGACCGCAATAAAGGATACAGCCCTAGGTGCTACGGCTGAGGGGAAAGGGGTCATCTACGATCCAGCTGCCCTAAGTGAACTGTAGAAAGGGAAGGTGATCGGAGAGGGTAGTGCGGCTAACAGCACCGCCCAGGGCAGCGGGAAATCTCATGGCAACGCAGATGCATTGTCTAGAAAACCTTGTCCTGAAGATTGCAAGCATTGTACTAGGCAAGAGGGTAAGGAAGTGGTATCCGTGAGGATGCTAAGGACAGATCAGCTCAGCAATGAGTGAAAGGACAGCTTACAACATGCACAGCAGGAAGATGCGAACTTCAAGCTGATTTTAGAATGGATGAAGGCCAGTGCTTTTAAGCCGAAGTGGAGCGACGTCTCAGCGATGAGGTCGACCACGAAAAGGTATTGGGCCCAATGGGACAGCTTGCTGATTCAGGATGGAGTCCTGTGCCGTAAATGGGAAAATGGTCGGGGAGACAGTTGTCATTTGCAAATAATTGTCCCTAAAGTTAAAGTACCGGATGTTCTACAGCTGTACCATAATGGTTGTTCAGGAGGCCATCTGGGATTTAAACGAACTCTACTGAAGATCCGAGAATGGTTTTACTGGGTCCACTGTCGTGACGATGTCGAGGACTGGTGTCGTAAATGTACAAGTTGTGCGGCTGTAAAGAGACCTCAGACTCGTAGTAGAGGTGCATTGAATTTGTACAATGTTGGTGCACCATGGGAGACGATAGCCCTTGACGTTGCGGGGCCGTTTCCGGAAAGTGAAAGTGGTAACAAGTATTTCATGGTTGTGATGGATTACTTCACTAAGTGGCCAGAAGCCTTCGCCATTCGAAATCAAGAAGCTTCAACAGTTGCATATAAACTAGTTCATGAAGTCTTCTGTCGTTTTGGAGTACCTTTAGAGATTTACAGCGATCAAGGAAGGAATTTTGAGTCTCAAATATTCCAGGAAACTTGCCGAGTTATGGGTACTCATAAAACAAGAACAACTTCTTACCACCCACAATCTGATGGAACGGTAGAACAATTTAATCAGATATTGGAGAGGTACCCAGCAAAATTTGTGGAAAATCAGCAACGAAACTGGGACAAGCACACCGTTTTTGTTGTCATATCGAAGCACTGTTCACGAATGTACAGTGACACCAGCTTTTGCAAACTTTGGAAGAGAATTACGGCTGTCTGCAGACCTAATCGCCGAAATACCACTGGATGCCCCACGCAGTATAACCGATTATGCAAATGACTTGCTTCAAACTTTAAAAATGGCTGGTATTTCTTTGGACACTCCGTGCTTTTCTGTAGCTGAGTGTTGTTTATTTGCAAATATCGAGTGCCTAAAACTTACATATGCTCGCAGAAAATAATTAATTATACGAAGTGGTTTAAGATTGAAGCGGGCCTGGGCAAAAGTTTGCGTTTTGCGGAAAATATATATATGTCACAGTCAAAACTCATAACCGGTCAAAACCACTTTTGAGTGCAAAAATCAGGAAAAAATGGTTTTGACCGATGCCCTTAGTTTTACTGATTTTTAGGGTTCCGTACCTCAAAAGGAAAAAACGGAACCCTTATAGGATCACTTTGTTGTCTGTCTGTCTGTCTGTCTGTCTGTCTGTCAAGACCCTTTTTCTCAGGAAGGCGTCGAAGTATCAAGCTGAAATTCATATCAAATATTCAAGTCTACGATCCCTAAGAACTGTGAAAAAATCAAACTTCTAAGCCAACGCAATCAAAAGATACAGCCGTTTATGCCGCAAATTTTCGACATTTGCAAGGGTATTAAAACCTACAGGGTACTCAGAATCTTGAAATTTGGTACGAAGCAACGTTTTATAGCACAGATAAAGGAAAAATTGCGAAAAGTATATATTTTTAGTTACACTATATAATAAAAATATTTTTAATAATTTTAAACTTATACACCTACAGATTTGTTCGGAACCCTCGGTGCGCGAGTCCGACTCGCACTTTGCCGGTTTTTTGTTGTCAAAATTGGTTTTAACCAACGTTCTTAGTCAAAAGTGGTGTTGTCTAATTTAAACTTCAGGCTATCGGTCCAAAACTCGCAATATCAGCAACATAAGATGCTGCGGGGGTGGTCTTGGGCCACCCCAAAAGCCGCGTACACTATAATGATATAAAATATAATATTGAAGAAATTGAACATTTTAATTTCAAAAATTCAAAATTATAAGTCAAAAGAAGTTTTGACTAACATTGTTGGTCAAAACCACTTTTAACAGATGGACTTTGGTCAAAATCACTATTACCCACTATGCGGTTAAAAGTGGATTTGACAAACGCCCTTAGTTAAAACTACTTTTGCCTGATTTTTTACAGTCTAAAGTGGTTTTGATCGGTTATGAGTTTTGAGTATAACATATATAAGTAATTTTATGAAAACCAATAAATGCGCCATTGATATATGTGTTACACATGCATAGACTATGTCGATTCCCTAACAAAATTTAATAAATAAAAAAAAATATAGTTATCGCATTAGAAAACGGCAAAAGTGAAGCAATTAAATAATAAATTCTAATAGCTACCATCAAGCTAATTAATTGTTGGTCGAGTGGGCAAAAATGATATCTTAAGCCTAAGCCAATTGAAAGACGATGGAGCTCATCACTATCAGACCACGATGTCGCGTCGACCGATCATGACTCGATTACTCGCGGTACCTCTACAAAAACGGCTGTGCTACATTGGGTCAGTGACAGGCGTTAGTCAAATGGCGCAAACTTTAACGCAGTGACTGACTTGGATCTGTGTCCCATTATAATTAAAGGCAGCATTCGTAAGGAGTTTAACTCAATTAACCCGGATAAGGTGAATTTAAGGTACTGTACGTGGTAGAGTCATGCAGCAGCTATATTAGTAGTATAGTTGTAGCACGAATGGACCGCCTCGACCGGGGAAGGACCACGCTCTCACAAAATACCAGCGTAAAATAGCAGCTTAACACTGCTGTGTTTCGTATGGTGAGTGTAGAGAACCGGAGACCCTTTTTACTGGAAAAGAGGCATTCCATCTTAGTCCTCACAAATGACCACGCATCTGCATTTTGATTCGCAAACGGGGATAGATGTAGATGTCTATGGGCCACACCAACCACTTACCATCAGGTGGACTGTGTGTTCGTTTGTAACTTTACCCTATAAAAAAAAGCCGTAGGCGCGGGTGATTAAACCATGTGGAGGAGCACACTGTCTGAAAAACCATTGTCCGCTCTATTTGTGGTCAGCTCTGGACAGACTTGAAAATAGTATATACGATAGCTTTTTTTAAGGTTTGTATGAACTAACACTTGCTACATAACCTAAATTAAAATCAGCATGTAAGGCTGAATATTACAAATAGGCGCGATTATCTGTTTTCTAATGCTGACTCTATAGAAAATTCCGTCACTGAGACTGACGTTTGAAATGGCGCTGTTTAACTAATGCCTGTTTACTGAATACTGACCCAATGTAAATCGGCCTTAATAGACAGGACTGAACTTAGAGGAAGAGTAAATAAAACAGGAGTCGAATCCTGGGAGTAAACATAGTATGTTTTTGTTTTGTTAAAATTGTTTAATGTATAATAAGCTATATTCAACAAATAAAAATCCGTCACGACACTGAAAAAGTTCTCAAGCTTTCATTTTTAAAATGTTTAAGCATGTTACTGACAATCTCTGATGTTTGTTTAAAGATTTAATATTTATTTTCTTCCGAGTCTTGTTTCGCGCCTGCACTTTGCTTCAGGGCGTCAACACCAAAGACTGCTACTTCAAATATTTACTCGACGTCTTTCAATGCGGCCCTGTTAACAGATCTGCGACCTATCGTAAATTTCATCGCAATCGAGAATCCGGCTGATCAATTCGCGGGCGGCAGGCGCGTGCGCGGGCCCGGGAGTGGCGCGCGGCGCGCGGCGCGGCGGCAGTGCGCGAGTCGCCGCCGCCCGCCGCCGCCGCCATGGCCGCGCCGCGACACCACGCTCGCTGACCGCACTCCGGCCCGACCCGAGCCCACGCCTTGCTAGGTAAAGTATCCGAGCCCGCAGCGGCCCAGCTCTACCGGCACACCGCGCTCGCCCACCGGGACACGTTTCTAACGAGCTTAATTGTCCGCCGCCTCATTAATCGGACCCCGTTCGCCGGCACCTCGGACCCGACACCCACCTACCGACCCAAACGTGTGTTCCGCACTCGACTGTTCTCATGTTCTATTGGTTAGTTGTATTTTTTTTTTCCAATTATTAATTCTAGTTCTTGTAGTACGCTTGGTGTTATACTGTTAAATATTAAATTATATAAGTAATTGGATAAGTAGACCTTTTAGGTGGGTGTTACATAATGGACGTCTTTCTGCCCCGGTTGAGCTCTAGCAGCCTCGCCTCTGTAATTGCTTGCTCCTAAGATACGCAGATTCATATTTACGTTGAGATATTATTACGCTGTACGAAAGAGATAATAATTTCACTTACTCTTTATATTGATAAAATAATTTACTAACAGACTATATTTAAATTTATACCAATTAAAGTATTTTGTAAATAAGTTTAATATAATTAAAGCTCGGTTATTTTTTAAAGCGGTTTTTTCATAAAATTCGATTTTAAACGTACCTTTTTGGTAGAAAAGCTTTATGATCATAAATAGTATCAGCAACATAGTAAATATTTTTTCAATAATTTTTATTTCTGCTATTTTATTTTTCATATTTGCTTTTATTTCACATTATGCAGTATCCTTTTGGATAATACCTATTATAGATATATGATCACAATTTTGTGCCGTAATTTTTATAATTTATAACTATAATATACGAAAGATTTATTTAATGACCCATAGTCGTCTTTTTATTTTTTTATTAGTAGACATAAATGTCTGTATTTAAGTGTATTTTATGCTTTAACACGATATAAATTTAAAAAAATAAACTATTTTGACGCAATTAGAATAAAATGAAATGCACAAAGATAACTTATTTTTAGAATAAGTACTTTTAGTAGGTATAACTCGATTATTCGAAATTTATTTATCAAGTTGCCTTATCATTAAATTCACATTAATCAATATTTTATGGAATATTTTGCGGTTTATGCCTGCTTCATTTATTAATATCGTTACCGGCTTCAGTAAAAATACATCTTTCAAATATTCTTTAAAATTTTGGATGAAATAAATTTCGTTTATGCAGATTAATACGAAACAATTTAAACTTAAAACTTGGCCGACAAGTTAAATAAATTAGTTATATTATTCATTATAATTTAGCCTTTCACGAGTCCACTGTTGAGTGAGCATGGGTCTTCTCCAAAGAATGCCACAAAACACGGACCCGAGCCACCTGCATCGATTGACTTGCGTGTCTTACCATCTTATAACTAAGTACAAACATTGTATAACTAATAAATTTATTATTTTGGTAGACATTCCAGTAGTAGATTACAAATATACAGCAATTTCATTGTATTACCAATAAATTAAACTATTATATTAGTTATTTAACCTGTTATAAAGTGAATTAGTAAGTGAAAAAGAGAAAAGTTAGTCCTCTGCGCATATTGCATCGATTTTAAACGTTAAAGCTTTAGGTACTATTTTTTTTAAACAAAGACAAAGCATAAAGCGTCTTAGATCATGTATAAATAATTTTATGTTATGTAAACATATGATTTGCATTATTTGTAAACATATAAATAGGTATATAGTTTTCATTTTTTGCAATCTAAGGTTTGGGTAATTTTTTATAAAATACTTGGAAGGCAAAAGGCATATTAATATTGAGGAGATAGTAAAAAGCATTCGAAGTACTTAGAAGTTTGTTAATATCTCCTCGAATATGTTTTATACTTTATAACAGTAAGGATGGCTATATTCTGCAGTGGGTGAAATAAAGCCGTTTTTTTTGATTTCCTGTTGTTAAAGACAAACAACCTTTATAATTTCGTTCTGTTCGTGGGTCCTAATATGTCATAACGTCTACAATTTAATAACTATACTAAGTTATCGAAATATCAAATTTCGAATGAGCTTACCTTTTTAAAATGATGTGTTAAAAAAATTGAAATCTGATCTGAATCCGAAAAATATTTCAGCCTGTATTTTCTCGAGTAAAATTATAACTTTTAACACGCACCTGGCAATATTACAACTGTGGTCCCCATTAATTTAATTTGATGGTAGTCACTCAAGGAGTTCAAAATTATACTCCTCCAAGTTTAAATTTCTCAATTTTTAAGTTTGAAATTCCATATAAAAGAAATTGTTATAAAATACGTATTACTATACATGTACGTGTAACAATACGAGGCTGTATCTATATAGATTAGTGAACATTTACTCGTAACAATTTTAAACAATGGCAATGGTTTTGGGGTATAAAATTCATATTTCTTTTAGTGGTGGGTCGTTGTAGAATTTTTGACGGACGGAACGCAACCGGTTTCTCGACGACGAAAACGGTTGCAGAAAACGGTCGTCGTTGCAACTGGTTTGAAGACGGCTTAAAGGACGAAACTTATCCAATATGAAATAGAATTGCGTTTTCTTCTATTGACATGGTTGCAGTTTCTTACAACTAAGTCTACGTTTGTATACAAACGCGAAACCAAAGACTACAATAAAACGCGGAACGTTACGGACGACAACGCGACGAGTGAGATATATAGTTGAATCATTGCGTTCTAGACTTTATTTTCATAGGCGTAAAATATAACATCGCACCAAGTAATTCGAAGACTGGTTTGTGCAACGAAGACTGTTCGAAACGAGAACGTAAAACGGTTTCATCGTCGCAGAACATAAAACGGTCTTTGTAAACGGTTCTTCGTCGCAACGCCCACCCCTAATTTCTTTCAGATTAAAGCTGATCCGGTCCCTTTTGTTACTCAACGAAGCCCACTCACGGGAACTATGCGGGCTACAAAATGTTTGCCTTTTGTGTAATACAAATACGTTTTAATTGAAATACAAATAAACTTCAATGAGTTTGTTGAACTGTGCAAAGCATTGTATAGTAAGAATTCGTGTTCACTTTGGATTTTAACCGAGTTCCAAAAACGAGAAGGTTCTAGTCGTATCTTCGACACGTATACTTTTTATATATACTTACCGAATTCTCAAGAATGACTGAACATATGGTTCATCTTTTATACAATAGGCAATACTTCATTCCTAAGGGTCAAAAATGGGAGATGCAGTTTACAATGTAATTATTTAAACGACGTTTTAGTTACCTTGAACTTGTGACATTCGTTAGTCCACTCATAAGGGTAAAATAAATAAACTTTTTTAAAATAGTAAAATCTTTCAAAATAGTTTATTAATTGATCGTAAATTTTTGACGGTATTGGACATATTACTATCAGGACAGTTTACTATCGTCAAAAATTATCCATTAAAATTTTTTTTTCAATACGATGAGAAAAAACTAATACGGGGCGAACAGGCGATTATTTTTAGAGTATCGATGCGATGTAACGGGACAACAAACACGACTATTATGAATCATAATAAACCTAGCAAGCTAACAGCATAGCAAAGTGGCGAAGCAATCAGTTTTGTAGCGGTTTCTAACGGTTGCCGTTGAGCAATCGGTTTCAAAATAGCTGAACCTCCTATTTGAATGCCTGGGTGATCAGTAATCGATTGCTGAAAACAGAATTTGAAAATTCGAAACCGTTCTCGAGATAATCGTGGGACAGACGGACAGACGGACAGACATCGTGAAATCAATAAGTCTCTTCGCAAGCTTCGCCACTTAATAATTATTATTTGATTAGAATCAGGGCACAGAGCTCTGAGTGACCTAGTAATTATTCATAATCACGAAACTTTAAAAGTTAAAACAATTCATCTTATTTTGTAATTTATGAAATTAGATGACCTATAATTAGTATATGATTTTAGGGTTCCAATGAATTTTATAATTTCCTTCTTATGTACTTCAAGAATTTTTGACCAAATTAAATAAAAATTAAAATTAGAATATTGCAAAAACTTCACATCTTAAACTTCAGTATAATACGAGTATGTTTCCTTTATATTGTATTTAACTACTTTATCAATATAGCTTCATATCAAAACATTAAGCTGCAAACCTGCAATGTGAACATATTAATTTTTATTAACGATGAAACTATTACAAATTAGTAATTAATTAAATAGAGAGTATTAATTACAGATAATTTGCCCTACTTTAGGGTTTATTTTACTTATATTTTATTATTAGTTTCAACTTTATAAGCATCGCCAAATTATTTAAATAATGACTGTATATCGAATATTTCTAATAAATTTCCTTAATAAAATCATTTATGGCTCATGACAAAATAACCCTATTAATAAAAAGTTTAAGTATTGAACTTGAGTTGGAACTTTTATTCCTTCTTAAAAACAAAGTTTAAATATCCACTAGAGTCTTTTTACTAACATTTCGACCTGTAATATATTTAGGGTTATTTTTCAAAGTGTAGCCAAATTTTAAACATAACTTGAAATATATAAATAATGATATACCGCTAATGCAGTTATTGAAAATACGAGTAAATAAGACGTCTACTTTTATATGAAATGATCCCAAATGGAATGTGATTTATAGGCAACAACGTTTTTCCTACCGATCAACCCTTACGAATGTGTGCGAGCGCAGTAAAATCAGTTAAAATAAACCTAGCAAGCTAACAGCATAGCAAAGTGGCGAAGCAATCAGCTTTGTAGCGGTTTCTAACGGTTGCCGTTGAGCAATCAGTTTCAAAATAGGAGGTTCAGATGCCTGGGTGATCAGTAATCGATTGCTGAAAACAGAATTTGAAAATTCGAAACCGTTCTGGAGATAATCGTGGGACAGACGGACAGACGGACAGACGGACGGACAGACGGACAGACGGACAGACATCGTGAAATCAATAAGTGACTTCGCAAGCTTCGCCACTTAATAATGCATTACCATATATTTTGAATTTAAAACATAAAAAGGAGGATTTTTTTAATTAATTTTTCTTCACCATCAGCCTATATTACTTATTCTGAATGTTCTCTGCATATTTGGCCAGTTATCGTAAAATAACCCTGTACAAATATACCACTCTGTTATATCCTCCTTCTAAAGAATAAAAAAATAAATAAAGTGTCTGCATTGCTATATTGCAAACAATGTTGAATTTTGGCCTTTCCCATAGAGTAAAATGTAAGGGTGACCAAAAGGAAAAGCAATTTTGTCGAATTAAACTTTGAAAGTTAAAAGCCTTTAGAGGGTCGAGTTACAAAGCGATATCAGCAAATGTTCTAGAGTCGCCGATTAAGAAGGATGTGAATTTAACGAGGCCGCAGGGTTTAAGGGCGGACTTTTTGAACTGGCCTAAATTTTTTATTTTCTATAGCGCCTACAAGTGTCGAATCTGAAAGGGCGTTTTCATCTGTAGTCTGTAAAAATATAAGCCCTTTTCCCCCTGATACAATCGAGACATTGTGCTTTGTTAGAAGCTATTTTTAAAACAATGACAATGAAACCTTACTTGAAGTCTGTAATTTTCTTTTTATTATTATTTACTAATGAAAACTGATTATTTTATCTAGATTCCACTTTAAATAATGATTGATATATGAATGATTGAACGGAACGGAATACCATTTTATTGTTTCCTTTTTTAGAATAAAAAAAGTCTTTTTCTCTAGTACTTCATTTACTATTAAGAATTTCGTTAGTATTTAGTAATATAATTTTAGTTCAATAATTAATCTCGTGACGTAACGACATTTACAAGATCTCGTGAGACTAATATTCCAAGTCTCGATTACTAGAAGATTGCATTTCCTGGTGACGAGATATTGATTTTTTCATTAGAAAATTAACCTGTATCTGCATTTCATGACGTTTGATTTTTTTTTTGACGATTGATAATACATTGCAATGTGTACCATTCACAAAGTTGTTGTAAAATAATATAATTAAATATATTCAATAGTTCGGGTCCACTGAAATCAGCGCTGTTGTTCCAGCGACAGCATAAGCTGAGTGAGGTCCGTTTGCCTAACGCTTCACAACACAACATGAGGAACGTATTTTTTTTTAATGTAATTTACAATAAACATACTTTATTTTTTAAATCTTATATATCCGTCAAATTGTCGCTTTTTAATGTTGTTATACATTTGTTAATTGATGTGTCTAGAAATGTTAAAATTTAAGTGTTTAATGATGTTTGTGGCGTGTTGCAATAAATGTTTCTTTCTTTCTTTCAATAGCGGCCGTTGCCGTTACAGACAATCAAACTCCATTGCTGAGGTCTTCCCTAAAGATTCCCTCATAGGGTGGATATTTTTCATAGTTGCCACGCTTGGCAGGCGGGTTGGCAAACGAGGTTTTTTTAATTTTTCAGTTACTTTTAGAAAGACACTGCTGCCCATCTCCTGCTTTGTTTCAGTATTAAGCGTTTAGTCATATTATATTATATTATATATTTTAATACATGTGTTATATAGAACATGTTTTTTTATCACACCGAGCTTTCAGTACCACACATTAAGGGTAAAATAAATGCTTCAAAAATGCGAGCGCGAAGAAGTATGTTAGAGGGTGACTTTAAATGATAGGGTGAGAAGTTGTGTTATAAGAGAACAGTGTGGTTTGCAAGAAGATTTTTTTTATAGGATAAGGGTGACAAACGAGCACACAGTCCACCTGATGGTAAGTGGTTGCTGCGGCCCGTAGACATCTACATCTATCCTCGTTTGCGAATCAAAATGCAGATGCGTTGTCATCCGTGAGGACTAAGATGGAATGCCTCATTTCCTGTAAAAAGGGCCTCCGGCCACCTGCACTCACCAAGCGAAACGCAGAGGTAAACCTCTACTTCACGCTGGTATTCTGTGAGGTCGTGGTACCACCCCGGTTCGAGCCGGCCCATCCGTGCGACTGCAAAAGCTGCCGCGTGGCTCTACCACTGTTGTGACCAGGATTAAGAAAGGAATGCTTTAGTTATTTGGACACGTGGAAAGAATGAATGACAAAGAAAGAGTGACAAAGCAAATTTATGCCGCAGAAACGAAAGGCAGAGTCGGCAAGGAATGTCCTAGACGGAAATTTATCAACCAAATTAGCGATTTATTGAATACTAGCTGTTCCTCGCGACTTCGCCCGCGTGTTATTTGAGGTTTTTTTTTTTTTTTGCGCGGAGCCCTTATTATTTTTCTACAATAAAAGTAGCCTAAGTTAGTCTTTATGTCATCAGCTACCTGCCATTGAAAGTCCCGTCAAAATCGGTCCAGCCGTTTCAGATATTAGCCGGAACAAACAGACAGATAGACAAAAATTTTAATAATTGTGTTTTTGTTATAGGTATCGTATATACTTTCATATGCATTTAGTAAAACGCTTTAATTTTGACATTACCAACAGACACTTCAATTTTATTTATTTGTATAAATGTGCCAAATTTAGAGTAGCCTTAATCTACCGTACATATATTCTGTATGCGAAACAAGCGGGAGAGTTGAGTCAGGATCATACCACACGGAAGTCTGTAGCCTCTACTCTTTGGGTGACAGAAGTAAGAGTCCTACATGTGTAAAAACGCTAAAGAAATAAAATGAAATATCTAATAATGTCATATTATGTATGATGTAAGCTGCTAGTTTTTTAAAAAGAAGTCCCGCTGGGTTGCTTGCTGGTTCTTCCCAGGGTAGAGGTTTTTTTCCGAACCAGTGATAAATGAGTGACTAACTAATAAATCTAAACTTTGAATAAAAAAACCATGCGTGAGTGTCGTGGAACACTCGGTTGGAACGAAGTTCCTTTCGTAGTATATTACTCCGTATTATTGATGAACGTATTATATTAACTCGTTAACAACGTTGTAAAGATTGAGAGTGTGTCGACGAGGGTAGAATATCCAAACGGTATTCGCTGAACGTCATACAGGTTTACGCACCAACCTCGGCACACCCCGATGAGGAGGTGAAGGAAATGTATGAGGATATCTCTAGAGCCATGCATTCCTCCAAAACCCACTATACGGTGTTAATGGGAGACTTCAACGCAAAACTATGCACAAGAGAGAACGGTGAGCTGAAAGTAGGGAAATTCGAAATAAATAGTCTAATGAAGTCAACGTTCCGTCCCACTCGTGCTCTAATAAAGTCCCGAAACTTTTCAGCTCGAGTTACAAACCCGTTTTCAGTACCAAGAAGATTGCAATGCTGTGGACGATAGGAATGACAAGCTCGTGGAAACTGTCCATGCGGTCGGAGCTAAGTTCTGTAAAACCCGCCGCAGAAGAGCACAAAAACTCTCCGACCACACTGTTAGACGGGAAATTAAGAATGCCTATTGAAGAAGCGATCGAGCGGAACCAGGGCTCCAAAGTCTGCTAGAGATCTGTTTGCCAGAAAGAGCCAACTGTCGAAGCTGAAGACCGAGTGTGGCAGCGTCGTTTCCGGGATACCTGAGATTTTGAGTGAGATTGAGAGGTTCTATGGGCAGTTGTACACATCATCGTTGGAGCCACACGCAAGCGTGAGTAACGATCCAAGAGCGAGTCTTATCCGACACTATTCCGAAGATATCCCGGACGTCAGTCTGAGCGAGATTAGAATGGCTCTCCAGCACCTTAAAAACGGCAAGTCCCCGGGCGAGGATGGAATTACAGCGGAGCTTTTGAAAGCGGGTGGAAAACCGGTACTTGAAGTCCTTCAGAAGCTCTTTAATTCCGTCCTCCATGGTGGCAATACTCCGTAAGCGTGGAGCAGAAGTGCGGTGGTTTTGTTCTTCAAGAAAGGCGACAACGCTCTCTTGAAGAACTACAGACTGATTTCCCTTCTGAGCCGCATCTACGTGCTGTTTTCGAGAGCCATTACGAATCGTCTCGCACGCAGACTTGACAGCTTCCAGCCTCCCGAACAAGCCGGTTTCCGAAAAGGCTTTAGTACCATAGACTACATGCATACCCTGCGGCAGATTGTATACAAGACAGAGGAGTATAATCTGCCACTTTGCCTTGCCTATGTGGACTATGAAAAAGCCTTTGATTCCGTCGAAATTTGGGCGGTGCTGCAGTCCCTTCAGCGGTGCCAAGTTGACTGTCCGTATATCGAAGTGCTGAAGTGTTTGTACAGTAGAGCTACGATGGCTTTCCGAGTACAGAATCAGAGTACGAAACCTATTCAACTGCAGAGAGGTGTAAGACAGGGGACGTTATATCCCCGAAACTCTTCACCGCTGCATTGGAAGACGTTTTCAAGCTGGAAAAGATGCGGTATTAACATCAATGGCGAGTACATCACTCATCTTCGATTTGCCGACATTATAGTCCTTATGGCAGAATCGCTGGAGGACCTAAGCACTATGCTCAATGACCTCAATCGTGTCTCCCAACGGATAGGTCTTAAGATGAACATGGACAAAACAAAGATCATGTTTAACTTCCATGTCACACCTATGCCGGTAGTTGTTGGGAGCACTAAGCTCGAAGTTGTTGACGAGTATGTTTACCTGGAACAAAGAATCCGACTAGGTAAGTCCAACTTCGACCGAGAGGTCAATCGACGGATTCAACTCGGCTGGGCAGCGTTCGGGAAACTATGACACATCTTCTCGTTAAACATATCTCAAAATCTGAAAACAAAATTGTACAACCAGTGTGTGTTGCCAGTGATGCCTTACGGATCTGAGACGTGGTCCTTCACTGCTGGCCGTATGAGGAAGCTCAAGGTCGCTCAGCGAGCTATGGAGAGGGCTATCTATGCTCGGGGTTTCTCTGCGTGATAAACTTAGAAATGAGTATATCCGCAGTAGAACCAGAGTAACCGACATAGCCCAACGGATTAGTAAGCTAAAGTGGCAGTGGGCCGGCCATGTAGCTCGAAGAACCGACAACCGATGGGGAAGAAAGGTTCTCGAGTGGAAGCCTCGGTAGGCGAAGTGTAGGGCAACCCCCTACTAGATGGAGTGACGACCTGGTCATGCAGGAAGTCGATGGATGCAGGTGGCTCAGGACCGTGTTTTGTGGCATTATTTGGGGAAGGCCTATGTTCAGCAGTGGACTTATGAAAGGCTGTAATGATGATGATGATGTATTATATTATTGATTACCAAATACAAATGAATGAATTACTAGCGTCGATTGAAATGAAGCGTCATTTGAAATAATATTTCTTTCATGACAAGATAAGAAAAAGTTTTTTTTAAAAAATGCTAGTAAAGTTATCAAACATTACTAATATTACCTTTAACTACTTCTGGTAAGCTTAAAATGCTTGTGTTAGAAATGGTTCACGACAGTAGTCGAATGGTGGATTCGAACCCACGATCTTTCGAGTTTGCGGTCCGCGCCCTGCCATTAAGCTACTGACGCTTAAGAAAAAGCGGGAGGGAGATGGATATTATTCCATTTCGCTTCCATGTAGCCGCCAAGGTCGTCTACACTACATAAGGGGTCGTAAGGGAAAAATCTTACACTTTTTCTCGCCTGGCGCATCCACATCCACACATTCATTTTATACCAGCGTGAAGTAGAGGTTTACCTCTGCGTTTCGCTTGGTGAGTGCAGGTGGCCGGAGGCCCTTTTTACTGGAAATGAGGCATTCCATCTTAGTCCTCACGGGTGACAACGCATCTACATTTTGAATTGTAATAGAGGATAGATGTAGATGTCTATGGGCCGCAGCAACCACTTACCATCAGGTGGACTGTGTGCTCGTTTGTCACCCTTATCCTATAAAAAAAATCCACCAAATTCGTATCACTAGACCACTAGAGTCTAGCCAGTCAGTTATTATGGGTATCTCAGTACCAGATGTCAAACTTTTATTAGATTTGCTGGATCCGATCACTTAGACGAGTATTTAAGAAGTTTTACCACGATTTATTAGATTTCCCGACATCCTTTTGTCATTACTGTATTCAATAACGTATCTTCGTGATAAAGTGACGATTTTATTAAATCTCCTAAACTTGGAACATACCTTAACGATTTCACTAAAAACTAAATAACAGTACATATTTTATACCATGCTTATGGTAAGACCGTGTAGTGGCGGTGTAAGAATATCCACTACCCCATATCATCCCGTGGGTGTCGTAAGAGACGACAGAGGAAAACAAATCAGGAGATGCGCAGCAGCGTTTTACTAATACGACTAAAAATAAAAAACACGACTGCCAAGCATAGCAACTATGGCAAACATCCTCCCTATGAGGCAATCTATGGAGGAGGCCTATGTTCAGCAGTGGACTTTAATAGGTTGTAACGGTTATGGTAAGACCATGGTAAGACATAAATGGTAATAAGCGTCTATAAAGTATTTTTATTGAAGGTTTGTCAGATTATTACCATAATTTCAGGGTAAATGAGAATATTTTAGGTTAGATGTTATCTCCGAACACAGTATGGTCGGCTCTAAAGATATTTATTAATTAACGTTCACGTAATATGAAATTCTATTAAACGGTTTTCACATAATTTAAACTATGCATTGAGGCATATCTTATTTATGATGATATTGATAAAGGTATATCAATATTGTTTACTGTTTAATATAAAATATAAACATGGAGCAGGGAGTCACAAAGTTATACGAGTTAGGCAAACCTGCTACAAATAAAAATCATGTTTTTGCGAGTTTTTGTAAGAGTCAAATGGCGGCACGAAATGATGGCCCACCAGATGTTAAGCACTATCCTCTGACCTCTGAGTATAACAACAGCAACAGACTTGGGTTCTACCCAAATATGGGTAGGACCCAAGGTAAGAGAAGAACGAAGTCGCATCGCATTGCACTCGTCACTAGACTACTCTACATTGTAGAGACATGTACGTTATGGCTCTACAAACTGCTTTTGAGGTTAAAACACGAAAGAGTCGGCAACAATGTAACATAAATTACTAGCATAATGTTGTTTTCCTTGGTAGATCAGAACTGAAGACACTTTTACTGGTAAAACAACATAATTTAACGTGGTAGAGCCATGCTGCAGCTATATTATATTGTATAGTTGTAGCACGAACGTACGTTTAAAGTACATTTTAGCCTCGATCGGGGAAGGACCACGCTGTCACAGAATACCAGCATAAAATAGCAGCTTAATGCTGCTGTGTTTCGTATGGTGAGTGTAGAGAACCGGATACCCTTTTTACTGGAAATGAGGCATTCCATCTTAGTCCTCACGGGTGACAACGCATCTGTATTTTGATTTGTAATCGTTGATAGATGTAGATGTCTATGAGCCGCAGCAACCACTTACCATCAGGTGGAATATGTGCTCGTTTGTCACCCTTATCCTATAAAAAAAAATAAGACATTCAATCTTGGTCCTCAGGGGAGACAATGTATCGGCATTTTTATTCTTAATCTGTTGTTTTAAACTATAAGATTATATATTTATAGATCATAGAATCCACTTACCACCATGACTGTCATCTCACATGTATATAGAGGTGCTTTTTATCGGTGCTGCATGGTAAAAAAGCATAGCCACGTACAATTTGAAAGGCTCTTGTGTGTCTACTTGTGTGTATGTGTGTGTGTGTCTGACTCGAGGAACTACTGAAGCACTACTAAGTACAAATATATGAATTTTGAACGTATGATACAATGATTGACAACTCAATTGCGGAGTCCTCACGGAACATCTATTTTGTATACCATACAAATAGTTGTTCTAATTCAGATCCGAAGAGTCTAGATGTTTGTACAAGCGCAATTTGTATATATGTAATGTGCCTCCACGATACAGGAGAAATTCCTAGTGTAGGGTGTAACGCGTTCTTTTAAATAGCTTACTGACCGGTTTGCTATTTGTTTAATAACGCTCAACATTTGTTTAATTTCCATGTTTAAATGCACAGAGAACAGTAGAAATAGAAAATAGTATCAGTACCTGTGGTTGTGTAGCGGGAGCAAATTGGCCCCTTCCTACTCATGCCGCAAGCTAACGACCGCAAACATTTCGCAATAGGTAAATATTTATTACTAAAGCAATAAACCGACAAGTTTATGCCGAGTTTATATTTATCTGTAAACTGTTAATGCCACAACGTTTAATAACACTATGTTTGAGAATGAGATTAATTTAATAGGTACCTACAAACTTTTGCTCACGGCTGCGCTTGCCTAATATACGATTTAGTTATGTTACTAAAAAATATACCTACATATTTTTTTAGTAACATAGGGAAGAGTTGACACCTGAAACTTCACAAACTTGAAAAAAAAAGGTTTAAAAAAAAATTTAGGTTATATCGGACTCGCACTGATTAAAATCCCATGGTGTTCCACCTTCGCCACATATGCCTATGCCGTGGCCATGGCAGGGCCACGGGAACGCTTTCGCACACATCCGCGACCCTTCCAGCACTGCACTTTTGAATTTTACTAACTATTTGAATTTACACCTTTTCTTTTACAGCAGATAAAATGACAGCGAAGAAATATTTACATGTTGCAAAAATAATACTTTAAGAATGCAAACATCATTATCATCATCATTACAGCCGTTAACAAGTCCACTGCTGAAAGCCAAGGAATGTCAAAAAGCATGGTCCTGAGCAGTCTACCTCCATCGACTACCTGCATCACTTACCAGATCCATCACTCCATCTAATATGTAAAAAAATACTTATGTAAAAAGTTTAAATTTTTACACGAAATCTTCAGTTTTAGTATTATATTTCATTTTATGGCCTGTAAAATACGTCCCACTGCTAGGTACAGGATTGCTCTTTCTGAGGTCTCATCTGGTTGTCTTAATTTTAAGGAGAGGAGTTCACCGCAGTGCTCCAATGGATGTTGCCGGACTATATATATATATGTCTTCGTAATAATTCTCTAATTTCTCATACATGCAGGTTTTGACGAGGGCCATGACAAATCTCTACTTAAATTGCCATCAATAATTCCAGTGGTGCCGGCGGGGATCGAACTTTATTTGCTCGCGTTATGAATTTTCAAAGCACCATGGCACTGGTATTATACGAGTACACACATACATAAATTCTCTGAGAACTGTCATCATCATTTCATCATTACAGCCCTTCACAAGACCACTGCTGAACATAGGCCTCCCCCAAGGAATGCCACAAAGCACGATCCTGAGCCACCTGCATCCATCGACTTCCTGCATATCTTACCAAACTATGAGAAAGCTTTTGATTCCGTCGAAATATGGGCGGCGTTGCAGTCCCTTCAACGGTGCCAAGTTGACTGTCGGTATATCGAAGTGTTTAAGTGCTTGTACAGTAGGACTACGATGGCTATCCGAGTACAGAACCAGAGTACGAAACCTATCCAATTGCAGAGAGGTGTAAGACAGGGTGACTTCATATCCCTGAAACTCTTCACCGCTGCAATGGAAGACGTTTTCAAGCTTCTGGACTGGAAAGGATACGGTATCAACATCAATGGCGAGTACATCAATGGCGAGTACCTTCGATTTGCCGACGATATAGTCCTTAAATATATCGCCAATTTGGTAGATAAACTTTCGCCTAGGGCGTCCCTTCCCGACTCTGCCGTTTATTTCTGCAACATAAATTTGCTTTGTAACTCTTTCCTCATTCATTCTTTCTACATGACCAAACCACAGTTTATCGACCAAATTGGCGATATATTCAAAATGGGCCAAATCAAGAGTACCTTTAACCGACGAGCGTATATGCGTAGGTATATGGATGTGGAGGAAGCGAGAAAGGTGTGTCAGGATCGTGCCAAATGGAAGTTCATGGTCTCTGCCTGCCCCTCTGGGTGACAGGCGTGAGTGTTTATGTATAGTTCTTATGGCAGAATCGCTGGAGGACCTAAGAACTATGCTCAATGACCTCAATAGTGTCTCCCAACGGATAGGTCTTAAGATAAACATGGACAGAATAAAGATCATGTTTAATGTCCAAGTCACACCTATGCCGGTAGTTGTTGGGAGCACTTTACCTGGGACAAATAGTCCGACTTGGTAAGTCCAACTTCGACCGAGAGGTAAATCGACGGATTCAACTCGGTTGGGCAGCGTTCGGGAAATTACGGCACATCTTCTCGTCAGGTATACCTCAAAACTTGAAACCGAGACTGTACAACCAGTGCGTGTTGCCAGTGATGACTTATGGATCTGAGACGTGGTCCTTCACTGCTGGCCGTATGAGGAAGGTTAAGGTCGCTCAACGAGCTATGGAGAGGTTGGGGTTTTCTTTGCGTGATAAATTTAAAAATGAGAATATCCGCAGTAGAACCAGAGTAACCGACATAGCCCAACGAATGAGTAAGCTGAAGTGGCAATGGGCCAGCCATATAGCTCGAAGAACCAACAACCGATGAGGGAGAAAGGTTTTCGAGTGACAGCCTCGTACCGGTAGGCGAAGTGTAGGGCAGCCCCCACTAGATGGAATGATGACGAAGACATGCACGAAGTCGATGGGTGCAGGTGCCTCATGATCGCGTTTTGTGGCATTCCTTGGGGGATGCCTATTCATGTTCAGCGGTGGATTTGTGAAAAATACAGTTATTCGACGATACTAACCAGGTTAAAATTCGATAGTATTTTTACAGTTTCTGCGTTACCCATTGCCCCTTACACAGAGGGACTATTACGGCTTTGAAAAGTTAACTCGCTTAAGTTCCAAGTATAAATTAAACAAAGTGTACAGCCCACACTCTTTCCTGCCTTCAACATTTCTAATGAACTTTATTATACCCAGCTGCCTTTCCTACCTTAATTTTTTTAATTGATTGAATTATTTTATCCGTTTTTATCTGGCTTCATCCTATCATTTCCATTGAAGTTTGTGGTTAATTTACTTCAAATTCTTCATCACATTTAAATACGCTTTGAAAGTATTGCTTCCATCTCTTAAAATTGAAACTTCGTCATTTAAAATACAGCCATATTCGTCACGCACAGCATTAATTCTAGGCTGTTCTGACTTACCCGTGACAATTCTGACGAGGTATCATATATAATTTTGGTTAAAGTTTAATGATGCTTTTTTTAATTTACTATAAGTTATATTCATATTTTGATTTTACGATGTAAAATAAGAACAAAAGATTTGGAAAATCCAAAAGTGCGCGCCTCGCACGCTTACTCGTATTGTGTTAAAAATTAAATTTAAAAACAGAATCTGATCGACTTTCATTAATAACTTTTAAACGTTCGAGTTCGAGTTCAATAACAAACATCAATAGGGATCCTCTTTAGAATACATGGAATCTTATTTAATACTACATAATATCTCAATCTATTGCTTACATTTCTATTAAGCGAGAAGACTTACCAACGGACAGACCAACGGATGGCCGTCCATGTATTTTTTCAATTACATTTTTTGTTATGTAATCTAAAGTGAATCAATTAGAAAATAATAAAAAAACTAAATTTATAACTCAATGGCTGTAGTAATTTTAACGTTAGTAATTATATGAATTTGATGTTTAGCTACAAGTATAAGAACGATTTTATGTAGCAAAGTTGAGGTATGAACACATATCGAGAGTAGAACACTCCCTCACGTTGTGAGGCGTGTAATTAAAGAATGTTTTTATATATTATGTTAAATACTTTTATACGTGACGTGGTGGAACATGCTATAAAGTATGCCTGAAGCGAAAAGGGATCGGTTCGACTAGGGAAAGACTATGCTCGCACTGAATACCAACGTATAATGGCAGCATGACGCTACTGTGTTTCGTATCTTGAGTAACAAGGAGCGGAAAACCATTTTAAGGGTAATGAGGCATCCTGTGTTAGTCTTCAGGGGTGATAACGCATTTGCTTGAGAATATAAGTTATCTATGGGCTACAGGATCCACTTTTTGTCACCCTTATTAAAATAATCTTTAAATCACTGCCACTTTGCGCCAATATATTCTTTTCTAAATACATTACGCAAGCCGCTCTGACGCAATGAGTCGATATTTCGTCGTGCACTGTGTAATTGTCAAATGAATTATCATAACAAGCTTAAGTGGGATCAATTTGCTCAGTTAATCATTTATGAAGAGTGCACATATATCGTATATAAGGATAGCAATGCATAATGCAACAGACTTTTTTATACGTGGTAGAGCCATGCTGCAGCTATGTTAATAGTATAGTTGTAGCACGAATGGATCGGCTCGACCGGGGAAGGCTCACGCTCTCACAGAATACCACCGTAAAATAGCAGCTTAATGCTGTTGTGTTTCGTATGGTGAGTGTAGAGAAAGGGTCTCCTTTTAAATGGAAAAGACGCATTCTATCTTAATCCTCACAGCTGAAAACGTATCTGTATTTTAATTCGCAAACGAAGATAGATGTAGATGTCTATGGTCCATTGTAACCACTTATCATCAGGTGGACTGTGTGCTCGTTTGTCGCCCTTATTCTATAAAAAAATTAAAATTTTGTACAATCGACTTCAATATAAATTATTAAGGATAACTAAAAAACGACTAGTCAGACTTTGATCAACAGTTTATGTTTATCACACATTAAAAGCACCAGTTTTCAAATAAAAAAATTAAAATAATATATATATATATATATATATTATAGTAGTAGTTATTTCTTTTCTGTCTAGCAGTCCGACTGAGTGGGTACCACCCTCTTCCGGCAATCCGGAACTTACCTGTTCCGTGGCCAAGCGGCAGCTCGTTTATTGCCGTGTTCCTGTCTTAAAGGTGTAGAGAGCCGGTATAGTTATAGATTGTGAGGCATTCTATGTTAGCATTCAGAGGTGACAACGCATAATATGTAACCTTTTTTGTTTGAAGATGGTTGCAAGTGTCCGTGGGTGGCAATAGCGACTTAACCCTGACACTGCCCCGTGTACTACATATAGGTCATTGCTGTTGTGTTACTATTGTGTCTAAAAACCGGACAGTGAACTGTTAACATCAGGTGGTCTGTAAATTCGTTTGTCACTTAAATTTTATAAAAAAAAATATCACTATCTAAACTATCACATTGTTTCGTCCCGTGGCTGTTAAAAGAGGCGAGTATAGAAAATGCCAAAAAGATCTTATGCTTTCCGATAGATGCCTGTATAAGATAATGTTGTTTACGCCAGACGTAAAAAAACTTTGACCGATGAAGAGAGAGCAGCGCCAAAGGTGCTAGACGAACACTGTTTGTGCTATCGCCAATTTATATTTAACCCAAATTTATCTAAAGCTAGAGATGCTCATGTCTAGCAGTAGACTTTGTCTAGAGTAGGCTGATGGTATGAAAAATATAAAAAAAACAACTAAGCACCGGTCTTCTTCATGATTTTGTAGCAAGCAGGAGTCCACTGCCTAAATACAACAAGTATTTGGATAGAGCAGTGTTTGTTATTCAGCGGTAATTTTTATTCAAATAACATTGACAAACAAGCACAAACCCGATGGCAAGTGGATGCTATGAACCATAGACACCTACATATCTATCTAAAATTAAAAAACAAAATGAATATACATGTCACCTCAAGTATAAGATGATGTTACAAGTAAGAGCTGGTTCTCGTCACTAACCATTTTTTCTTAAATTGACGTGACTGACGAATTAACAGTTCAGCTAATTGTAAATGACTGCTAACCTACCCCGAGGGTGTCCTAGAGAAAAAAGGAACCTTTCCATCGAGTAATCACCGTACATAGCACAGCAGCATAGTGCTGCTTTTTTTACGCTGATATTTCGTGAGCCTGTAAACTTTCGCAGACCAAGCCGATCCATTTTGCTGTCATAATATAGCTGTGACGTGGATCTACCATATAAAAAATGTTGCAAAATCCAAGATTAAATTACTAATATCTTATTACCATCATCATCGTTGTCACCATTATAACTCAACAAGTTGTCGGTTAAAATATAGTTTTATAGTACATTGTGTTTCTCTGTCTGAATTTTCTTTTAAGTAAAATTTTTAAATATTTAAGGCCTATCAACAGTGCATATTTATAAAAAATTATTCATACATTTTGGGCACTGTCAGCTCAGTGGCTTGTATATCGTAGTTAATGAGGAACAGTGACCGCATGAGAAGCGTACGTTGTTCTAATTATAACTTGGGTTCTGTCATATACTTCAGACTTACATATGTGATGTTTACATACAATTAATTATCCACAAAATGCGTTCAGATAATGGTCTTATAAAACCTAAACAAAATATGTAACATCCATTCTGAGGTTGAAAACGGTTATTACGTTTATATTATTTACTTATTTAAGAAATCGTACATAAAAAGGTCACATAACTTTTTTTATAGTTTAAGGGTGACAAACGAGCGCACAGTCCACCTGATGGTGAGTGCAAGCTGCGCCCCATAGACAACTACATTTCTCCTCGATTAAGAATCAAAATGCAGATGCGTTGTCACATCGGAGAACTAAGATGGAAATGGAATGCCTCGTTTCCAGCAAAGAGAGTTTCCGGTTCACCATACGAAACACAGCAGCATTAAGCTACTATTTTACTCTGGTATTCTGCGAGAGCGTGGTCCTACTCTAAAATTTAATTCATTTTGAAGTTCATAGAGGTTCGATAGTACTGGTTTTACAACTTGGTATTACCATCTTGGGAACCTGGGAGGCGGGTGGGGGGGGGGGGGGGGGGTTAGTTTTGATCGTCAACTATCATCGGCACGAGGTCTACTTGTGGACTTTAGCGGGCTGATGATGATGCAGAAGAAGAGTATCTTAGATCTAGATTCTGTGATGTTAATGCTGTTAGCCTATGCGGCTCTTACAGCTTCATCGTACTCAGGGCTTGCGGCCTATAAAAGCGAGCTATAAGCAATTGGAGGGGCAGATCTTACAACGTGCAACGTTGCGGGCGCTACGTTGCACTAATATAGATAATCTTAGGGGGATAATATTGTGTTCAGTTCTGTGATCATAGTAACATTAAATGGATGAGTTGCCTAACGGCCGTCCGAACAGGGGGTAACGGGCCCCGGCTCTGAAGGCTAACTCGTATCGTTCGATGTTCTAGGCGGTGAGAACCGCCCAGGGACGCGGGTGTACGGTGTGTACGCGGTGTGCGACGCGCCCGTCTGCGGACTCGCTGCGTCCCATCCGTTGTTGTCCTAACAGTGTTTGTGGCACTAGGTGAGTGTGTAGTGTTTGTGTGTGACTGGCCGGCGAGATTTCGGTACAATTAGAAAGTTACGGGGCCTCCGTAGATTTGAACAACGTTCAGAGTCGGAGCATATGTGGCTGCGTTTACCACTAGCGGGTTGGGAGTATCTCAGAGTTTTTCTTATAATATACGAGCTGATACCCGGCACGTAGCTGCCGCAGAAGAAATAATTGCAGAAATATCTGTTTAAATTTGGAAGAATTATAGGGTTGGCTTTAGTAATCTGCGGCACGATTTAAGTGATCATTTTAGCTTTAGGTGATAGGCAACGATGCTATTGATTACCATCTAGCTGCTTTTTATGCCGGAAATCTTTAGTTTTCGAGATATCGATAATTATAGTTTTGAGGTTATATCCATTTAAAAATGATACGATAACGAAATAACAATATAATTATTAGAGAGTCGGTCACTGTGGGGAGGTCAAGGGGGCTTATCAAGCGCCCCCATGCAATTTCAGCTGCGTCGAAATATTTAAAATTATTTTCTAAAAATATTCATAAATCACTAATTAATACTTGAAACTGAACTTTTGTTGTTGTTTTATTATTCGCTCGAGAGAGCAGGCAAAGGAACTATGCCATACAGCCTTCTTTTTTATTTTGAATATATAGAATTTCACTGCTACACAATATGTTGATGCGTCACATTGTGCAGCCCTTGCGAGATTTTGACGGCAACTTGAGCCAGCAGACAGCTGACAGTTGGCGATGGTAGGTGGAAGTAATAAAATATGTTTATTTATTAAAGTAATTATAAAAGTTAACATTTTGGTGGCGAGCGAACAGACCCCTCCATCCCCTTCGTGGTTATGCTCCGCTCCGCTCCGCGGGGCTCCGCCGACCGAGCCTCCCTCGACTGCGCCTCGTGGAGTAGCGCTGAGCTACCCTCTCCCAACTCACTCCCCCCAAAAATCGGGTTTATATTGTCAAAAACATTACGAAAACATAACCTCAAAATCAGATTTTTAATTTTTTTATTTATAAAAAAAAACTAAGCACGTCCGGCATGTAAGTGGGGGGTGACTCTACAACTTCCCCCCCCCCTCCCCCCTTTCCCCACTCGGCGACCATATATTCGTGCCGCAGATTACTAAAGAAACCCCGAATCATATTGTTTAATTAGGAATTATAATACATTGACTGAAATGGAATGATAATAACTAACTTTCAAATAAATTTGTCGGTACGATACGCATGCCATCTACTTACTGTAAGCTAATTGTAGGTAATATGCCTATAACCTTAGCGCAAGCGCAAGCAATAATTTGACAATTTTTTACTGCAATCTGATGAACAGTATGACAGCGCATAAAAAACGAACAAGCAAAAATTAATTTTTCTATATTAGTTGTATTCTTTGTTCTATAAATTCATCCGTAATGTCTTATCACTGGCTAGCTACACTGGCTTATTGTATTAAAATAATGAAAATTGCGACCAAAGAAGCAACGACGAAAGGTGTGCAGAATATGGAGCGCCAGCTATGAGCATCTTAAAATCATGAAGCTATTAAGTTTGTTGTAAGACCTTTACATTGCTCTTAAAAGTAAAGTAAATTGTAGTAGAGGTTGTTGGTAAAAATAAGTTTTTATGAATCTACTATAATAAAATATATAATAAAATATACACACTACGTAATAATTCATAATTATTTATTTGCTTAGAATGTAGGTAGATGTTACAAAAGTATTATTAAAGCATAAAGTTCCGATACATTCTGCCTTATCAAGGCGTGCAAATTTTAACTGAATACTTATAAGTTGCAATACGTTTTCTTTACAATAATTATTGATGAATTTTAATCTAATATAATTATGTCCTAATAGTACTAATAAAAAATGTCCAATTAATAATAAAATAAATGTCAAAAGAATAATTACGAAGTACAATATCACACAATCATTTACAAAAATGTCAAAATACAAATGTTAACATGTAAAAATAGTAAAATCAACCAACCAATAATTATTCTATCGAAGTCTTATTTTATTAAATCACTGCAAAAAATTCAATCAATTTAGATACGAATATTAAATACGTAATTTGCTTTGATTTTTATGATCAAGATACTCATTAACGGTATAAAAACAATTAAGTAAGAGCCATTCGTGAAGTTTGTTTTTTAACTTTGTCATTGAGAAATTTTTAAACTCGTCGGGTAAAGAATTGAAGATTTTAATCGCCATTATGTACGATTTTTTTTGAAAAAACATCAATTTACATTTCGGAAGGTATATTCTGTTATTAGATTTTACTCTTAAACTTCTATCTCTTAAAAAAATATTACTTGGGAAGTATTCAGGGAATTGCTTGACAAAAGTCGCAGCTTGTTTTATATACATGCATGCGAGTGGTAACACTTTTATTTCTTTAAATAATGGCTTGCACGATGCCATGGAATGTGCTCCACAGATTGCTCGAATGCATTTTTTTTGGATTCTAAATACGCGTTCTATTTCAGAACAGTTGCCCCATATCAGAAGTCCGTACTGCAATATCGATGAGACATAGCCATGATAGGCGTTTAACGCTGCTTTGGCAGATGCTATCTCTCGAAGTCGGCGAAGCGCAAATACAAATCTGTTTAATTTGTCACATATTGATTGAACATGCATTTTCCAATTACAATTATTATCAATAGTAATACCAAGAAACTTATAATAACCAACTTCTTGTACCACTTTTTCATTATACTTTATATTTAAATTAGTTTGCTTACTTCTAATCGTGTGAAATTGCATTATTTTAGTTTTATTTATATTTACAGTCATATTGTGAGAATTCAACCAATCAATTATATCTTTTAATGTACTATTAATATCAAATTCAAAACGCCTTTTGTTCGTACATTTAAGAATAATTGTTGCGTCATCAGCGAAAAGAATCGTTTTATGAGGAGTTGTTGTTGGTAACTCATTAATATATATTAGAAAAAGTAGAGGGCCCAGAATACTTCCTTGCGGTACACCATAATCGTTTAACCTATATTCAGACCGGATATGCACTTTTTTAAGGTTTTTGAGCTTTGTTATTTCGGTGCATTGTTTTCTTTGACCCAGGTAACTTTTAAACCATTCATTTGCTTTCCCACGTATTCCGTATCTTTCTAGTTTATTGAGAAGTATTCCGTGATGAACAAAGTCAAATGCTTTACTCAAATCCAAAAAAAGAGCTGTTACCGGTACACCCTCATTAATGCATTCTGTAACAAACTTAACAAGTTGGAAGGTGGCTAATGTTGTGGATTTATTTTTTACAAAACCATTTTGTGCGTTATTAATAATATTAAATTTTCCCATGAAGTTATGAAGTCTCTTTAGTATTGCTTTTTCAAAAACTTTTGATAATACGGGTACTATTGCAACAGGTCTGTAATTATTAATATCTTTAGTATCGCCCTTTTTGAAGATGGGTTTCAGAATTGAATACTTGAGATCTGCTGGAAAAATTCCTTGGGCAAAAGATAAATTTATAATATAACTAAGTATAGGTGCTATATATATAGAACTTAGTTTTAATATTTTTGTTGGCAACTCATCATACCCCACTGAATTAGTGTTTCGAAGGGATAATATAATTTGATTAATTTCATCAGGAATCGTAGGTCGTAAGAATATAGTAGAGTTACAGAATTGTTTACACGTACAATTATTCGACATATTCAGTTTGTCTTTATTTGTCAAATCTATGAAAAAATTATTAAACTCATTTGCAATGTCACATCCTTCTACCAGGGTTCTTCCATTGTGAGTTATGGTGTCTATTTCTCTACTAGTTCTCCTGTTAGTTATATTTGTTTTTATAACATTCCATATAGCTTTACCTTTATTATTTGAGCCTAAGATATATTTTTCATTTTGTATCTTTTGTGCCTTTAAAATACACTTCCTAAGGATTTTGGCGTAACTAATATATTTAGATTTATTTATACTTTTACTTGTTGCTGATAGCAAATATTTACAATACAACTTCCTTTTCACTACGCAAGATTTTTTTATACCTCGTGAAAGCCAATAATTTTTATTATTTCTTAAGGAAATCTTAATAAATTTGGTTGGAAAACATAGGTCGAAGAACAGTTTGTAAATACTATGAAAACTTGAAAACGCTTTGTTTGTGTCTTGTTCAGTGTAGATTTCAGAAAAGGATATTGATTTTATACATTCCAAGAACTTTTCTATGTTATCTTTCGTAAAGTCTCTTTTTTCTTCAAGCCAGTATTTTACTGTTTTACTTACTTTTATAG
This sequence comes from Parnassius glacialis, assembly GCA_033319125.1. Classification (NCBI taxonomy): domain Eukaryota; kingdom Metazoa; phylum Arthropoda; class Insecta; order Lepidoptera; family Papilionidae; genus Parnassius; species Parnassius glacialis. The sequence goes on from JAVANC010000016.1 coordinate 36,878,391, forward strand.
GAAGCTCCAGTATTTGTCCCGTGTGGTCAGAGAGGCCCAAATAATGTATAGAACCTTTTGCTTGTGTAACATTGCTTATTAAGTGATCAATACATGAATTAATTCTGGTTGGGGAAGTTATGTGCTGTATTAAGTTAAAATTTAGTAATAGGTCTTTAAAGTCTTTAGAGTATTTACCAACCTTCAGTGTGTCTATATTTAAATCTCCTGCAATGATTATTCGTTTCCTATTTCCTCTTGATAACTTTAATAATAATTTATTTAATTTTTCGAAAAATATATATATGTCTGAATTTGGTGTTCGATATATGCATAAAATTATAATATTAAAGTTACTGATTTCAATTCCGCAACATTCAAAATGTTTTGTCATTTCATATTCTTTCGTAATCATTAAATCATTATAATTTATATTTTCTCTTATAACTATACATACTCCGCCACGTCTTTCTCTTGATCTGGAGTAGAATGATGCTAGCTTAAAACCTGACAGCTTAAGGTTAGGTTCTTCGCCACTTTTAATAAAGGTCTCAGTAAAGCAAATGATTTGAATATATTTATTACTATTAGCTAGTTCATTCAAACTTACTACAATCAAATCTTGTTTGTTTAAAACTCCAGCAATATTTTGATGTAAAAGAAGTAGCTTCTGATTTGAGTAATTTTTATCGAAAAAACATTGTTTTATTATTTGACGAGGAACCTATGCAAGGGTTTGCTATAGCATTATTTATATCTACGTTACAAGTTTTTAAAGCTCCTCCCGTGGATTTAAAATTCTTCATTTTCATTTTTTCAAAGAAATATTCTATAGTACCCTTCTTATAATTAATAACTTCATGAACTTCTTGATTTTTCATAAGTTGTTTTTTGAAATAATAGGGTATGGTTCCCTTCTTAGGTTCGTCTATAAATGAGGTTCTATCCACATTTTTTTTAGTCAAGTTATTATGCCTACTTTTCTGCACTATAAATTGTTTATCATATTCATGACTATCTATAGACATATTAATAGAATAACACAGATAATTTATGTAATCGGTTGTTGAATTTACATTACAGTATTTATAATCAATGTCAATAAACCTACAATTTTTGTGATTTTGAGTCAATATTTTATACATATTATTTAACATTTTTTCATTCAAACACAAATTACTTAGTACCGGTAATAAATAAACATTAGTTTTGCGCAGTTTATACAAAGCAACACTAAGATTAGAGTACAATTTATACGGATCTTTGTCATGGCTTCCAACGCACAGTATAACATAATCACTTAATGTTACTGTCTCTTCAAGTTGGTTACAATGAATTAAGATATCACATGAAGAAGCGTTTGGTTTTATTATAGCTAATGGCATATACTTATTATTCCATTTTCCTTCTCTTGATTTGTATAAAGCTGAAGATAAACCCGACGTATTTTCATCCCCAAGAATTGTGATCGTATTTTTTTTCATTTTGGGTACCTTTGTATATGTTGTTATAGGTAAAGATGACATACGTGTTTCACTGAGTGTATTGTTTACATCTTTCTTCTTTTCTATGCAAGTTTCTTGCAGTTTTAGGTCCTTTTCTATAGTCGAATGAGTGTTTAAACTTTGCCCAACTTTTATTTTCCTATTCGTATCCTGCGAGATGGATATAATTTTATCTAACTTCATCGGTGTAATTTTATCTAACTTCATCGGTGTTAACCTTCGTGGTGATACTTCTCCATTTGATAGAAGTTTCTTGTACATATCGAGCTTCTTTTGCTGTTCAGTAATTTTCTTTTGATGTTTTGTGATTTCCAAATTTAATAAGTCTATTTCATTGTGTGCACTAGATAGTTGTATAGAAAGCTCATGTATTTCATCTCTAAGATCATTAATCAGTGAGCTTTCCGTGGTTTTTAAATTAGGTAAACTTTGGGAACTATCATCTAAAAATGTGGAGTTTTCTATGTTCTCATTACTTGATAAATCTTCAATTGAAATATGTTTTACCAGTCTTGTTGGCTTTCTCTGTGTTATGTTTTCATCAGTACGCAAGGTTTTTTTTAATGAACATGATTTTGTGACATTGCTTAATCCTTGTGAGGTTTTAGCTACGGTAACATCTGTATTCTGTCCCAAACATGTTTGGCACTTCCATTTAAGTTTGTGTTCTTTGGTCATTAGATAGAAGCGTTTGGATGTAATACTTAAGCATTCAATTTCATAAATAAGTTTGCAATCGTAACATTTAAGAAATTCCTTATGACATATTTCTTTATCACATTTGTTGCATATTATTTTTTTACCCCTTGATGCCATTTTATAAGAAATGAAAAAAGATAATAAACTTGTTAAATGCGTCAGAACCGATCCTCCGACCTTTCGATATTATCACTCCGAACTTACCATTAGGCTATACAAACTTGCGAAATGTTGATGAAATTGTTGTTATAATTGAAAACTTGACAATACTACTTTATCGACTTTATCCAGTTTCTATTACTAGTTGCATATATAGGTGGCACTAGTATCAACTATCCATCCAGTAGTAATTGTAGATAATTTAAAAATTTTACACCTTAACGATCTGCATCCAATTGCATTAATTTATAGTATTTCGTAAATCACATACATATAAGCGAGATTATCATATTTGTTTAGAATTTAGTTCACTTGGGTTAATTTACACTGTTTATTATATTTTACAACACTAATGTTTAATCACTTCATTATGCAATTTTAACTGGACGGCACACATAGTTTTATGCTTAAGTTTTTTCCTCATATAAAAATATACGATTTTTGCGAATAACACTTCCACATATGTATTATGATATAATTTTCTTGTTTTCATCAAATATACCGACTTTTAATTAGATTTCAAATTTAGAAGAGAATAATAATACGTACCTTAGTATGTTCACAGAATAAATAATAGTTAAAAGAAGTATGATTTAAGAGCATGCCGTGTATATTGTATACTGACGATAAAACAAGCATTGTACCTACTTACACTATAGGTTACAGTATTTTAATTAGGTACCTTATTTCTTAACCTGTAGGTACCTACACGAGATCTAGTCAATATTTCGCACAGTAGTCATAGCGCATTGCTAAAGCAATCAATATTGGTATTTTTAAGAACAGCCGAAATCATTTTCACAGGGTCTGGTAATAGATTATTTTATAGAATAAGGGTGACAAACGAGCACACAGTCCACCTGATGGTAAGTGGTTGCTGTGACCCATAGACATCTACGTCAATCTTCGTTTGTGAACTAAAATGCAGAAGCGTTGTCAGCCGTGAGGACTAAGATAGAATGCCTCTTTTCCAGTAAAAGGGGTCTCCGGTTCTCTACACTCACCATACGAAACCCAGCAGCATTAAGCTGCTATTTTACGCTGGTATTTTGTGAGAGCGTGGTCCTTCCCCGGTCGAGCCGACCCATTCGTGCTGCAACTATACTATTAATATAGCTGCAGCATGGCCCTACCACGTAACAAAGTTAATTAATAAAATTAATATTATAATTATTTAAATAATTATTTTAATGAATGAATTAATAGTTCTAAATATGTACTTGTTTTTGAAACTAGAATTCAATATTAAACTAATATATATATATATATATATATATATATATATATATATATATATATATATATATATATATATATATATATATATATAATTAAATTATACTTTATATTACAAAAAATTACTAATAGATTAAGTATTTTACGCTTGATATTCTCCGTAAATATAACTTCAAGTGAACACAACTTAAAATTTACTATATTACTACCCGTCCTTTAGCGTTGATAGCAAGGCATACGAAGTAACAAACTGCAGTAATTGTCCGCAATTAGGTGACAAGCATACGTTAGTTGAGGTGGTTAAACATCGTTTAAGCTACAAGCTATTTATCCATGCGAGGCGCCTCTCGGCTGCGACGCCGTCCACTTATCTCAATTATCTAAAGGTGCTTAAGCCTCCCGAAATTCCCCTATGACTCTAAAATTTACGACTTTAGATGAGATTTAAGCGAACGCGGTCTTATCTGTTTTATCAGGCGATATTGCGAGATGCGTCGCGTTCTTTCGTTTGTTAAACAACAGCGAACTGTCTTACATTACTCGGAGAAGGATATTCGTTCCAGAATTGTTATTTGATATCCGAATCGTTGTCCGGGCTAAGATCTTACATGTAACAAGCGAATTGTGAGCCATCAACATTGATCTACCAATGGGTGAATGAAAAAATACTTTGATGCATAACATAAGTGTTTAACAAATATTTAAATAAAAATAAATTGGAAGAGGTTAGTGATATTATTAACCGTGTTCGTGTCTTATAGTATTGTGTGTGCGATTTATAAAATAACTTTTGTAGTGTGCATATATTTTAGAATTGATGCCCAAACTGTTGTGTGAACAATTTCGTATTAAATTTTCAGGTAGGAACAGTTATGAAATGACTTCAGTAGATGAATTCGTCAATTCATCAGCATGGCTTATCAAGGTATCGAGAAGTTCTATTTCTATAACAGTAGGTAAGCGATTCGCTCGTGATATATCGATATCTAAGTTCGTTCGAACATTTAAGTTTTCAATCTAAAAATTTGAACATTGTTACGAGCAGTTGGCCTTATCGTGTGTCACGTATTATGGAATTGTCCACAATACGTGATAATGTAATTTATTTTAACAATCTTTTAAGAACGGTACCTATGGACTGCTTTCTATGCATAACTTGTTGTAACCTTATGCTGTTATAAGGATTATATACTATGAAACATAATCATAATCAAGATAGAAAACAATAAGTCACCTAAATATAGCAATTTGACATATAAATTTGCAGTTTATCTGTGGTTTATTCTCTTTGCTACTAGAAGTCTACAGGCAATTATAAAAAGTGATGAAGTATTTTTGTATGCTGCTGGACATAGGTCTTCTTTAAATTTGTTGTATTTAGTTTAAGCTGGACGTTTGTATGTATGTATGTATGTGTATTGCCTCGTTAGTATACTGATCGTAAACGGGACTGCCTTCCTATGTTTTAAATCCGGGACGGACCAAAAAAAAAACATTCATTAAAAAAACCGTAATTGAGTTTTTCTGTGGAGAAATTCTCAGTAGGAGCCCAGAAACAGGAAGTTCGTGGTGTTCGCACAGTTCGCGGTCTTTTACTCCCTTGCCCCGTACCCGTGAAAGCACGTAAAGCCGTAGGTCCTGGGCCTGATCTCTCTCTGCTCGTATGGTTTTGGAATAAAGAGTGCACCTATGCTTGCGCATATACTCCGACTCTTTAATTCTGCTTTATTCTACTTTAGTCCTGCAGATGACTAGTGGCCGTTGTCTGGCCCCTGTGACCGAAATTCGATCTGGAGGTCGAGGATCGATATTATTTTTAGCAAGTTAACCGGTTAAGGCGCCTTGGGAGCACTTTTTAACTTATTAGAACCTCTGTAATGTAATTATTGCACAAAAACAAAATCATTTAAATTTTTTTAAAATATTCGCAACCCATTATTTTTATGGCCATGATCAGTAAACATTTTATCAGTTTAGTATTTTCATGTTATGAAAAAAAATAAACAAAATAAATCAGTGGAAACTGACCACTCCGGCCAGTGACCGCCGAGATATCTTAAAGGCTAGACGTACGCTGTTTTTTCTTAAATTTTCCTCGCTATAGAACATTAAAATTTGCTCGACAATTGCGGGGAGCGAGGTAAGATTTTCATACATATTTTGCTCTTTCTTTGAATGCTCTATTCGTTATGTAAGATTGCTTAGGGAGTCTGTGATTTGCTAAGGGAGCATGATCCTCAGTAAAGTAAAAAATAAAGTTACAGTCTATGGGGCGCATACGTAGTTACGTACAGGCACAGGCCTGCTCTCATTTCTGAAAGGGTTTTAAAGCAAGGAAATGTCCGCCGCACTGCTCCATTGCCTGTTGGCGGACTTCACATGTCGAAATATTTTTTTTTTATTTCTCAGACATGCCGGTTACCTCACGATGTTTACCGCCGAGCATGTGGTAAATCGGCACTAAAAATTGCAATTAATAATGTCATTGGTGCTGGCGGGGCTCGAACCTTCTGTGATATTTACAGCAAGCACTTAGCCCCAGAGCTACCACGGCTACCACGGCATAACCTTAGCTTGTAAATCAATATTTACATGTCAATCTTTATCAAATGCTTGCGCTACATCTTAAAATATTGTAAATTAAACATTTTTTCTTTTAAAGTGCTTTTGCCGACTTGATCTATTCCATAATGTTTTTGTTTGAAGCCAAACGGATAATTAGGAATCTTCGTTTTTTATGTCATCTTGATTTTAAACGTTTATGCAACAATTTTTCCAATAATTTAGACATTATTGGTAATACTCAATTTGCTTTGATTTTATTGCTTTTTAAATTTTGCGATCATAAATACTTCTGCGATTTTCCACAACCCAGGAACATACTTGAGGCTGACTGCAACATTAATAAGCGTGGTAACGATTACGTAGTAGTTCTCCTGTAATGAGATCATATCCAGGGGGATTTCTTTAAAGGAAGGCCCATTTGTACAAACCGTACTATTAATCGAATCGAATGAGTACTACGTAATCGCTACCATACTTATCTATTGCCTACAGAATCCTATCGAGAAAAGAAATCAAAAGGCCGAGTCGGACTACAAGTGTGCTCGATACAGTCGGCTTCCATTGCAGAAATGATTTCCCGTAATGCCACGCTTGTCAAACGGGTTGACGATTGTAGTACTAGATATATCGCACCTCTGAGTCTGTTCTTCGTCATCCGTTAGGATTTTTTTATAGGATCGAGTGACAAACGGGCACACAGTCCACCTGATGGTAAGTGGTTGCTGTGGCCCATAGATATCTACAGCTATCCTCATTTGCGAATCAAAATGCAGATGCGTTGTCACTCGTGAGGACTAAGATGGAATGCCTCTTATCCAGTAAAAAGGGTCTTCGGTTCTCCACACTCACCATACGAAACACAGCAGTGTTAAGCTGCTATTTTACGCTGGTATTATCTGAGAGCGTGGTCCTTCCCCGGTTGAGCCGACCCATTCGTGCTACAACTATACTACTAATATAGCTGCATGTACCACGTAGAAAATGGATATTTTACATCCAGCAAATTATGTAATGATACTATAAAATAATTTAAAATTAAAAATTTTGTACAGCCGACTTCAATATAAGCGACTTCAATATAGGTTATTTAAGAATAACTCAATAACCATTGGTCTGACCTTGACCAAATTCATATGGGACTACACGAGAACTATCAGCTTTCATATAAAAAAAGAATCATCCAAATCGGTTTGCCCAGTACAAAGTTATGAGGTAACACATATAAAACAAAAACATACACTCGAATTGAGTACCGTCTCCTTTTTGGAAGTCGGCAGAAAAAACTTTCTATAAAAAAATTACCACCGATACAGGTTATAGTTTCCTCATAAAATAAAAGAATATTTCCTGTTTATAATATTCCGTAAGGACGACCTACTTACGAAGCCTGGTAACTAACAACGGGCTTGTTTAAATATGCAATACTGAATACCTCGTTTTACGTCGCTCGTTCATATTTAATACACTAATTGAAGAAAACTGCAATAGGTAATAGGTTGAATGTATTATAGACATCCCTTTGTGTTAGTGTCTATGTATTGTTGTCGGATTTTATTGATTATTTAACTGATATTCTATGATGCCCAACCCATGGTTACTTGAAGACTGAGGATGTTTGATGTCACAGTTAACTCTGACTACTTTTACATCACTTTTGAAGAAATCTTTTTTTTTAATTTTGATATTTAGCTTCAAGAAACATCAATAGCAGAAATTGGTTAAATTCCGAGAATTTGTGTAAAATTTGACGTAATTGGCAGGGAAGATTCTGAACAAGTTCGTGGAACCACGCTGCAGCTATATATTATGGTTGTAGCACAACTGGGTCTTTTTTCGTTTTACTGGATACGAGGCATTGTATCTTAGTTCTCAGGGATGACAACGCATCTGTATTTTGATTCTTAATTAAGGGTAAATATAGATTTCTAAGAATGTACAACCAGTGCGTGTGGCCCGTGATGATTTATGAATCTGTGGCCGTGGTCCTTCACTGCTGACCGTATAAGGATGCTCAAGTTCGCTCAGCGAGCTTTGGAGAGTGCTATGCTCGTAGTTTCTCTGCATGATAAAACTTAGAAATGAGGATATCTGCAGTAGAACCACACGCAGTAGTAGTAGTCAGTAGACGCAGTAGAATGGATTAGTAAGCTAAAGTGGCTGGTCATATATGTAGCTCGCAGAATCGACAACCGATGGGGAAAAAAGGTTTTCGAGTGACAACCTCGTACCTGTAGGCGAAGCGTAGGGCGAACCCCAATAGATGGAATGAGACATGTAGGAAGTTGTTGGATGCTGGTGGCTCAGAACCGTCTTTTGTGGCATTCCTAGGGGAAGTCCTATGTTCAGCGGTGGACGTGTGAAGGGCTATAATGATGATGACGATGATGATGTAGATGAGGTATCTTAGTCCTCAGGGGAACAACGCATCTGCTTTTTGAATCTTAATTGAAGGTACTATGGGCTACAGCATCCACTTACCATCAGGTGGATTGTGTGCTCGCTTTTCATCCTTATTTTATACAATAAGAAAAGAAAACAAGGTTCATATACTGCGGACTTCTTGGAGCGTCTATGTTTAACATAGATATAGTTATTTAGGTGTAAGAGATTTTCAAAGTTGACTTTTTGTGTGAATGTGTTTTTTTTTATAGGATAAGGGTGAAAAACGAGCACACAGTCCACCTGATGGTAAGTGGTTGCTGCGGCCCATAGACATCTACATCTATTACAAATCAAAATGCAGATGCGTTTTCACCCGTGAGGACTAGAATGGAATGCCTCATTTCCAGTAAAAAGGGCCTCCGGCCACCTGCACTCGCCAAGCGAAACGCAGAGGTAAACCTCTACTTCACGCTGGTATTCTGTGAGGTCGTGGTACCACCCCGGTTCGAGCCGGCCCATCCGTGCGACAGCAAGAGCTGCCGCCTGGCTCTACCACTGTTAGGTCTACACATTTTTGTTAAAATCCTTACGAGTTAAGGGTCTTTGACATTCATTTTATTTCATGATTGACTATGGTGACGATAAATAATCTAAATATGCAAGAATTTGTTGTTATATTTGTTTTGTTGTAGAATTTCAACTCTTTACAAGTGCCTAGATAATTCAAACGTTTTCAACCACATCAATCTTTTTTACCTATGCAATCGAAACATTCAAAGAGCGTCACGTGAAAGCTAATAATAACGCGTCGTTACTGCATTATGTATCTTTCCAGTATTTACATCGGTATCCGAGTGCTGATATATGCGGTAATCATTCGAATTAATCAGCTCAACGTTGTTTATTTAAAATATTGAATGAGTATATATGAAAAACACCAACAATAACTATTACATGACGTATTCATAGAGGAATATATTTGTATATTATAATATCAATAAATGATTTTACATAATTATAATAAAATGCCTTTAAAAATGAATGGGCATTTTTAAATATAACGTAATATGAATGTACCTAACCTAACATTGCATTCAATTGTAACCATTTCACTGATACTCACGCGTCTCACTTTGTTCAGATTTTCATTTTTCATTTTTTGTTTATAAAATGTTACCACCACTTTAGGATTTTCGCCTGTACCATGGAGACAGTTTTCAGATATAAATTGTTCAAGGACAAACATCCAGATTGGGAACAATTATTTGTAGGTCATACAAATACTTGTTCCGTGCGGGATTCGAACCCGCGGTCCGCGGCGCTGCAACTCATTAATAAGCCACTGTGCCACGGAGACGTCAGGGTTCAGATTTTGTAACGCATAAGAGGATATCCAGGCAAAATTTGAATAGGGTTATAGGAAAACGGTCTATTCCTGACGCGCTGTGCCCGAACGACCGGGCTACGCAACCGAGAGAAGCAACTCGTACTGATTTTACCCATGGTAAATTGACTAAATCATCATTCCGTATTCCTCTGTTGTACAAAACTATACCGATTTAAATTTTTTGAAAGAACAATATAAGAAGGATTGTGGCTTATTCTAAATGTTGCTAACGTATGTAAAACGGATACAGAAAACTTTTTTTCTCCTATACCGTGGAGAGTGGAGTTTACATACATAAATTTCACAACGACAAAAATCCAGACCCGTTGCAACTGTTTGTAGGCCATATAATACTCGTGCGGGATTTGAACCTGCGACCTTTAGCGCAGCAACTCATTAATAAGACCACAGTTGGACATGGGTTTTACAACAAAATGTCAGATGGCAAGCGTTTGTGGCATTTGAGTTCAGGACTGTTGAATGGTAGGCAGCTTGCAGAATTGGCTATTATTAGAATAAGTTGACACCGTTTCACTTGTCTTATATTTCGCATGCTAATCTAAAGTCAACTTTAGCAAAATGATTTTTTATATTTATGCGAACACTACACATTTAAAGAAAACTAATTCTTACGGATTTTATCGCGTATATTAACTTTTTTTATATTCCCGGCGTTTCGAGCACTTTACAGCACCTATGGTCACGTTTGAGGTGTTTGACGTCCACACTGAGGTGTTTGACGTCCCAAATGGCACAGTTAACCACGACTATCTCCAGATTAAAATTATTATAATATTTGTTCCGATCTACGCAGTACTAACTGTAACTTAACAATATACCCCCCCCGTGACCATGGGTTCTGTAAAGTGCTCCAAACGTCGGGAATATAAAATAAGTTAATATACGCGATAAAACTACGCGGTATTTTATTTAAATCAACTTTAGCATTTTTTATAGAATAATGGTGGCAAACGAGGCTATAGTTTACCTGAAGGTAAGTGGATGCTGTTGCCCATAGACACTTACATCTATCCTCGATTAAGTATCAAAATGTAGATGCGTTGGCATCCCTGAGAACGAAGAATGCCTCTTTGCTCTCAGCCTACTAATAAAAATCAGAGCAGCATTAAGCTGCTATTTTAGGCTAGTATTCTGTTAGAACATGGTCCTTCCCTGGTCGGGCCGATCCAATCGTGCTTCTTTTGTGGTTAATATCGCTGCTGCGTGACTCTACTCTCACTCTCTGTGATCTGTGATGGTTCCTCTCTTATATAAGGAGTTTCAATACAGTTAAATCCCCCACCTCTCCCTTAATCTGGCTGTGTTGGTGTTTAACTGAAGTGTTGGTACGTGTACAGGTGTCGGGGGCGCAACGCGGGCGCGAGCGGCATGCGGCCCCGGCGGCAGACGCCCATGGAGGTCGGCTAGCGGCGCGCGCGCACCCCCCGCGCCCGCGTCCCCCGCACCGACCCGCTGACGCCATGGACCTCGCCGACGTGCCTCGACATCGACCCCTCGCCTTCGATAAAGTAAGTTACCATTTTTATATTTTGAATCTCTGCTACCTAACACAAATCTTAAGACGGGCCGTGAATGATCATTCGCCACAGTAAGCAGCATCACTCATCGGCCGGCAGGTGTTGGGGTTGTGTATTCATTTTTTGTTTTCAATCAATGGCGCATTTCTCCTTAAGGTTTAGCGAACCACTAAAAAATTTGCATAAAATATTGAGTAAAATAAATATATATGATAACATGTTTGAAAAAATTTCGTATAGTATAAAAAGTGTGCGCAGGAGGCGCCAAAAGTGGACATACAAACAAGCCTTTAATTACATTAAATAAAACATCAAATAATGCTTAAAGTTACATACCTACCAGGGTGGATTGAAAAGTACTCGGCCTAACACAGATCCATTCAATTCTAAAAATCAAATCTACCCACATTATTTAGTTCAGTTCAGACTAGTTCATTGTGTGAAGTTCGAAACGTGTGCGATAATTAGTTGTGATTTTATAAATTTATTAACAAAGTAATCGGACATAATTTCCGCGAATGGAGCAAATCGAGCAGCGTGCCGTCATTAAGTACCTCCATAAGAAGGGGCTATCATCAAAAGCCATCCATGATGACATGGTCAGTACATTAGGCGATTGTGCTCTGTCATATTCATCCGTCAAAAAATGGATAGCAGAATTTAAGCGTGGTAGAGAGAGTGTGAAAGATGAACCCCGCTCTGGAAGGCCTTCGACGTCAACTATTGACGAAAATATTAAAAAAGTACTTGATTTAATAATGGGAGACCGCAGATTAAAAATTAGAGAGATAGCCGAGATTATAGGCATCTCTTATGAACGAACTCAAAACATCATTGTCAACGAGTTGGGTTTCCACAAGGTGTCTGCGAGGTGGGTTCCGCGACTGCTTTCAGTTGAACAAAAAAGGACGCGATTGACTATTTCACGCGACTGTTTGGAGTTATTTGAAGCCGATGCAGATGATTTTTTGAATCGTTTTGTTACTATAGACGAAACATGGGTTCATTACTGTACACCGGAAACAAAACAACAATCAAAACAGTGGAGAAGACCTGGTTCACCACCCCCTAAAAAGGCTAAGTCGATTTTGTCGGCAAATAAGGTGATGGCTTCAGTATTCTGGGACTCGAAAGGTGTGATTATGATTGATTATCTTGAAAGGGGTCAGACTATAAACTCTGATTACTACTGCATCTTACTACGTCATTTACGAGAGGAAATAAAAGAAAAACGTCGAGGAGTGCTCAGAAGAAAAGTCCTGTTTCATCAAGATAACGCCCGTGTTCACACGTCAGTACAGTCAATGGCTGAAATTCACAACTGTGGCTTTGAACTGTTACCGCATCCGCCGTATTCACCTGATCTGGCACCATCAGACTTCTTTCTGTTCCCTAACCTAAAAAAGCACTTGGGGGGTCAAAGATTTTCGACAAACGACGAGGTCAAAGCAGCTGTAGACGCATATTTTGACTCTAAGGAAGAATCATTTTTTTTCAACGGTCTAAATGCTTGGAAGGGGAGGTGGCAAAAGTGTATTGAACTTGATGGTGATTATGTAGAAAAATAAAAATATAACTGATTTAGTATGTGTTTATTTTCTTGGTTAGGCCGAGTACTTTTCAATCCACCCTCGTATTTACTATTAAACCGAATCTACATACTATTAATCTTTATAGATTCGCGTAATGACGTGATAAACTTTTATTACGATAAATACTAAAGTTTAAATAAAACGAATTTTACGGATTTTATCGCGTATATTTAACTTATTTTATATTCCCGACGTTTCGAGCACTTTTCAGCACCCATGGTCACGGGAGGGGACTGAGGTGTAATGACGTCCCAGTGTCCAGTTAACCACGGCTATTTTATAGGATATGGGTGACAAACGAGCACACAGTCCACCTGATGGTAAGTGGTTGCTGCGGCCCATAGACATCTACATCTATCCTCTATTACAAATCAAAATGTAGATGCGTTGTCACCCGTGAGGACTAAGATGGAATGCCTCATTACTTACCTCTAGATAATTTTTTTTTAAAAAATGTGTATTGTTCGCGTTAATAAAAGAAATCATTATAAAAGTTAAGTTGCAGCCTATATGCATCCCGCTGCTGGGTACAGGCCTCCTCCCATTTCTGAGAGAGCAATTAGTAAGCCGCGCTGTTCCAGTGCGAGTTGGCGGCTTTCACATTTCGAAATATTCTTCGAATGATTTTGGTGCCGGCGGGAATCGAACCTGGACTGCTATTACGACTCAGATTGCGCTAACGTAAATGGCAGTAACCATAGAATTATTACACAATAATTAATGCGTAATAATTCTATGGCAGTAACGTAAAAGCTACAATTTTGTTTCTCTAATAAACAATTTTTCATTTTCTTTTTAAATTTTGTTTATATGCAATTTTCGTATAGATATTAACTAAGAATACGTATTTCCAACATACTTTCAGATTTTATACTTGCGTATTTCCTATGTTGACCACCAAATCAAGAGAGATAAGATCTGTTGCAGATTTTATAATATTAATTTGTTTAATTTTTTCTGTTCTGTGGTTTAAATATTTTAGTTTAAGAAAAAATTATTATAATTCTATTATAATTTGAAAATTCTGGAATAAGAATTTTCAAATTATAATAGATCCTGTTGATCAATTCTTCGGAAATGTCAACAATGAATCAAGTTGTTCTCGTTAGATTATTACTTATCTTAATCTTACCTACTTATCAACAATCTAAGATGTTCTCATTCAATAGATTTTTTATTAAACTACTCGATGACGTGGGCACGGCGCAAGGAGTTTGATTTTGAGTCACGATCTCTTAATTTCGAAGTTTATCGGGCCATCATGGTGTATTTTGTCATCTTTATCGTCCTGTTAAAATTCTCACAAATTGTGAGAAATTGCCGCAATCGCTACGATTATCTCGGCTTGGATTAAGCGATCGCAACCTTTCACACCGGTTATGGAGCATAGCGTCTAATCGCTTACTTGGGGCTACTGTCTGTCAGTAATCTGATTACTTTAAATCTGTTAAACTATTTCATAGTTATTGTTTGCTATCTTTTAGGATTTTGACTGTTATCTCCTCTGTTGACTCTTACGTCATCCACGGGAAAATACGGGACGATTAAAATTCAGTTAATATTGACCAAGTCCGGATTCCCTTGTTTAGTTAAGTGTGTGTGAGTGCCTCTATTCCCAAAGTTGCTATTAATTATAGCAAAGTAGTTGTGCGAAATACAATATATTTTTACTGCATGTGATACAGTGGTGCCTTAGACCATACAACCAAAACGGTGCAGAATAAAACTACATTCTGTGCTTTAATTCTAAAACAAGCTAAATATGTTCAAATCGTATTATTTATCTACACGTACGATGGCAACGACTATTTATTTAATTAACTAAGTACCTGGTCGACCAAGCTTTGCTCGGCTTCTCAAGGATGATACATATACATAGAATAATTTTACTCCTAGCGGAGAACATGTAATGTGTCATCCTGAAATGATAATGATGACCTCTCGGTAGAGAGTAATTGTGTACTGTGATGGTGACACACTAAATAAATTTTTAAATTATTATAACAGTGTCCAAATTGTTAGAGCCATTATCGGGAAAGCAATTACATAATTATATACTAAAATTGCTCACTTATAGTACAGGATACGTATGTATGGGTAACAAAGCAAGAAGGTACTCTTGAAAAATCCTTTGCTAAAAGAGGAAAAAAAATATTTTTAAGGCAACTTGCTTATCATTTCACAACTTCAAAATAAGCGGATAATTGTAAAAACTCTGGTATTGTTCTAGAAACTAGCTACCACTCTTTTGCCGCTTGTCTGTTCTTAATTATTTTAAGATGTTTTCGTCTTATTTCTTAAAATGTATCGAAACAGATAAAAGATGATATAAACAATATATTGCAATCTTTTCATAACATATCTCGAACGTAAAACAATCAAATAGGAAATAGATACGATTTACATATTACTGCTATAATGTCTTCTGCGATTGATTGAACATCTTATATGGAGGATATATTTTCTTAATAATATGACGGTATTATATGTGTGTGTGAATTAGCCTTAGGAATTAGCATTTACAGGCGCAATTAATTGAAGTGATTTTGCAGAAGTAAAAAGTTAAAATGAATCAATTTACTACTGGATATTGTTTGGCCTCTGTCAAGATAGACGAATTAACAGTAAAACGTAAGTAATTATAGTGCGACATTCCAGCTTAGTCCTCAGAGGTAATAAATCAACAGTAGCTTTGTATCCATGAGATGTAGTTCCCATTATATCGTACACTAGCTCTTTTGTCACTTCATTGTTAAAAAAAATATTTATCGGGACAAACGTACTGACTGGGCTGCTGGATTGGCAAATAATTGTCCGGTCATTTTTATTGTCAACTTTTACCACGGGCCGTAACAATTTAGGGGTTAAATAAAATAAACGCTGGCGTTTCCCTGTTATATTATCAAAACTTCTAACTTATCAATAAATCCACACAGTAAAGGCAACAAGCTTTACTTAGATCTTAGACAGTAACCTGAATTTCCACCTTTTATTGTAAATGTTTTGATTCAGTCCATATTACCTTGTCACGCGACGTTGTGTCATAAAACTTTACTATTAACAATTATTTATTCTGTGTTATTAGTAAAACATACGAGATACCAGATATGATGACTCGATAGCGCAGTGGCTGAGCGTTTGGCGGCGGCGTTCGAGCCGCGGGTTTAAATCCCGCATGGTTTATATAGCCTAAATAATTGATTTGGATTTGGTGTTTGCTGATGTGCAATATATACATTTAAAACGGCTGCACGATGCAGGAGAAGAAACTAGTCTAATTACGACATATTGGGGTTGAAATTGGGTGATCAATTTTCTTGTATAGTCGAGTACGGCAGCACGCTGTGCACTGTTTTCCGAATAATTAGTGAATGAATCAAAATATTCTCAAATAATCTGTGGCCTTACTTATAATCGTTGATTATCACTTTCTTAAATTAAGTGTTAATTATCTCTATATATGTCTCTTTCTACTATCATGAAGTGAAAAGAGAGAGAGCAACTTTAAGCATCTCTTAAAATGACGACGATTTTTATGATTAACAGCCCTTGTATTTTTCGATCTGTCTATGATTTTTAACACGCTTTTATTAGGTTGATGTAGTTTTCACTAACTTGTAGACGGCCAATTGACTTGAAAATTTATATCAACGACCGATGACAATACACTAATTTAATAATTCTATGCTAGTATCCTGATCAGGATCACCAGGATAAAACGAAATATTAATCAGGATCATTTTGTATTTTTTTGACACAATTGATCATGAGCTGATATTTATCACCTCATGATCAATGTGTTGTTTAAGTTTTTTTAACTCCCATTTTTTATAGGATACGATAGTGACAAACGAGCACACAGTCCACCTGATGATAAGTGGTTGCTGTGCCCCATACACATCTACATCTATCCTCGTTTGCGAATCAAAATGCAGATGCGTTGTCACCCGTGAGGACTAAGATGGAATGCCTCTTTTCCAGTAAAAAGGGTCTCCAGTTCTCTACACTCACCATACGAAACACAGCAGCATTATACTACTATTTTACGCTGGTATTCTGTGAGAGCGTGGTCCTTCTCCTTCCCCGATCGAGCCGACCCATTCATGCTACAACTATACTACAAATATAGCTGCAGCATGGCTCTACCACGTTCTTATATTATTATCTTTTAAATCCGCGGCTTCGCACGGGTCATTTCCGGATATCGACCACAGCTCCACCTATCGGGTACAATTGTGAATCTAAAACATCAGGGGACCCACTCAAACGAAAATATTTCATCAGAATCCGTCGAGCCAATTACGGGATTTAGCGAGACTAACGGACAGCAATTGATTTTTATATATACTCTTAGAAGATGTGTACATAGTAAAAAGATGGACTCCAGATAAGTGTCCGTCGCGATGACGTGTTGTGTGTCGGCCTTGTATTGCCTAATCCGCATTGATAGTTCGCGGAACACATGACCGAGAAATGCCTGCGATCACGACACCAATAGTGCGTCATAGGCATATAGGCATTATCGAATGACTAGATTTTTGCTAATTAATTATTTATATGAATAAAATACAAATCATGACATTACGTTCGACATCTAATGTTCTCCTTGTACATTATGTATAATTCTGTTGTATATTTCTGATGTTCGTGATTTACAACATAACTGCCTTTATTGCGTTTATAACGGAAAACCAGCGTATTCCCTTTGTAACCCGGCTAACGGGACATCCGACCACAATATTATGTACCTACAATGGAAATGCGAACAATACGTGAACATAACACGACAGAAATACAAATTATTAATTGCTATTTTAACTACTGCTTAATATGTAAAATGATCCGATCCAAAACGTAATATTAATGTATGTTTTGATTAATTAAAATTAAACCTATGAAAGAAATCCGCCGTTACTTATTAAGTGGCGAAGCTTGCGAAGTCACTTATTGATTTCACGATGTCTGTCCGTCTGTCCGTCTGTCCCACGATTATCTCGAGAACGGTTTCGAATTTTCAAATTCTGTTTTCAGCAATCGATTACTGATCACCCAGGCATCTGAACCTCCTATTTTGAATTTTTTTTTCCGTTAGAAACCGCTACAAAGCTGATTGCTTCGCCACTTTGCTATGCTGTTAGCTTGCTAGGTTTATTTTTACTTACACATATTTAACTAGCAACCTGCCCCTTCTTCGCCTTTGTAGGATCTATTAATGTGGCATTATATAGATTTAAAAACTTTGTTAATTTATCAATGTTTAGCTTTTTTTAATACCCAAGTTTTTCGGATAAATATAGGCTGGATTAAGAAATTTTAAAAATAACCCCCAAAGTTCAAGTCAACAAAATCTAAGGATAATTTGATCATAAATTATTTACAACTTTATAGTTTAAAATCTTTTTAGTTTCATTCTATTTTCAAAATTTAAAATTTAAATAAAAAACAAAATACGGCAGCAAAATTATAGTAGTAATTCGTTACGCCAAGGAAAATTTAAATTGTTCTTCTAATATTAATTAATGAAAAGGGATTAGATTGTTTTTATTTTTTAATTTAACGTGCCGTGTGAGCTTTAAGAGTCATGTCATGTCGTCATTTAAGTCGAGACGAAATGTTACGAGCCGTGGGCATGTTAGAAAATGGTGCTATTCAACGCGTCGTTGCTGAGTCCCTATACACCAGCCAAAATGTGATATCAAGGTCAGGGGCGTAGCTACCGCCGTATCAGCCGTATCAATGATACGGGGCCCCCGGGCTACAGGGGCCCCCAACGTGTGTAAGCAAAAACTCCAAGGACTTCTAATGGGACAGGAAAGGCTATCACTATTCTCTAAAGAAGTAAAGAATTTAGTAAAACTGAAATCGTCTTCAGCTATGTTCGCCGAACAAAAGGCACGAAAATTAAATTGTTTGGCTAGCTTAGTTCCTAGGAGTATTTATTGTAAGTAATAACTCATAAGCCCGTGTAGTGGCGGGTAAGAATACTCACAACCCCATATCTTCCCGTGGGTGTCGTAAAAGGCGACAGACGGAAACTGAGGCAGAGGATGGGCAGCAGCATCTTTCTGATAACAGCAAAACAACAATAAAAAAACTGCGCTTGCCAACCCGCTCGCCAAGCGTGGCAACTATGGCAATATACCCCCATGAAAGTAACGAAGAGATGGCCCCCAGTCCCCGGCAGCCCCGCTATTCCTGGCTAAGGTGGCGACCATGGTAACAGCGAGGCAGGGGGTGCTAAGAGTCTCCGGTGGAGGTTCTGTTGCCACCTACGACGACTCGACATGGCAACTTATAACGCACGCACCCTGAGGACTGACGAGAAGGTCCTGGAGCTAGAAGAAGAGATAGACAAGTTGCACTGGAATGTCATAGGATTATCCGAAGTCTGAAGAGAGGGGGAGGTCACGGTAATCCTCGAATCCGGCAATTTGTTCTATCACCAGGAGGGCGACCATCTGTCCCAAGGAGGTGTCGGATTTATCGTCCACAAGTCTCTCGTTAACAACGTTGTAAAGATTGGGAGTGTGTCGACGAGGGTTGCGGACCTTATACTCAGAATCACCGAACGGTAATCGCTGAAGGTTATACAGGTTTACGCATCAACCTCGGTACACGCCGATGAGGAGGTGGAAGAAATGTATGAGGATATCTCTAGAACAATGCATTCCTCCAAAACCCACTATACGGTGTTAATGGGAGACTTCAACGCAAAACTAGGCACAAGAGAGAACGGTGAGCTGAAAGTAGGGAAATTCGGAATAGGGCAACGGAACCCAAAGGGCCAGCAGCTGGCGAACTTCATGGAGAAAGAAGGACTCTTTATGATGAACTCTTTCTTCCAGAAGCGGCCCCACAGGAAGTGGACCTGGTCGAGCCACGACGGTTCGACAAAAAATGAGATTAACTTTATTATGACGACCAGACGACAACTATTCAGTGATGTCTCAGTGATCGCGAGGGTGAAAACCGGCAGCGATCACCGAATGGTGAGAGGCACACTGAACCTAAACGTTAAGTTGGAGAAGTCACGTCTAATGAAGTCAACGCTCCGTCCTTCTCGTGCTCTAATCCAAAGTCCAGAAACCTTTCAGCTCGAGCTACGAAACCGTTTTCAGTGCCTAGAAGATTGCAATACAATGGACGATATGAATGACAAGCTCGTGGAAACTGTCCATGCGGTCTGAGCTAAGTTTTGCAAGACCCGCCGCAGAAGAAACAAAAAGTCTCCGATCACACTCTAATCTCAATGGCTTTTAGACGGGGTATATAGCTGCAGTCTTCAGTAGATTTGACAGCGTACAGGCAACTGAACATACAGATCTCCAAATGCATGCGGCGGGACTTGTGCAACTTTAATTCTGCTCGTATTAAAGAAAAGATCGAGCAGAACCAGGGCTCCCAAGTCTTTGCAAGAGATCTGTCTGCCAGAAAGAGCCAACTGTCGAAGCTGAAGACCGAGTATGGCAGCGTCGTTTCCGGGACACCTGAGGTTTTGAGTGAGATTGAGAGGTTCTATTGGCAGCTGTACACATCATCGTTGGAGCCACACGTAAGTGTGAGTAACGATCCAAGAGCGAGTCTTATCCGACACTATTCCGATGATATCTCGGACGTCAGTCTGAGCGAGATTAGAATGGCTCTCCAGCATCTTAAAAACGGCAAGATCCCAGGCTGGATGGAATTACAGTGGAGCTTCTGAAAGCGGGTGGAAAACCGATACTTGATGTCCTTCAGAAGCTCTTTAATTCCGTCCTCCATGGTGGCACTACTCCGGAAAGGTGACAACGCTCTCTTGAAGAACTACAGACCGAGTTCCCTTTTGAGCCGCGTCTACACGCTGTTTTCGAGAGTCATTACTCCCGAACAAGCCGGTTTCCAAAAAGGCTTTAGCACCATATACCACATACATACCCTTCGGCAAATTGTACAGAAGTCCGAGGAGTACAATTTACCACTATTTCTGGCGTATGTGGACTATGAGAAAGCCCAAAGACTTTCAATCAAAATTACGTCGAAATTCGGGCGGTGCTGCAGTCCCTTCAGCGATGCCAAGTTGACTGTCGGTATATCGAAGTGCTGAAGTGCTTGTACAGTAGGGCTACGATGGCTATCCGAGTACAGAACCAGAGTACGAAACCTATCCAATTGCAGAGAGGTGCAAGACAGGGTGACGTTATATCCCCGATACTCTTCACCGCTGCATTGGAAGACGTTTTCAAGCTTCTGGACTGGTAAGGATACGGTGTTAACATCAATGGCGAGTACATCACTCACCTTCGATTTGCCGACGATATAGTCCTTATGGCAGAATCGCTGGAGGACCTAAGCACTATGCTTAATGACCTCAATAGTTTTTCCCAACGGATAGGTCTTAAGATGAACATGGACAAAACAAAGATCATGTTTAATGTCCATGTCACACCTATGTCGGTAGTTGTTGGTAGCTCTAAGCTCGAAGTTGTTGACGTTTATGTTTACCTGGGACAAATAGTCCGACTAAGTAAGTCCAACTTCGACCGAGAGGTCAATCGAGGGATTCGACTCGACTGGGTAGCGTTCGGGAAATAACGGCACATCTTCTAGTCAGGTATACCTCAAAACTTGAAAACGAAATTGTGCAACCAGTGCGTGTTGCCAGTGATGACATACGGAACTGAGACGTGGTCCTTCACTGCTGGCCGGATGAGGAAGCTCAAGGTTGCTCAGCGAGCTATGGAGAGGGCTATGCTCGGAGTTTCTCTGCGTGATAAACTTAGAAATGAGGATATGCGCAGTAGAACCAGAGTCACCGACATGGCCCAACGAATTAGTAAGCTGAAGTGGCCATGGGCCGGACATATAGCTCGAAGAACCGGCAACCGATAGGGAAAAAGGTTCTCGAGTGGCGGCCTCGTACCGGCGGATGAAGTGTAGGGCGTCCCCCCACTATATGGAGTGACGACCTGGTAAGACATGCAGGAAGTCGATGGATGCAGGTGGTTCAGGACCGTGCTTTGTGGCATTCCTTGGGTGAGGCCTATGCTCTTTAATGGACTTATGAAGGGCTGTTATGATGATGATGATGATGATGAACTAGTGGAATTTACTAATTCCACTAGTTCGGCAAAAGTACTCTTTTGCCGTTGTCGTGATAATTGACGATAATTTATGTGTACATAGAGAACTGAAGACCATTTTTATGTATATGTTTTTTATTCCTTTATTCGTTTTTTCATTCCTTGGACTTATGAAGGGCTGTAACGATGATGATGAATAACTTAAAATCAATATATAATAATTTGAATTCAATGCAAGCGTTTTTGTTCCTTTTATGAAATCTTTACTCTTCATTGGGGCCCCCCAACAAATTTTGATACAGGGCCCCTCGAAGGCACGCTACGCCACTGATCAAGGTTGTGGTCACGTTATCGCAGTACTGGGGATGTGGCTGAACGGCACGTGGGTAGATATCGTGTTACTACGCAGAGGCAGGATCAATTTCTCGAAATGACCGCCAGAAGATAACCCAATATCACGGCGATGCAACTACTACAAAGTGTTCAGGAAGACCACCAGTTGCTGGTAAGCGATCAAAACGTGCGAAGAGGGTTGCATAAAGTTGGTCTTCATGCTCGAAGACCGCTACGTGTTCCAGCATTGTGACGCCCGAACCCACGAAAATCGCCGACCGACGTGGTCGGCGGCTTTCGTGGGCTCGGGAGCATGCCATGCCATGGAGTGACGAAAAATGGTCTTTGGTGCTGTTCACCAATGAGTCCCGATTAGGGTTTCATCTGGATTCACGAAGAACACGCGTTTGGAGAACTCCAGGGAGAGTTGGCCGTCTACGGCAACCTCAGGAGGTCCACTCATACCAAGACGGGACAATTATGGTGTGGGCAGGAATTCGTCTTGGCGGACGAATCCAGCTCGTTTGGATCCAAGGCAGCATGACTGCAAAAGATACCACGAGGAGGTAGTAGAGCCTGTTATTGTCCCACACGGAATTCAAATGGGCCAGGAATTTCTACTCATGCACGATAATGCTCCTTTCCATACGGCGCGGCTGGTGTCGGCCACTCTCCGAGACCACGATATTCAAGTTTTGGATTGACCTGCACAATCGTCCGACTGAAATCCTATCGAGCATGCCTGGGACATGTTAAAACTAAAAGCTTTGAGAGATTTTCCGCCAAATTTGACGACAGAACAACAACTTTACGAACACTTGCAAAGAACATGGGACCTCATAACTTTCAATTTTATTTTTTTCATAGTATAAGGGTGACAAACGAGCACACAGTTCATCTGATGGCAAGTGGTTGCTGTGGCCCATAGACATCTGCGTCTATCCTCGACTATGAATCAAAATGCAGATGCGTTGTCACCCGTGAGGACAAAGATGGAATGCCTCGTTTCCAGTAAAAAGGATCTCCGGTTCTCTACACTCACAATACGAAACACAACAGCGTAAAGCTGTTATTTCAAGCTGGTATTCTGTGAGAGCGTGGTCCTTCTCCGGTCGAGCCGACCCATTCGTGCTACAACTATACCAGTAATATAGCTGCGGCATGGTTCTACCATGTAATTATAGGTATACTCGTATATTAGGATACACTAACAGTACAAATGTTTAAAGTTTTGTCAGTACGGTGTCACTATTACATTGTTGTTTTTCGATAGTATTAAACCTGTCTCTAAAAACAAAATTTGATGAGTTTTTAAATCATATTGATTAAGTTTATATCTTTAATCCCCAGAGCCGTAATAGCTCAGATGGTTAGCGCTCGCTGTAAATTTCACAGTATGCGAGCAACCCGGGGTCGACCCCGCCGGCACCAATGAAATTGTTAATGGCAATTTTAAGTGCTGATTTACCACGTGCTCGGCGGTGAAGGAAAACATCGTGAGGAAACCTGCTTGTCTGAGAAATAAGAAAAAATCGAAGACATGTGAAGTTTGCCAATACGCATTGGGGCTGCGTGGCGGACATTTCCTTGCCCTAATAACCTCTCAGAAATGAGGGGAGGTCTGTGCCCAGCAGTGGGACGTATATAGGCTGTACCTTTTAACTTAACTTTAACCCCCAAATTGCTCTTTCTATTTAGAATATTGTCTTCTCGTACCTACATTGTAGATTTACATATTTATTCCGCTCGAGTCCAGTCTGGAAATGTTTGGATATTTTGAAATAAACTGATTTTAATTTTAAAATAGCTCACTTTAAAAATACATATCTACAACAGCTTGGACTTTACCTATAAAATTTAGAGGTGTAAGAAATTTGTCTAGCGATGCATTCCCCGCTTCCCAGCCTCGCATAGTGTCAGTGATTTTTGTAACAAATTTTAAATAATAAAGTAGACCTGTGCTTTGCTGCGGAGGCAAGGCAAACATGGCAAACACTGTCCCAGCTAAAACGTTCCACTGGAAGTAAATCAACAAAAAAAACTTTGGATAGGTATTCCGTTGTTATGTAGTGTACAAAATTTGTTTCAAAATTTCCATAGTGACCTAGCGACTATGGAAACACTAAAAAGATCTTATGGCCTCCGATGTAATTTATCGATACAATAATACAAAGCAACGGCAAATATACTGGTATCCAACCCGCCTGCACAGCATAGTGATTATGTCAAATCTCTCTTACAGCCGAAACCTCTAACACTGAACTATAATTAAAGTCGAACTAAAAAGATGAACTATTTAAAAAAAATACAAAATGTGCCCTATTTAAACGCTGTAACTTTAAATCTAGGGTGTGTTCCGATATACATTGCGAGCACTGCTCAGTGCTCTCACTGGTGAAGAATTCGTTCAGTTACGTACTGCCAGTATATTGCCGCAGTGCCCTAGGGAAATATATAACGTCATAAATCGCCGCTTTCGAGGTAAGGTGCTCTCAGTACACGATCACGTGATTAAAAAACAATAAAACGCCAAGATTTAACAGCTTCCACAACTGATTATTATTATTATTCATTAATATTGTTATTCAAATAAACTCGGACATTAAGTTTTAAATACAACAACGTTAAAATAATAATTTTTCTTGTTGAACAGAAAACGTGTACATGATAAATTCATTTGAAAACAGTGTCGAAAAATGTGGATGACAGTATACTGGCCTGCGTTCCGTTTTAAGCTGAACGCACATTTGTCCGCGCCGCACGCGCCGTACGCGCCGCACGCGCCGAATTTTAGAATTCGTTGTATGAAATCATATGAAACCTCGCACATTACACCCGCACCGTACGTGTCGAATTTTATAAAATGCGGTAGGTATACGATATCGAAGGACGAATGCTGATGACGTTATATAATGCGGCGCGTGCGTACTGTTTTGTCTAATGTTGCCAACTTAGTGGATTTTCCACTATAACTGGTGGTTTCGACTTACATGATAATTTTTGTATTTTTATAACTTTTCATTCATTCGTAATTATTTATACATAATTTGAATTTTTTTGCATCGATTATTATCAATATGTATACTTAGGGATAAATTATTTAAATACTGAACTAACAAAATAATAGTTAAATTTAATTAGAAACCCAATTATACTTGATTACTTAATTATCAATAAAATACTTACCTCAAACATACAACAAGTCTTTTCTCTGGTTTGATTTGCCTTCTAAATATTGAGTTTTCCATAGAAAGATATGGTTTTAGTATATGTAGCAATTCTTGAAATTTCTTGTATTTTAAATGCAAATATCTAAAAAAAATCGTTCATCATCATCTAATAAATCTTTAAACAAAGTATATTATCCCTTTCATATTCTCCATACAATTGTCTTTTTAAATTAATATTAAGAATCTTTTTTTTCTTCGAATTTTATTTTCTTATTCCTCTGCCAATAAGCAGGCTATTACTATATTTCTTTCCATAGTGATTTCGAGCGATCAATTTCACTGTACCGTTTCACACCAGTGGTTGGAAAAAACTACAAAAGTTGTTGGTAATACAAAAGACTTGCGTACAGCGCGGAAGCAAATGTGCGAGGCGATCAGTAAAATTCGGCGCGTACGGCATGTACGGCGCGTACGGCGCGTGCGGCGCGGACAAATGTGCGTTCAGCTTTACACAGTAACCAGTATAGCAAACTAAAAAGGAACGGCTTCACAGTATATTGAATTGACGTCACAACTGGTCATCATCATACACTGATATCGGAACACACCCCTAGTAAATCGTCGTTAATTACAACTTTAGTGGGTCAAAGATAATAATAGTTATGAACGTAATAAATAGGAAGAAATATAAAGTAAAAAACGTAACGTAAAAACTAATTTTTCATTGAAAGAAATTGAATTTACGTTATTTAAAATTAATTTATTATGATAAGAAAAGCAAGATCAAAAGTGGGGTCTAGACGGTAACGCACGAACAACTATATAATTAATCATTGATATAGGTATACTTCTGTGTACTAAATATCAGGAATTTGTCAATAAAACAAAAAATACAAATTATTCATCTAAATTTATTTTATCGCCTTCAAAGTAGGCCCCATCGCTTGCAATACAACATCTCCAACGCTTCACCCAGTCTTCCATACATTTTTCATAGGCTATTTGCGGTATGGCCTTTAGCTCATTCAGCTAATTTTTTGTTATGGCTTCTATCGACTCAAAACGTTTTCCTCGAAGTGGTAATTTTAACTTGGGAAATAAAAAAAAGTCAGACGGAGCCATATCAGGTGAATACGGTGCTTAGTCGAAAACTTTTGTTGAATTTTTCGCTAAATACTCTTTCACTATAATGGCTGTGTGTGATGGTGCATTATCATGGTGCAGCATCCATGAGTTGTGTTGCCACAAATCTGGACGTTTTCGACGGATACTCTCACGCAAACGCTTCATGACGCCTAAATAATATTCTTTATTCACTGTTTCTCCCTTTGGAAGGAATTCGGAGTGAACCACACCACGGTAGTCAAAAAAAAACTGTCAGCATCACCTTGATTTTGGAGCGACTTTGCCGCGGTTTTTTGGGTTTCGGCTCGTTTTCGAGACGCCATTCTGAAGACTGTTGGCTTGTTTGCATGTCGTACTCATAAACCCATGTCTCGTCGCCAGTTATTATACGTTTCATAAAGGTCGGATCCGTAGAAGCTCGGGAAACCATGTCTTCAGCGACATGCTTTCGCTGCGCTCTTTGAACAAAATTGAGCTCTTTTGGAACTAGTCGAGTGGCGATGCGTTTCATGCCTAAAATGTCAATGAGAATGTTGTGGACGGACTTAAAAGATATGTTCACCTCACTAGCCAACTCTCTCAGACTCATACGTCGATTTTCGAGCACTAGCTTCTTGATTTTGTCGATGTTTTCTTTGGTCGTAGCGGTTGAAGGTCTACCAGAACGAGACAAGTCTACTACTACTTCTCGGCCTTCTTTAAAAGCCTTATACCATTCATAAGCCCTTGTTTTCGATATACACGATTCGCCGTAGGTATTTCGCAACATTTTTAGTGATTCACCACATGAAATATCATTCGAAACACTAAATTTAAGGCACACTCTTTGTTCAACAATATTTTCCATTGTAAAATTCGCCGAGAACTCAAAACTATGACCAACAAAAAGTGTAGTTTAAAACAAATTAAATGACAGATCCCGCTCAAACTTTGCGCGCTAAATCAGTACAGTGCTACCAACATGCAGTAAAAAAATTAGAACGACCTCTTTTACGCGGGTCTTTTTATTGACATATTCCCGATACTTTTTACACAGAGTAGTATATCAATGTAATTAATCTTTTTTTTTCGCATTTGAGGGTAGTAACCAGTGAAGCTAAAGAGGCCTCTGAGCTGTTTGTAAATGTAAATTTATTTTTCCTACTTTTACTGCACGACAAAAAGAATTGTCAAAGAAAATTTCTCTAGTTTTTGTCCTTTTATGTTTAATCATTTATGTTTTTGTGACCCACTCTTCGGGACAATCTTTATACATTGATATTAAAAATATCACGAATTCTTTATTGTTTTGAGAAAATTTGCCAAATTCGCTTGCTTGACGCAAGCGAATATGAAAATTTTTCTCTAACTCGCTGGCATTGTCGAAGTAGTCATCACTAGAGAGTAATTGTGTTCTGTGGTCATCAGTAGTCATGCAGTCCCATAGAGCACAAAATATTGCTAGAATGTCGTAGGAATTTTATTCGGTAACGTTGTAATGTTGCACGCAATATTCTTGAAATATTACTGCAACATTCTTATGTCCGCTTTTGGACGTTGCTAGCACGGTGGTGGTAATATTGGATAGTAATATTAGGATAATATTATGTACCAATCTATACAAATAAATAAAATTGAAGTGTCTGTTTGTAATGTCAAAATTATAGCTTTTTACTAAATGCATATGAAAGTATATACGGTACTTATAACAAAATTACAATTTTTAAAATTTTTGTCTGTCTGTATTTCTGTCTCTCTGTCTGTCTGTCTTTCTGTCTGTCTGTTTGTTCCGGCTAATCTCCGAAGCGGCTGGACCAATTTTGACGGGACTTTCACTGGCAGATGGCTGATTTCATAAGGAGTAACTTAGGCTACGTTTATTTTAAAAAAGAATTAGGGTTCCTCGCAAAAAAAATTGAAACCCTAAATTACACGTGAGCGAAGTCGCGGAGAACAGCTAGTATTATAATAACATATAACGTCATATTTTAATAATTATATATAATAAATCTTATAATTATAAGTTATAGGATAATATTCAATTTATTAAAAAATTTCAATACATAAAAAATCAATAAAATATAATTTAAAAACATAACATACCTTATCAAATGTAAATAAACCAATAGAATAATTAATTTTTCGCTGCAGCGCGTTTCACTCGAGTGCTGGCTTGAGCAAGCCAGAGTACTGCAGGTGCAGTGTCTGTAATTAACAAAGCATGTCATGGATTAAAACAATAATTTAATAAGTTTTCAAATTGTCATAAAAAACATACCGTTAATACTGTTCGAAAAGATTTTAGATAATTGTGGTATCGGCGGCAATTTTTCCCTTTTTAAACTTCATTAAAATTCTTTTTACTGGAAATGAGGCATTCTATCTTAGTCCTCACGGGTGACAACGCATCTACATTTTGATTTGTAATAGAGGATAGATGTAGATGTCTATGGGCCGCAGCAACCACTTACCATCAGGTGGACTGTGTGCTCGTTTGTCATCCTTATTCTATAAAAAAAAAAAAAAAAAAAATTATATTTTTGGATATACTACTCTGTGTAAAAAGTATCGGGAATATGTCAATAAAAAGACCCGCGTAAAAGAGATCGTTCTAATTTTTTTACTGCATGTTGGTAGCACTGTACTGATTTAGCGCGCAAAGTTTGAGCGGGATCTGTCATTTAATTTGTTTTAAACTACACTTTTTGTTGGTCATAGTTTTGAGTTCTCGGCGATTTTTACAATGGAAAATATTGTTGAACAAAGAGTGTGCCTTAAATTTTGTGTTTCGAATGATATTTCATGTGGTGAATCACTAAAAATGTTGCGAAATACCTACGGCGAATCGTGTATATCGAAAACAAGGGCTTATGAATGGTATAAGGCTTTTAAAGAAGGCCGAGAAGTAGTAGTAGACTTGCCTCGTTCTGGTAGACCTTCAACCGCTACGACCAAAGAATACATTGACAAAATCAAGAAGCTAGTGCTCGAAAATCGACGTATGAGTCTGAGAGAGTTGGCTAGTGAGGTGAACATATCTTTTAAGTCCGTCCACAACATTTTTATTGACATTTTAGGCATGAAACGCGTCGCCGCTTGATTAGTTCCAAAAGAGCTCAATTTTGTTCAAAGAGCGCAGCGAAAGCATGTCGCTGAAGACATGGTTTCCCGAGCTTCTACGGATCCGACCTTTATGAAACGTATAATAACTGGCGACGAGACATGGGTTTATGAGTACGACATGCAAACAAGCCAACAGTCTTCAGAATGGCGTCTCGAAAACGAGCCGAAACCCAAAAAACCGCGGCAAAGTTGCTCCAAAATCAAGGTGATGCTGACAGTTTTTTTGACTACCGTGGTGTGGTTCACTCCGAATTCCTTCCAAAGGGAGAAACAGTGAATAAAGAATATTATTAAGGCGTCATGAAGCGTTTGCGTGAGAGTATCCGCCGAAAACGTCCAGATTTGTGGCAACACAACTCATGGATGCTGCACCATGATAATGCACCATCACACACAGCCATTATAGTGAAAGAGTTTTTAGCGAAAAATTCAACAAAAGTTCTCGACCAAGCACCGTATTCACCTGATATGGCTCCGTCTGACTTTTTTTTATTTCCCAAGTTAAAATTACCACTTCGAGGAAAACGTTTTGAGTCGATAGAAGCCATAACAAAAAATTCGCTGAATGAGCTAAAGGCCATACCGCAAATAGCCTATGAAAAATGTATGGAAGACTGGGTGAAGCGTTGGAGATGTTGTATTGCAAGCGATGGGGCCTACTTTGAACGCGATAAAATAAATTTAGATGAATAATTTGTATTTTTTGTTTTATTGACAAATTCCCGATATTTAGTACACAGAAGGTATATCCAATAAGGAAGAGTTTGATCTTCATCACTACTACAAATCTTCCGTGCACGGTACATCATCGTGGCACCAATAGTCTATATCTATAATATTATCTAAGTAGTCTATGTAATGAGCTTTTAATAGTTCAAATAATTAGTTTCAGTTTTACATTTTGATTAGAAATGTAACTTTTACATATTATTCTGATATTTCTTGTTTTGTAAAATAAAATTGTATAGATAATTGTTTTATTACATACCTGTACAAGCATAACATTTCTGGACTTCATAGTTTTTCCCTATTTTATTTTTAACTTTTAAGGATATTGTGCACTTTCCAGTAATATTTAAAGTATTTTGTGATTTTACGTGATCTAGCCACATACATGATGATTTATTTTTATTTAGCCAATAAGAAAGAAGGATTTGCAAACCGTCAGAAAATTTCACTAATGAATATTTTTTCAATGACAAATTCGTAAATAAAATAAGAATGTCTCATTGTTATTTTATTTATTAATTTCAAATTCAACGAAAGTAACAAGAAAGCACTGTAAATGATCACCAAACTGCGCCATTTATAGCAATAACGCATTATTGAGATGTCAATTGACAGTCTTTTTCTAATATCTTATTAATGCTTCTAGTGTATAACATTTTCTATCTATAAACAACACATATTATGCTAAGAATAATTATTTACACTGATAACTTTAAAATTTTTACTTGGTAAATTTATATTAATACAACAATAACTAAAATTATAGTTAATAAATTGATAAATTGCAGCGTACAACTTTCCAACTATTTAAAATTAAATCCTATGAAACTAGAATCTTTAATTTATTTAATTAATTACAAAATTTAAAATCGAAGGCAATATTTATCAAAAACAATGATTGTCAGAAGTTACAGATATGTATTTAGTGAAACTAATTATATGAACTATTAAAATAGTAATTATTCCAAAAGTAAATAATTAATTGTATGTAAGACATATTAAACAAAAATAAGCCTAATTTGAAAAAAAATTATTCTTTATATATTTATAGGTATTTAAAGATATATTAATGTGCTATTTTTTATAATTTAGTAGAGTTGATGTGTCATAAATAATAGATTGTAACTTCAGAGTTGAAGGAATAAATGACTATTTAACAAAAATAGTTAATCGATATTATATTTGGTTGTAATATTCCTATAACTTTGGTACATTATAGCGTTCAGAATATTACGAAACATATTTCCGCAATATTTCGGCAATATTGGGAATTTCCTGCAATTTAGTAACATTCAAGTAACATTTCAGCAACATTTTGTGCTCTAGGGTCTAGGGGTAGGGGGTACATCATTGACAGAGTTTCCGAACCAACTGTGCTGTTGCATGACATTCCAATCCTAAGACGATCAAAGAGTATAGGTACCTATAATTATCACGTATGTCGAATACGAAATCACGTAGTTTGCAATTTGCATGTCATTCGCATGTCATTCGCATCAATCAATTAAACGACCAAGCATACATGGCACCATGTAAAGCAGTGTTATGCCTTATTCTATATAAAAAATACTGTTTAGGGCCCACATATGAGTCGTAACACAGATATTGTTTATAGATAGTTTTTGTTAAAAAGTATAAAATACTACGAAGGAAAAAATGTTATGTATTTTTTGATTAATTCATTACAGCCCTTCACAATTCCACTGTTGAACATCGGCCTCTCCTAAGTTATGCCACAAAGCAGATTCCTTAGCCACCTGCGTCCATCTGTGCATGGATAACATAAATAAATCCTTATTCAAAATTCTCGTTCTCAGAATGACTTTGTAGGTCATTGTACACAAAATGCAATATAGTTCGAGACCTGGAAACAAATAATCCTTAGGCGGAATAAATCTCGTCTGTGAGAGGCGCGCAGGAAGCGGAGGCTGTTAAGGACCCTTTCCCCGCTACCGATCGATTGTGCCCGTGACGTCACCGCCTTAGCCTTCGCGCTACGTGCCTGGGACAAATCTCCGCTGATCACAAATAACAATTTCACACGTGCGTTAACTGTATCTTGATAACCAACAATTTCGTCCTTCAGTGGTACGTCTAAGGACTTCGATAATTGTATCGGTTCACATTTTTATATTAAAATCATGCGGATAACTTTTCTTTACTGCCGTCTATAAAAATTCAATAAATATTGCAAGATATTCTCAATATTTAAAACTGTTCATGAAGGTAAGTAAACATCTATAGATTTAGAACCGATTTTAATTACAGCTTAATCAGGTATTACTAACTTACGAATCTAAGAACATCACACATAGACATCCTTCAAATAAATTAATAGTAAAAAAAAATATTTTTAAAAACAAGCTTTTATTGAAATGCTCTAAAAAGAAGAAAATAAACTTCAAATTAAATCAAACCCATCAATTTATTACATTACACAAATTACATGATATAAAATATAATATAAAAATATAATATAAAATATAATATAAAAGGTTGTTGTTAGATTTACCTATTTAATAAAAGAAATAATAATTAGAGTTGTTGTGTCAATATCAAGTATTTTTGTTTAAGTGGGTATACATTTAGTTTTGATTTATTTTTTCCTTTTTAGAGCATTTCAATAAAATTATTAATTATAATTTATTAAATTTGAAGGCTCCGTGGCGCAGTGGCTTAGCAATGAGTTGTTGCGCTGGGGGCCGCGGGTCCGAATCACAGAGTAAAGACTGTGGTAAAGAGTAAAGACCAGAGGGGAAGCTTCCTAACAACGTCAAAAATCTATACCTATTCTGATAGGGTTATCACCTGATGCATGTGAAAATTTTAAGGAAAATATTAAAATATTATATAGTATAAAACATGAATTCATTGTAACTTAAGTTAACGTAATACCATGTCTGTTATTTGTAATTAAAATTGAAACTGCAAAAATTTTATATTTTGCTTATTTTCATGCTTAGCTTCACATCATTACATATATCTATATTTCTATCAATATCATTTTCGTAAGAGAACGCATTCATGAGTATAAAAAAATCAGGTGGTAGTAGTAATGACTGTGATGATGATATTGGGCAGTGGCTGTGGTGGTGGTGTATCAACACCACCACCACCAATGTTACTACCAGCATGACGGTGGCGGTAGTAAGAGCTGTAGTGGTGGTGCCAGTGGTGGCCCACTGTCCACCACCACCAACAATGATACTATCAGCACCACCACAATCACTGACACCATTACCAGCACGATCAGTACTACCATCCACTGCCATCAACACCGCACGATCAGCACCATCGCCCACCATCACCATCACCAGTACTACTAGCACTAACACTAACTGAACCACTGTCTGCCTATTGTATTGCTTTTTCTCGAATTTTTCATACATACTGTACAACTTAGGCATTTAGCTTATACGAATACTAATTATCTAATATATATAAATCTATAATGTCTTATTTTATAGTAAACAATCTCTAAACTTAACTCTAATTGCAAAAAAAAATATAAAATTGTTCAATAAAATCACGAAATATTATTCGTCTATTTATTTCAATTCGCGTGACCAACAGCCCTTTCATTCACACTACGACTGAGCCGGCATAAACCGGTTTGTACCCCGATGGAGCGTCGGTGAACCTGTCAGTGAGAGCTCACGCACACATCGCTGCGCTATGTGTAGGTGTACCCGCAGCGAGACGTTTGTATGTAGCTTCCCCTCTGGTCGTTTCCTTTACTCATGTGTCCGAATTCCGCACGGAACAAGTATTTGTATGGCCTACAAATAATAATTGTTCCGGGCTTGGATGTTTGTCCTCGTGCAATTTATGTTTGTAAACTGCCTCCACGACACAGGAGTAAATCCTAGTGTGGGAGTAACGTTTTATAAAATCAAATCAATAAATCTTTTTTAAGAATGTTTTTTTTCTATTAATTTATTTTTTATTTTCTAGACATCGCTGTACATGGTTTTACAGAAATACCTCAAAACCTTAAAACAAAATTGTACAACCAGTGCGTGTTGCCAGTGATGACTTACGGAACTGAGACGTGGTCCTTCACTGCTGGCCGTATGAGGAAGCTCAAGGTCGCTCAGCGAGCTATGGAGAGGGCTATGCTCGGAGTTTCACTGCGTGATAAACTTAGGAATGAGGATATCCGCAGTAGAACCAGAGTAACCGACATAGCCCAACGGATTAGTAAGCTGAAGTGGCAGTGGGCCGGCCATATAGCTCGAAGAAGCAGAGCAAGAATGAGTGGAGGAGAGCTGCTCAACTTCCACAAGCAGTGCGCATGTGTTTATATATATATATATATATATATATATATATATATATATATATATATATATATATATATACCTAGTCAGGTTATAAATGCTGTCACATGTTTAATATAAAATAATTGAAACAAGTTTATTCATTATGTAACCATTTATATACAAAATGAACTTAACAAAACAGATTCTTATGACACTAAAGTTTATTCAAAATGACCTCCGTGATTTTGAATACGGGCCTTCAATCTGCGCGGCCTGTCATCTATCGCAGCACGAACGAGGTCCATGTCAATATCAGCGGCTGCCTTAATCAAGGATGTATTGAGTGACTCCAAATTGGGATGAGGCTTTGAGCACGCCTTTTCCTCCAAGTGTTGCCATATTTTGTAATTTAACGGATTCAAATCTGGACTGGAGGAGGGCCAGTCTTCGTGCCGGATGAAGTCGATTTCACGCGCCGCCAGCCAGTCTTGTGTGCTCTTCGCTCTATGAGCTGGCGCCGAATCTTGTTGGAATACCCAGTGCCTGTTATTGAACATGGTATGAGAAACAGGTTCCACAAGGTTCATCAGGACTGTATTTTGATACACAACTGCATTCGTTTTTACACCTTTCTCACAAAAATGTACCTCTGTTAAGCCCCAATAAGAAACTCCCAACCATACCATGAGCGAGGATGGAAAATGACCTCGTTGGACACGCGGAATACGGTTGCTCGCTTCTTCACTACTGTGTGCGTACACCTTCTCAAGTTGTTTGTTGTAGCTCTCTTCTACGGTAAAAATTTTTTCATCCGAAAAAAGAATTTCCCGATATTTTTTTCCCGCGTACCGCTTCAACAAAGCGCGGCATCTCTTCAGTCTCAGGTCCATTAGACGAGCATTCAAACGATGTCCTGTTTTTCTTCGATATGCCCGAAGCCCTAAGTCTTCATTTAACACCCTTTTCACCGTGGTTCTGCTTAACCCCATCTGATGGGCCAACAGTTTCTGCTTACGTTTGGGATTTCTTTGAATTAGTGTCTTCACCGCTTTTATCACTGCTGGAGTCCTAACAGACCGAGGGCGACCACTTCTTGACCTGTCATCTACACTAGAGTCTTCATTGTATCGTTTGATGGTACGATAAACGAATCTTTTGGTTATATTCAAATTTTTCAGTATGTAAAAAATTTGATTTGGCGCGTAACCGCAACGATGCAACGCAATAACTGCAACACGGTCTTCTTTAAGCGTCCACTCCATATTTAAAAATGAGTAAAATTCTAAAAAGTATACAGTTTTATTTTCATGAACAATTCGAAATTCGAATTCAATAAACTTTTTTGTGGCCAGCATTCTAAAAGAAAAGTTTTTACTGTGTGTGTATTTATGTATGTATGTGTATGTATGTGTATATTTACACTACATTAAATTTCCTAAATTTAGTGTAGTGTAAATTAGCCCATGACATTTAGTGTAGTGTCAGTGATTGTGGTGGTGCTGGTAGTATCATTGATGGTGGTGGTGGACAGTGGGCCACCACTGGCACCACCACTACGACCAGCATCATCACCACAGCCCTTACTACCGCCACCATCATGCTGGTAGTAACATTGGTGGTGGTGGTGTTGAAACACCACCACCACAGCCACTGCCCACTATCATCATCACAGTCATTACTACTACCACCTGATTTTTTTGTACTCATGAATGCGTTCTCTTACGAAAATGATATTGATAGAAATATAGATATATGTAATGATGTGAAGCTAAGCATGAAAATAAGCAAAATATGAAATTTTTGCAGTTTCAATTTTAATTACAAATAACAGACATGTTATTACGTTAACTTAAGTTACAATGAATTTAATATGTTGTTTTATACTATATCATATTTTTATTTTTTCCTTAAAATTTTCACATGCATCAGGTGATAACCCTATCAGAATAGGTATAGATTTTTGACGTTGTTAGGAAGCTTCCCCTCTGGTCTTTACTCTTTACCACAGTCTTTACTCTGTGATTCGGACCCGCGGCCCCCAGCGCAACAACTCATTGCTAAGCCACTGCGCCACGGAGCCGTCAAATTTAATTAATTGTAATTAATAATTTTATTGAAATGCTCTAAAAAGGAAAAAATAAATCAAAACTAAATGTATACCCACTTAAACAAAAATACTTGATATTGACACAACAACTCTAATTATTATTTACCTACCTAATTAAGATTCAAAAAATGAAAAGAAAAATATCAGACTTAGGATGCTTTTGATTCTAATTAGCCAGTCAGTAAGGTTCCTTCCTGCCTTCCCAACTCGCTTCACTTCCTAATTAGGAAAGGGTTAAGAAAGTATAATCGCATTAAGGCCGCTCAGTTGGCTCGTAACGAGCAAATAAAGCGGAAGTACCCATTTTTTTAGCGTGTGCTCATAAAATAATGTCTTTAAAAGACAGAGAGATTATAACAAATGTACCGTTTAAGGCCGGCCACATACATACGGAATTCCGTTTCGTGATTCTGTTTCGGAATCCCGACTCGCGATTCCGCAAATTCATCACACACATGTTTATTTCCGTTCGGAGTAACAAGGCTCATTTGAGGGACCTTAGCCATTGAATCTAGACATTCTGCCTGCGAATAATGACGATAATTTTCTGATTGCGATTCCATTGTTGCTGTATCATTGTTACTGGGTGCATCCCTTTATCACCCTAAGCTTGCAATATAATAAGCTTGTAATATTGTCAATATTATGTAAAAGGATCTATGTATCCAGAGATATTTTTTTTAAATATGGATGTTTGTAAACCCTTTCGACGAATTATTTAACAAAATAAGATGAAAGGTTACGAAAAGCAATAAACATATAAAATTATATGTAAAAACGTACATAAACACACCTACTCGCTTTGGTCGTACGACGAACACTGAGCGCGGCGTTCCGTACGGAATTTACGAATGTGTGTTGCGATGCGATTCATACAAAATCTATGGAAGACTTGCGTTGGGAGCGGCTTTTTCCGTTCGGGATTCCGAACGCACAGGCGGTCATACGGACTCTCGAATCGGAGAAAATTCCGTACGGACAATTACCGTCTTTGATTTTATATGGATTTGCTGCGTTCGGAATCCCGAATCAGAATATTGAAACGGAATCCCGTATGTATGTGGCCGGCCTAATGACGGCGTAAGAGTTACCTCATATATTCCCGTGAGCGTCGTAAGATCTGGCAGAGGGAAATGTAAGATGGGCATCAGCACGTTCCCGATAACAACTCAATAAAAATAACTGCGGTTGCCAAAGCGTGGCAACTATTTCAAAAATGCCCCCATGAGGCAATCAGTGGAGAGGCCGTATGATCAGCGGTGGACTTTTGAAATGCCGTAATGAAAGAAAATTTCGGCTTATCTAAACAAAGAATCAGTTAGATTGAATGAAAAATGTACTGCCGGTCTTACCCTACATTTAGTACAAACTATCATAATTATTTATGTGGAGAGTCAAGAAGCGAAGGCTTCAAAGTCTTTTGAACATAATATTTAAAATTTTCAAGTCCTCTTTTTTATACATGGACAATGTAAGCGCAAAAAAAATTATGTTACCTCATATATATAATGAAATTTTTTAATATAATGATTTATTTTCAAAGTTACACCAAATTCTATTTATTAAGTTCAGCATCGCTTTTTGTAAGCATCTTAATATTATTATGAGCGCAACATAAAATATATGACTATAGGGGAGAAAATACGAACCTAACGAGACAACTCTCACTTAAAAATAACGACACCTCATGTACTAAAAACCAACAAGCCATTTAGGCCACAGTGTGTGTCAAAGAAATAGACATACATACCTTTGATGACATCGGGTAAAAAGAAAGTGCTCACTTACATACTACGTCTGACATCAATTTGCTTCCCTTTTACTGGAAACGAGGCATTTCATGTTAGTCGTCAGAGATGACAACGCATAATATGCATTTTGCTTCTTCGATGATAAGTGTAGATAGACATCTACATCTACATTTGCACTGCGGCAGCATCCACTTACTGTCAGGTGGATTGACTCTCTTATTCTATAAAAAAATATGCCATAGATAAAAGTAAGGGGGAGCGACGTCAAACTGCAAAACATATGTTACTGCAATCGCCAATCCTCCAAAAGTGGCAATT
Organism: Parnassius glacialis; assembly: GCA_033319125.1. Classification (NCBI taxonomy): domain Eukaryota; kingdom Metazoa; phylum Arthropoda; class Insecta; order Lepidoptera; family Papilionidae; genus Parnassius; species Parnassius glacialis. Next base: position 36,917,389 of record JAVANC010000016.1, read on the forward strand.
TTTCGAACCTTGTGAGGATTACGACCGTAGACCAGACAAAGATATAATTTAAAATTAAACATTTTGTACAGCCGACTTCAATATAAGTTATTAAGAATAACTCAAAAACTAATGGTCTGACCTTAATCAAATTTATATGGAACCACACAAGAAGTACCAGCTTTCAAACAAAAAAAGAATCATCGAAATCGGTTCAACCAGTAAAAAGTTATGAGGTAACACACATAAAAAAACATACAACCAAATTGAGTACCGTCTCCTTTTTGGAAGTTGGCAGAAAAATAATCATTCTCTTATGTACATTTCCACTGCAACCTTTTCATACGGACCTTGTGTTAACCTTTGTTCCCTTGCTGTACCTAATGTGTGGTAGAACTTCTTATAGCAGGCGAAAATTACCAACATTATTGAAATTACCAGATAGAACATCATCATCATCACACATGTAGACATTAAACTTAGAAATATAGTTATAATGTTTGAAAATTGATTAGAAGTATCATCATTTACCTTGGTAATAAGTTAAGCAGTAGATGTAACTATTTTTTTTATAGTATAAGGGTGAAAAACGAGCACACAGTCCACCTAATGGTAAGTGGTTGCTACGGCCCATAGACATCTACATCTATCCTCTGTTACAGATCAAAATGCAGATGCGTTTTCACCCGTGAGGACTAGGATAGAATGCCTCATTTCCAGTAAAAAGGGCCTCTGGCTACCTGCACTCACCAAGCCAAACGCAGAGGTAAACCTCTACTTCACGATGGTATTCTGTGAGGTCGTGGTACCACCCTGGTTCGAGCTGGCCCATCCAAGCGACAGCAAAAGCTGCCGCCTGGCTCTACAACTGTTAAATTTCACTGTTAAGTTACGGGTTTTTAAATTTTACCGAATTGTTAAAACTAGAGTAACTGGTATAATTATCACGTAACCGTTAGTAGCAAATACGTCATTAAATTTGCATTGCACATCTTAGTTACAAGTTTAGAAGTGTTGAGAGCTCTTAGAATATTATTAGAATTGAGTGTTGCAGCGGCTTTGTCTCCGCTGAGGACATGCTCTCAATTTGTCGGAGAGACACTCGACGGACGTTCACCACAAGGTCGCGGCAGCCCTTCGACCTCTTTCTCAAAGACCATCAAGTATGCTTTGGAACTTACAAGGTCGATAATTATCGTTGTAAAAATTGGAACTGCTATTGTTTTTTTCGGAATTTTTAATATAAATGGTATTTGAATAAAAATGGGTTTGATAGCAATAAATTACTTCCAAGCATTGGTTAGTATCTCAATTTACAAGTTTGTATAATATACGAGTATGTCAAATCGAGTTTAATCAAAATATTTTTAATTTTATTGCTGATTAGTAATGTTTTGTTAGTTCAAAAAAAATGTAATACAAAGAGACACAACCGTAACAATATTAAACTTTTAACAACAGGCGGGGACATCTCTTTTTCTTTTACATTACCTTCATGTTAAATCATAAACATATTTTTGTTATTTTATTAAGGTTTGTAATTGACTCATTTTTCTTCTAATTCACATTTATTTTAAATATAAAAATAGATATTTTTTTATTCGTGGTAGAGCCATGCTGCAGCTATATTATGGTTGTAACACGAATGGGTTGGCTCGACATGGGTAGGACCCGCTCACACATAATACTAGTGTAAAATAGCAGCAAACGCTGTGTTTCGTATGATGAGTGTAGAGAAGCATTCTATTTTAGATCTCAAGGGTGACAACGCATACAAATTTCGATTCTTAATTGAGGATAAATGAGGATGTCTTTGGGCCCCAGCATCCTCTTACCAACAGGTGGACTGTGTGCTGGCTTGGCACCCTTATTCCATATAAAAAAAATTACAAATATAGTTTTGAGTAAGCGTTTCGCTTTTACTTGAGGGGAAACCTCTCGAAAATCTCTACTTGTAAAAGCTACTAAGAATGAAGGAAAATTCCAGCTCAAGATTCAGTAAAACACTTTTTTTAAGGTGAGGAGCACACAGTTCACCTGCTGGTAAGTGGTTGCTGTGACCTATAGACTTCTACATTTATTCTCAATAAAGAATCAAAATGCAGATTTGTCGTCACCCGTGAGGATTAAGATAGAATGCCTCTTTTCCAGTAAAATGGTTCTCCGGTTCTCTACACTCACCATACGAAACACAGCAGTGTCAAGCTGCCATTTTACGATGGTATTCTGTGAGAGCGAGGTCCTTCTCCGGTCGAGCCGACCCATTCGTGCTACAACTATACTACTAATATAGTTGCAGCATGGCTCTGCCACGTATAGACTGATGTAAAAATATTCTATTAAATGATTTCTTATGTTTACGCGGACACTACACATTGAATAAAACTACTTTTACAGATTTTATGGCGTTTAATTAACTTATTTTTATTAAATTCCCGACGTTTCTGGTGTTTTACAGCACCTATGGTCACGGGGGACTGAGGTGATTGACGTCCCGATGTCAGCGTTAACTCGGAGTACCTTCAGCTTTTTATCTTTTTTTATCATATTTTGATACAAATGTGCGCGATATATTATACTCCGAAGGTACTTGGTACATATGTAGGCTCACCTCGTAACGTAAAATATTTTTTTGCCTTATCTAATTTAAAATCGTCCATTATTGGTGTTATTTAATTCTTGGTATATGATAACAGTATAGTAAATGAAAAAAATGTGTGACGTGGAAAATGATAGGTCGTTTTACTCAATGTTTATAGAAACTAACACGAGTACTGCAACCGTTCGATTTAGAAAGTATAAACATAGTCATTGAAGCATTTCATTACGTAAACCATTTAGCATAGTTTCCATCGTCTGCTAGTTTTCACACATTTTTTCCAAGAAATAATTAACTTACAACAATTATAGTCACATTTGCTTTTACTTACTTGTCCTAATATTGTGACATCGTGACTTCACTTCGTGTTTTATTAGGGCGAAAACAAACGATGACTTGCTTCTTACCTTCGACGTCGAAGGAAGATTCAGTGTCAAAAATTGACTAAATCCGGTGCCTACCAGTCACCAGGCGTATAGGTTGATTATTAAGACAGTCCGAACTACTTTTTTTATATTTATAAGCTTTTTCAGATTTATGTTTATATAAAACTAGCTGTTCCCCGCGACTTCGCCCGCGTGGAGTTATTTTTAGCGGAACCCTAAAATAAAAGTAACCCAAGTTACTCCTTATAACATCAGCTGTCTGCCAGTGTGTATAAATATTGACAAATATTGACATTAATATTTATACTATACGAACGTCACTCAATTGTATTGCCTTCCCGGAACCCCTCCACTAACACTTAAACTTTATGGTATGGTATTAAAGTTCAAATTGACTTTTAAGTATTATTACGAATCTTTTGTATGGGAATATAGAAAAGTGTTGTTTTTAGACTTTTTCAGGCAATTTTTTAAATTTTTCTCACCATAAGAATCGTCTTCGTACTTCAAGGAATATTATAAAAAATAAATTAGCGAAATCGGTGCAGCTGCTCTCAAGATTTGCGCTTAGCAACACATTCAGCGATTCATTTTTATATTATAGATTATTAAAAGCTATTTATTTTTTCCAGATGGAAAGTTTGATAAAGGAAATGCAAGATCCAGAAACCGGCGTGCCAGTAAGAAGCCAGAAACTATTTCTTAGTGTTATTCCATCTGCTTTTATGGGTATGTATGTTTTACTTGAAGAGGCACTGATCGATATTGAAGTTGAACACATTCTATTCCTAGATAATACGCAGGTCAATGAAACAGCAAGTCGGCTGTCGGTAAATATCGCCGTCGCAGGACATGCTAGGTTTTTTGTATATCGATTGGATATTTCCAATGTTTAATAGCGCTAATTTTAAAATAAGCTCTTTCCCGCGGTTTCACTCGGGCAGACTTTGGTTAATCAATATTATTAGTATTGTATGTAAACATTTGTAAAATAGAACGCTAATGGATTCAATACAATTCGGGTCTGTCTACCAGTTTCAGCTCGTATACGCAGTTGTAAGTAAAAGTATAATCGCCTAGGATGTAATAGAAAAGCTCTTTGGGGCACCATTGCAATTATTATCTCCTTTATTTTATTTCACATTTTCCGTCTTTATAACTTATTGCTTAAAACTCTGAAAACATCTTGAACTTAGATAATATAATATAGATTGAAGAAAAATTATCAATATTGCGTTATTTAGTCTTTAATCTTTTAAAGACCGATTCTCCAATCTTTAGATAAAAGTTGTTCATAAAATCTTTATATATAAAAATTACGTGTCACGTTGTTTCTCCGCGATGAACTCCTCAACTACTGAACTGATTTCAATGAAATTTTGCGCACTGTGTGCAGTTTGGTCCAACTTGAGAGATAGGATAGTTTTTATCCTGATACTCAATATTTTTTTTATTACGAATTTAAGGATTTTTTATATGAAGGGTCGTTGAAAACGGCAGAACAACGTCTGCATGGCCAGCTAGTATAACAATAAAATACAACATAAACAATATAAATTTTACAGTTTGACGTACGAAATAGTTCAATTGTTTTACATAATGATTTCTTATATTTACGCGAACAATATACTTAAATGCAAAGACATTTAAGTAGTAGTATATATATATTTTAAATCTCTTTGCTTAAATGAAACTAATTTTACGAATTTTATCGCGTTTAACTTAAATTTGTGATTCCCGACGATGGTGGTGAAGTTGATAGATGGTGCTATTATCAAATGCAATAAGTAAAGTCGAAAGTCTAAAATTATGAAACTAAAAAACATGTTTCAACTATGATTATATAAATTAAAGCACAATTAAAGTAATGATAACCAAAATTTTAAAACCAATTTATACAATCAAAATAATTTAGAAATTACGAACTAACTTAGAGATTAGTACACAAATGAAATAATAATTAACTTACTGGAAAGTGCTTACTGCAGCACATGAACGAACACATGCAACCAAAGAGATTTAAATTAGTATATATATATTTAAATCTCTTTGCATGCAACCATCTTTTAATAAGTATTCTCGCTATCTATTAGTGCATTTGAAATTTGGTCAGTAGCTCGTTTTTCGATACTACGAGTATGTCTAGGCGTCGTCCTCGCTGAGAGTATCTGGACGTCTAAGGCGCCTAAATGTAAAATCGATATCCAGCACATATTTACCGTCTGCGGCAGCCACGTTTACCGACTGCCGACTTATTGTTTTTAACAGTCAAATCAGCTTAACTTCCCAGTCATCAGTCAATTATTATTTGAATATTAACGCAAGCTTTAAAATTTAGAAGATACAGCAAATAAGTTTAGGAACTTACAGATTAAATAATATGAGTTTAAAAAAAATAAAGAACACGTAATGATCATGAGCTGTGATGATATTGATAATTATTTTATTTTATCCTGGTGATACTGATAAGGCTACTAAGATAAAGTTATTAAATTGTTATATTGTCATCGTTCTTTGATACGAGTGCAAATTTTCAAGTCTATCGGCCGTCTACAAGTTGGTGAAAATTACATTAAAAGCGAAGCTAATATAAAAGCGTTTTAAAATCATCCTCATGCCTTTTCCTATAAATAGTATACAATTTAAATTTTTGTTAAGATATTTTGGTTTTTTATTTTGCAAACAAATCGTTACGTTTTGTTAAAATCCATAAAGTACTAACCTAATGTTGTTTTATAAAAATTATTTTTATTCAAAAAATATTCTACTCTATTCCGAAATCTTTGAGTGTTTATTGACCTGCGAAGCGTTAATGCTTTATTTAAGACTAAGTAGTATGTGATCTAGACCAGGGGTCACCAAATGGCGGACCGCCAACCTATTTTATGCAGATCCAGAAGAATCTAAGAATATCATTGCAAACATTTGTGGTAATTCAATTTTCTTCTCTTTAAAACACAGAAATTCGGAAGTTGTTTGCGAAGAATTTTAGATAAAATCAGTGTGCGGTAATAAATACCCAGAACTAAAAAAAAATGCTTTGAAAATTTGTACAATGTTTCGATTGACATATATTTATAAAGCAGCGTTTTCCAAAATGAACTTCATTAAAAATAAATTTCGAATAAATCTCGTTTTACCGATGACCATCTCCAGGATTTAATGGCTTGCACCAAATTAATATCAGACTACAGACAGATTGTTCAGATTAAAAAATACATTTTTCGTCTTAATATTGGGTTAGTTTACTTTACTTACTTTATTATTTAATTAGATGATACAATAATAAAAAATATTACTTTTTGTCTAATTTGTTGACATTTTAATTCTCGGTTGCTACTTGCCAGTCATCATCTAGCAAACGGACCGCGACAGATTTATATTTATTTTCTTAAACGGACCCTCAATTAAACTAATTGGTGATCCCTGATCTAGACTGTTGTATAGTTCATTGCATTTTTTCATACCATAAGAATAATGGTAGTAATTATTATTCGTATTTCTTACGATAATGCGCTCCGGACACTTACGTATACTTCCAAAGCAGTGTTACTTCATGTCGCTGTTAAATCGATCGTTAAACTTTTCAGGATATGACCTCGTCGAATGGCTGATGGAGCGGTTTAATCTTGATGAAGCAAACAATAGTGAGTTTCTCGTTTATATAATATTTTCTTTAAATATTGATTAATATATTTAACTAGTTAGTAGTAATTAGTAGTTTTTATTTATTTCTTAAATTAACTATTCGTTCAGTAATTCACGTTTTCTTTTCTTACAATGTTTTCATTCACTTTTCAATTTTCCTTTTTTCTTAATAATATAGGAAAGACTCTCCCACTCATGAAAATTAACGAAACATATATATATATATATATATATATATATATATATATATATATATATATATATTGTCCCTTGCAAATATGTGTTTATTTTCTTTTTACAGTTGAAGCAATAAACTTAGCCAATCAACTCTGTCAATACGGCTACTTCTTTCCTGTCAACGATTCAAAAAACCTTGTGTTAAAGGATGACTCTTCTCTTTATAGATTCCAAGTAAGTGTATTGTTTCAAGGTAACAATTTTATTACTAACATGTTTATTCTCTCTCCTTAAATCACTAATCTTTATCGCTGTTATTATTCAGCTTTCATCGGTTAGTACCTTACTCATCATATCATCATTACAGCCCTTCACAAGTCCACTGCTGAACATAGGCCTCCCCCAAGGAATGCCACAAAGCACGGTCCTGAGCCACCTGCATCCATCGACTTCCTGCATACCAGACCAGGTCATCACTCTATCTAGTGGGGGGACACCCAACACTTCGCCTGCCGGTACGAGGCTGCCACTCGAGAACCTTTCTTCCCCATCGGTTGTCGGTTCTTCGAGCTATATGGCCGGCCCATTGCCACTTCAGCTTACGAATCCGTTGGGCTATGTCGGTCACTCTGGTTCTACTGTGGATATCCTCATTTCTGAGTTTATCACGCAGAGAAACTCCGAGCATAGCCCTCTCCATAGCTCGCTGAGCGACCTTGAGCTTCCTCATACGGCCAGCAGTGAAGGACCACGCCTCAGTTCCGTATGTCATCACTGGCAACACGCACTGGTTGTACAGTCTCGTTTTCAAGTTTTGAGGTATACCTGACGAGAAGATGTGCCGTAATTTCCCGAACGCTGCCCAACCGAGTTGAATCCGTCGATTGACCTCTCGGTCGAAGTTGGACTTACCTAGTCGGATTATTTGTCCCAGGTAAACATACTCGTCAACAACTTCGAGCTTAGTGCTCCCAACAACTACCGGCATAGGTGTGACATGGACATTAAACATGATCTTTGTTGTTCCATGTTCATCTTAAGACCTATCCGTTGGGAAGCACTATTGAGGTCATTGAGCATAGTGCTTAGGTCCTCTAGCGATTCTGCCATAAGGACTATATCGTCGGCAAATCGAAGGTGAGTGATGTACTCGCCATTTATGTTGATACCGTATCCTTTCCAGTCCAGAAGCTTGAAAACGTCTTCCAATGCAGCGGTGAAGTTTCGGGGATATGACGTCACCCTGTCTTACATCTCTCTGCAATTGGATAGGTTTCGCACTCTGGTTCTGTACTCGGATAGCCATCGTAGTCCTACTGTACAAGCACTTCAGCACTTCGATATACCGACAGTCAACTTGGCACCCCTGAAGGGACTGCAGCACCGCCCAAATTTCGACGGAATCAAAGGCTTTCTCATAGTCCACATACGCCAGACATAGTGGCAAATTGTACTCCTCTGACTTCTGTACAATTTGCCGAAGGGTATGTATGTGGTCTATGGTGCTAAAGCCTTTTCGGAAACCGGCTTGCTCGGGAGGCAGGAAGTCGTCAAGTCTGCGCGCGAGACGATTCGTAATGACTCTCGAAAACAGCACGTAGACGCGGCTCAGAAGGGAAATCGGTCTGTAGTTCTTCAAGAGAGCGTTGTCGCCTTTCTTGAAGAACAAGACCACCGCACTTCTGCTCCACGCCTCCGGTGTAATGCCACCATGGAGGACGGAATTAAAGAGCTTCTGATGGACTTCAAGTTCCGGTTTTCCACCCGCTTTCAGAAGCTCCGCTGTAATTCCATCCTCGCCTGGAGCCTTGCCGTTTTTAAGGTGCTGGAGAGCCATTCTAATCTCGCTCAGACTGACGTCTGGGATATCATCGGAATAATGTCGGATAAGACTCGCTCTTGGATCGTTACTCACACTTGCGTGTGGCTCCAACGATGACGTGTACAGCTGCCCATAGAACCTCTCAATCTCACTCTAAATCTCAGGTGCCCCAGAAACGATGCTGCCACATTCTGTCTTCAGCTTTGACAGTTGGCTCTTTCTGGCAGACAGATCTCTGGCAAAGACTTTGGAGCCTTGGTTCCGCTCGATCGCTTCTTCAATACGAGCTGAATTGAAGTTGCGTAAGTCCCGCCGCATGCATTTGGAGATCTGTCTGTTCAGTTACCTGTATGCTGTCAAATCTGTTGAAGAATGTAGCTTCATCTCCCGTACTCATCATATACACTTTCTAAATAAGGATAATAAGGAATATTTTAAAAATAGAAATAACTAAATTTTAATATACTTATAAATAAAAAAACAAAAAAAAAATTGTTAATAAAAAGAGAAACCCAAGTCTTGCTTAGAACAGAATAATAGTAAACCCGACTGTCAGAGTTTTCCAATTACCAATTAGTTTTTCTTCTTATTCTTTATTGGTCCGTAAAAATTCACTGCTGGTCATTGATCTCTCTTTTTTTGGAAGGATTTGCCCAAATCCCGCCCGACAGGCGGATCAACGATCGCACGGCCAGACGTCTCGCTATTTATCACCTTTGACTCTTTTCGCATCTAGTTAGATATTTATTGTTAATATGCTGGTGCTAGAAACCAATAAATGATTTCATCGTTCAACAGATGACAAAAAATAGATTTAAAAAAGGGCTGCCTACAATACTATCGCGTCTGATTTTTTTATATTTTATAATATTTGAATGGCGTAAACTTGAAAATAGGGTTAGTAGATTTTTTTTATAGGATATTGTGACAAACGAGCACACAGTTCACCTGATGGTAAGTGGTTGCTGTGGCCCATAGACATCTACATTTATCCTCGTTTGCGAATAAAAATGCAGATGCGTTGTTACCCGTGAGGACTAAGAAGGAACTCCCTGGCGCAGTGGCTTAGCAATGAGTTGTTGCGCTGGGGGTCGCGGGTTCGAATCCCGCACGCAACAAGTATTTGTATGGCCTACAAATAATTTTTCAGGGTCTGGATGTTTGTCCTCGTGCAATATATATTTGTAAACTGCCTCCACGATACAGGAGAAAATCCTAGTGTGGGGGTAACGTTTTTCAAAGAAAGAAAAAAGAAAAAGATGAAAGAATGCCTCTTAACCAGTAAAAAGGGTCTCCGGTTCTCTACACTCACCATACGAAACACAGCAGTGGTAAACTGCTATTTTATGCTGGCATTCTGTGAGAGCGTGGTCCTTCCCCGGTCGAGCCGACCCATTCGTGCTACAACTATACCAGTAATATAACTGCAGCATGGCTCTACCACGTTAAGATATTTAAGAGTTGTTAACTTTTTTGTTGTTAATTATTATGTAAAAAAAAATCATCTTTAGGCTGGTTACGTTAATTATGTTCACGTTAATAGTAATTATATTATCATAAAAATAAAAAGCAAAAGTCACATTTATCACTCAAATGATATTGCATGAATCGATCTGAATCGATTGACGCCAACCGCCTTCTGCGTTAGGCGTACAGACCCGCGTTTCCCTTTACTATTTCCCATTACTAAAAGAGTTCAACCAAGTCCAACATTATCCCACAAACATCAAATTCGCCCTACATGTATTTTATTACATTCATGTACAGATATTATTTACGATATCAATAATCATTCACAATATTTATCTGTGCTTACTTATTTATATAACTACAGTCCACGCACATAGACAGCTAGCCTTCCACAGCTTAAACTAAATAATTTATAAGTAATAATAGTTAAGCTGATTATATTAAGGACTGAATACAAGAGGTAATTATTCATCAAGCCAAATTTCAAATGAAATGCGAGGGTTTTTTAGATTTTTTTTTATAGAATAGGGGGCAAACGAGCATGCGGCTCACCTGATGGTAAGTGACTACCGCCGCCCATTAACAACCGCAACACCAGGGGAATTGCAAATGCGTTGCCGGCTTTTTAGAAAGGTGTAAGCTCTTTTCTTGAAGGTTCCTAAGTCGTATCGGTCCGGAAAATTCGCTGGTGGTAGTTGATTCCACAAGGAAGTTGTGCAAGGGAGAAAACTTCTTTTAAATCGCACAGTGGTGGACCGCCAATCATCCAGATGGTATGGATGGTAACGCGAGTTTTGTCGCGATGTGCGATGGTGAAATTGAGCGGCTGGGAATAGTCCGAACAATTCCTCAGAGCACTCCCCGTGATAGATGCGATAAAATACGCAAAGAGATGCAACATCTCTACGCAGTGCCAGTGTATCGAGCCGATCAGAAAGAACTCGGTCGTCAACGATTCGAACCGCTCTACGCTGGATGCAGTCAAGTGGAAGGAGCTGGCACTGGGGTGCCCCGGTCCAGAGATGAGAACAGTATGCCATGTAGGGCCGAACTTGCGCTTTGTAAAGTTGCAAGCGATGTGCCGGCATGAAATACTGTCTCGCTCTGCTGAGCACGCCAAGCTTTTTAGAGGCCAATTTGGCCTTCCCTTCCAAGTGACCACGAAACTGCACACTATTCGATATGTCGACGCCAAGGATTCCGATACTGGCTGAGGCAGTAAGGGGAGTGCCTTGAAACTGAGGAGATACGACAAAGGGGTTCTTTTTAGCGGTAAACGCGCAAACTTGTGTCTTCTGGGGACTGAACTGGACTACATTTAGTCGGCCCCAATCCGAGACTTTGTTAAGCAAAGACTCGACTTCAGACACAAGTTTGTCCCGGTACTCGGCGACGTTTTCCCGAGAAATATTGGCACGGCCGGTATATAAGGCATCACCAGTGCTGTCGTCTGAATAGCAATGAATGCTACCAGTTAGCAACATATCATTGATATGCAGGAGAAACAGCGTTGGTGATAGCACGCAGCCTTGTGGAACACCAGCGTTGATAGGCTTGAAATTAGAGCATGCACCGTCTACTACGACCTTGATGCTCCGATCAGCACGGAAACTGGTGATCCATTTGCACAGTTTCTCGGGAAGTCCATAGGAAGGAAGCTTCGAAAGAAGCGCTTTGTGCCAGACCCAATCGAAGGCCTTCGCTATGTCCAAACTAACGGCCAATTGCCTTCTCGGCCCTTGGACTCTACTGTCTCCGCCCATCTATGAGTTAAGTAGACTAGAAGATCACCAGGTGATCGACCCCGACGAAAACCGTACTGGCGGTCACTAATCAGCTGGTGATCCTCAAGGTACCTCATGAGCTGGCAGTTTATAATGGCTTCCATTATTTTGGAGAACAAGGAGGTGATGGTGATAAGCCTGTAGTTGGACGGGTCTGAGCGGTCGCCTTTTTTGGGATCGGGTGGACCAAAGCTGTCTTCCATGAATTCGGGACTACTATTTGGGAGTAGGAGTACCGGAAAAGACGCGTTAAAACCGGTGTCAACTCCGGAGCACACGTCTTCAGCACAATGGGAGGGACTCCATCGGGCCCACTGGACTTGATGACGTCCAGGGAGAAGAGTGCTTTGCGAACCAAGCGCTGTGTAAATCGCACATCCGGCATGGAGCACTCACATCGCGGGATGGTCGGCGGTGTGTTCCCTCCGTCATCTAGAGTCGAGTTGGACGCAAAAAGAGAGCTCAACAGATCGGCTTTCTCCTTTTTGGCATGGGCCAGTGAGTCGTCCTCTCTGTGCAGAGATGGAAGAGATGGCTGACAGAAGTTCCCTTGAACAGCCTTGGCGAGAGACCAGAATGCACGGGTTCCCGAAGTAAGGCGAATTAGCTTCTCGCCAATTCTGCCGATGTGCTCAGACCTTGCCTTGGCAATGACGCTTTTGAAGGACCTGGAGGCGGAATTATACTTCTTTTTAAGTGCGCTGGTGTTTACATCTCGAGCCGTTATTGCGTCAGCCCAGGCCCGGTAGCACTCCTGCTTATAACGTGATGCTATTTTACAGGAGCGACTAAACCATGGCTGGGATCTGCCTCCGATGGGCACCACAGAGGATGGAAGAAAAAGTTCCATATCCTGAAGTACCACATCAGCAACAGAATCAGCAACAACGCTGGGATCTTCCGGCGAGAAGCAAACCCGCCACCAAGGGTAGGATGCAAAAAAAGACCGCATCCCGTCCCAATCAGCTGACCTATAGTGCCAAACACGGCGGCAAGCTGTAGATCGCAACTGCGATTGGAGCGTGAGTGGCACCGTACTCCGGATCAGACAAGGGTCCGAAGAGCCCAGAGGGGCATCGACGGAGACCTGATATCCGTCCGGATGAAAGGTCAGCAGAAGGTCCAACAGGGAAGGTACATGGTCTTCCACATCTGGGATCCGCGTAGGCGAAGTTACCAGTTGTGTTAGACCATATTATGCCAAAGCAAAGTCATAGACAGATCTACCCGCATGATCGGTTAAACGAGAACCAAGCCATCCATCGTGGTGGGCGTTGAAATCACCGAGTATCACGATCTCTGCGGATGGGACCTGTTGTAGCACGGAGTCTGCAGCCATTTGGACGTGGTCGATGAGTTGGTCTGTGTCGGCATTACCGTTATGGGACCTATAGAGGCACCCGTAGACGTGGGGATGGTCGTCGCTGTCTACGCGCAGCCATAGGATGGACAGGTCCGTACCTTCAAGACTGCCGAGGCGTCGAAAACAGATGTCCTCTCTGACGTATACGCAAACTCCAGCCCTGGGCACAAAGGAGTGTTCCAATTTGTACCCCGGGTAGGAGAGATATGAAGTATCAGCCGGAGAGGACACCTGTGTCTCGGTTAGAAAGAGCAAGGCTGGCTTAGCTATCTCCAGATGGTAGTGGACGGCGTTAAGGTTTGAATGAAGTCCCCTGATATTGCAGAAATCCACGGTAAGCGTGGCAGGGGTTGCCTTTGTCTTCTTGCTCCGCTTGCCCCGATCAGGTTTCGTCTTGAGCGGAATTCCCCCCCCCCCCCCCCCCCAGAATACGCGGGGCAGCCTGAGCACCCACGCCCAGGAGTGGAGTAGTTTAGTCGTGGATGCTCAGCGAGGGATTTTCCAGGGGTGCTGGTACCCTCCTGGGGTAGTCTTTTATTTAATTCCGCTACCATGTTGATGGGGGGGGGGGGGATTGGGCCTCCGGCCACCTGCACTCACCAAGCGCAACGCAGAGGTAAACCTCTACTTCCGCTGGTATTCTGTGAGGTCGTGGTACCACCCCGGTTCGAGCTGGCCCATCCGTGCGACAGCAAAAGCTACCGCTTGGCTCTACCACTGTTACAGTGTTATTATGTTATATATTCTCAATAAAGACCCAGATTCCACCGATAAATGCGAATTCAAAAAGTGATAAAAATACCTAGATACTCCAGATAGGTTATATAATTATATACCTAACTTACAATAACATGTATGAAATAAACTATTAGACAAAATGATCGCTTAGAAAAACTCCTGTCCCCCATTTCAATTTAGGAATTTTGGCAGCCTAACAATTCGACCCTTCGATTATTTAGGCATATAAATAACCAAAGACTAGTCCCATTTTTATTAATTTGCACTTATTTATTTTTAAAGCACAAAGCGTTGTAAATAAATGATGGTAAAAATAAAGAAAAGTTACAGCCTATATAAGTCCCACTGCTGGGCACATGCCTCTTCTCATTTCTGAGAGGGTTTTTAGTGCAAAGCAATGTCCGCCGCGCTTCCCCCATGCGTGTTGGTGATTTTCACATGCCTTCGAAATATTTTTTTCTTATTTTTCTCAGACATGCAGGTTTCCTCACGATGTTTTCTTTCTCCGCCGAGGACGTTGTAAATCAGCACTTAAAATTGCAATTACCTAATAACTAACTCACTAGCACTGCGTAGAGAGGTTGCATCTCTTTGCGTATTTTATCGCATCTACCACGGGGAGTGCTCTGAGGAATTGTTCGGACTAATTCCAGCCGCTCAGTTTCACCATCGCACATCGCCACAGAACTTGCGATACCATCCATATCATCTAGATGATTGGCGGTCCACCACTGTGCAATTCAGAAGAAGTTTTCTCCCTCGCACAACTTCCTTGTGGAATCGATTACCACCAGCGATTTTTCCGGACCGATACGACTTAGGGACCTTCAAGAAAAGAGCCTACTCCTTTTTAAAAGGCCGGCAACGCATCTGCTATTCCCCTGGTGTTGCAGTTGTTCATGGGCGGCGGTAGTCACTTACCATCAGGTGAGCCGCATGCTCGTTTGCCCCCTCTCCTATAAAAAAAAAATAAAAAAAATTAACAACTCTGGTTGTTATTCGCGTACTGTGTAATTTACAGTGAGCGTTTTAGGCCCTGAGCTACCACGACCCTAAAATGATTACAGTGGTCACCTAACCAATTATTAAAAAAAAATTGTTACGTTTATAGATTGTTTATCTACACACTTTATTATGAGCATACCTTAAACTATTGTTCTTTATATCAAGTGAAGGATGTGTTCAATCACTTGAACAACCTCTCTGGTGTACTTCTAAATATTGGTTTCACAGCATCTTCTATTCACAACGAGGCCTCAAGTGTTATTACGCTTTATGAGAAGGGTCTTCCTCTTCAAATCAACATAAAAAAGACAAACCTAATAGCAGAGGCGGACCTCATCGGCGCCCCTCTTGCGTATATTGAAAATTATATCTACTTATTTTTCAAATAAACTTGATTATAATTTATAATATAGTTTAGTTACAAAATAATTAGGACACGTAACAGGTGTGCATAAATGAAATATGTAATGAGCGAGTGAGGGCGATGTAGGAGTAATTAAATAGACGATGCGCGCTTTGGAAGCTATATATAACCTAACAGTGGTAGAGCCACGCGGCAGCTTTTTCTGTCGCACGGATGGGCCGGCTCGAACCGGGGTGGTACCACGACCTCACAGAATACCAGCGTGAAATAGAGGTTTGCTTCTGCGTTTCGCTTGGTGAGTGCAGGTGGCCGGAGGCCCTTTTTACTGGAAATGAGGCATTCCATCTTAGTCCTCACGGGTGACAACGCATCTGCATTTTGATTCGCAAACGAGGATAGATGTAGATGTCTATGGGCCGCAGCAACCACTTACCATCAGGTGGACTGTGTGCTCGTTTGTCACCCTATCCTATAAAAAAAATATCTCTATAGAAAATATTTATTTTTATTTTACCCACTTAATTTTTCTTCATTTAAAATCTTTCGCGCGCGCCCTTTCGTAAATTTAAACCCCTAGGCAAGTGTCTAGTTTGCATTCACTTGCACTAATCAATCTGTCCACACGTGTTTACTCCTAATCACTAAGCACCTGCACGAATCACCTGGACTAATCACTAATTAAAGTGAAAACAGGCCTTTGAGAATAATCCGCCACTGTCTTATAAGGTGTAGTATTAGTAACCTGTGTAGTAAAGTGATTAGAAGCGTGTTCTAGTTTTTGCGAGTGGACTGTGGATATTCACGCCCCGCACTCACAGCATGCCTGCTACTAAACACGTCTGGACAGCAAGCAGTGTTAAGTGTTTAGCGTTTAGCGTCGGAGGCTCGGTTGTGTTGCAAAAAATGGCAAAGTGGACCGAAGACATAACCTATAAATTTGTACTGGAGTACTAAAACATGAATGTCTCTACAATAGCAAACACGAGATGCGGCATTTCTACTTATAAGTGAAGCTATGAACATACCGGGATTTGGAAGTAAAGAAGTTTATACTAAAATAAGAAACTTGAGGTCTACATATTCGCGTCCATACTTGCTGGTCGACGGCTAACAACTGAATTTACTAAACACAGCCACTAAACAGAATTGGACGTTACTTATACTACACACCTGCACTAATCACCCGCAATTACTAATCACCTGCATTAGCACTAATCAAAACAGGCATTTAGTTGAAATAGTAATTAAAAAACCCGAATGCGTATAAAAATCTACTGAAATCCATAAGTCACTGCCACAATAATTAAGACTAATCTACAGACAACTCATATGATAAAATCCATCTACCCGTTTAGTCAACGAGCGTGCCAAAGCTATAGAAGTTCATTTAAATATATTTACACTCGAAAAACACTATCCTCTTTCTGGGGCAATCGCGTAATAAATAAACCGTACTTGAAATAAAAGTAATTTAAATGTTATTTTTCACGTTTAGAGTCCATATTATTGGCCTTGGCAAGGCCCTCGTGTGGCCGGCGGCGGGTCGAGTGCACCATCACTAGGCCCCGACAACGTGGAATATGCCATCTACCTCGTGAAGCGGACGCTACGCAATAAGCAGCGGCATGGTCTCGAGGATTATGAACAAGAAGCGCTCGCCAATCTCAAGAAGAACCTCGCCGCGAAATGGGACTTCATTACTATGCAAGCGGAGGAACAGGTATTTTTATAGAACAAGGGTGACAAAAGAGACCATAGCCCACCTGATGGCAAGTAGGTGCTCTAGTTGATGGACACTTACATCTACCCGCGATTAAGAATCAAAATGTGTGGAAGAATAGATCAAATTTTAGGAAAATGCAGTGCAGTCTCTTGTATTCTCTATTTTTAGAATGCCTTGGAGGCTTGGACAGTCCGAACTAATTTGCAATTGGTTACCGGTTTGCAAAAACTACCCCATATTATTCCGTGGGTGTCGTAAGAGGCGACAGAGGGAAACAAATCAGGACATGGGCAGCAGCGTCTACCTAATAACGACTAAAAATAATCTGAGCTTGCCTACACGCTTATAAAGCGTGGCAACTATGGCAAATATCCCCCCTATGAGGCAATACATGGGGGCAGGTTCGGCAGTAGACTTTATTAGGCTGTAACGCTAACGGTTGCATAAACAAGAGTATTGGCTGTTGCTTTGCCTTTCTTGGACAACAAATAGAAGAAACCAATTGATTTGGAAAAAGAAAGGCTCCGTAGTGGCTTAGCAATGAGTTACAACGTTTGGGGCCGCGGGTTCGAATCCCGCACGGAACAAGTGTTTGTATGGCCTGCAAATAATTGTTCCGGGTCTGGATGTTTGTCTTTGTGCAATATATGTTTGTAAACTGCCTCCACGATACAGGAGAAAGTCCTAGTGTGGGGGTAACGTTTTTTAAAAAAAAGAAAAAAAATATGCATCCAATCTTTCATGATAATTGTGTTAACACATTATTAAGTTCTTTAGGCACATTTAACCCCGTAGTTCAGACTACGGGGTTAAATGTCTATCTTAAATCAAACTGTGATTGGTTATGTAGCTAGCAAAACAACTTATAGCCAACCTTTAGCTAGACAGATCGAACAAAAATACACAACTTCAACTGCATCGGACGCTACGGTATGAACAGAGTCGAAAGGAGAGTACTTGTCTCCTCTTTTTGCACAAAATAATAGTCACGATTTCTCAGCATTAGAGAACCGATTGGATGGGTTGCATGTAATCCGACTAGTAAGAGAAGCGATTGCGGCAAATCTTTTTCTTTCACTAAATAATGATTGTACCATCTAGGGCTTCATCATCACTTACCAGATGGGATTGTAGTCGAGCACTCACTATAAGTAAAAATAAATGAGGTTTATACTTAACGGTGGAAAGGAGAGAAAAAAATAACAGTGTGCAGTCTGCAGTCAGCGAAATAGCAAATAACCTGTTAGGTCCTCTATAAAACTTGAACTCGATGAGAGGATGGCATAATATCCAAAACATACAAAGGTATGTTTTAGTACGTATTGAATTTGTTTTTATTTTGAACTAGCGATAAGCCCCGGCTTCGCACGGTTGATTTCTGGATCTGGAAAACAGCTCCACTTACCGGGTCCAATTGTGAATCACCAAACCATTCTCTAATCAACTTAATCACACACATACACACACACACACAATTTCATCAAAATCGGTCCAGCCGGTTAGGATTCAGTCACCTCACATATACACAGATATATGTCCATATGGACAGAAGAATTATAAAATATATATTATGTATGTATTATGCATACAAACTTTTCTCTTGAATCATTCTATCTATTGATGAAAGTTACATCAAAATCCGTTGCGTAGTTTAAAAGATCTAAGCGTACAGACGGCGGAAATCTACTTTGTTTTATACTATTTGTATTTTTTAATAAAATATGGATTTACCAATTTTTATTAAGGTGAGGTTAGCAAAGGAGCGGAAGAAGGGAGACAAAATCGTTAGTGATAGTCAAGAGAGGGCTTACTGGCGAGTGGCGCGGCCGCCACCCGGCGTGCCGAGCGCGCTGGAGCCCTGCCCGGTGCCCGTGCGCGTGCGCCACCCCAGACCTAAGAAAAGGTCCATACACCAGCTCACGAGAGAGGTATCTCTAAATTAAAGATACATTCAATATAAATACAAAATACACCTTAAATTTAAATAAATTGAATTTTGATGTCTGACATTGAAAATAAATCTCTCTCTTCTTGAACTAACAAAATATTAAAAATTATCGAACAAATTATATGACTCTGCAATTTGTTAACCTTGCTTCATTTCTCATAAGGTTTTCATTACACGTAAATACTAATTGAAAGATTAGATTTGATCCTAGTTGACATTCATAAAAAAATTAATAACCTTTTTCTTAACTTAACTGTACAATAATTTAGCAAACATATTTAAGTGCTTTTTGTATAATATAGATCGAACATCTAAAAGCAAGCCTGGATCGCACAAGAGTGAAGACATCGATTGCCCTAGAAGCCCTCGTGGCCTATTCAGAAACCTTCGCTCCTTACGATCCTTGGCTCACGCCACCGCAGCCCTCAAATCCCTGGGTTTCGGACGATACACTATTTTGGCAAATAAATAGTCCACTGTAAGTATAATTCTTATTAGTGCTCGTCTAGTGGTCGAAATTCGACCGTCATTCATAAAAAAATTAAGTATGTATGTTAAGCAAGTTGTATTTCACTTTCAACTGCACAATAAAACACCTACATTTATCCTCGGTTAAGAATCAAAATGCAGATTCGTAGTCACCCCTGACGACTAAGGTCGAATGCCTCGTATCCATAATATAGTTGCAGCATGGCTTTAGCACTTATAAAGTTGTATTTTTTTTTGAAGTTGACAGTAAAAGTCAGAGATTTAAATATATAATATTACTAAGGTACGTGAGGGTATATGGTCACCTTAAGCTTTGCCGCCTTATAAAACCTAAACTAGGAGGAGGACAGAGACAAATACACAATGTCGTTTACTATATACGAATAAGGTGATCGCCACCATGCTGGTTCTATTAAAAATCATTTAAAATTGTATAAATAAAATTATTGTTAAGTGAAATATGTTTGAAAAAAAAGTCCCGCTGGGTTTCTTGCTGGTTCTTCCCAGGACAGAGGTATTTTCCGAACCAGTGGTAAATAAAAAATGACTTTCAATAAGAATTATGTAATAATCAATATTGAATAAAAAATTATTCTATTCTATTCTATTCTATAAATAATATAGAAAAAAATAACAAACAAGCCTTGGCAATAATTAGCAACACTTCGAAAAATGAATTTAAAAAAAACGGACTATAGTACGCGAGGGTAATATGGTCATCCGGTTAATATGTTCACTTTCTTATAACTCAAAAACTACAGCGTCGTTTGCATAGAACTCTCTGTGATACGATAGCTCTTGATTAGTCTATCAAATAATAAAAGGTCAAAAAGGAGCTCCCTTATCGACGATATTTTGACAGTTATATTATTGTAAATATTTTAGTCGATTTTTGTATTGTGTAGTGTAGTTAGTTTTTTTAAGTGTTCCTAATTATTTCCAAAGCTTGTTTCCTACTTTTTTCTTAATACATATATTATATTAGTTGCATTTTAGTTATAGTATACGACTTTGTGTTTTTGTCTCTGTTCTCCTCCTAATTTTGGTTTTATAGGGCGATAAAGCTTAAGGTAACCACATTACCCTTACGTACTTACTATAATATCAACTGTCAAAATTGCGTCGATAAAGCGGCGGCCTTTTGACCCTTTATTATTTGAATGACTGATGAAGAGCTTTCGTATCACAAAGCCATCTATGCAAATTAGGCTGTAGTTTTTGAATTATAAGAAAGTGACCATATTAACCGGATGAACATATTACCCTCAAGTACTCTACTACTTAAATGTCGTTGGTTAAAGTATTACCACAGTAAATATATAGCTAGGGCCTCAACTCGCCTCTTCTTTGAAATAATTTCCTACGTTATTAGAGCATTAGTCCCTCTTATTTTAGTAAAATTGAAAAGTTTTCTTATATTTAATAGAACATTGTTATATGAGTTCCAGTATAATCAATTAGTCGAATGAAATTCACTAGAAAATTAAATTAATCGAAACTAACGAACTATGCTTTTGTATGGTATAATAAGGGTTAGGTTAGTCACCAAGAAAGAATTTGAAAACTTTTGTTTCTGTACCGATTTCTACGTGGTCTAAAGCCATAAATTCGTTTTCAAAAGTAATAAAAGTTGAAAACTCTTTATTGACCGATTTATTTTAAAATTGTTATTTGAAAGTCCTAATCGTGATAAACGAATCGGTTTACAAAATTAAAAAAAATAATGACTGCCATATTGAAATACTTTATGATAAATGAACCGATTTCTTCCAAAATCAATAAAGGTATGGCCTGTTGATCACAAATATGGGAGCCGTTATGAAAATCGGTAAAATAGCGGCTATTTTGTAATTCTTTGTTAAATGGATCGATTGCAATTAAAGTCGATCAAAGTCGAAAAATTTAAGTCGTGTTTCGATTCGAACGTTTCTATGAATATATAATATACATATACATGTACAATATACAAGGTGTCAGGTAATGGGTGACCTTGAAATGAGTTATGGCGGAACTTATGACCATTAAAATCCTGTAGGTGTTCCCATTACTTTAAATGAAGTTAAATAAAACATTAATTGTTTATGCTCATATTTTTTCACTTTATTTCTTTGGTAATGGACTCGTACTTTTGCCCTGGTATGATGGTTCTACTTTTGCCAGTATGAAGTATCTTAAGAAATTATCCTTTATATTCAAACTTCTTCACAATATTGCATACCTTAAGCGAAAGCGCAAGGTATGTTCTACTATCGCCTAAAAATTAAGATTCCAACGTTTTATCGAATAAAATCGTATCTAGCAATCATATTATACATATAAATGATATAAAAAGCACATTGTTAGAAAGATAAATGATTGTTGAACTTATTAATATTTTTTTTAAATCGATTAATTGCTATTTTTAAATTAAAAAAGGGGTTTTAGTGGCTTATGGTGTGGATTTATCAAGTCCGGAGGGCTTGTAAACACTCTAACTTTTGAAAATATCAATTGTTTAACTCAATCTATTTTTTAATCTCTTCATCTATCATGTGGGAAGCCACTGAATGTAAATGGCAGTGTAATTTTGTTTTGTTTAGCTATAATTAATTTTATTCGGCTCCAAAATGGCGAAATTTTCGTTGATTTGGTAGCCTTGTATGTAAATTAATTCTGTAAAAGGAGCTAAAGCCACAGAGTAGTTTACTCACTCACTCAGTTCGACGCACAGAGTACTTTTTATATACTGGTCAGTCGCCACTATATACCAGGAAGTGGACATCGTTTCGGATGTTAATATTCGAATATCCAAATTTCTTAAATAACTGATTATCATAATAATAAGAGATTTTTTTATTACAATATTTTAAAAGCACAGAATAAATAATAGTAGTACGTATGTACTAAAAGTAAGTAGTATCAATTTTTTTGTCATGGGTGACATTTTCATGGTTTTCGAGTGTTGAAACCGATAGGGTTGTCGAAATGTAAATCCAAGATGGCGGCCGCAATAGGTATAAATTTTTTCATCATGGGTGTCATTTTCATCGTTTTCGAGGGTGTTGAAGCCGATAGTGCTGTCGAAATGTAAATCCAAGATGGCGGCTGCAATAGTTATAAATTTTTCATCATGGGTGTCATTTTCATGGTTTTCGAGAGAGTTGAAGCCGATAGGGTTGTCGAAATGTAAATCCAAGATGGCGGCTGCAATAGATATAAATTTTTTCATCATGGGTGTCTTTTTTTTGGTTTTCGAGGGTGTTGAAGCCGATAGTGCTGTAGAAATGTAAATCCAAGATGGCGGCTGAATTAGGTACCAATTTTTTCATCTTGGGTGTCATTTTCATGGTTTTCGAGGGTGTTGAAGCCGATAGTGCTGTCGAAATGTAAATCCAAGATGGCGGCTGCAATAGGTATCAATTTTTCATCATGGGTGTCATTTTCATGGTTTTAGAGAGAGTTGAAGCCGATAGTGCTGTCGAAATGTAAATCCAAGATGGCGGCTGCAATAGGTATCAATTTTTCATCATGGGTGTCATTTTCATGGTTTTAGAGAGAGTTGAAGCCGATAGGGTTGTCGAAATGTAAATCCAAGATGGCGGCTGCAATAGATATAATTTTTTTCATCATGGGTGTCATTCTCATGGTTTTCGCGGGTGTTGAAGCCGATCGTGCTGTCGAAATGTAAATCCAAGATGGCGGCTGCAATAGATATAATTTTTTTCATCATGGGTGTCATTCTCATGGTTTTCGCGGGTGTTGAAGCCGATCGTGCTGTCGAAATGTAAATCCAAGATGGCGGCTGCAATAGATATCAATTTTTTCATCATGGGTGTCATTTTCATGGTTTTCGAGGGTGTTGAAGCCGATATTGCTGTCGAAATGTAAATCCAAGATGGCGGCTGAAGTAGGTACCAAATTCTTTCATTATGGATGTCATTTTCATGGTTTTCACGGGTGTTGAAGCGGATAGTGCTGTCGAAATGTAAATCCAAGATGGCGGCTGCAATAGGTATCAATTTTTTCATCATGGGTGTCATTTTCATGGTTTTCGAGAGAGTTGAAGCCGATAGGGTTGTCGAAATGTAAATCCAAGATGGCGGCTGCAATAGATATCAATTTATTCATCATGGGTGTCATTCTCATGGTTTTTGCGGGTGTTGAAGCCGATAGTGCTGTCGAAATGTAAATCTAAGGTGGCAGCTGCAATGGTTATCAATTTTTTCATGATGGGTGTCATTTTCATGGGTTTCGAGGGTGTTGAAGCCGATAGTGCTGTCGAAATGTATTTAAACTACTTTAAAAAATTCCGTATTAATCATGTTATACGTATTTTTTTTATGCGCTTAAGGTATGCCCAATTGGATTTACCAATTATATTTTGAAATACTGAAGTTTTTTATGGAGTTTTAACGGCAGCTTAAGCTAAAGCCATAGTCAATGACAATAGTATCCGAAGGCGCCTTACCAGACACCTTATCAAGGTGTTGATGCTCCGATAGATCATCATCGTTTTCACCACAAACTTATAAGAAATGCCAGGTATTCACTAATAGTTCATATGCGCATACATTTAATACACAAAATAGCACTACTTTTACGTATCAAACTTTTATTTATACAATAATTCAGGAGCAACAATGGCCTCCGGTCAAGTTCCCGTTAAATCTCCCACAGATTGTCCAAAAAATATTTCAAAACAAATAATTAAGGCCAACAACAAGCTCTAATTTTTTTTAAAGAAAAGGGGGCAAACGCTCATGCGGTTCACCTGATGGTAAGTGACTACCGCCACCCATGAACAACAGATGTGTTGCCGGCCTTTTAGAAAGATGTAAGCTCTTTTGTTGAAGGTCCCTAAGTCGTATTTGTCCGGAAAAATCGCCGGTGGTAAACAATTCCATAGAGAAGTTGTACGATGAAGAAAACTCCTATTAAAACGCATAGTCGTAGACCGCCAAGCATCCAGATGGTGAGGATGGTATCGTGAATTTTGACGCGATGTGCGTTCGTGAAATTTGGCGGCTGGAATTAGTCCGAACAATCTAATGACGTACTTAACGTTCACGTTACACGTTCTCAGCTGACGTAATAGATACAATATACGTCACAAACTGCAATAATTAAATACTCTTTGAGAAAATTGAATGTGAGTGGATTTCGACCACTGCGTGTGTATTGACTGGCCGACCACTGGCCAACCACTATTTAGATTTAATTTATTAAAAAGTGAATTTCTCCATCGCATCCTACATGCCAGGTAACGTCTAGTGATCTGTGTAACGTAGTGATCATTTGAACTTGCAATAATTTGTTCAGCTGCGTAAAGGATTTTAAAAGAGAATCACTGTTTGTTAAAAATTACATCCTTTACTAAGCACTATAGTATGTGCCAAATCGATTGAGAAAAACGGACAATGACCTTTCGGTCGTTTAACCAGGGGTTACAAACCTTCAATATATAGGCACATTTTATATGTAGTACTTTCTTTATTTATAATGATTTTTTTATAATGATTGATATAATATATATTTATTAACTATTATTAAAAAGTTATGTGAAAGATCGCTGTAGAAGAAAAATCATCTATTGTTATAAAGTACTTTATTCATTTAACAACAAAAAACATTAATTTATAACACATATAAAGATTCGAGTGATAACGACACCGAATAAGTACGTACTTATGCAAAAGATAAAACTTTATTTTTAATATTATATAAGAACTTTATTTTTATTCGGTGCAATCATCACTCGTATCTTCACTTGATGAACTATCTGTAACATTAATTATAAAGCGATCTGCAGTTTGGTCAATTCTATCATCCATGCCACGCATTTTTTGTTCAACCTTAAGGACATGCTGAACACAGTTTTTCCATTTATCTGGCGTGATTTGAGTTAAACCATCTTTAAGTAAATTTTTAACATCTTTTAACTTGAAAGTTGTATTTTTTCGTGCAACGTACCCTTTCACATCTGCCCACACAAGTTCAATGGGGTTAAGCTCACAGTGATAAGGAGGTAACCTTACCACTGTGATGCTTTTTTCTTTTGCCATCTCGTCGGTGACGTAACTTCGATAGTTATCTTTAACTGCCTTTATTTTTTCCATTAAGTGGGTCTTTGTGTCCGAGGGCACGTATGCGATCTGTTTAGATTCTAGCCATTCCTGCATATTTTGTTTCCGCCAAGACATTGTTGGGGTTTTTTCTAAACGTCTGGAGTGGTAACTAGCGTTATCCATAACTATGACATCGCCGCTTTGCAGTTTTTCTATTACTTTTCTAAACCAGTCCTCGAAATGGAGAGCGTCCATACTCTCATGGTAGTCACCAGTAGATGATGATTCAAATACCCAATCACATCCCTCCAAAAAGCCATTTTCATTGCCAACGTGTACAACTATTAATCGCTTTCCTTTACCCGAAGGGGCTTTCGCGCCAGTAGAGTAGCCTTCTAACCGTGATTGACGAGAAGATTCAATTGTGGTGTCTTCCCATACCTTTCCCATAGTATGACCTGCGTTAATCCATGTTTCGTCAAGGTAAAAAATGTTACGTCCCTCGTTTCTTAATATTTGTATTTCTCTCAAATATCTGGTACGCCACAGAACTATCTCTGGGCGATCTATTAGACCACTTTTTCTGTTTCTCTTTATATATTTGAATTTTAAATGGCGCAACACACGTCGCAGGGAAGTTTTGCTCAAGTTTGGCAACTGGTCATCTTGATTTATACTGAGCAAAATTTTGTCTAAAGTCGGTAATTCTCCTGCAAGAAAGAACTGATGCACTTTCGCTCTTATAGCCGATTTATCAAAATCGTCCAACTTGTCAATTACAGACTTTTTTCTTTTATTAATTATTCCCTTTTCTGGTATTTTATGGGAATCTCTATACACGCTTAATACGCGATATATAGTGCTCTTGCTGACTCCTGAGATCTCCGAAACCTTTTCTACCATATTAACGTTTGAAGGATACACGTCTTCGGGCCAGGTGTTTTTGACATATTTGTATACATTAATGATAATCTCTTGTTCCCCGACCGACAAAGTGGTAGGTTTTCTCTTTTTTACTGGTGACGTTAAAGGTGCTCCAGAAGATGGGCCTGTAAATAAATGACAAAAATATACTACCATAGTACTACATCACATAAATACATATTGTTTTAGAAAATAAATACCACATGGTCACATAAAAAGAGCGCTTTAAGAAATAGAAAGGCTACGTCGTCGCATTTGTACCTATTTGTACGTACCTGCTACGTTTATTATGGGTCGGCGACGTCTCTTTCCACTTGATGTTGAAGGACCGGGTCCTTCACCAAATTCTCCTGAACTCATGTCGATTTAGTAACGACCGTCACAGTAAAACTAATATAACAGATTCAAAAAACAAAAACTTAACGATATAACAAATTTAACAGTAAAAACTCAACTAAAACAATGCAATGAATGCTATGAATTACCCGAGACGTACACACGCAAGCGCTATCCGAACACGAATGAAAACAAAATGGCGGACCGGCCCAAAAAAGGTGACGCATCTCTGGCTGCCATTGTCACGTTTCTTTTAGAACGAACTGACGTAACGCGCGTTTTGTTTATTTTAAAGGGATGAATTTGCAAAAGCTCAATATGGTGATTATATTGCTTCAAATATTTTTTTAATATGAAACTGTTATTAAATGAATTGCTGCGTTACTTACCATAAATTGAAATATAAAATATAACACATTTTTCGCGATGTACCGTAAGATTTTACTATGTTTATAGGAACCACAGACAATATTATTTAAGAAACAAAAAAACAAAACATATGTGCTGACCTAGAAGTGGGAATAATATCAATATTTAAATATTGTTATCACATCTAAATTGAGATTTTGTAAGTTACGCCTTTTGACACTCGGCTCATATCTGAGGTCATTGTCCGTTTTTCTCAATCGATATGGCACATACTATAGTTACTACTAATCTACTTAGATCTTATATTGATTAAAATTAAAAATTTTAAGTTAATATTCTCAAGTGCTCAATTATATAATATCTATAATTTATTTAATCTATTAATAAGTTATAATATTATGTTTACGTCATTTTTTTTAATATATATTATTGTGAATAACAGAGTGGAGGTGCCAAGTGAGAAACGCGTGCAGCGTTGGGCTCTATCGATCGAGGAACTGGTGTCGGATCCAACTGGCTTACAGGAGTTCACCAGTTTCTTGCGCAAAGAGTACTCACACGAGAACATACGATTTTGGTTAGCGGTCATGGATCTGCGGCGCAGCAGCACTAAGCAGATACCTAAAAAGCTTGAGGAGATTTATGAGTAAGTATCACCATCATCATTACATCCTATAATAAGTCAATTGCTGAACATAGCACTCCGCCATAGACTTGAGGGATATTTTCCACCATTGCCACGCTTGGCAGGCGCAATAGCAACCGTATTTTTTATGATCAAGGGATGATATGGTGATTACAGGCTAGGTAGTGGATTCTCTTAACGTATTATCATAAATTTGTAATGTGTCATGCAATAAGCAATACGCTGACACTACACGGCATTATTTAGGCCGCGTTCCGATGACACGCACCCGCTACGCGCACGCCACACGCGTCAGCACCCACGTCTAACTCGGTTTGAAATTTGTTGCATATAATTTGAGTCTTATGACAAATCAATAAATCTGAAATTGTATTTATCGACGTTCAACCGCACACGCCTCGCACACGCCACGCACCCGCCTCGTTTCCGCTTCGCGCAGATCCTGCGCTCGCCCCGCACACGCGCTGCACCCGCCCCGCTACGCCTTGCGCCCGCACTTTTTATACAACTTCAGATTTATTGATTTGACATAAGACTCAAATTATATGCAACAAATTACAAAGCGAGTTAGACGCGGGTGCCGACGCGCGTGTCGTGCGCGTAGCGGGTGCGTGTCGTCGGAACGCGGCCTAAGTAAACAAGTCAAAATTTGTTACCATTTTATTTACGAAGTTATTAACACTATTCATCCAGTGGTTGAAATTCAATGATATTAGAATCTGTAGTTATGTAGATGCTGTGGGCCATAGACACATACATTTATGTTGTCCTAAAATATATATAAAATGTAAATGCGTTGTCAGCTTTCAAAATCACCAGCAAAAAGGATTTCCGGTTTTCTACACTCACCATTCAAAACAGCGGCATTAGCTGCTATTTAACACATGTATCCAATAAAATAATAATCTCCAACCAAATTGAAACAAAGAGTACTACAGAATGCGTTATCACGTCGAAAGTCTAATATGAAATCAGCTCACAACTTGTAAAGGTAAGACACTGCTTTTAACTCAGTGGCTTAGCGCAAGCAGTAAATTTTACAGTACGCAAGCATCCATCCCCGTTGGACCAATTTTTTTCTATAACCCTCTTAGAAATGAAAGGAGGCCTGTGCTTAGGAGTGGAATGTATAAAGAATGTACTTAACCCTTTTTCACTTTTGTAACTATACTGCTCCTTGCTCTTCAAAGTAGAGCAATGCTGCTTAGCGGTAGAATTTTTTTTATAGTACAGGGTGACAAACGAGCACACAGTCCACCTGATGGTAAGTGGTTGCTGTGGCCCATAGACATCTACATCTATCCTCGTTTGCGAATCAAAATGCAGATGCGTTGTCACCCGTGAGGACTAAGATGGAATGTCTCCTTTCCAGTAAAACGGGTCTCCGGTTCTCTACACTCACCATACGAAACACAGCAGTGTCAAGCTGCTATTTTAGGCTGGTATTCTGTGAGAGCGTGATCCTTCCCCGATCGAGCCGACCCATTCATGCTACAACTATACTACTAATATAGCTGCTCTCCCACATATAAAATTTTTAAGAAGATTGGTACTAACCCAGATGGGTTGCTAGATGGACAGCATAATATTCTTTATAACAACTCAAAATAAACTGGGCTTGCCAACCCACCTGGCATGTGTGGCAACTATGCCTAATATAATCTATGGGAGGAGGCCTATGTTGAGCAGTGGACTTTTGATAGGCTATAAAATACCTTCCTTTCTGCATATTATTTACAAAGTTTTGCTTTTTTATTTTTCAAAATCAATAGTCTGTTAAAATCAGTGTTGTGATGATGCAATGTGAACTTATTTAAAATGAATTTAGTGGCATATTTTGACTGCGGGTGCTATCGGGCGATCAGCTTGACCAGTTTAGCAAGTAAAGTTTACTCGAAGGTTTTGACACGTAGGATGCAAGAGAAATCGGAAAGATTTCTATGGGAGGCACAATGCGGATTTAGACCTGGAAGAGGATGCACGGATCAAATGTTTTCTCTACGCATGATCACGGAAAAGCTTCTGGCTGCTAACCAGCAGATTTTCTGTGCTTTTGTGGATCTTGAGAAAGCATTTGATAAGGTTGTAAGGAAGAAAATGTGGGAACTGTTGCCGGGGTACGGTGTGGATGGTCGATTGCTAAGGGCTGTGCAGTCACTTTACTGTAACTGTAAAGCCTGTGTGCGGGTAGGGCATGACCTGTCACCCATGTTTAGCGTTCAAACGGGCGTGAAACAGGGTTGTGTCATGTCTTCCTGGCTGTTCATACTGTATCTCGACAGCTGTTTACAGAAGCTGAAAGATAGCTGTTTGGGTGTGAAATTGGGTGACATAAAAGTAAATTGTCTGCTGTATGCTGATGATGCAGTGCTTATTGCACCATCAGAGGCAGAACTGCAGGCATTAGTCACGTGTATGAAAGAGGAATGTGAAATTAAAGGTCTCCGTTTGAATGCTAATAAAACTAAGGTTCTGGTATTTGAAAGGGACGAAGAGAGAACGAAGTGTGAAATATGGGTAAATCAGGAATGTCTAGAACAGGTAAATGAAATTGTATACTTGGGGAGTGCTTTTAGCCGGGATGGAAGATGTGATTTAGATGTGGACAGGCGTGTCGCTGCCGGGAACAAAGTCAATGGTGCCCTGACTGCGTTAGTCAAAAGGCAAGGCGTAGTGAAGAGTGCACGCCTTGCAATACATAACGCAGTGTTGGTACCGACTTTGTTATATGGAAGCGAAACCTGGGTGTGCCAGAAGAAGCATAAAAGCAAGTTGAATGCAGTGGAGTTGCGATCTCTTCGTAAAATGTGCGGCGTTACCATGGCCGACCGAAAGCGAAACGAAGAGATTCGCAATATGGCAGGTTTGAAAGATGACCTTATCACAAAAATTGATAAGGGCGTGCTTCGATGGTTTGGGCACGTTGAGCGAATGAGTGAAGACCGAATGGTGAAGAAAATATATAGCGCGAAAGTTAATATTAAAAGGTGTCGAGGTAGACCGAGACTAACTTTCGAAGACCATGTGAGCAAACTGCTCGAAGAGGGGAGGGTCAAGAGTACTCGGATACCTAGACGTGCATGTATGAAGAAGATAATGAAACTGAAAGAAGCGAAAGAGGTATGTAAGGATCGTGACACTTGGCGATCTGTTCTTTCTGGCTACCCCGTCAGGGATTGTGCGTGAAGATAAAGTAAGTATAAAATAAGTAATTTAGTGGCTATATAAACCATTTTGGAAAAGCGCAGTACAATTGAGTTTTAGTTTCTGGATCCAATCCTCGTACAATTCTTTCACGTCTGTAAAATTTGTAATTAAACTTTTCTCTATTGCAAATGACATAAACATTAAATGCATCGAAGAAGTGATGAGAAGGAACAAATAAGGGACGAAAAATATATATTATATATCCATTTCTTTATGTCAATTTTGTTAAACAATAGCAGGTCTGTTAAACAATATAGGTCTTGGAAAATAGTTGTATAAATTACGAACATCCATTGCTAACATTCTCTTTCCTATTTATGTCACAAGCAGCAAGTACCATGTGTGCGTTGATGACTAAAACGACCTATTTACTTCAATATTATTGTGTATTTCTATAGTAATTTCTACCACAATTTATGCTATAATTTGGTGAATGTAAAATTAAATGCCCTACCTATATGTATGTGTATATATCTGTACACGTGATACAAACAACTTTGAATCTTCTATGTTAAGAGAGTTCCTAAAGCCGGGCGCACCGTGCGAGATCAACATCGATGGAGCGACGGCGGAGCGCGTCACAGAGGGCCTGCGCAGCGGGTCCCGCTACGCCTTCGACCACGCCGCCGACCACGTGTACAGCCTGCTCCTCAAGAAAGACTGCTACCCTCGCTTCATTCGCTCGGATCACTTCCAACGGCTGCTCACTGAGGGCAGGAACGTACATCAGAAAAAAGCCAAGTAAGTTGGGTCACTATTGATTGCTTCAATTAGAGCCAAAGCAAGCAAACATACACGATATTTATAGCATCACCCCAATCGAAAACGGCATTTTTCCAAAAGTTTTACAATCGCGATATCTTATCGTTTACTGAAATACTTTCAAGGTTTCATTCAAGATGAAAAATAAGTACCTAAATTAAAAGTGTGTAATACAATTTATACGAATAAGAAGTTTTTTTTTAAACAAATATTTAAAAATATGAATCGCTTGAGATCAAAAATCAGATGTTTTCTCTAAATGTGTTGACTAAAATGAAATATTTTGCTACCAGTTAAAAGGATATTCGGTTTTTGCCACTCACCAAGCGAAATACACTAGCATTATGCTACTATTACACGTTGCTAATCATTTCGAACATCCTAGTCCTACCCCACTCGAGGTTATCCGTTCATGCTACAGTAGCTTTCTGGCAACGCATCTGCATTATAAGTTTTAATGGAGGATAGATACACTTAACATGAGGTGGACTGCTGGTTAAATATTGTAAAAGAACGCGAGCTCCGTTCAGGTTCTTCAACTTCGGCGGGCAAGTGAAGAAGAAGCCGGGCTCGACGGGCGGTGGCGCGGGGAGTGCGGGGTCCGCGGGGCTGACGCGGCGGCGCGGCTCGGACCGCTCGCTGTCGGGCTCCGCGCACGAGCTGGCCGTGTGCGCCGCGCAGCCACCGCGCGCGCCCGACCCGCCGCCGCACAGCCACTCCCAGTCCAACTTGTGCGACATCCCCTTCAGGTGACCATCTTCCAATATTTGTATGTTACCTTAACTTTTTACAAGGACTACGTGGCCTGACCCGCCGCCGCACAGTCACTCGCAGTCCAACTTGTGCGACATACCTTCAGGTGATCATCTTCCAATATTTGTATATTACCCTACCTTTTTACAAAGATTAAGTGGTTCGAGCCGCCATCGCAAAGCTACTCGCAGTTTAACTTGTGGGACATACCCTTCAGGTGAGAAATTCCAATGTTCCAATGTTTCCTTAACTTTTTACAAAGACTGCGTAACCCGACCCGTCAGCGGGGAACGCATGTTTTGTTTATAGAATAAAGGTGACAAATGAGCACACAATCCACCGGATACTAAATGGATGCTATAGCGCATAGACATCAACATCTATCTTCGATTAAGTATCAAAATGCAAATGTATTGTCACCCATGAGGACTCGAAGGTCTCTTGACTTCCAAAGAAATTTATTGCAACCATAAAGCAACACGGGCCATTGGCCAATCGGAGGGGATTAGACACACGCAGACGTTCCCCACTGTCCACGTGGTATATGGAGTGTAGAGTACAAGGAGACCCATCTTATAACGGGCGAAAGTTGAAAAAATGTCCTACTATTTACTGAAAATAGAGGTTCCAAAACCTACCATAATAGCGCTGGCGTCTCAAAAAGTACGATATGAAGATAGATGTTGTGAACGGAGTGAAGTCAGCTGAATTCAAATATTTAAAAAATTTCATGACTATAGTAGTTAGTAAAATGCCATTATACAAAATCTCAACTATTTACGTAGTACGAAACCAAGCGGATTGGTCGGTCCTTGTTTATTTCTCCATCTTATTATAATTACTTTTGGCACTTTTTTTTAATTTATCCTATGCTACTGCAGCGCCACCCTTATTGGACACGTTTTTAGGGACACTTTTAATATATAGAGATGGTCCTCCTTCTACTCTACACTCCATAACGCGGTCCTATGCTAACAATAAAACTATTTTTTAATAGGTGATAAACGTGCACACAGTCCACCTGACGGTAAGTTGTTGCTGTGGCCCATAGACATCTACATCTATCTTCGTTTGCGAATTAAAATGCAGTTGAGTTGTCAGCCGTGAGGACTAAGATGGAATGCCTCTTTTCCAGTAAAAAGGGTTTCCGGTTAGAGAACCGCTTTAGCTTTGAAATTAACACTGCTGTGTTTCGTATGGTGAGCGTCTCTACGCTCACCAGACGTAATACAGCAGTGTTAATCCGATTTTTATCGCTGGTATTCTGTGAGAGCGTGGTACTTACCCGGTCGAGCCGACCCATTCGTGCTACAACTATACTACTAATATAGCTGTAGCATGGCTCTACCACGTATAAATTATTATAATTGCAGCCCCAATGCTCACTAGACTAAATCTAGTTGCGAGGCAGAATCGACGTGCTACAAAAATTCAAATTTGTTCAGTTTATTACTGCAAAAAAGAGATCTGCCACGTCAAATTTACAAAAAGATGACGTTGCCTATCATGTATAAGTAATTTTTACTCGATAATAACCGTCGCGTTGTATCGGATTTGTTTACCAACATCACCCTCATATTATAAACAGATTGGTCGAGCGACTGGTCTAACTCTGTATGCTATATGCACTGTCGCTGTCACCGAGCGATACTGTTAGAATGAATCAATGTGTGTGTGAAATTGTTAGTTTATTCACAGAATAGATAATACTACGAGTACTCGTACAGAAGAATCACTCTCCCATAGCTAATTTGCGAGTTTAAACCTAGTTAAAACATCGCTAATGTTTTCTAATACTTTGCACGCCTCGGATGCGACCTTCGTTAAAATAGCCTACCGCCGATTGTTACGGCACGCGTATTAAATAAAAATGCACCTTACGTCCGCGTGCGAGAGTATGTATCACTTAACCCGATACGCGCTTTTGTTAAGGCCGCTCCTACTGTAGGGTTAGGTGTTGCGAGAAAAGAAATTGAATACTTTGATATTAGTTGGTAGTAGAATACACCGAGGTGTCATAGAATGTATTAGTAATTTGCTGATATAAAGAACATTATTGTTCTATGTGAGGTAGGATAAATGTATTTAGTACCTTAAAGGTGTAATGCCGGTAGAGTGGATAGCATCACCCCATGTCTGCCTGTGATATGATAATAATATCGTATCTTTCGATATCCTTAGGAAGAGTAAAGAATGAAAAGGCGACATTTCTACTGTTATTTAAGCACCCGTATGCTATGCAGTACCTTTTGGATTTTTGAGTGGCCATACTTGAATAAAAATTCAAATATAAATACCAAATGTAGCTACATACCACCAGTCACGTACCAAATACTTATAAGAAAAAAAAACTTTTTTCTTAACGTAAGGCGCGCGTCAGTTAGAATGCGCGCATGACAACCTCACGGAATTAGCCCTATGTTCATACCTAAAACGCGAAGTGAGACAGGCCTGGCTTATTATTTTAATTGTTATGTATGAGTTTCGTAGTGACAAAGGATTGTTTTTGTGTGCGCAGATTTCCTCTCGCAAAAAACGACATGGAGATTAGTATCAGAAAAAAAACGCTATGGCTACTCGCCTTTGGTCTGCCGGTGGTCCGTGATGCTCTATAATGGGAACACTTGCATATAAAAATGTTTGAAAATACGAGGGTGGTCTTTAAATTTTGTTTTCATTTATTTAATTAAAAATTATGCTATCGGTAAATGTCATTATACTTAAATTTGACAGGCTAGTTGGTCATTGCAGCACCGAACGTTTAGCTCTTTTGGTGCTGCTCCACGTCGCTGGTTTGTACATTTACGTCTGTCGTAGATAATAGCTTAGTTGGTCACCCGTTGAAAGCCAAAGATTTTAATTTCCCTAGACTTTTTCTATACCCATAACATGAGATGGGAATTTTTAAACTCAACTATTACCTCAATTTCAATATGAGAAACTGTGTTTTAGTTGGTTATAGTAATTTCTAAAATGCAATCAAGTTAATTAGAAACTATCTTGGAATATTTATTTATAAAGCTATTAAGAGTTATTCTGAGAGAGACTGCAAAGCGGGAGATCCGCTCTGTAGTCGCCCTAATGTTCAAGTAAAACGTTATATAAGCATAACTTTTCTATATTATTTCAGGGATCCCCTTGATGACGATACCGCGGACGTTCTTCCGTGGGAATGTTCATCGCGTGAAGGCGGGTATGGCGGTGGAAGCAGGAGGCGGCAGGACTCCGCTGCGGATTCGGGCAGTTCTTCTTCGGACGTGAGCTCGGCGGTGGCGGTCGCGGAACGCACGCGGCGCCTCCCGCAGCAGAGCACTCTGGACGGCGGGCTGCGCGGCGCGCCGCCACCGCTGCGCCGCCTGTCCGCCGTGGAGCCGCGCCACCTGGCGCCGCTCGCGTCCCCGCCGCACTCGCCGCGCCAGCTGCGCCCGCCGCCCCCCGCCGCCACACCCGCACCCCCCGCACCCGCCGCACCACCCGCCCCGCCACATCCCACGCCCACTATCAGTGTCAGCTCGGCGCCAGACGAGGAATCCGCTGACTCCCCGCCCGAGACCGGCTCCCCCGAAGAACGCCGCTCGGCTGCGCCGTCGGAAGAACCTTCCTCGGTGTTCGCCTCTGCCGATGTCACGCCGACGGAACCCGCTCTCGCCAACTTCAAATCGATCGACGATCGGTGTGCGCTCGCTCTTGTAAAAACGATCTCTACTTCTATACCTAGTTGTGATACGAGAACTGACGTTTTGAATGTAGATGTTAAAGTGCAATCGAACGAATCGTCGACCGTAGCGCCGACGATGGAGTCGCACGAAGAGTCCGCCGTCTCCGGTGCGGTTTCGAAAGACTCCGATATGACGCAGTCGTCGCAGGATGACGTTGTTTCGTTGCAAAAAACACTGTCCCGAGAACCGTCAACGACTAAAGAAATCAGTCCGGCCTCATATACAGATATAAGTTTCAAAATCGGAGATCTTCCAGGGAGTGTACCCGATAAGCACGAAGCGATGAATTCAGTGGAAAAATCTTGCCCGGTGGGTACACTGAGCGAATCACAGGAAGTTGTGGGACACTCGCCAGAGAAAGACTCGGCCAAAGTGCAAACGTCGAAGCAGACGGAGTACACTCCACAAACTGCAGCTGATGAGTCACCGAGTTGCGCTTGCATGACTGTGTGTGTGATGGCGGCGGTCGAGGCGCCAGTGGTTCGGCCACCGGTGGCACCGCTCGCGGTGAGCGAAGACATCGGCGTCGACGAAGATACCGTAGACAAAGTGCCTTCGGTGCCACAGCAACGAGTCACAGAAGAATGCAAAGCGGCGTCTGAGTCTGACGCCATGAAAAAAATTGCTCATAAAGACGAACTGTCGTCAGTCTCAGAATCAAATATTGTTAAGCATGAAAATAAAGGCGTTATCAGTGAGCGTAAGCAGCGGAATGACATATGTCCATGGGAGGACGAGTAAGTACTCCAAATTTTGAAACTAAAAGCGTGTATCAAAAGTAAATATTTAGTTTTTTGATTTTATTAGTTTGCACAGCAATTTTTGCGTATCAGATCAGTATTTCATGCCATTTCATTTATTGCATGACAATATTTTGTATCTAAGGTTTAAATAGTTGTTTCCAATTTGTTTTGCTATGATATATTTGCATAATTATAATTTTCTACTGATATTTTTATATTTTATAATCAATTCATGGATGTTCTTGCAGTTTATGACCGTTATGTTAATTAATACCCCAAAATACCCTGCCTACATTTGAGGGCAACCATGAAAATAACGACCCTTGTTAATATTAAATTTAATATAAGCTATTCGAAATATATGCAAAAACATAACATACACCGTTTTTATTATTTTGCTGTTCTTTTTCCTATATAAGCTTTGTTTTTTTTTTAAATATTTTGCAAGAGACAGAAAATCTGTTGACAAAAAGTTCCTTGTATTTTATTATTACCTGGCTACTATATCATGGATATTTGAGTGAAATCCAAATTGCAACCATATTTCCATAACAACACAGACTTCCATAACAGCTTGACTAATATAACGCTTATGCGATGCGATATCAACGATTAGTGCGACACGCAGAAAACATCTTTCAAGTTAGACGAATAAAAACATTTTTTTAAATTTAATATTATGTACATAAAGTATGTACTTTGACAGCATAATTCACCTTTCGCGAAGACTGTGTCTCCACGGTGAGAGGAGGCTTTGTCACAAAGACCTCTTTCGTGACAAAGCCTCTTCTTTCAATCCGAGACTGTCAATAAACCAGATTTTGTAATGACCTTTTTTTTTATAGGATAAGGGTAACAAAGGAGCACACAGTCCATCTGATGGTAAGTGGTTGCTGCGGCCCATAGACATCTACATCTATCCTCTATTACTAATCAAAGTGTAGATGCGTTGTCACCCGTGAGGACTAAGATGGAATGCCTCATTTCCAGTAAAAAGGGCCTCCGGCCACCTGCACTCACCAAGCGAAACGCAGATGTAAACCTCTACTTCACGCTGGTATTCTGTGGGGTCGTGGTACCACTCCGGTTCGAGCCGGCCCATCCGTGCGACAGCAAAAGCTGCCGCCTGGCTCTACCACTGTTAACATTAACATCAAGTGTATCAAAGAATTAAGCTCCAACTTCAGAAGCTGTTTATGTGGAAATAATTTTATTCTTTTTAGCTTTTGTAATTGGTTATTACTTTTTATTAAATGTCTTTTTTTCAACTTAAGAATGGTTTAAAGCTAAAGAATATTACAAGTTCATGGTTACAACTAGAATGCCGTCTGAAATGTTTTAAAATCTTCATTTATCAGGTGGTAGGACTTTTTCTGTCTAGGGGTCCTTCGGAGCAGGTCTAAGTTATTTCTTCCACCAAATATTAGTGCTTACACTGCTGTGTTCTGATCCGAGGGATATAGAAAGCCAGTGTAAATCTAGGCTGTGAGGCATTTCATATTAGTCCTCGAATGCGACAACTCAACTCTTCTTTTCTTGAAGTTGGCGGCAGGTGCAGGTAGACTGTAAGTTTGTTTTTCACTTCTGTTTTATAAAGAAAAAAAAACATCCAATAAGTATATTTCCACCATTATCGGCATTTAGGGATGAAATGTTTTCATCAAAATCAATTTCAAATCCATTAAATTAAAAATATCTTTTAAATCGTTTCAGCTGTTTGCGAGAAATCGGTGAACATCATAGATTTAGTAACTAACTAACGTTAGGTGAACATAGAATATTGAACCTCCTCGTTTTTTGGAACTCGTTTAGAAAGATCTAGTCTACTGACAATTTTTAAAAAAAATATCTACACTTAAAATTTTCTCAGTAATAAAAATTTTAACTGGATCTATTCGAAGTAATAGAAAACAAGTGATTACGAGATAAAAAGTCATACCTTTGGATTTGGAACCGTTCGAGATATGAGTACGAGAATTACACTGGAATAAAATATAAAAATGGAATAATTTTTCAAAAAGTAATACATATTTTTAAAATAGGGCTCATTAAACGTTCTTGTTAACAAAATAAAAAAAAACATTGAACTTTATTCTATATTTATAGATTGTTAAATCTACGAGTAATATCTATACGAATATTATAGAGGGAAAGTGCGAATTTTCTGAGTTTGTATATATGTGGAGGTTCACCTCCACTGCACCTATTTGAAAAATTATTTTAGAATTATTTTTAACAGTGGTAGAGCCAGGCGGCAGCTTTTGCTGTCGCACGGATGGGCCGGCTCGACCTCACACAATACCAGCGTGAAGTAGAGGTTTACCTCTGCGTTTCGCTTGGTGAGTGCAGGTGGCCGGAGGCCCTTTTTACTGGAAATGAGGCATTCCATCCTAGTCCTCACGGGTGAAAACGCATCTGCATTTTAATCTGTAACAGAGGATAGATGTAGAAGTCTTTGGGCCGCAGCAACCACTTACCATCAGGTGGACTGTGTGCTCGTTTTCACCCTTATCCTATAAAAAAACCTTTTCGATGATACATTATTCCATACATAGGCTATTATGAAAATATATAGTGTATTATGTGTAAAAGTTATGATGATATTCGTCAAATAAGTAAAAAAAGTCGTGTCTCTTGAGAGCTTTCATAGCGTGCGCTGAGTCAATAGTTTTTTTTTAATTTATTCTTAGAAAGAGTGTTACATTATTTACATTTTAAATTTTGCCAAACTGTAAGCCAGTTTGTTGGCAATAAGGCAGTTAAAGTTACACGACAATAATGTATGGCTGATGATACATCTTGAAATCTCGAAAAATAAGTCCGAGACAGCATATATTTTCTAAGGATTACTCACAGCAATCATTTTTAAATAAAAACTCTCGCGTGACAAATAATTAGGGTAGTGGTCAACGCGGCATCGGCATGTTGGTCTCTCTAGGTCAGAAAATGCAAAGAATCAATTTATTTCAAAAGTTATGAAAAACAGAACAAAAATATGGTACTATGAAGTTTTAAAATTAATTATACCTAACATTCGAGGTAGATAATTGTTCAATCCGGGCAAAGCCGGAGTGGGTCGCTTATAAAGTCTTATATAATCCGCCATACTGATTTTAGTGAGACTACATATTATAACATAATATATATGACCTTGACCGTGAAGTGTTAATGCATCAAATGACGTCTTTTTGGCAGTTATCAGTGAATAGATGTACTGACCCAAATTTCCATATGACCTACACATATGAAATATTTGACTGCTCCTCAAGCTTAACACCGACGGAAATTCTTTACTCTCCGTCTCTCCGTCATCTGCCATTTGGTTTATCCATCAACTTTTAGACAGTATAAACGAGAGTAAGATTTTTTTTCCCGTTAGAAACCGCTACAAAGCTGATTGCTTCGCCACTTTGCTATGCTGTTAGCTTGCTAGGTTTATTTTAATGTAGGAACACCTTAGGTTTATTGTGAAGTGCAGTGGCGGTATACTTCAAACCATCAGCTCCAAAAATATTGTTCACTTTCTTATTTTTTATATGTGAAAGGATTGTATAATTTTTTGGAGCTTTAACATTCATTGTCATTGTTACTACTGTTATAAACTGATTAACTCAACAACACAGGTAAGATAAGCGTAGTTACAACTTTTTAACTTAGGGCATGGCATAGGTATAATAGAATATCATTCTCATACTATGTCGCGTCGCGTTGTCATTCTTCTAGGGCAGAGCTTAGGTAGCCTAAAACTTAAGTAACTAAGCAAAGGTTAGGTTACTTAAGGTGGAAGCTCCAGGGTGGCCCACGAAATTCAAACTTTCTTACGTTTTTTGCAATTTGCAGGTCAGTGTCAGGTTGTATGTTTAACTTTATTTAAATTTATGAAAAGCCAGACAAAGTCCACTTGATAGTAAGTGGATGCCGTGGCCCATAAACATCTACATCCACCCTCTATTAAGAACCAAAATACAGATGCGTTGTCAATTCTGAACATTAACATAAAATGCCTCGTTACCAGTAAAAAGGGTCTCTGGTTCTTTACACTTACTATACGAAACACAGCACATTAATTTGCTGGTAATCTGTGAGCGAGTGGTTCTTCTCCAGTCGAGCCGACCCAGTCGTGCTACAACCATAGTAATATAGATGCAGCGTTGCTCTACCACGTATAAAATCTGAAACAACAGCTTTTTTTAGATGTTTTTTGGAAATTAAAATTGTTAATTTCAGCGTATATCACGTCTGATGAGCCATGATATACGCTGATATGACACCTAGTTCAAGCAATTTAGATAGCATGTATGGATAAAATGAAAAAATTAATGGAGTACTTTTATCTGCGAGAGAAGTTAAATTTTATCCACTCTCCCTCCCCCTTCCGGTTGAGCGTCACTCCACTGTTATATATACGTATATACACTATTCATATTTCGTGGTAGATTGCGCGGAAACTACCTATATAAGTGATATCGCTTTTGTATGTATAAGAGGTTGATAGCAAATTTATCAATAATCATTTCGTACCTCCACGCTTTTCATGTATCGTGTACGGTTTTCTTTAAAACTGGAAAAAACCGTGCTTCGGAACGCTATCTGGGGCGCGTGGGAGGAGTGACACTCAACCGAGAGGGGGAGGAAGAATGGATAAATTTTAACTTCGCTCTACAACGTACTTATGCCATATGAGTAAAGAAACCGTACCGTACAAAGTAAAGCTTCATACAACCGCGCTGTGATAGGCACACTACTATAAGCTTGTGTGTGCGTGTTGCGTCACGTACAGAGAGAAACTGCTTTAAACCGGCTCGGCCAGTGCTCAAACTCAGGGTTGTGTAAAAAATAATAAGTGTCGTTTTTGTTTTTTAAAGAATAATTCGTGTCAAATGAAATATAATAAAGTGTGAACATAGTAATAGAAACAGAAACTTTTTTATTCAATAAAGATTGTAAACAATACTTATTGAAAGTCACTCTTTTGTTTGATTACCACTGGTTCGGCAAAAAACCTCTGTCCTGGGAAGAACTAGCAAGAAACCCAGCGGGATTTTTTTTAAATAACAGCTTACAAACATGTATGTTACACAAATTAACAACACAACAAATTTGAAATAGCTTGGTAGCGATCACCTCATTTCCAGGGGTTATTATCGTCCATAAATTCCTTAATATTATAATAACCCTTTTTAAACAAACTTAGTTTAATAAAGTTTTTTTTATAGGATAAGGGTAACAAACGAGCACACAGTCCACCTGATGGTAAGTGGTTGCTGCGGCCCATAGACATCTACATCTATCCTCTATTACAATTCAAAATGCAGATGCGTTGTCACCCGTGAGGACTAAGATGGAATGCCTCATTTCCAGTAAAAAGGGGCTCCTGCACTCACCAAGCGAAACGCAGAGGTGAACCTCTACTTCACGCTGGTTTTCTGTGAGGTCGTGGTACCACCCCGGTTCGAGCCGGCCCATCCGTGCGACAGCAAAAGCTGCCGCGTGGCTCTACCACTGTTAAAGTTTTTGAACTTTGAGCAGGTCAAATTTTGTATATTTTCTGGAATTTTGTAGTAAAAGCGTATACATCGCCCCAAGAATGAATTACTGACTCGATGGAGTCGAGTAACTGGTACTACTAGCTTGTGTCCGTTCCTAGTATTTACAGAATGAATATCACTTATTTTTGTAAATCTACTTTTATTTTTGTGTACGTACATTACATTTTCATAAATTTATTGAGAGGCCAAAGTTAATATATTAATTTCCTTAAATTTTTGTCGCAGCGACTCTTTAGGCTTTAAATCATAAATTGCTCTTATGGCCCTCTTCTGTAAAACAAATATAATTTCAGTGTCAGCTGCGTATCCCCATAGCAAAATACCATACGATATTATGCTATGGAAATAGCTAAAGTAAACTAGTCCAGCTGTTTCAACACTGGTTAGACTTCTAACCTTTTTACAGCATATGCTGCAGAACTAAGTCTGCTTGCTAGTTTTGATATATAGGGTTCCATTGAAGCTTCGCGTCTAGTGTGATTCCAAGAAAAATGGTGGTATCTACAAGACTCAGTTTCTCCCCATTTAAAATTACATTAGTATTTAATTGTTTGACATTTGGCGTCATGAATTTCATACATTTCGTTTAGTGCCATTTAAATGCAAATTATTAACATTGAACTAATTTACTAATTTAGATATAGCATTATTTACTTCGGCATATTTTAGTAATTGTCGACTTAATTTGAAAATTAAAGAAGTGTCATCTGCAAATAATACTATATCATGGTTATCCCCTACTATGTAAGGTAAGTCATTAATGTATACAAGAAACAGAAAGGGGCCGAGAATTGAGCC
Organism: Parnassius glacialis; assembly: GCA_033319125.1. Classification (NCBI taxonomy): domain Eukaryota; kingdom Metazoa; phylum Arthropoda; class Insecta; order Lepidoptera; family Papilionidae; genus Parnassius; species Parnassius glacialis. Next base: position 36,960,734 of record JAVANC010000016.1, read on the forward strand.
TTGAGGCACGCCCATTTGTTCCATCGACCCGGAAGAGCTCATATTGTTAATGACAACTTTTTGCGTTCTCTTACTTAAATCTTTATATGTAAAAATTACGTGTCACGTTGTTTGTCCGAGATGGACTCCTAAATTACTGAACTGATTTAAATGAAATTTTGCACACTGTGTGCATTTTGGTTCAACTTGAGAGATAGGATAGTTTTTATCCCGCATATATATGTATATATATATATATATATATATATATATATATATATATATATATATATATATATATAATCGCAATAAAAATTTTTGAGGGCATTTAGCCCTCAAAATTTTTTATTGCGATTTTAAGGATTTTTTATAGGAAGGGTCGTTGGAAAGGGCAAAACAACGTCTGCCTGGCGAGCTAGTATGAAATAATTAATTTAAGAGCATTACTTCTTACACCGTAGTGTTGGATTTTTCCTGATTAATGTTTCATTGTGAACACAATCGAAGACCTTGGATAGGTCACTAAATATACCCAAAGCATCCTGTGAATTCTCCCATGCATTAAAGATACAACCAGCTCAATACTGGCATCAGTTGTCGAGCGACCCCTTGTGAAACCAAATTGATTTTTATGAAGTAAATTATTTATATTAAAGAAATTTAACATTTGATCAAGAATAATTTTCTCAAAAATCTTACTGAGTGTTGGTAGTACAGAAATAGGTCTAAAATTGGCGGGGTCTAATGTACTACTAGATATAAATAAAGGTATTACTTTACTATGCTTCATTAAATCAGGAAACACTCCATATTCTATACTAGTATTAAAAATAATAGCTAAATGAGGCGCGATTGTATCTATTATAGACGCAATCATTTTAACGGAATCCCCCACAGATCCGCAGTTTTCTTAACATCAATAGTTTTAAAATATTTTACAATATCTTTTGATGACACTTTATGAAATGTAAAATTCTTTGTACACGCATTTACATCTTGTTTAAGTAATAATTCGGCGACGGCAGGAGAAGAATTCAGTGACTTAGTGGTCCAAATCGGAATATCAGTAAAATATTTCTCAAAAACCATTGCTACGTCCTGATCTGATACAGTTAATTTGTTGTTAACACTTAACTGGTAATTTGAATTGCGAGAGTTGATCTTACCAGTTTCGCTATTAATTATACTCCATGTCATTTTAATTTTATTGGAAGCAGTCTTAATTATGTTGCTCAAATGCAAAAACTTGGCTGTGGAGCACACTCTTTTAAATATTTTTGAATATTTTTTACATATTCCTTAAATTCGACGCTATGATTATATGACCTTTCATGGTAAAGATATGCCTGCTCTTATGGACTCCTACTGTCTCCCATTTGACGAATGACTTCCGACTGTAGAAGGAGAATGTTTTAGAAGTAAAAGTATTATTAAATTCATTGCAAATAAGCTTAAAGAATGTTCCATACGAAAAATTAGGATCATTTTGGTATGAAAGTGATGGAAGTTTTTTCACTATGTTACTTCTAAATTTCTCCAAGCGACGTGCATTTACTGGAACAGACACAATTTTCTCATCTACTTGCTTTTTGTGAACATATGGTAACGAAACTACTTGTCCACAGTGATCAGAACTTAATTTTTGAATTATACATTTATGCAACGGCTTCACATTTGTAAAAATGTTATCTATACATGATGCACTAGATGGAGAAATACGCGTTGGCTCTATAAATAAATTAAAAAGACCATATGATTTAAACAATGATCTAACTTTAATATATATATATATATATATATATATATATATATATATATATATATATATATATATAAATAAAGTGTAATACCTACGCAGATTTAAATCTTATTGAAATTGCCGCAAGAGATACCGCTGATTTTGTAAATGAAATTAATACTTTGTTTGATTTCTTACACTCAAGTACACCGCGATCTCCTAATAAATATAAAAGAGCTTTTCGATGCGATAGTTATTAAATTGAATTTTTAGAAGAAAAAAAAAATGGCAAACAATTGTTAATGTACCACTCTGCTGTAACTGTTTTTCGATCCTCTAAAACAATTGTTGCGTAATGACCTGTCCTTCCGAAGAACGAGGGCACGATCTTTTTTACTCATTAAACTCTTTTGAACTCATTAAACCAGTTGTGACCAGTGGCACGAGATGGGCCTTCATCGTGAAAGGCCAATCGAAGTCTATCATAACTTTCTTGTTGACTTGAATGACGTCGAAAGTCATAAAAAATGTTCTTGCGTTAAATTCCTGCTGGCGTGACACAGACAATTTTCAATTTGCCGCCAAATCGTAAACAAATGACAAATTAATAAAATACATATACAATAATATTTGCAAAGAGTTCCATTTTCAAAATTTGAATTTATTTTTTTATTATATCGTTTACAATTGGCCAGTTCTAAAAATTTTCAGTGTCGCCCTCGTAATAAAATAGGAATATAAATAATAAACGCAAGTTAGGTACTAAAAAAACCTTTCACTACGGTGGCGCTTCATTCTTTGATGCCTTTGATGCCGTGGATATTATTGGTTCTGAAGTCGCGGCGGCGCCTTTGACATGATGCGGCACTTGCCAAGGCGGCACGACACAAAGGCGGCCGTATCTAAGCGAACAGACTGTTCTTATTTAGTACGACTATGCGGTTGCCTGGAGGGTAGGTATACAAAAACATTGGCGGCATTGCTGTAGCATTGCTCAGCTCCATGTATGTAATCCATGTATGCAACATCTGTAACTGTGCTTCATAATTGTCATTGCAAAGTAAATGTTAACAAAAAATTCCACATAAAGCGGAAAGGAAAATTGTTGCATATGAAGTATGGGTGCGATTTGAGAAAAACTCGGTACCACGCCCCGGTACATTCCGCAGCAGATACGTCACTTTAATTTGAGCATTAAGAGCTATTCTGCATTTTTAAGACGACTATTATTTTCTATTAGAATAAAACTATTTTTACGGATTTTATAGCGTTTAATTTACTTATTATTCCTGACGTTTCGGATGTTTTACAGCGGATGGGTGGGAAGTCAAAAATTTATATTCAAAAACTGAAGGAAGGGCTAACTGTGACATCGGGACGTCAGACATCTCAGTCCCCGCCGCGACCATGGGTTGCTGTAAAGCACCCGAAACGTCAACAATTAAAATAAGTAAATTAAACGCGATAAAATCCGTAAAAATAGTTTTATTTAATGTGTAGTGTTTGCGTAAATACCTATAAGAAATTCAATAAATATTTTACGTATACAAAATAATTATTACATAAATTCCCATAAACATCAACAAAGTTTTTTTCATTCCCATCAACAATGTTTTGTTTGTTTGCTTAGAATAATTGGGCATTCTTCATTGGAGGTTTAAACTGTTGAAACACGTGAATGAAAGTGTTTTATAATTCAGAATGCGACAAAAATATTACACAATTATGCCAACTGACATATACCTTAAAATGTTTTTTTCTTTTTCAGGAATTCCTGCGAGAGTGATGCTCCATTTGTTAAAACTTACGCTACGCTCGGTTATTTATAATTTACGTAGATGATATTATTTTAAGTTGAAATTAATATAATGTTTAATTTTGTAACTTAGTAATAATTATTTAAAAATAGATTATTGTGTAATTATATGAGTATTTTAAAGTAAATGATCGTTAATTATTAGAACACGCTTGTTTTTTTTTAATTGTAAGTAAATCCCTGCTTTTGAAATTTTACATTATAACACATTACGGAAATCTAATGATGAAAATACAAAAGAAGTAATACAAAAGATTTCTTCTTTCGCTCGGTGGAACTTCTTTTGTATTAAACGACAAGAAGAACCATTAAACAATTATATAGTTTGGTTTGCAAATCTTATTGCAATATACCAGAGAGCATTAATAACCTCGGACACGTTTTCATAGAAAACGTTATCTACTACAACAGTGGTAGAACCACGCGGCGGCTTTTGCTGTCGCACGGATGGGCCGGCTCGAACCGGGGTGGTACCACGACCTCACAGAAAACCAGCGTGAAGTAGAGATTTACCTCTGCGTTTCGCTTGGTGAGTGCAGGTTTCCGGAGGCCCTTTTTACTGGAAATGAGGCATTCCATCTTAGTCCTCACGGGTGACAACGCATCTACATTTTGATTTGTAATAGAGGATAGATGTAGATGTCTATGGGCCGCAGCAACCACTTACCATCATGTGGACTGTGTGCTCGTTTGTCACCCTTTTCCTATAAAAAAAAAACTTAAAACAGTTACAATATTTTTTTTTTATTTATTTCAGGCGACTATCACCATTTACTATATATACTTCTTCTTTACCAGTCCGTAAAAGTTCACAGCTGAACGTAACCTGTTACATTGTACAAAGGTGTGCTGAAATCTACGCAACAAACATCAGACTATCATGAGTACTCTGCTGAACACAGGCCTTACCCATAAATGGCCAAACAGCAAAGAGATATTTGCCATAGTTGCTACGCTTGGCAGATGGGTTGTCAATGGCAGCTTTCTATTAGTTTGATCAGGAAAATACTGCTGCTCATCTCCTGTTTAATTCCCACTCTCGCCTCTTACGATATCTGTGGGACAATATGGGTCAGTGAACCTGATTGTAATCGGATGGAAAAAGGGACGCCGGCAAATTCGGGATTACGAGATTAATTATTCAGGATTTTATACGACTATTTTATCGAAGGCAATGAAGTCTTTCCACTTAGTCGCCCATTAAGCCAACAACTATACGACATGGGACCATACTCAATCAGAAGTTGTAAAAAATTACATAAGCATATTTTATGATGTTATTTGGAATAAACAAACGGTATCATAAATATTTTACGATGTTATTTGGAATAAACAAACGGTATCATAATATAACTGAAAAAATATGTAATCAACGCGTAGAAAATCATATTAATTCCTTGTAGTTCATTTTCAGACAGAGTATCACACAGGGCATAAGCATAACTAAATTCATAGATCAACTTCAAGCCGGTATTTCCTCATTCTAATCAAAGACTTTTGAATTTTTATAATTGATATTCACACTCTTGTTTATACTCGTATTACTCAAATTATGATATATATATGACGGCACCTGCACCGTTGCAGGTGCGGCGGCGTCGGTCTAGCTAGACAGAATTCTTGTAAGCGACACGTGTACCGCACACTTGCGGCATTGCACCTGCGGTGCCGCCCGTCCTGCTTGTATAAAATGGACGGAGCGGCCGCCGTTAAACTGTATCACTTAGGTTCCCTCGGTAGGCAGTGAGTTCCTCATAACCACGATAGACCGGCTGTCGTGGTATGCGTAATGCATTTTCCGCCTCCCTAAGGGGTAGCCCTTTTCCAATTGCTTCGGGCGCAAAAAAAAACGCCGTTAAAGCAGTCTTGGCTCTGACGTGGAACGGTGCGTTTGTCGTATTCCCTTACTAGTTTATCCTCGACTCGTTGGATAATAAGTTCGTGAAAACGAATTCATTATTATTCTTAACTACAAAATTAGTCTCTGTACGATACTCAATTACCCTTTCTATATATATATATATATATATATATATATATATATATATATATATATATATATATATCGTAATTTGAATGTAATTGGGTGTTTAAATTAACCCCCTAGATTATTACTCAGAAAAACCTAGGGGGTTAATTTAAACACCCAATTACATTCAACTTACGATATATATATATATATATATATATATATATATATATATATATATATATCGTAATTTGAATGTAATAGATTTTTCTGAGTAATAATACAAATTACAAATTTTACTTCAAAAGGACTTTGTTTATATTAAAAAAAAAAATATTATATTTACTTTATTTTAATTTCATACATATCGGTTATTTTTAACCGTCTGGACTGATGGTTCCAGTGAAATAGCCGAAACAGTAATCCACTCCGTTATTGCGTTAGTACTATTATTTATTCTGTATAAAGGACAAAAATAACAAAACTTGGACAGTCCAATGAAATTTATTTATAATTTTTATTATAAATAAATATAATTTATAATTTACAACGTACATTCTTAATAAATAGAATATAATACGTTTACAATATGTTTCAAAGTAAAAATGAAAGCTTCTAAGGTTTTAGAGGTGCCAGATCAGAAAACCTAAATTTATTTTATACACAGTAGTACTTAAAGTAAGTTTCAAGTCCATCTTCGTGGATGCTTACGTCATAAAAGGCAGATACTGTTTAAAGTTCAGATTTCTATGGCTAATGGTTTTTTGCGTTGATAGATAAGTCAGTGTAGGTATGTAATAATCTATGAGTCACTTACTCAAAACATCTTTAATATATATATACCGCAATAGTTGATATACATTAGCGATAAAATGGATAAGAATGTGATAGCCATTTAGTAGGGTATTTTAGAAATTAACTTAAAAAACCCGATTTCCAAAATCAAATAGACTTAAAAGAAGTCTGTACTACACAGTGCATGGAAAAATAAAAAGCTTCTCCCACCACTTTAGAAGCTATTGTGTGAAAATTATCTTATTTTCATTAAAATTGATTCAGCTATTGGTTAAATAGAATTAACAATTTTAGAGGGGGATAGAACCCATACTCTATGGACATCAGTAAATTAATGAGGCACCCATCCTTCGAGATTTTTATTTAACCAATCTAGTGTAAATCTTATATTGTGGGTAAATTAATCTCAATGAAATAATGTTTGATAAGAATCTGCTTTCAAGGTTACTTTTAATTCATCGATATTTACCTTATCGTCTCGTCTTCCTCGTGGTTCATTCTTCAAGCCGAAGTTTCCACTACAAAAGTGATTAAACCAAAAACTAACAGAGAGTTCGTTAGTCATATTCTCCGCAAACGTAGCATTGATACTGTAAGCTGTCCTTGATGCTTAAGAACCACGTGGGAACTCATGTTCGAAAATTACTTTAATTTTTGAGGTCTCCATATATAATTCAAATAATGAATGTAAAAAATTATAGTTAAACAATAGAATGTCATAAAATAGTTAAATTTAAAATATTATAGTTTTTGTGTTAAAAAGTTTGAATCACGAATCATGGATCATGCGGACTTAATTTTATTAATTCAAAGTGACCACTCCATCATAACGGTAGCTTCATACTTTAACTCCTCTCATGTATAATATTAAAAACTTTAATTGGTCAATAAATACCTAAAAGGTTATTTTTTGTGTTCAAAATCGTATACATTTCTAAGAAAATTAATGTTTATAACTGTCATCATGACTGACTTAAATTGTGTTGTAGGAGTATTAAACTTTTCTAAGCAAAAAAAAAAACAGCACAAAAAACAACTATTAAATTTATTTTAACACCTCATTGAACATCAAATAATACACCAACAGTTCTTACGGAATAAAACGAACGTAAATAATACTGTGACGAACAATAAAAAATATTTTTTATCTAACCTTAACTTAAATTATTCCGAATTTCTTCCGTATAACATTAAAACTTACAGACTATTCGCAGTATACTCTTTTTCGCTTATCGAGCTTTATATTTAAAGAGAGACTATTTATATCCATGTAAATACTATAAAGTGAATATTGCCTTAAATTTTTCTAATCAAAGACTTCCCGACAAACACCGTCAGGCCCTCTTTTGAAGCCAGGCGGACAATTTTGTGGGACTGAAATCATATTTCGTGTCTGGAGATCCGCATTTACGGGTGTTTCTTCGGGAGCAGTCTCACTAGGCTCCACAGTTTTGGTTTCAGTTGCGTTTTTCTTAACTTCTTCTACGTCATCAGGGTAAACAACACGATCGGAATCAGCCATATTCTACGAAAAAGAGAGATGATTTATCATTTTAATTAATCTTCTGTGGTTTCTAAAACTATAAATCTATCACTGAATTAACATAAAATTAATTTTCCTCCCTTGTTACTTACTATATACTAATTATAAAAATCTGTTGGAATTGTGATAGGAGACGTTTAAGTTTTAAGTCTTCTTGTAAATTCAGTTTATTGTAATAATTTCACGATAAAAACTTAATTTCGTACTATTTATATTAGTTTATTGCGTCTAGTTGTAATAGAAAATATTAAAACATCTCAGTCCATGTCCATTCATCACTAGGAGTCGTAAGATTTGAAGTAAGTTAAATGCCAGGGAAACTTTGTTGCTTTAACAGCACCACAACCTTCTTTATGCAGTCAGTCAATAGTATTTTTGACTTGTTTAACTGCTTCATTAGCCTACTGCTTTTCGTAAGCTGTAGGGTAACTACTGTTCATATGATCCCGGGTTCGAATCCCAGGTTCAAAAAATTCTCAGTAGCAGCCTGGAGTCAGGAAGATGATGGTGGTTCACCCCAGTAGCTTTGAAAAAAAGTTAGCCATTGGTCGTGCGTCTGATCTCCCTCCGGACTCGAACTCGAACTATAATCCTATCCTGCGCAGATCGCGAGTCTTCGTTGAAACTGTCCGCCGTAATCAAATTATTATTATTACTATTTTTGATGCTACAGTTCATACACTACATTACAAGTCCATATCAATCAATAGACTTTTTATGATGAGGACGCGGTGTTTAGCGAAGGAAATTTGGTGTTCCTTAAAATTTACCGTTTAGAATGATTTTTATAGGCGATCTCGATAAAAAACTGGAATACCGATATAGTCTCCAGCTCACAGATTTATAAATTAACAGATGTCAATGACTTACTGTTGAGTAAATGCTATTAAGTGTTAACAAAAATAATCGACTTTTAACATTTCTGTAAAGTATGTTTTTATCCCGAAAATATCTTATACGTCACGCAATATCACTTGATAAATAAATCAACGTGTTTTATTATCTTTCATATCTATTTTTTTAAATTAACACTGACATCAAACATTGAGTTTCTATTAATAAACCGGTTGAGTACTTCGATTACGTACGGTTAAAACGTTCATGACTATAGTGATTATCATCGACGGTAAAAAATATATAACGTAATGTCTATGTTGAAAAGTTAGCACTTTACACAACCAAGGAACTAAGATAGCTGTTATAATATTATCGTATAATATACATTTGCGAATGTAAAATATATTGGTTTTATACTTATATCAAGTTTATAAGTCGTAGCAAAATTAGCAAGATGTAAAATTTAAAAGCATTAGGTAGTGAATTCTCTTTTATTAGTTTAAGTTTTTCCTGATTTGGGTTACAGCGACAGTTTTTTCCAAGCTCAATTACAAATTATTATAACTTTTTTGGTTCTTGCACTCTGACGTGGACTATTATTTACCCGGATTATAGTGCCGAACCTACGAAAATTCTTTTCTACTATTTACAATAAATAATATACTGATTTTGGGTGTAATAAAGACAAAGTAGGTGTGACACTAATAATTAGAACTTTAGGCTCATTTAGAATTAACGTTGAAAATTTGCTGAACAATCTCATCAACTTTTATTGAAGACTCGAGAGAGAATCAAACTCGAAGAGATCGTCATGGAATAAAAAAAATGCCGAATAATTTACAATTAACTGACTTTAAGGGACCATTTCTTTATTTATTTCCTAGAAGTTTAAAATTACACTTAAGGAATTTTACTTACGGTTTGTTTATCGTTTAGTTATTCAATGTGCGCTTGCTACAGCTGCTTTGTACAATGTCCAGTGAACTAATGCTGACGCCTCATTCACCACGTGCTTATATCGAAACGCTTTACCAAGGATTTATCTTTACGTATATACATACTCGTAGCTGCACACACGAAGACACTATGAGTCAATAGTCGATGCGGATCTCCTGGTAAACATAGAATTCCTGGAATTTTTAAGCTATCGATCACCCGTCGTAGTTTCCTGCTACTTTTTGATATGTGTAGATAACAATCAGTACTGTCGTATTTGTATAGCCCGGAATTAGTTCACTGTACTTGTATTCGTTATCTGAATGCGACACTCCATTTCATGGATAACTGCATATTATTATTTCTAAACTTCTTGTAACTTTCGTAAATATAAAGAACAGCACAATTATTTATTTTATGTTTATTTAATAAACCTTAAATTTTATACTAAGTCGAGTTTGATCCCCTCCAGTACAATCACTAATTTCAAATTTTAACATTGGAGAAGAAAGATGCTCAAAGGAATTAAAACTGCCTAGTAGATGGTGAGACGACTTTATGAGGCATGCACAGGGAGTCGACAAATGCAGTTTTTTTTTTCAAGATTATATTTACTTCGATGTACATTTAAAGTGGCATAGTAAGTAACAGCCTATAATTAATACAGTAATACACTAGTAAAATGAGAAAAGCCTGCAGGAAATATTACTAAGGTTTGTATGAAATTTGAACGAAAAAAGTTTGTTATAAAAGATATGAACAAAATCTAAGAAAGTAACTAATGTAAAATGTGGAAAAATGACAGCAGTCATAAGGCGGAAGGACCACGTCTCAGCTCTACAGGTATTCCATCTTAGTCTTCAAGGGTGACAACGCATCTGCATTTTGATTTTAACCAAGTAAAATTTAGGCATTTGTAGGAACAGCATTCATTTTGGATTAGTTATACTGTGTGCTCATTTTTGTTATGCATAATTTTGTTTAAGAAACTTGTACATAAGTAGATAAGTTATTGATGACAATTTTTAAATTAGATTGCTAATCATTGAAGAATTTATATTGTTAACTTTGTTGATCGTGCATTTAATGCGAATGAATTTAAAGTTTTACAATAGATAACAGAAAGAAAACAACATAATATTGTAAAGAAGTGAAATTTCTTTTTTTATAATAAACATGTTTTTTTAAACATATTTTAACATGTTTTTTATAAAAAAAAATATTAACCATTTCGCTGTCCCATGAGTCATGTTATCATTACACATAAGTCAACATTTCGATTGTTTAACTATTGCGTCCCTTTCACAGTCAGGAAAGTCTTATAATGTCAATGTTTCCGCACCAATTGAATAAAGAAAGTGCATTACATTTTCTTTTTTTCTTTCAAACTCTTAGTGCGTTTTCACCCCTTAGGATTAAAATGCAACGCTTATAATAATTTAATTATTATAAGCGCCATTAATATTTTATTATTTCATACTTATTTTTATCTACAATACTAAAAACTATAATAATAATTAAAAAAAAAACTAAAACTAGAAACTTAAATATCATATAGTCCTACACCCCGCGGTATCGTGCCAAGAACGCTGGCTGCGTTTCCCCGCTGAATGGCTATACTTAGCCTTTGAGCGAGGAAAGAACCAGCCCTCTTATCACCAGCAGCAACGACCAGCCGCGGATGGAGTTCCTTTAGGAACTTCACCGCACGTGGACCCCACGGACCGATAGTCTCTACAGCAAATGGCACAAATATGTAGTCATCTCTCAGAGACTCATATTTGCGCCACTTACTCAGTTCAGAAAAAAAAAATATATTTAGCGCCATTATTATAATTTATCTCTATAATCTTAACATAAACGTGATGTTAAGGTTGATGCAACTTTAAAATAGAGGCTGATTTTTAAGCAGGTTGACTCCAAGAAATAAATGAAGTACTAATAATAATAGATACTATTATTTATAGAAAAGTTAATATAAACCAATTTAATAATTTCGAATAATGAAAAAGCCTCATAGTACTCGGAATTTTAATCGTTTGTTTTGGAGTATTCGTCACCCCAAGGCGACTTTGGAAAATGCCAGAAAAATAATAAGGTTCTGATAATGGCGGTATGTATCCAGATCGGCGACAGCACAAAGCTGAACAACAGAAAAGGTTCTTATATCTGGCATTGACAACGTCAATTCTCCTCTCAAGCGTGACGATTATAGCAAATACATCCCATGAACTATGTAAACTGTAAATAAATGTTTATATATAATCGTTGGTGCGTCTGTTAGTGTTCGTCATGTAGAGTACGTGAGTGTAGAGAACCGGAGACCCTTTTTACTGGAAACGAGGCATTCCATTTTAGTTCTCACGGGTCACAACGTATCTGCATTTTGATTTGATTTGATTCGAAGATAGATTTTTTTTTAGGATAGGGTTACAAACGAGCACACAGTCCACCTAATGATAAGTGGTTGCTGTGGCCCATAGACATCTACATTTATCCTAGTTTATGAATCAAAATGCAGATGCGTTTTAACCCGTGAGGACTAAGATGGAATGCCTCTTTTTCTAGTAAAAAGGGTCCCCGGTTCTCTACACTCACCATACGAAGCACAGCTGCTATTTTACGCTGGTATTCTGTGAGAGCGTGGTCTTTCCGCGGTCGAGCCGAACCATTCGTGCTACAACTATACTACTAATATAGGTGCAGCATGGCTCTACCACGTATAAATTATGTAGATGTAGATGTCTATGGGCCACAGCAACTACTTACTAATTTTTTTAATGATTTGAACGATTGAGGTCATATTTACACCACATTATATTTGTTTTGTGGGGACAATGTTTCCTAGCTAAGCAAGGATCCGATAGTGACTCTATAATTAAGTTATTGACAAATTCTATATTTAGGACGAAAATGAATCATATTCTCAATTCTGCAATAAAATAATTCTATAATAAAACTTAACACGACGTCTGTCTGAACGTCAATCGTATCACACAAAAACCTGTGAACCGATTTGGATGGGACTTCCACTGGCATTTAGCTGATGTTATAAGGAGTAACTTAGGCTACTTTTATTTTCCTCCCCGAAAGGGTTCCCGCCTTGTCGCAGGGGGCTTAGTAGCCGTAGCTTGGTCACTTGCGGTGAACAAAGAGAACCCCTTGGCTGGCTCGTGGTGTGGGGTCGGCCCGAGGTGGCCACTCCGAGTGGGCTTGGCAAGCCCACTTTGAATGTGTGTCGGTGGGCTGCGGTGAGAGGGGTGTCCTCTCCCCCTACCACACCAGCAGAGGTGGAGTCGCAGAGGAAAAAGAGTGTTGGTATGGCGATGTGCCACTCGCCCTATCCTCCGCGACTCTGACGGGGCGGCACCGTTGATGCGGTGGCGGTGGGAAGAGGAGTGTCAGTATTGCGAGGCACCGCCCTCCCTACCTCCGCGGCCGAAATTTGGTTGGCGGCGGAGCCAGAGACCAGATCCACCGCTGGGGTCGGGAAAACGGGTGCCTCCGCGTAGTACTCCAGGTGGAGTTGGAGGCCGTGGAGGGGGCGTGCCTTGTGTTCCTGGTGCGCCTTGCCTGAGAAGGAGAATGGGGAGGAAAGGTCCTCCCCTGAGAAGAGGCTGCCATGGGGCGTTCGGCGCTGGTAGGGCCGTGGATGTGTGCGAAAGGGTTCCCGTGGCCCTGCCAATATGCGGCGAAGGTGGAACACCATGAGGTTTTGGTCGGTGCGAGTCCGACATAACCCGTCCTTACCCCCGCGAGCCGGGTATGCGTAGACATTTTCCCATTTAAAAAAAGGCTACCTTCATTTTAGTGCTCCGCGCAATAAAATTCCACACGGGCGAAGACGCGGGAACAATTAGTCTTTTTATATAATCGTTGGTGAGTGTGTTAGTGTTCGTGTAATTTATGAACGGTTTAATCGATTGAGGTCATATTTAGATTATATATTTGTTTTGTGACTTTATTATGTTATTGACAAATTCTTTATTTAGGACTAAAATAAATCATATGCTCAATATACAACAAATTTTATATATTATACTCTATAAGCCGTGGTACCTTATATGGTTTGCGCTCGCTGTAAGTTTCACAGTACGCGAGCAATCCGGATTCGATTCCCGCCGGCACCAATAAAATTGTTAATAGCGATTTTAAGTGCCGTTCACCGTCGAGCATTTGGTACATCAGCCAAATGCTCGACGGTGAAGAAAAACATCGTGAGGAAACCAGCATGTTTGAGAAATAAGAAAAAAATATTTCGAAGACATGTGAAGTTCGCCAACACACATTGAGGTAGCGCGGCGGACATTTTCTTTCCCTAAAAGCCCTCTTAGAAATGAGAGGAAGCATGAGCCCAGTATTGGGATGTATATAGACTTTACTTTACTTTACTCTGCAAAACGTATTATCAACATAACATAAAGTATTTACTATTATACCTATTTGTGTCCCACTGCTGGGTACAGGCCTCCTCTCATTTCTGAGAGGGTTTTAGGGCTAGGAAGTGTTTGCCGCGCTGCCCCAATGCGTGTTGGCGAACTTCACATGTCTTCGAAATATTTGTTTTTCAACAACGTAGTTCTACATAAAATATGACTTAAATACCCTTGCCCTTGGCTATCTTTGCTTTATTTGCATTTGATTCACAGTGAAATCTTTGATTTCTTATCTGCGAATGGTATCGGTGAATCAGCGGTTGTTTGTTATTACTAGACTATTTCCAGAATGCAAATTTCACGTAATTGTTTGAAATGTAGGCGAGTTTTGTTTTGTTAAAGAGTAATTTCTGTAAACACACGATCAAAATTTTGAGTGCTATTGAGTTATCCTCAATCGAAATTATTAATTTGGTTTATATTAACTTTTTTATATTTAAATAATGCTATTTGATGCTTCGAAGAGCTTTCCATTTTCCTTTTAGCTTCCCATTTCTTTGTGTATAAATAATCCGAATCTCATAAATAAAACTAGTTTTAAAATTTTTAAATTATTTATAATACAACCACAGCGCCACCTATCGGGTCCAGAGTGTATTCTTTTTTGCTCCAAACCAACATATGTTGTGAAAATTACGTCATTTTGGTCTATAAATATAGAATTTGTTAATAACCATAGACTTAGAATATACTGTTCTAAGTCTATGTTAATAACTTAAATATTTTTTTATAGGATAAGGTGACAAACGAGCACACAGTCCACCTGATGGTAAGTGGTTGCTGTGGCTCATAGACATCTACATTTATCCTCGTTTGAGGATCAAATTGCAGATGCGTTGTCACCCGTGAGGACTAAGATGGAATGCCTCCTTTCCAATAAAATGGGTCTCCGGTTCTCTACACTCACCATACGAAACACAGCAGTGTTAAGCTGTCATTTTACGCTGGTATTCTGTGAGAGCGTGGTCCTTCCCCGGTCGAGCCGACCCATTCGTGCTACAACTATACTACTAATATAGCTGCAGCATGGCTCTACCACGTATAAAAAGTCTATCCTAAAATGTGAAAGTACGTGTATTATAACTTTTAGCGAGTTAATAAAAACGTGGTAAAAAAAACTTGGTAAAACAATGAATTTCATACATAGAGTAACACGGCCTACCGTCGGAGAGAAGGCTATCACAGTTTAGTATAGGAGTAATAGTCTGTGGTTTAGTAGCTATAACGTTTTTTTTCCAATACAAAACTGTTTGTAATTTTTTGTGGAGGGAAATGTACGTACTACGTCGACCATTATGAAGTTCGTGCATAACAAATGAAATAATAACGAACAGGGGCTACTCAGATACAGACTAGGATAAGTGGTTCGTCCGATATGCATATTGTATGAGGATAAACAGCCTGTATTGGTAAACAAATACGAAACAACACTACCGTTATTATTGTAATTTTTTTATTTAAAACGTAGCAAATAGCAATGATGTGTTTGAAAATTACTTATATATGAAAGATAACGTCATCTTTTTATAAATTTTACGTGACAGATCTCTTATTGCACCAAAAAAACTGAACAATTCGGCATTTTAGGACGTCGATTCAGCCGCGAAACTAGATTTAGTCTAGTGCACAGAACACAATTACTCTCTACCAAGAGGTCTAGTGGGGTGAGGCAACTTTGTATGAAAGCTGAAAAATCTGCACACAATCATGATTTTGTCAATGTTCGTGTTGGGCTTGTTAAAGTAAAGCGAGAAAAAATATCGCTGTTTCTTTCCTTCATGTTGTTTTAGGTTAAAGATTAGCCACTTTAAAAATTAGATACACAAATTCATATTATATCGAAAGAAACTAAAAATGTTAATTACGTGTTAAACTTTCTTTGGTTTGCTCTTTAAAGTATAATTACATACATATTACTGTGAGATTTGCACAATTTAATTCATTTAAATTAAATTATTTAATATTAGCAGAATTCTATCGAGAGAAGCCATGAATTAAAAGAAGAAAAAAATGACATTTATTTGTCAACGTCTTTCATATTGAAAATATTTTCTGAAATTGATTAATATTTATTTAATAGGTTTAGATTTTAATATTTGTTATTGCTTTTTGCTGCAATTCAGTTATTATCGGTTCAGAATACGTCATTTTCGTTTGTAGTCGTTTCTTCGCGATTGTGTCTGTAAATATTTTTGTGAGATGTTGACTCTAAGAGATATTGACTATAAATTTATTATTAAAAAAATTTATTCACGATGTGTAATCAGAATCGAAAGTAAATTAAGCGTTGTGCAAACAAAAAGCACAAAATCATCTAATTACTTTCTGCAAATTTCCTACAATAGTAGAAGAAAAACTTTTAACAATATTGTGGTAAGTCTTTAAGGATTTTAAATGTATTGATCGTTATTTGTAGGGATTATTACTATATTAACTCGAATTTTATCTGTTTCAGATCATGTATTTGGGCTGAGTTAAGTTTTCACCATGAGAATTTTGCTGATTTAAATTTACGTTAATATTCTGTGAAGAATAACTCTCTGACAATATCGTGTTATACATCAGTAACCAGCGTGGAAATATTATCTACAAAAACAATAAAAAACATCAATAAAAATGTGTCGTTTATAAAACAATCTGTCTTCCAGAAAATAAAATTACAGAACTATACTTATTGATAGTTTTATTTTATCCCACATACTAATCTAAGGTATATTCGGGTAATTTTGGTGCAACCTCTCAAAAATATGGGAATTTACCCCATAGGTTTGTGAGGCTTGAGCCAAAATTACTCAAATAAGCCTTAAATAAAAAGTTTAAAGTTACAGAATACAAAGGTTTGAAATTCCCGCTAAAAAAGTTTTATATGGGCGTCCACTGTAGCGCTTTTCGTGTACACTCGTAAACACGTTTTTCCGTTTTTTAGTATGAAGTTGGCGTTCTTTTCTTGGTAGGGAGTAATGAGGGCTATAATCTTCCACTCACCAGATGTCGCTAGTTGTGACTGAGGTAATATTTTTTGTTAAATAATATCAGTTAATTAAGAAATTAGCTTTAAATAATAGTTTATCATTATCTAGAGTATTATACGAGGGTGGATTGAAAAGTACTCGGCCTAACACAGATCCATTCAATTCTAAAAATCAAATCTACCCACATTATTTAGTTCAGTTCAGACTAGTTCATTGTGTGAAGTTCGAAACGTGTGCGATAATTAGTTGTGATTTTATAAATTTATTAACAAAGTAATCGGACATAATTTCCGCGAATGGAGCAAATCGAGCAGCGTGCCGTCATTAAGTACCTCCATAAGAAGGGGCTATCATCAAAAGCCATCCATGATGACATGGTCAGTACATTAGGCGATTGTGCTCTGTCATATTCATCCGTCAAAAAATGGATAGCAGAATTTAAGCGTGGTAGAGAGAGTGTGAAAGATGAACCCCGCTCTGGAAGACCTTCGACGTCAACTACTGACGAAAATATTAAAAAGGTACTTGATTTAATAATGGGAGACCGCAGATTAAAAATTAGAGAGATAGCCGAGATTATAGGCATCTCTTATGGACGAACTCAAAACATCATTGTCAACGAGTTGGGTTTCCACAAGGTGTCTGCGAGGTGGGTTCCGCGACTGCTTTCAGTTGAACAAAAAAGGACGCGATTGACTATTTCACGCGACTGTTTGGAGTTATTTGAAGCCGATGCAGATGATTTTTTGAATCGTTTTGTTACTATAGACGAAACATGGGTTCATTACTGTACACCGGAAACAAAACAACAATCAAAACAGTGGAGAAGACCTGGTTCACCACCCCCTAAAAAGGCTAAGTCGATTTTGTCGGCAAATAAGGTGATGGCTTCAGTATTCTGGGACTCGAAAGGTGTGATTATGATTGATTATCTTGAAAGGGGTCAGACTATAAACTCTGATTACTACTGCACCTTACTACGTCGTTTACGAGAGGAAATAAAAGAAAAACGTCGAGGAATGCTCAGAAGAAAAGTCCTGTTTCATCAAGATAACGCCCGTGTTCACACGTCAGTACAGTCAATGGCTGAAATTCACAACTGTGGCTTTGAACTGTTACCGCATCCGCCGTATTCACCTGATCTGGCACCATCAGACTTCTTTCTGTTCCCTAACCTAAAAAAGCACTTGGGAGGTCAAAGATTTTCGACAAACGACGAGGTCAAAGCAGCTGTAGACGCATATTTTGACTCTAAGGAAGAATCATTTTTTTTCAACGGTCTAAATGCTTGGAAGGGGAGGTGGCAAAAGTGTATTGAACTTGATGGTGATTATGTAGAAAAATAAAAATATAACTGATTTAGTATGTGTTTATTTTCTTGGTTAGGCCGAGTACTTTTCAATCCACCCTCGTATTAATATACAACACAATGCGTCAGTGGTTTGATTTTTAATTTTTTGTACTTTATAACTCGTTTTTTTAATCTTTTTACTTTTAGTTATGTTTATAGTTTAGATTATTAATTTCTAATCTAATTAATATAAAATATAACTAATGAGCTTAAAGGAACCTTAAAGTTTACATTTTCCTAAGAAATTATCGTCCCCGCTATGAAATCTGTCAAATATTTTACCTCGCTGTAAAGTGGCGCCGCCCTGGTGTTCAAAAAAGTTGTGGATCAGTCATTGTGTTCTGTGGTCTAGTGAGCAGTGCAGCTGCAACTAGTTTTATTGTACGCATAAGACCGTGTCAACTTATACTTTGACAGAGGGGAACGCCTGCGTATGGCTACTCCTTTCCGGTCCGCTGGTGGCCCGTATTGCTCTATGGTTTCATAAATACATACCGGTTGGATAGGATTTGTAATTTTGCTTTAAAAATAAGATAAAATTCAAACTTGATTAGTTAGAACGTCAAGTTTAGATACGTCAAGCCAGTAACTGTCAAAAATTTTTACGAAGTTTTGGTTATTTATTATAACTTTGAAGACATTTATTTATGCAATATGGACAATATTCATATATTACTCGTTTAGTGAGTTTGAAATGCAAAAGAGTGCTAGTTTGGAAAAAGTAAGTAAAAGCATACGAGTGTAACTATCATTACAGCCCTTCACAAGTCCACTGCTGAACATAGGCCTCCCCCAAGGAATGCCACAAAGCACGGTCCTGAGCCACCTATATCCATCGACTTCCTGCATGTCTTACCAGGTCGTCACTCCATCTAGTGGGGGGGATGCCCTACACTTCGCCTATCGGTACGAGGCTGCCACTAGAGAACCTTTTATCCCCATCGTTTGTCGGTTCTTCGAACTATATAGCCGGCCCATTGCCACTTCAGCTTACTAATCCGTTGGGCTATGTCGGTCACCCTAGTTCTACTGCAGATATTCTCATTTCTAAGTTTATCACGCAAAGAAACCCCGAGCATAGCCCTCTTCATAGCTCGCTCAGCAAGCTTGAGCGTCCTCATACGGCCAGCAGTGAAGGACCACATCTCAGATCCGTAAGTCATCACTGGCAACACGTTGCCAGTGTAACTTTTTATGATAATCGTATTGAATTTTTGAATTAGCCTCTGAGTCGTGGTAGCTCAGGGGTTAAGCGCTAGCTGTCAGTACACGAGTGACCCGGGTTCAATCCCAGTCGACACCAATAAAATTGTTAATTGCAATTTTAAGTGCTGATTTACCAAATGCTCGACGGTGAAGGAAAACATCGTGAAGAAACCTGCGTGTCTGAGAAATAAGAAAAAAAATATTTCAAAGATATGTGAAGTTCGCCAACACGCATTAAGCCAGCGCGGCGGACATTTCTTTGCTCTAAAACCCTCTCAGAATTATAGTGAGCCTGTGTTCAGCAGTGAGGCGTATATAATATGCTGTATCTTTATCTTTTTAACTTTAAATTGAAATTAATGAACTTTCAAATCAAATAGAAATTAATGGTGACAGGAAATCAGCAAGTCTGAAAGATGTCAATGTTTCTCTTCAATTCTAAGCGTGTGGTAATTTATCATCTAAAATTGCAAATGACTGCAGCAATGTCATTGGTGCATGCAGGGGTCGAACTCAGCACACGTCTTTAGGCGTGCAAATCCCTTGAACAATCACTAGAATAGGCTCTTAATCTATAATTTCATCATCGCTATTATTACAAGCCTTCACAAGTCTAATACTGAACACACGCCTCTCCCACAAATGCCGCAAAATACGGGTCTGAACTACCTGCATCCATAGACTTCCTTCATGTCTTACCAGGTCGTCACTCCATTTGTGGAGGGCTGCCCCACACTTCACTTACCGATACGAATCTACCATACGAGAACCTTTCTTCCTCGTCAATTGTCAATTCTTCGAGCTATGTGACTGACCCATTGCCACTTCAGGTTACTGATTCGTTGAGTGTTGTCGTTTACTCTGGTTCTACTGCGGATATACTCATTTCGAATTCTATCACGCTGGAAATCTCCAAGTCTAACTGTTTGCATATCTGGTTGAGCTTGTTTCGACGTACAGCAATAAAATACCAAGTTCAAGATCCACATGTCATTACTGGTAACATGTATTGTATTGACACCCATTGTACACTCGTATTTTCATGAGTGATACGCGACGAAAAGATGAGTCGATATCTCCGGAATGCTGCCCTGTCAAGTTGGATGTGTCGATTAACCTCTCGTATGAAATAGAACACACCTAGTCGGACAATTTGTCCTGTGTAAACATTCTCACCGACAACTTCGAGCGTAGTGCTCCTACCTCTCGAAAATTTTCAGCTCGAGTTACAAAATCGTTTTCAGTGTGCATAAAAGATTGCAATACAATGAACGCTAAAAATGTCAAGCTTGTTGCAAAGTATCCATGCGATCGGTGCTAAGTTTTGTAAGACCCATCGCAGAAGAATCCAAAAATTCTCCAATCGCTCTCTTATTCTCATAATTTCACATATATGACAGCATTCAAGCAACTGAACAGGCAGATTTCCAAATAAATGCGGCTACACTCACGCGTCGTCAATACTCATTAGAATGCATATTAGAAAGCGATTCATCTGAAGGTTGTAGTTTCTTTATTTTTTGTCTTTTTGTCTTGAGTTTTTAAGTTTTCATTCATGCTTTATCGATTAGTATATTATAATAGCGTAAGGTTATCCATTATCCCAGTTGCTAGATCCATTTTGTGTCGCAATGTTCGATTAAAAAAGTTAAACTGGGATGGGCGTGAGGGTCAAAAAGTCTTAGCGTGATACTGCAATCGCTAACTTAGCATATTGGCTTATGTTTAGTACTAATGAAAATACGTATAAAGGATCGTTAATATATAAATTTGTGCAGGTTAACGGTGTGAACAAGGTTTCAAATGCAAGAAACGGTCTTACGCAAAACACCCACAAGTAAGTATACAATTATCTAATAGATCTCTCGCTAATAGAACTCTCTATTCTCTAAATATATATTCTCTATGCTCTAGAAGAGTTTTTCTCAAAGTTGCGTTATTTCCGTTCCGTATCCAAAGGGTAACCAACGGGACCCATTGGAAAGCCTCTGCTGTCCGTCCGTCTGTCTGTCAGCGCGCTGTATCTCATGATCCGTAATAGGTTCGTAATAGATTCGTATTTTTCCGTGGTAGAGCCATGTTGCAGCTATATTTGTAGTTTAGTTGTAACACGAATGGGTCGGCTCGACCGTGGGAGGATCACGCTCTCACAGAACACCAGCGTAAAATAGCAGCTTAACACTGCTGTGTTTCGTATGGTGAGTGTAGAGAACCGGAGACCTTTTTTACTGGAAAAGAGGCACTCCATCTTAGTCCTCACGAGTGAGAACACATCTGCATTTTGATTCTCTATTGAGGATAGATGTAGATGTCTATGGGCCACAGCAACCACTTACTATCAGGTGTACTGTGTGCTCGTTTGTAAACCCATCCTATGAAAAAAATTAGGTAGACAGTTGAAATTTTCACACAGTGTTGTATTTGTTACCGCTGTAACAATAAATAGTAAAAATTGAAATAAATTAAAAATTAAATGGAACCTACCCAGAAAAGTGATTTTACCTACATAGTATTCAATCTTGTACGATGATACGGAACGGAACCCTTCATGCGCGAGTCTGACTCGCACTTGGCCTTTTTAATAGTAACACGGCATTTTAACTTTGTCCTCATTAAAATTTAGAAATTAAATTGAAGGTAAATTGTAGGTGTCTATAGGCCACATCATCCACTTGCCATCAAGATGACGGTGTGCTCATTTGCCACGCTTATAGTATAAAAGTATTATTGTAATATACTTATTTAATGTTATTTCATTTGATACAAATACAAGACTTATTTGAACAAGCCTTGTAAATGATCGATTTTTTTTGTGTTGTTCTTAGAATGGATCTCCTAATTGGTATCTAAGCGTAGAAAATTTTACGCGTGGAAAAAATACATGAATATTAATCTATATTCAGCTATATACTTATTAATCACGCCTACAAAGTTTGAAATAAAATCTTGAAAAACATTTTAATTTTGAGTACCTCCAGACAGGTTTTTTTTCATCCGTCTATTCCATCGTGTGGCGTGCCGTTGGATAGTTTTTTCAAACATAATATTAGGGGTGTGGACGTGGTGAAGTTTTTTCGATTCAGGTGTCCGTTTGCGAAATATTTAGCTTTAAAGTGGTATTTTTTTTATTAGTATGTGCGTGTACTCTACCAATTAAATTGTTTTTGGAAATTTGAAAGTATGCTCTATAGTAGTAGTATATATAATGAATTTAAAAAGATAACTATCACACCTAAGTAGGATTAACAAGTTAACGAGTAATAGGTGACCAACTTATAAAATGCACTTAAATTAGTAAAAAATTCGTTACAAAATAACCTAAAACTAACTGCATTAAGACTTTGTAATATTATTGTAAACTGAAAAAATAAACATATTTTGAGAAAACGATTTATGCATTACTACTGATGAAGATTAATCGTCAAGAGACCGATCCTGACATAACACTTTCGCTTATTTTTTAGTTAGTAGTTATTGTAGACCTACAGCTTCATTTGTCGTATTTTTGGTATACGCGGGCAACCCTCTGAATAGTTTAGGACGGTGAGGTTCTTTACAGTGATGTATATCTTAGGGTTACACTACCAGAAACTCGTTTGTCATCCTATCCTATGAAAAAAAAAGGTATATATGAATAGAGGAAAAAAGGTATATATGAATAGCGAACAATGACCAATTTTGTACGGACTTGACAGGGCATAATACAATCTCCAACAAATCATTCATTTGTTGGAGATTGTATTATTTTCAATATCAAAACGTTTTTTCTAAATTTTTTGTGAATATCACTCCCTACAACTCTGTTTGGAAAATAACCCTTCACTTACCATCGTCCTATTTGGGGCCACTGTAGTCGTTATGGTGGTCAAACCGCGAGCTTACTTAATATGCTCATAGTATCACGAAGGCCCCTTCTAATTTTACGTATTGTGAACCCTACATCGTGCGTGGATAGACACGCACTCGGCCAGTTGTTTAGCGTTTCATTGCTTGCATTTTATGTGAAAATAAGTTTAAATCTAATTTCAGCAATAATAGGCCAAGAAGAAGAATTAGAAATAGCCTCGGAAACATCTTCGAACGATATCATATTACTGTTAAGCCAAAACTTTTAAGAAGCAGCTCATTATCCGATCTCGCAACAAATACTAGTAATTTTAGTAAGTATATAATATATACTTTTCGTTAGTATTTTAGCACACTCAAAAAAATTGGTGGTTCTTATTTCGATTGTATGTTTTTGTATGTATGTGGCGCGTCATTTTCATCAATTGTATTGATTCTTTTCTTTCTTTAAAAGCTTAAACTTCAGGTGTCTGGTTTCATATAAATTTGAAAAAAAAACTATAACTAATGTATTCTTCGAATGGCCTATCCTGCTGGGCTATCTAGCCCAACGGTAGATTTAAAAAGACTGTTAAAGAAGAAATCAATCCATTATATACATAAATAATTAAGTACTTTACTAACTAACTTACTTATCTTCACGCACAATTCCTGACGGGGTAGCCAGAGAGAACAGATCGCCAAGTGTCACGATCCTTACATACCTCTTTCGCTTCTTTCAGATTCACTATCTTCTTCATACATGCACGTCTAGGTATCCGAGTACTCTTGACCCTCCCCTCTTCGAGCAATTTGCTCACCTGGTCTTCGAAAGTTAGTCTCGAACTACCTCGATACCTTTTAATATTAACTTTCGCGCTATATATTTTCTTCACCGTGCCCAAACCATCGAATAAGGGCGTGCCCTTATCAATTTTTGTGGTAAGGTCATCTTTCAAACCTGCCATATTGCGAATCTCTTCGTTTCGCTTTCGGTCGGCCATGGTAACGCCGCACATTTTACGAAGAGATCGCATCTCCACTGCATTCAACTTGCTTTTATGCTTCTTCTGGCATACCCAGGTTTCGCTGCCATATAACAAAGTCGGTACCACACGTTATGTATTGCAAGGCGTGCACTCTTCACTACGCCTTGCCTTTTGACTAACGCAGTCAGGGCACCATTGACTTTGTTCCCGGCAGCGACACGCCTGTCCACATCTAAATCACATCTTCCATCCCGGCTAAAAGCTCTCCCCACGTATACAATTTCATTTACCTGTTCTAGACATTCCTGATTTACCCATATTTCACACTTCGTTCTCTCTTCGTCCCTTTCAAATACCAGAACCTTAGTTTTATTAGCATTCAAACGGAGACCTTTAATTTCACATTCCTCTTTCATACACGTGACTAATGCCTGCAGTTCTGCCTCTGATGGTGCAATAAGCACTGCATCATCAGCATACAGTAGACAATTTACTTTTATGTCACCCAATTTCACACCCAAACAGCTATCTTTCAGCTTCTGTAAACAGCTGTCGAGATACAGTATGAACAGCCAGGAAGACATGACACAACCCTGTTTTACGCCCGTTTGGACGCTAAACATGGGTGACAGGTCATGCCCTACCCGCACATAGCCTTTACAGACACAGTAAAGTGACTGCACAGCCCTTAGCAATCGACCATCCACACCGTACCCCGGCAACAGTTCCCACATTTTCTTCCTTACAACCTTATCAAATGCTTTCTCAAGATCCACAAAAGCACAGAAAATCTTCTGGTTAACAGCCAGAAGCTTTTCCGCGATCATGCGGAGAGAAAACATTTGATCCGTGCATCCTCTTCCAGGTCTAAATCCGCATTGTGCCTCCCATAGAAATCTTTCCGATTTCTCTTGCATCCTACGTGTCAAAACCTTCGAGTAAACTTTACTTGCTAAACTGGTCAAGCTGATCGCCCGATAGCACCCGCAGTCAAAATGTGAACCTTTACCTTTATATAAAGGCACAATGACTGCGGATCGCTAATCATCCGGAACATTCCCCGTCCGCCAGCACAAATTGCACAGCAGATGAAAGCTGTCCCAGACGCGAGGCCCGCCATACTTGACCATTTCAGCAGTAACTCTGTCTAGTCCAGCAGCCTTACCGCATTTCAAACTTCGAATCGCACGTTCAATCTCTTTCATACTGATGACCTCAGTGTCATCGAGGTCCGGGTCTGGCGTACCAGTCACGGCGTCATCCCCGGATCCCTCACTAAGATCATCAAACGCATACATTTCTCTATAAAATTCGCTCCATCGCTGCATGACGTCCTATTTTTCTGAGAGGACGTCATTAGTTCTCGAAAGCACTTTGTTAATTCTTAAGGCGTCGCACCTTAGTACTTTACTAAATGTGTTATAAAAACATTTACCTTGTAACAACTGGAAAATTAAATAAACTGTTATCAACCCACCTGCTGAACGTGGTGACTATGGAGGCGACCTATGTTCAGCACTAGACTTTTCATTAGCTGTAATGGAATGATAGAATGAATACATTATGTAGTGATAAGAAAGGTGCTCGAGTGTTGAGTCACTAAATGTAGTGATGACCTGGTTAGACAAATAGGAATTCAATGGATGCAGGTAGCTCATGAGCCCGTGTTTCATGGCATTCCTTGGATACCTATATTCAGTAGTAGACTTGTGAGGGACAGTAATGATGATGATGATGATGAAGAATTAAGTGATGATTATCTGAATATTGAATAGTTTTTTTAATATTCAGTATATTACTCAAAATTATTTATTTTTACAATCATACCCACGTATTCCTCGTCGATATTCTAGACAAATCGATGGAGCAGTGATTCTTTGGTTTTTGTTTTAGCATTTGACTTTACCAAGAATTCTAGTAAACTTCTGACTCATCAAAAACAAACAGCATACCAAAATTGCTCTGGGGACACTCTTAAAACACAATACGGAAAATATTTCACTGACAAACGATACATGTCGTGGAACATCAAAGGGAAGTAAGTAATGTAATTTAACAATTATTATAACGGTCTTTTATTACTATGAAACTAATTTTATCGCAATGTACATATATTATTTTGTAATATCGATACATCTCGTGCATTATAGCATTCATGATCACAGGCAACTGACGTGTTCGTCTTCCTGACATCAAAGTTAAACCGGGGTTATACTTTCGGCTATTAATTTATTGTAACTTTAACCCGGTTCAGATTTAATTTATTCATTATTGAATAAAAAAAATGGCGATACATTGAAGATGTGTCCAATTAAGACTACCCTTAACCGACGAGCTTGTGTGCGTAAAAGAGACGATGGAAAGGAAGCGAGAGAGATGTGTCAAGATCGTGCCAAATGGAAGTCCGTAGTCTCTAAGGGTTTGGTTATGTTATGAATTCGAAAATGGCACGTATATTGGTTGTGGCAGAAGAAGCATGAGAGTAAAATCAACAATGCTGTAGAAATGCAATCGTTAAGAAATATCTTACGAGTGACTCTAAATAATAGGGTTACCCCTATAAAAATATATTTCATTCTTTTTCTTTATATTTTTATTGGGTCAAAAGTATCTGAATTTGGGATTTTTACAAAAATTTAAAAATTCATAACTCCGAAAATATTAACTTTATCGTAAAAGGTCGTATAAGACTTATAATTTTATCAAAATAGTCCCACAAATTGATTGAAGCATATTAATATTAAAATGTATATTTGTTAGTTACTAAATTTCTGAGAGAAAAGAATAAACTTTATTATTATTATTATTTCTGAGTTATCTATATAGTTTTCTCATCTGGTTGGGCTGTATAAAAATATAATTGTAAACTAAAGATATAAATATACATAAATATCAATAAAATAAAATAAATACATAAATAAATAAAAACCCAACCAGATGGAAGCCCTCGGCAGGGGAGACCAAACGGCCGAGGGTTAGGGGGAAAGGGAAAGAAACCGGCGGACGATGCGGGCGGTATCGAGGAGCACCGCCTTCTGCATTTGAGCCTGGAGCGGTCCGTCACGGAGTCCCAGTCGCCTCAGATGACCTGAGAGGCTGACCAGGATTAGCCCGTTCGCAGAAACGACCACAGGAATAATTTAGGTCAGGAGACCACCCCACATGTCGGTCACCTCGTGAGACAGGTCCAGATATTTTGTCATCTTATCTGTTTCGGCTTTCATGAGGTTCTCGTCATAAGGAATGATAATGTCGACCAAAAATATCCTTGACTGTGCCCGGTCCATCAGCATAATATCACAATATCAAATACACATCCGTAGAGACATCAGTTTCAGTTTGTTTTTTCAGAGTAGCAATATAAAATGATTTTTTTATATTATATTTATATTTTTTATATTAAATGGATTAATTAGTGTTTTTTTTTTATTTACCGCTACTCATATTATTGTATAAGTGCAATGTGGTTACATAGAGACATTTTAAGCCCACAAAATTGCTTGACCTGGACACGACGACAAAGCACTGCCTTAAACGCTTCGCGTTAAGTATGAGGCCTGCAAAAATTGTCAGATTTGAAAATAACAATTCCTTGCAATTGAAAAAAATAATATGACACCGCGTTGCCCCATAGAAACATGCATTTATATCACTAGTAGGACAATTTGAAGAGAATTACATTAAAAAAAAATGAGTTGGAATAGTTTTCGGTACTCATGCGTCGATTTCTCCTGGACCAAGTAGATGTTGTGACAAGGATTAAGAAAGGAATGCTTCGGTGGTTTTGACACGTAGTTTGACAAGTAGAAAGTAACTAAAATATGAGTACCCTTAACCGACGATCATATATGTTAGGATCGTACAAAGTAAAAGTTCGTAGTTTCCGCTTACACCTCAGGGTGATAGGTGTGAGAGTTTGCATTTGTTCCGATATAGATTGTGAGCATTGTAAGGTGTGACGTCAATTCAGTATACTGTGAGGCCGTTTATTTTTAGTTTGCTATACTGGTTACTGTTTAAAACAGAATGCAGTCCAGTATACTATCATCCCCATTTTTCGACACTATTTTCCAATGAATTAATCATGTACACATTTTGTGTTCAACAAGAAAAATGATTATTGAATGTTGTTGCTTTTAAAACTTAATGCCCGAGTTTATTTGAATAACAATATTAATTAATAATCGGGTCGATAGCGCAGTCCGATTGCCGGTGCGTCCTTAATGCCGGCGCGGAACGCATGCTGTGTGCGTACGGGCAAGTGACGCCGGTGCGAACGATATGCTGGTGTGTAATGCATGCCGTACTACGCACTTGCAAGTGTTGCCGGTGAAAACGATGAGCCGGAACAAGTACCAGGGATTGCCTTGTAGTCTGCGGTGAGTCGAGAAGAAGGCATGTAATCTGCGAGAGTGCGGTGAAGCAGAGGCGAGCAGTAAGGCTCACAGCCGTGCCGAACACTGTAGCGCAGAGATTAGCTTGAAGGAACAGGAAGCATTATTATTCCAATGCTGCGATGAAACTTTGTAAAGGATGGCTTGCAGAATGTGAAAACTGCAGACGATATCTGCTCGGGAGCGAATGAATGGGGTACTTGAGGACGATGACGAAGGTTTTTTTGAAGTTGTAGTTTCCGAAGGTTGTTGGTTGCGTGTTCATATCACGTCGGGGTCACCATTGTGACGGGTGGAAGGAAAAGGGGAGATCTCCCGCCGGGCAAGGTGTTCTGCCTGGGGAGCGGCCAACGCTCCGAGTGGTAGTTCGGAGCTATTCTATATATACTGCTTTAACTTCGGAACTTTGTTAGCGCGATTTAGGCTTCGATATGTTTCGATTGTGGCGTGACGACATCGTCGCCACAATATCAATCATTCGTGGAAGCTGTTAAATATCTAGGCGTTGTTATGGTTTTTGATTACGAGTGATCAAAGTACTGAGAGCACCTTACCTCGAAAGTACCAGTGCTCACAGTACAACAATGGCGGCGAGTTATGACATCATATATTTTCCTAGGGTACTGCGGCAGTATACTGGCGGTCCATAACGGAACGAATTTTTCAGAAGTGAGAGAACTGAGCAATGCTCGCAGTGTATATCGGAACATAACCTTTATATGTTTAGTACATTACAGGTTCTTTTGTTAGTGTTGTTAAATCTGAAATAACAGCGATCTAGCTATCTAGGTTATAAATGTTCATAGACTAAATTTATTTCCGAAGCTTTCATTGGAAATGAATTAAAGTACTAATCCCTAGTAGTGCCGTGTAGAGGCGGTTAAGAATATCCACTACCCCATATCTTCCCGTGGGTGTCGTAAAAGGCGACAAAGGGAAACAGGCAGGAGATGGGCAGCAGCATATTCCTAGTAACGGCAAAAATACAATAAAAAAACTGCGGTTGCGAACCCGCTCGCTAAGCGTGGCAACTATGGCAATATACCCCCCATGATGAAAGTTACTACGAGACGGCTCCCAGTCACCGGTGGCCCCGCTATTCCTGGCTACGGTGGCGACCATGATAATGGCGTGGCAGGGGGTGCTAAGAATCTCCGGTGGAGGTTCGGTTGCCACCTACGACGACTCGACCTGGCAACATACAACGCACGCACCCTGAGGACTGACGAGAAGATTGTGGAGCTGGAAGAAGAGATAGACAAGTTACGCTGGCATATTATAGGATTACCCGAAGTCCGAAAAGAGGGGGAGGACACGGTAATCCTCGAATCCGGCAACTTGCTCTATTACCGGGAGGGCGACCATCTGTCCCAAGGAGGTGTCGGATTTATCGTCCACAAGTCTCTCGTTAACAACGTTGTAAAGATTGAGAGTGTGTCGACGAGGGTTGCGTACCTTATACTCAGAATCACCAAACGGTATTCGCTGAAGGTCATACAGGTTTACGCACCAACCTCGGCACACCCCGATGAGGAGGTGGAGGAAATGTATGAGGATATCTCTAGAGCCATGCATTCCTCCAAAACCCAATATACGGTGTTAATGGGAGACTTCAATGCAAAACTAGGCACAAGAGAGAACGGTGAGCTGAAAGTAGGGAAATTTGGAATAGGGCAACGGAACCTAAGAGGCCAGCAGCTGGCCGACTTCATGGAGAAAGAGGGACTCTTTATGATGAGCTCTTTCTACCAGAAGCGGCCCCACAGGAAGTGGACCTGGTCGAGCCCCGACGGTTCGACAAAAAATGAGATTGACTTCATTATGACGACCAGACGATAACTGTTCAGTGATGTCTCAGTGATCGCGAGGGTGAAAACCGGCAGCGATCACCGAATGGTTAGAGGCACACTGAACCTAAACGTTTAGTTGGAGAGGTCTCGTCTAATGAAGTCAACGCTCCGTCCTCCTCGTGCTCTAATCCAAAGTCCCGAAACCTTTCAGCTTCCCTGTCGATGCACTTAAGCGCCCAACGCGGGCCGTCGTTAATCGGGGTTGTTGGATGGCGGCCGCTCGCAGTCTGGGCAGAGACGTCGAACCGGATATACCGATGGTCCGACAGCGTCTCCACCTCTGCGACGACACGCCAGTCGCGGACTCGGCTGGCGACAGATGCGCTAGCTAACGAGACGTCCACTATCGACCCACCCCGCTGTCGCACCCACGTGTATTACGAACCCCGATTCAGGACGACCAGACCAGTCGTCACCGTCCACTCTTCTGGCACCTCGCCCCGAGGGTCAGTGACCGGAGATCCCCACGCCGATGACTTGGCGTTGAGATCCCCGAGCACCAGAACGGGACGAGGGTGATAACGGCCTACGACGGCGCCCAACTCTACAAGGAAACCCTCAAAGTCAGCGAGACTCTTGTTGGGGGAGAAATACGCCCCTACAATAACGCTGCCGCCCGAGACCGCAGCAACCCAGCCGCGGCCCCTAGACGGGTCGATCAGAGTCTCGCCAATAATGGCCACCAAACCGTCAGCGCATCCCAACCAGTTGTCACGGGTGGGAATAAAGTACGGTTCGGCGTCCACAGCCACGTGAATCGACCACTCTGCCATGCTCTGGAGTAGGAGATCCTGAGCTCTGGCACAGTGGTTGATGTTGCCCTGGAGAAAATGGAATTGTGCCATTACTGTCATTCCATTCCCTCGGCAACGGTCTTGTGCCGGGAGTCGGCCGCGGAGTTGCTAGCCTGCGGGGGCAGCAAGGTTAACCCGGCAGGCTTAGTGCTCCTCTTCTTTTCCTTTTTCTTGCTGGCCTTGCTGGCAGGCGACCCATAGGCCCCTCCGCCTACTCTGTGCTCCGCTGGCCTCCCCGCAGCAGAACAAAGGCTGCAGTTGAGCGCCGCGGTGCACAGGGCAGCCTTGTGGCCAGGCTGGCCGCAGCGATAACAGAGGTCACTACGATCAACCTCGGCGGTGCACTTCGCCCGGACGTGCCCTTTTTTCAGGCACCGAAAGCACTGCAAAGCCCGGGGCTGTAAGAGCTTGGTCCTTGCCGCCACCCAGCCTTCTGCAATCTGCCGCTATCGGCGATCTTCCTCGCCGACGCTACAGGGCACCGAACCCAGACCGCGCCGAGTCCGGTGGCGTCGGTGCGTATATCGCCAGCCCGCACCTTGTCCGGCGGACACTCTCCGCTTCTGGCAATGGCCGCCACCACCTCCTCAGAGGTCACGGGGTCGTCCAGGCCAGCAATCCGCACCTCTGCGGTTTTCATTGGTCTGGAGACCCGGACGTACTCAGGGTTGAGGAACTCCCTCATCTTGGCGGCCAGTGCGTCCGCCTTTTCGGCACTGCCGCTCACAGTACCAGCCACCTAGAACAGCTGTGCACCCGTGGCAGCCTGCCTGAGGGTGATGGACTGAAGGCCAAGATCAGATAATTTGATCTTGGCCTTGGCCTCGACGATGATCGACTGGTACGTCACGCCACGCTCCACAGCTCCGGGCTGCAACGTTAGCGTCACAGCGTTGGACCGCGGAACATGTACAGCCGGTCTCTTGTACCGCCTTTGGCAGTCCGCCGTGCAGGTTTAGGAGCCGTCTTTGCGGTTCCACCTGGGGCGCATGCAGCTGCTGCGGCCTTCTTGGCGGCTTTGCGGGCATTCTTGCGGCCCACGACTTTCGCCCAGGTCTCACCCTTAGACCCGGCAGTCGTGGGCTGGTTGCTCGGAGGAGCTCCCCCCGCGGGCTTTTTGTTACCCTCCGCGGGCTTCCCCTTTTGAGGCGCAAGTCTAGGCGGCTCCTCAGTCCTCCGCGAGTCAGCCACTAAAGGCGGACGGAGGATTTCCGCCGGGAGACGCCGAGAAATTGCCTCCAGCCGAGCGTTAACCATGCTCCCGCACTGGAGCATGCAGAGCCGGACAATGCGCTCGACCTCTTCATCGGTACGAGGGCTTGCCGGTCGCGGTACGGGAGTCGGGTCCACTACAGGTGCGGCATCGGTGGACGTGCGTTGCTGCTGCTGCTCGCTTAGCGCAGCAACTTGCCGCCGGAGGTCCTCCAGGTCATTTCTGAGGCGGCTGTTTTCCTCCTGTAACTTTGCGACCTCGTCAGAGGCCGTCCTGTTGTGGAGGATGCCAACCGCCTCCATGATATCCGCGGCAGCCTCCTTTAAGCCACGGGTGAACGTGCCCTTCAGGCTGCCGGACTTGGTGGCAACCTTCAGGACTAAGTCCACCCTATCTAGAGCCAGCTGGCTTAAGGCCACCGCAAATGGCTCTCCCCCTTCCGCCGCAAGAGCAGCTCGTCGCTCGCGAGCACGTCGGGCCATTTGCGACACTTTGTCGGTCGCGACGGCTTTGCGCTGCTCCCTCTTGGCGGCATTGAGCTCCGGCTTTGAGCTCCCCAGCGAGGCACAGCTTTCACCGCCATCGCCAGGGTCCTCCGTAGTGAACCCCATGTCAGTCGCTGATTCACTAGCTGCCAAGGTATTGGAACACACGAACCGTCCGTGCTTATCCCTCCGCGGTTGCGAAGCACTCGCCCCTCTCGATGCCTGCCAACCCCTCCCCGAAGTCGGCAACTTGGGGGCCTCCAGGCCTTCCTCGTCTGACAATCGGCACACTGGACGTTTCCTAGCGGAAGACGTCCCACGTGACCGATTTCCGCCGCTTCCAGTATGATATCCTGCCTGCTTTTCTACCTCTACTGTTTTTTTTAAGTATTTTTCTCTTTCCAATTCTTATCCCACGAGTGTGGAGGAAATAACAGTCCATCCGAGCAGTGCCTCCTTTGCCCAGATAAGCCTACGCGTAACCCATCAAGGGTGTCGGCCGGTACCCCGACGGGGGCAACGCTAACGACTGAACATTTACCCATCAGCCATGCAGCTCCTCACGGCGTGCCACGCTTGAGCTTCGGGTGATTTTTTTAAAGAGGTTATCATCCTCGCGACTCCAGGCAGTTAAGCCAAGAGCCATCGGCCCCTTAGGCGCCGCGATACGTGATCCACGACACGCCAGAGGGATTCCGAGGTTCGAATGGTGGCCGTCGAGGTTCGAGTCGATACGGGTTCTTCCCATGCCTGCCCAGAGACCGGGTGAGGGAACACTGAGCCCATTCAGTTTCCTTTTTTACAGGGTGTGATCCCTGAAAATCTCGCGATTACGGGTTGCCCGGTGTCGGCAAAAGCCGAGTGCACCTTGCATCTCACTGCGCATATCACATTCTCTGTTCCTCTCAACGGAGGGGAGGGAAGCAACTATTAGGCCCTCCACTATCCAAACAAGCCCTCACCCAGCCAGTTTTGGTCCGCGACGGTTTCCCGCTACCACCCATATCTGAGTAGCGTTCCCCTATCCGCCACCTGGGGACGCGCCCGATAGGAGCTCTGGCAACTCCACACGCTCTCCATAGCTCGCTGAGCGACCTTGAGCGTCCTCATCCGGCCAGCAGTGAAGGACCACGCCTCAGTTCCGTATGTCATCACTGGCAACACGCACTGGGTGTACAGTCTCGTTTTCAAGTTTTGAGGTATACCTGACGAGAAGATGTGCCGTAATTTCCCGAACGCTGCCCAACCGAGTTGAATCCGTCGATTGACCTCTCGATCGAAGTTGGACTTACCTAGTCGGACTATTTCTCCCAGGTTAACATACTCGTCAAGAACTTCGATCTTAGTGCTCCCAACAACTACCGGCATAGGTGTGACATGGACGTTAAACATGATCTTTGTTTTGTCCATGTTCATCTTAAGACCTATCCGTTGAGGTCATTGAGCATAGTGCTTAGGTCCTCCAGCGATTCTGTCATAAGGACTATATCGTCCGCAAATCGAAGGTGAGTGATGTACTCGCCATTGATGTTAATACCGCATCCTTTCCAGTCCAGTAGCTTGAACATGTCTTCCAATGCAGCGGTGAGGAGTTTCGGGGATATAACGTCACCCTTTTTTAAACCTCTCTGCAGATGGATAGGTTTCGTTCTCTGATAGCCTTCTTATCCCTACTGTACAAAAACTTCAGCACTTCGATATATCGATATATATTTTTTTTTCTCCCTCGCACGACTTCCTTGTGGAATCAATTACCACCAGCGAATTTTCCGGACCGATACGACTTAGGAACCTTCAAGAAAAGAGCTTACACCTTTCTAAAAGGTCGGCAACGCATCTGCAATTCCCCTGGTGTTGCGGTTGTTCATGGGCGGCGGTAGTCACTTACCATCAGGTGAGCCGCATGCTCGTTTGCCCCCTATACTATAAAAAAAAAAATATCGACAGTCTACTTGGCACTGCTGAAGGGACTGTAGCACCACCAAAATTTTGACGGAATCAAAGGCTTTCTCATAGTCCACATACGCAAGGCAAAGTGGCAGATTATACTCCTCTGTCTTCTGTACAATTTGCCGAAGGGTGTTTATGTGGTATATGGTGCTTAAACCTTTTCGGAAACCAGCTTGTTCGGGAGGCTGGAAGTCGTCGAGTCTGCATGCGAGACGATTCGTAATGACTCTCGAAAACAGAACGTAAACGCGACTCAGAAGGGAAATCGGTCTGTAGTTTTTCAAGAGAGCGTTGTCGCCTTTCTTGAAGAATAATACCACCGCACTTCTGCTCCATGCCTCCGGTGTATTGCCACCATGGAGGACGGAATTAAAGAGCTTCTGAAGGACTTGAAGTACCGGTTTTCCATCCGCTTCAGAAGCTCCGCTGTGATGCAATCC
Source organism: Parnassius glacialis (assembly GCA_033319125.1). Lineage (NCBI taxonomy): Eukaryota > Metazoa > Arthropoda > Insecta > Lepidoptera > Papilionidae > Parnassius > Parnassius glacialis. The sequence continues at coordinate 36,996,252 of JAVANC010000016.1, forward strand.
TCGCCTTGGGCCTTGCCGTTTTTAAGGTGCTAGAGAGCTACTCTAACCTCGCTCAGACTAACCTCCGAGATATCATCGGAATAGTGTCGGATTAAACTTGCTCTTGGATCGTTACTAACACTTGCATGTGGCTCCAACGACAACGTGTACAGCTGCCCATAGAATTTGACAGTTGGCTCTTTGTGGCAGATTTTGGAGCCTTGTTCCGCTCGATCGCTTCTTGAATACGGTAGGTGTATTGAAGTTGCGTTAGTCCCGCCGCATGCATTTGGAGATCTGTCTGTTCAGTTGTCTGTATGCTGTCAAATATGTTGAAGACTGCAGCTTTATTTCCCGTATAACAGCCATGAGATTAAGTAATTTTTGTTCTTCTACGGCGGGTTTTGCAGGGTAGAACTTAGCTCCGACTGCATGGACAGTTTCCACGAGCTTGTCATTCATATCGTTCACTGCATTGCAGTCTTCTAGGCATTGAAAACGGTTTTGTAATTCGAGCTGAAATGTTTCGAAACTTTGAATTAGAGCACGAGGGGGACGGAGCGTTTCTGTTTAAAAATAAATAAAAATATATATAATATCTATCAGTCAGCTAGTATTCAATGATACAGAAATGAATTCAAAATTAAAAATCTCTCAATTTCATTAGAAAACCAAAGAAGAAGTTAGATATGTCTCCAGAACAGGATTCAAGAGCGACAACTGACGATTACGAAGCTGATCAAAACATGTCTTCATACGCTGACAACTCAAGGTAATAGGGGTAAACTTACATTTCTTTAATTTATTATGACAGTAATATTAAATATTTTAATGCCTTCAGTGTATGTAGCACGGATGAAATGAGTCTGCAGAGGCTAGCCGCATTTCCCTTTATATCTACACCAAGTGGAAACCTTAAAGTGCAATCAAATCAGGTAGAATTAATTGCGTTCACTATATAACTTGTTTTTCATTAATGAGTCTTGTAATATTTTTTGTCATCTCTTGTTACAGGTTGTTTTTCAATCTTCAACTGTAGGTGTGCTCTTAGCAGATCCAACTCAAGCTAAGGTTAAAGTAAAATTTGAAGGAAAAGCGGCTGGAGAACCCGAGAATAGGATAGAAAGTCATTTTGTTAGTAAATAATCTCATTTAACTTTCATTCATTCCACTTTCATTCATCCTAACCTACAATGTTTATGACCATCGTTTTCACAGATACACGAAAAAAATTTAGAATCACAAGTAAAATTTACGCCAAAAGAACCGGTGAGTTCGCGATTAAAATCAGTTAACGATCACCATAATACAAAATCTAAAATACAGGCAGTAAGAGAAGAACAAGGCAAAGACTTAGGCAGTTTGGGATATGCACTTGCAGAACCTATTGATTGGATGCGCGTACAGTTGCCAAAAAAACTGGACCTTTTCCAAGAGTTTTATCGTAGGATAATAAACTACATGTAAGTTGTATTAAATATTTTGTTATTAATTTCTGTGTTAATCTGTATATATATATATATATATATATATATATATATATATATATATATATATATATATATATATATATATATATATATATATATATATATATATATATGAGATTTCTACCTATGTACTGACTCATCACGATATCTCTGGAATCATAAAGCCTAGAGACTTGAAATTTGGTAAGAATATTTATTTTGCCGAGTACAGGTCAATTACGATTTTTTTAATTCCGCCCACAAAGGGCAGTGCGGGGGCGTTAAAAATAAAAAATAAACTTGTTTGATCAAAAATTTTATGTGGTGGTTTTAAATGGGTCCCTAAATGGTTTAGATTCACAATTGGACCCAGTAGGTGGCGCTATTGTCGGATCCAGAAATCACCTGTGCGAAGCCGGGGCGGACCGCTAGTTATATAATATTATGTACGTCCACCCACGGCTTTAGTTTAACACTTGCCCTTGTCACATGTAGGAGTAATCTTTCTCTAAATGTTCGTTTTAAAATAGTTAAGTTTGAGGAACGATGTCGTTGTCTACATGATAAAAAATTTGATGAAATTATGAATAAGAAAAACTAGGCTAATTGTTAATTTATTAAGATATTTTTAATAAAGGTAAATACTTTTTATAGAACAATACGTAATAACGTTAGCTGACTGACTAGCGCTCATAAATCAATTGGTGGCTACCTCCTGAATAGCACTAAAAATAAAGAAAGAATTACTTTCTTTTAAACATTAATACATATCACACTAGCTGACCCGGCAAACGTTGTTTTGCCATATACATTATTTCTAAAAAATACTTTTTTTAATTTTAAATAACAGGGGTTGATCGTAGAAGGGTGAAAATTTTAAGTTTTATGTATTTTTTAAATGCTTAATCATAATAAAAATTAAAAATTAATAAAAATCTCAAACAAATAAAAAAAATATTTAGGGGTGGGTCACCCTTATCATTTAAGGGTTTGAAAAATAGATGTTGGCCGATTCTCAGACCTACCCGATATGCACACAAAATTTCATACAAATCGGTTCAGCCGTTTCGGAGGACTTTGGTAACAAACACCGCGACACGAGAATTTTATATATTAGATATTACATGTAAATTGACATTCATTCTGTATATTTAAATTTTTGAGTCAACCTATGGCGGAAACCTTTGTGTAACAGTGGTGTTTTAACTGGCTATTATTAATGAGTAAAAGACATTAATTTTATTATTTAAACTAATCAATAAACTAAAGTAGTAAGGGACCTGCATGCTCTAAGAATCGACAAGCGATGGGGAAGAAAGGTTCTCAAATGGAAGCCTTTTACTCATAAACGAAATGTATGGCGGATCTCCATTAGATGGAGTGACGACCTGAAAAAACATTCAGGAAGTCGATGAAGACAGGTGGCTCAGAACTGTGCATGTAACTGTGAAAATCAATAAGAATAATTGGGATACCTTATTTACAGCAACACTGATACGATAGTGCACATTGGTGATGAAGAATTTCACTGTCATCAAATAGTGTTACAAGTTTACTCAGCATTTTTCGACATGAACAATCATCGTGAAATAGAGCTACCAATCGTAAGCCTCGTACTATTTATTATTGTAAACATTCATTGTCCTTTGCCCTTCAAATATATTTAGGAATTTATAACGATCGATTATTTGCCTTAATGTTTATCTAATCGTTGGCAGGCTTTAAATACACACTGATAATGTTTCAGACAGCTTGCCTTAGTCGAATCCACTCCCCGTGTGTTTGTTTACGAGCAGTTTGTTATAGATATAAATATATAAATCTTATTTCATTTTCCCTCTATCGACTCTTACGGCACCCACGGGATGATCTGGGTTATGGATTCTCTTACGTCACCTTTGGACGGTGCAATCAACTCAACTAATTATATTTGTATACATATTGACACACAAACTAAAGATAAGAATAGAGAACGAAACTACATACAGAAACAAAATATTTTATATTCGTTGAGTTTTAAATTTTAGCCATGACTCGGCCATTATATTGAATCGCATGGTCTCTGGATGGACGTTTTCAACGCCATTTGCCATACATATTCGTAACTATGAACACATATTACATAGAATCGACGATCTCTAGCCTATTCTGTGCATCACTAATCTGTGCAAATTAAGTTCAAGTTTTTAGGATGGATTTCAAATGACTGATAAATCAGTTGGCAGGAACTTAACCGCCAATCAGAAGTGTACAGTTGAGTCCGGCCGTGTGAGAGAGTCACCTGCAATAATAATGGTATGTCGAAAGAGAATCCATTTCCCCACTACGCTCCGTAGGAGGTCGTAAGAGGCGACTTTGGGAAATGCCAGAAAAAGCTAATGGAATCCGATAAATGTCAGAATCAACATCTTTTTACGCTGAAGGGAAAATACTCAGAACAGCAGCGTCAAAGGTGAGAGGTGTCTGGTGTTGTGATTATCACAAATTCTCCCTACAACGGAAGTGGCCCATTTCCAGGACATTCACAGGCTAATAAAGCAAAAGCAAACTAATAAATTAGAAATTGAATTTTTTAACCCTTATTTTTTAGTCAAAGCGATTCAAAGGTTAATAGAGCGGGAACATTGCAACACAAAAACTTTAATCTCGAACGTCAGTAACGTTATCTAGCTGTAAATAGCAAAAACACGTATTAAAAAATTATAACAAACTTCGACGCACTCGGTATAGTTTTTTTCGAAAATTCTTCTCTTTTAGTCAAAGTTATTGCACACATATACGACGTCTGGTCTGGTCTCATATATCACACTAGACTAAGAGACTAACCAATAATGAATTTCGAATTTAATCGCTTTGTTTCGTCTATCGCTCGTTAATATTTAAATGTCTTTGTTTCGTCTATCGCTCGTTAATATTTAAATGTCTTTGTTTCTAGTCAAATGTTTCACCAGAAGCTTTCCAAACAATATATGAATGGATGATTTTTAGTGGTCCTGAAAGCAATAAGGTCCTAAAGAGAGAAAATATTTTGGACTTGTTTTGCGCTGCACAATATCTCGCGGTTAAAGGTGAAATTGACATCAATAATATATGTGTGATATTGTATGACAGTAATAATGTATATGTTTAAATTTCCATGCATATAGATTTGGAAGATCAATGTTGGTCATTCATAGTACACGAAAATCTTTTTACTGAAGACACAGCTTTTGCACTTTACAGAGAAGCTAGATCAAGGGGAATGACGCCGGTGATGGATTTAATGGTTCGCATGATTCGTTAAATTTAACATCAAATAGCGATTAACTAATATTTATAATAATAAATAAAATTTGTTAAAGGTCCCCCGCGTCATGAGGTTTTTCTTACCTTTAGTTGCTTCAAGAGATTTCCTTGAGTTGGAACCGGACGAGGTCATGACATTTTTGAAGTCTAATTACATATGCGTCACAAGGTAAAGCTTCATTAGACAAATTTTATAAAATCCTTAACGTTTTCTTACAATAACGTGTAAACGAAAAGTTCTTGCATCATTCAGATCATCATTCAGTTTCAGCCTGAACATACTCCTTAATGACTGCATTTCTACAGCATTTATTCTTCTCTTATGCTTCTTCTGCCACGCCCAACAAGTAGCTTTATTACAAATATAATTAAAAATTAAAAATAATAACTCAATAACCATTGGTCTGACCTTGATCAATGGGATCACACGAGAACTATCAGCTTTCATATAAGAAAAGAATCATCGAAATCGGTTCACCCAGTACAAAGTTATGAGGTAACACACATAAAAAAAACATACAGTCGAATTGAGTACCGTCTCCTTTTTGGAAGTCGGCAGAAAAAAAAAGAAAGGGAAGTTAAAAGCATGCTTGTGTTTGAAGTCTGTGAATTAAAACGTAAGAAAAAATCACGTAAAGCCTGCCGACGCGTCCTGAAATAGCATTTAGGACTTATTCTGTTCAATTATTCTAAATATAGAGCTGAATCTTAATGGGCACACTGTGCTCGTTAAACACTAAAAAAACTTCACTGTTATTGAACATGCTTTCTAAGTTTTTTACTTAATCTAAATTTCACGCTTGATAAAAAGCGACCGTACAGTCTTAAATACAGATTCTCAGTATATCATCATTTCAACAATGACGCCATTATTTTCTTTTCTGCCGACTTCCAAAAAGGAGACGGTACTCAATTCGAGTGTATGTTTTTTTTATGTGTGTTACCTCATAACTTTGTCCTGGGCGAACCGATTTCGATGATTCTTTTTTTATATGAAAGCTGATAGTTCTCGTGTGGTCCCATATGAATTTGATCAAGGTCAGACCAATGGTTATTGAGTTATTCTTAAATAACCTATATTGAAGTCGCTTATATTGAAGTCGGCTGTACAAAATTTTTAATTTTAATTATTTTAAGACACATTTTTTTAAATTTCTATGACGATATCACATGGAAAATTGCTTGGATGATTACTGTAACTGTCGTTCTATCCCAACATTGAGACGTATATATAGACTTTAACTTTAAATTTTATTTTAAGCGAAATATGAAGAAGCAAAATAAAAATCAGGTCTCATAATTATGTTTTAAATTTTAGTGAAATAGAAGTACTCATGGCTGGAGTTAGATGGTTGTATGGCGATTGGCCGACACGTCGTCGGTTAGTCGTGGACATAATGCGATGTATCCGTTTCGGTCTCATCTCCCCGTGGCAGTTAGTAGACATCAAACGGAATCCTGACAACGCTGAAATACTCGAGATTGTTAATGACCCTGAAGTACAGCAAATGGTGGACGACGGACTTGCGTGGGTATTTGCATTACAGAGATAGTCAATTATTATAAAACTGTTTTAATTTGACCCTTTTTACATTATTCTTCTCCATCACCCCATGGACTTTCCACTGCTGAACATGGACTTCTCGCGTTATAGGGATTTGCTTTAATAGTCAAGCTTAGGAGGATTGATGGCACCATTGGCACTACTGTTATTTTCCAAGCCGTAGCCCCAAAATATGCCATCTAGAAAGGTTTTGTCCTTACTAACAACGCTAATCAAGCTCTTTCGTGAGCGCAGGGTTGATATCCTCGCATTGAGAGTGCCCTTTACCAGGCTGCGGAATTTCGAGTGGTCATTTTCGTACATTTACATTTGCTGGTCGTCAGAGCTTCTTCATTAGAATAACTAAGTTGTAGCGCGTGCAGGAGAGGATGGCATTAAAAAAAGTACCTTACTGCGGTATGAAAAAAAAACGTTACTTACTTTGAATGAATTTGATAATTTTTCGTTCAACAATGAGCTTCAAAGCGAATATCCTTGTGGTATTCTAATACTCACCGTGCTTGGCAAGAGGGTTTTATACTGGTAATGGTATTTCCCTAGTGTTCCAAGCAAAAAAAAATAATAAACTCGAATGGGAGTAATTCCAACATGTTTGTCTCAAGTCGTGGTTATTGCTTTACCAAATGGATATCATATAATCGAATGAGATGAAGAGAGGCTTAGATTGACGATGAAAACAGTACTGAAAAGATATAAATAAGATCAGAGTAGATAGAACTTACCCAGCGGTGGAGATATCGAGCTTTTATAATAATATCAATAATCAAACTATGAATTTTATAGATATGTTATTATAAAATATTGGTATGGCAACAACTCTAAAAATTATTACCATTGGATCGATGTTCTTGGACTTACCGAGCCTGCAGAGAGGAATTGGATTGGCGAAGAAAAGGTACTGAATAAATTCATATTAATTTACAATTTAGTTCGCGTTTATTAAAAAAAAAGTGGAGAAATAAGCTTGTGATTATTATCTATTTCTAAATTCCAAATTTTGACTATTTCTCAATTTTATTTGGTATACATAACAAGGAAAAATTTTAAGTCCCGTCACCGTCTACCAGAAACGTCCTATAAATATAAAACAGCATAATATCATCTCAGTTACATTTCAGAATCATGTGACGTACAAAGATTTCCTAAATTATCTTGAACATTTCATGGTTCCAAAAGACCAGATGTATCAACAAATGTCGATGATGCAACCACCAAGGCGCAACGATGACTTACCCGGTATTTAAACGATACCTAGCTTAATTTTTATAGCACTGTCGATCTCATGTAAATTATTAAGAATTAGTTAATGTAAAGAAACACTTAGCTGTAGCTAAACGTTCGAAAATCGAATCAATGAAATATGTATATATTCCTCAATCACACCTTAATAATTATTTTATAATTTATTTCACTTATAAAGAATAGTAGTCCCAACAAAAGAATGAACTAGGAAGACCTTAAAATCTCGAAGCGGGACTAAGGGAATTTTATAATATGTTAAGTAAGTTTGTGGCTTTGTGGTGTCCCAAGGGACACTCCAGCTGCATCTTAAAATTTTAGCTGATATTATTTAATATTCTTTTCGTGTAGGTACATCAATAATATATATAAAACTAATTCATCAATAAAAGATAATTTAAAATTAAAAATTTTGTACAGCCGACTTCAATATAAGCGACTTCAATATAGGTTATTTAAGAATCACTCAATAACCATTGGTCTGACCTTGATCAAATTCATATGGGACCACACGAGAACTATCAGCTTTTATATAAAAAAAAGAATCATCGAAATCGGTTCACCCAGTACAAAGTTATGAGGTAACACACATAAAAAAAAACTCGAATTGAGTATCGTCTCCTTTTTGGAAGTCGGCAGAAAAAAATACGCTAAACAAGAGGGAAATAAACCAGGAGTTGTGCAGCAGCGTCTTCCTAATAACATCTAAAAAATATAAACTGCGGTTGCCCACCCACCTGTCAAGCGTGGCAACTATGGCAATCAATTAGTGAGGCCTATATTTAGCAGTGGATTTTTTATGCTGTAACGGTAACGTTAGAACTAATATATTCGTTCGATTATCGAACGACTAGACACATCCAACTAGGCTTGCCAACCGTCCCGGATTTTCCGGGACGTCCCGCTTCTGGGTAAATTTTGGACTGTCCCGCCTTAACCCCTTGCGGGACGCCTTTTGTCCCGGAAATCGGTGATTATATGATATTAGTATCTATCTCGTACCAACTACACCTTAGCCGTAGCTTCGATATCACTTTCAAATGCATCAGTAGGGAGAGTGTTTTCTCTATGCGAAAAATGCATGGACAGACAGCAGAAATAATCTGTTTGTTGAACACGTCAAGGCTGAACTACAAATTGACATTAATTTTGATCAAAAATGCAGTGAATTTTATAACCAATGAGTTTGTTTGTTTAACCAATTTGTATGTGGTGTGTTGTGTCCCGCGTAATATACCCAAGTCCCGGATGTCGAGCTGGGTAGTCCCGGAAATGCATTTTTTGGAGTTGGCAAGCCTAAATCCAACATACTTTCCAAAATATTAAACATCATTTACTTGTTAAGTAGTTCGTAGAAATCGTATTTATTTAAGTTCGTAGTACATCATATCTCATAACCAGGTACTTTGCGAGGAATGGACGATAAAATGGAAATGAGGCGGCCGAAGATGGATTTTCCTTTGCCTGCGACATTAAAAGGACTTGGTGGAGATAAAGATAAATCGTTGCCAACGATGAGTGAATTTTTCGAAAACCGAAGAAAGGTTAGTATAATAATAATATGTAAAATTATATATATCCCGTTTATCTTCTTTATATATAAAAATTACGTGTCACGTTGTTTGTCCGCGATGAACTCCTAAACTACTGAACTGATTTCAATGAAATTTTGCACACTGTGTGCAGTTTGGTCCAACTTGAGAAATAGGATAGTTTTTATCCCGATTAATGTCCTTCAATATTTTTTTATTGCGAATTTAAGGATTTTTTTCATAGGAAGGGTCGTCGAAAAGTGCAGAACAACGTCTGCCTGGCCAGCTAGTATCTATATAAAAAGCTAGATTATACCTACTGAGTAATCTACGAGCTCCTTTAAATACTGCCAAGGAATGGTATTATTAACCTATAACTTTAAAATGTTAAAAGTTTTGTTTCGGTCCCAGGTATTTGAAAATTAGTATATTATACTTTCAAGATTCCAAATAATTGAATGAAAATGAAATAAATATTCTTGTTGACATACGAAATTTAAATTTCATTTGTCTAATCTCAACATATTATTTTAATGTAATAAGACCATTTCAAAACAACTTCATATCTTCTCTGTTCATGTTTTATTGCGTTGAAAAGGCATTTAAGGGCATATATTAAAAAAGGTACTAAATAATGCATCATTAGTCACTTTACATAAATTATTATTTTAGATAGAAATTTAAGACTAAATTGCTGAGTCCAGGAATAGTTATGTCAATTCACATATTAAGTCTATACAAAGACACAAAAACAAATTTTAATATATAATAAAATAAAATTTTAAATTTACAATCAGACCCAAAAACAGCTATTGACGACTCGGCATCGCAGTAACTTTGCGTTTGGCTGCGACGCTGCAGGCCGCGGATGCCAAAACAGCACGCAACGAGTATTAAATATTTATTAATTGTATGGTGGTATACAAATAATAGTTAAATACAAAGCTGTTATAAAACTGGTGCAAAATTGGATTTATGATCTAGTTCTTATTCATGTGTACTAACAAAATTGTTTTCTGCTAGCGATTGTAAACTGTTTTATGTTCTTTTAAATAAATAAATAAATAATTCTTTCGTTCTAATGAATCTTGCTCCATGTCTGAATGTTTGTCTATGTGCAATTTATGTTTTATAAAACGCCTCCACGATATAGAGAGAGAGAGAGAGAAGAGAGAAATTGTGAGGTCCCAATATAGAATTTCAATTTAATTGTAGTAAATACGAGGCGGCACTGAAAATTTCGAGAATCAAGGAAGTGACACAACATTACTATTTAAAATGTATTTATTGCTTTTCGAAGTATTCTCCGCGAAATTTGACACATTTTTCCATAAGATGGAACCAATAATTGAAGCAACCATTCCATTCGGAAGTTGGGGTCTCCAAAATGGCCGTTTTGTAGGCGTCCACAGCTTCTTCAGGTGATGAAAATCTCTGTCCACGCAATTTATTCTTTATTTTAGGGAAAGTATAGAAATCATTAGGGCTTAGGTCGGGGCTGTACGGTGGATGGTCTAATAATTCTATGTTTTCTTGCTCTAAAAACTCTTTTGTTCTGTGTGCGGTGTGAGAACTCGCATTGTCGTGATGGAGGATGATGCGGCGGTTGCAGTTCTCTTTACGGAGTTCAGAAACGACCCGTGGCAAACAAATGCTAGCATACTATTCTGCATTAACCGTTATTTGTCCCTCAAGAGGAATAGTCGTAACATGTCCGGTTTTGGAGACAAACGTGGCCACCATTTTTTTTGTAACACTCCGTGAACGAACAATTTTTGTTGGCTTTAACTCATTTTCGAACACCCAAACTCGTGCCTGGTTTTTTGTTTCGGGTTCGTACGCGTATATCCAGGATTCGTCACCTGATACGGTGTTGTATACAGCATTTGAGCATCCTGCGTGGAATCTTTCGAAAGTTCTGACGCACCAAGTAACGCGAGCCGCTTTTTGCTCTTCACAGAGCGAATGCGGTATCCATCGGGGAAACAACTTTTTTACAACTAATTGTTCATGCAAGATTATTTGTATTTGACTCATGCCAATGTCTAAGGTTGCCTAAATTTCGCGGTATGTCACATGTCGATCTTCCTCAATCAGCTTACGCACAGCATCAACGTTTTCTTGGGTGACTGCAGTTTTTGGACGACCTTGACGGGGATCATCACTGAGCTTGACACGTCCTCGTTGAAATTCAGCAAACCAGCGATTAATTGTAGTTTTGGATGGGGCTTCATCATTAAATGCAGAAATCATCCGGTCAACACACTGTTTTTGTGTTAAACCACTTCGAAAGTCATAATAAATCATCGCTCTTGAATTTTCTCGAGTCAATTCCATTTTCTCAAGGACTAAACCAGTTTGACAAAACCTTGTGACAAGACCGAGAATCTTTTTTTAAATAAATAAATGGTTTTCGATTTTTAAAACCAAGGAGATTTCAATTAAAATATTTTAATATGACAGGAACAGTGGAAATATTCCATTCCCGATACTTTTAGTGCAGCCTATGTATTTTGTACCCACTTGCAATGACTCATACATAAAATTGCTCATAGCAATATATAATTTTTTTAATTTCCCTTTGCGTGATTAATCAGGTTAAGGAAGCTTATCAATCTAGGTCACCTACACGATCACCGCCTCTTGGCTCCGAGGGCCCGACTCCGGCGTCGCAACACCTTACCCCTCAAACATCCAGAAAAAGTCCGGAAACTGAGCGAAAACCGCAAAAACAAACGGATGCAAATGTACAAACTTTATAGTGTTTACACCTATTATATTATTTTTCTGTTTTTTATGTTTAGGTATAGTATGTTACTTACATTTCAAATCAAGTTCTATTATTTTAATATTTTTATCGTAGAAAAATATCTTTTAAATAAACCATTGCGAAAACAAATTATTTTAAAGTTATTTTATCCCAAATTACTTACAATAACATGGGTAAACACTTACTTGTATTCTGCTTAAGGTGAAGTAAATCCTTTTAGTATTTTATTGCTATAATTGATTTCATTACAACTAGCCGCCTCACATGAAGTATAAGCCGATATATTATATAAATTTCTTGATTGATAGAATCATGGTGTGACTAAGTAATAGTTATATGTTATCATTTCTCTCAACGAATCGTCATTATTATTACAACTCTTCACAAGTCCACTACTGAACATAGTCCTCTAGGTCGTAATGTCACAGGGCACAGTATCCATCGACCTCCTACGTATTTCAACCAGGTCGTCACGCCGTCTAATGGAGGACTGCCCTACACTTAGCTTACCGGTACGAGACTGCATGTCGAGAACTATTCTTCCCAATCCATTGTCGTTTCTTCGAGTTATACTCGTATTGCTGGCCTATTGACACTTTAGCTATGTCAGTTATTCTACTTCTACTGCGGATATCCTCATTTCTAAGTCTATCAGGCAGAAAATCCCCGAGAATAGCCTATAAACGAAAACCGAACACCCAACTTTTAATATCGTACCAATGTTTTTCATCGGGATGATAAAAAACTAATTACATCGAACTCAATTTATGAATATAGTTATTTTTATCAAGTATTGTTTTTTTCAGTTTAAATGTCGTGTCAAACTAGAAAATAATAATATTTTTTATGTATTTTAGGAGCAGCGCACATTTTTAATAAATCAACAAAGTAACAAACAAACGCAGCCAATACACTTGTGTAGAATTGAAACAAGCAATGTAATTATTTCTTTTTGTTTAATTTTAGTTTAGAAAAGTTTGTTTTTTCTTTTATTTATTGCTATAACGATTATGTGCTTTTGATAAGTTAAACAATTGTTGTATTGTAGACGCCGCAACATTCACAAATGTATGAACCACCTGAAAAGGACTCTTCAGACAATTTTAACACAACCAAAAGTGGCAGTAGCAGTGAAACCGCTGAGACAAGTTACACTGAGAAGGTACCTTTTAAAAATACTCTGTCTGTATTTTCTAATGTATCACAACATCGCAAAAAAACTTATAGTTTTTAAACGATATAGATAAAAATTTGGGAGTGTATTTTTTCTCGGAGCATTTCTAATCTGCCCCATTCGGCTGCCAACTGCGTTCCACTTCCTTATTTCATGGGAGGGATATGAAGGAGAAAAGATTCCGACACGCAATCTTAATAGGAATTGGTAGACTTCATATTGACCTCGAAATATTTTTAAGCCTGCAGATTTTCCCAATTTTTATTTTTTAAATTTTAAATTTTAAATTATATCATGGACTACATCCATGATATAATTTAAAATTTAAAATTTTGTACAACCAACTTCAATAAAAATTATTAAGAATAAGTCATAAACAATTGGCCAGATCTTGATCTAATTTATATGGGACCACATGTGAAGCACCAGCTCTCATTTAAAAAAAAATCATCGAAATCGGTTCACCCAGTAAAAAGTTTTTTTTTATAGGATAGGGTGACAAACGAGCACACAGTCCACCTGATGGTAAGTGGTTGCTGCAGCCCATAGACAACTACATTTATCCTCAATAAATAATCAAAATGCAGATGCGCCGTCACCCGTGAGGACTAAGATGGAATGCCTCTTTTCCAGTAAAATGGGTCTCCAGTTCTCTACACTCACCATACGAAACACAGCAGTGTCAAGCTGCTATTTTACGCCGGTATTCTGTGAGAGCGTGGTCCCTCCCCGGCCCAGCCGACCCATTCGTACCACAACTATACTACCAATATACATAGCTACTAAATTTCTCTACATTGTATATTGGCAGGACCATGGAATGCTTTTGCACACATCGGCAGCCTCACCAACAATGGTTACCCTTCCACGGGAGAGGACAACTTCTCCCCTTATTTCTTCTCAGGTAAGACCGAAACACCAGTTGTATTTTCTTACATGGTCTTCAACTTTACCTGGCAACATCCTTACTTTCAACTTTACGAGCAAGCGCGACTGTAATAATAAATTAAGCCATTTATATGTTTACATAAACTACAACACAAACACGTCTACAACTTGTTATACGGAGTTTTTATATCATTATTAACCGATTGTTTCCTCAGACTCAGTATACGAGTAAAGCTACCGAAAAGAGACAGAACAGTGTAGCAGCTTGTTACTTAGCTGCTGCCACAGCTGCCTTAGCTGAATCTCGAAGGTTAGTTTTATTAGTAAATTCTCGACTGGATTATTCAAATATTCATTTAAGACTTGTAAATGCACATAATAAATTACACTAACAGTCTACATAGATAAGGCCCTCCCTCATTACTAAGTAACTTAATATATTCTTTCATTCATCATCATCATCACCATTATCATGACGGCCCTTCACAAGTCCACTGCTCCACCATGGAATGCCACATAGCATCGTCCTGAGCCACCTGCATCCTTCGACATCCTGCATATCTTACCAGGTACTCCTTTCTTTCATTCACTTTTTCATTTCAGTCCGTCAAAAGTTTACTGCTGAACGTGTACGCCGCCATTCAATCACAATATCTCATACGGGTGATTTTTGGATCTCGACAACAGTGCACAACAAATATAAATATAAACCATTTAGACACTCATTCAAATACACACAAATAATTTCATCGAAATCTGTCAAGCCGTTTTTGAGTTTTAGCGCGACCAATTTTCCGTCAAGAAGTTCATGTGGGTTGGTATCAACTTCAGGCTTATATCCACCACTAAGCACCAGAGCACCCATTGCGCTGTTTCAGGCTGAAAAGTAAGATAGCTAGTCTTATTGCAGACTGTGAGGTGCTTCATCATAGTCCTTAGGAGTGACAACACATTGCAGTATCAACTTACCATCAGGTGAAGTGTTTGTTGGCTCGTTTGTTACTCTTTAGAAAATAGACCACAACTTAGAAAGAATTAATTTTTATTTGGCAGGCATATTTGTAGTAATAGGTGCACAGTACATTAGACAAGTCTCTCCGTCATAAGCTTGTTTTGGGGTTCTGGTATATTTTATATGTTAGTTTATCTTTCTTCTATCGAAAAATATTATTATTTTCGCTTTTTCACTTTTCACGCACCACCACTGACTGGACTGACCTCCTCCCATTTCTGAGAGGGTTATTGAGCAATTAAATCACTGCACTGCTTTAATGCGTCTTAGTAGGCATCGCTTACTCAGGTTTTATCAGGTTTTTTCGCGACTCTTTCCTTCACTACCGAGGATGTGGTAAATCAGCATTTAAAATTGCAGTTTCATTGGTCCCGGCGGGCATCGAACTAGGGTTGCCCGCTTGTTGTGAAATAATAACGAGTACTTAGCCCTTGAGTTACCACGGCTCTTTTTACAATTAACATTCTTTTATTCGCACAGAGAATCGCAAATATCTCCGATGTCAGGATCTAGACAAGAGACCGCAACGAATTCACGACCAGATCAATCTCCTCGGGCACCAGGCTTGCACTCACAAAACAACATCAGCAGCCCCCAGGTGTCGCTCTTCAACCAGTCTAAAGAGTCCTTGGCGAAAGTAAACATGTGAGCTAAACACTTTTTTGTTTATCATGTAATAATGAAGAATTGTGTGAAACTTTACCCAACATTTTCCTTACATAGTGTAGACAATTTTCGACTTAAAAGCTGGAGATTTACAGTTCAACTAAATGTTTTTTATTATGTCATACTTTAGATGTAGTGCCATATAAATTTAGAGAAAAAAAACAAACCTAAGTGTGGCAAAACAGTTTCTGCGTCCACTCAAAAGGGGTAAAAAACTTATTAAAAAGTAAAAGCCGACTTCAAAGATTGCGTTCGAACCGTGTTCGGAATGTGAATTAATTTTATTCTTTTCAGTTCTTTAAAGTCAAATTTACTTTTGAATATAAGTTAATTTAGATCTTTCATATTGAATTCAAAGGAACGAAATAATTCGTAGTATGCTAAAATATTATGAAAATCGGATTGTTAATACCTCTGCAGCATCAATTTTTATTTTTAAAATGAACTAAAATGCAACATTTAAACTGTATTTATCCACCAGGAATAAATTATCAACTTCAATTCTCGGACCTTCTAATAAGAGTTATACTGTGGATGGATCTCTGTTTAACTGGGACCGGGAAACAGTTCTCGTTTTTGGAGGAATTAACCCTCATGCTTCGTATGGAGTCGGGCGTAATACAGGAAAAGATATTTTTAGGTGGGTACCAAAAATGGCTTACATTTAACTTTTTGTTTTTTTTTAATTTTTCTTAACCTATTATTCATGTGACAAGATTTGATCCACTCACCAATTCCTGGGATTACGTGGGCGACCTTCCGGAGCCAAGACACCATCACTCTGTGGCGTTCTTAAGAGGAAGGGTTTACCTTGTCGGTAAATATGTTTAATTATTATTTCTTTTGTAAAACAATGTGTTTTTTTCACATTCAAAAGATTATCTTTCCGATAAAGCAATGGCGAAATGGTTTAGTTATGTAAACTTAACTAAATTATGAGGTTCAATGTAAAATATAACTGATAAACGTGAAAACGACATTACAGATATTTATAATTTATAATGTAGTCTGTAAGAATCCTGTATGATAGGTAGTTTAAAACAATAGAAGATTCTAGATTTTTCTTTTTTTGGACTGTTACTCTCTGTAACTATCTGTATTAAAATCTTTAAAACATACAAATTATTAAATAAATTAGTGTAAAGTAGTTATTTCATTAAATTAATTAAGTGTCAATAGTTTGCAAAAGTTATTAGAAAAAACGATTTCTACAGGATTTTTCAGCATTATTCTTAACAATATTTTAGCTGATTCTTATGACCATATAGGGGTATTTTACGTTTGGCCTGAATGAGACGCTAACTACCGAAAGCCATAATACTTTTCTATAGTGTATAGAGGATTTCCCATTGTCGTCTCATACCGTAGCTTCGGTATGTAGGGTAATGGATTCTGTTCCACCGCCTTTACACAGCATATAATTTTAAATCATTTAACCTATGTAAGTACCTTACCATGTAGAGGCAGTGTAACAATATCCACTACCCCATTTCGTTCCGTGGGTGACGTAAGAGTCGAGATAGGGAAACTGAAACAGGAGATGAGCATCAGCGTCTTCCTGACAACAACAACAATGAGGCAATCTATGGGGAAGGCCTGTGTCCAGCAGTGGATTTTTATAAAGCTGTTATGGTAATGGTAACTCATGTTCTTTTTGAATTACGTCACCCCACACTAGGATTTTCTCCTGTATCGTGGAGACAGTTTACAAGACATAAATTGCACAAGGACAAACATCCAGACCCGGAACAATGATTTGTAGGCCAAACAAATAATTGTTCCGTGTGGGATTCGAATCCGCGACGCAAGTATGTTGGAAAGTAAAAACTATGGTGTGTAATTCTGTGGACAGCACACTAGGTATGCCTATGTCGTGAGAGCCTGCTACATATAAAATATATTAGATCGGTATTGCTGGATACGTTCCTATTTTAGGAGGTGCTGACCCGCGTGATGATGATACACGTGGAAAGTCAGTCGTCGTGTCAACGGTCTGGAGCTACGAACCCGTGACGCGTTCATGGTATAGCGAGTCAGGCCTTTCTGTACCAAGAAAGAATTTCGGTCTTGTTGTACATCGAATGGCGCTGTATGCTATTGGTGGACAAGACAAAAAGGGAAGGTAAGCCACTTTAATCCGCATGAACTACATCATATAGATTAACTTAACATCTTAATCAAAACTGTAATAAGTTTCTTCATCGTTTTCCTATTTGATGAAGGAATGGCGTAGCCTCGACTTTCAAAATGTAAATACAGAGATGGAGATAGAGTAAACGCAATTTTTTTTTATAGGATAAGGGTGAAAAAGGAGCACACAGTCCACCTGATGGTAAGTGGTTGCTGCGGCCCATAGACACAGACAAAATGCAGATGCGTTTTCACCCGTGAGGACTAGGATGGAATGCCTCATTTCCAGTAAAAAGGGCCTCCGGCCACCTGCACTCACCAAGCGAAACGCAGAGGTGAACCTCTACTTCACGCTGGTATTCTGTGAGGTCGTGGTACCACCCCGGTTCGAGCCGGCCCATCCGTGCGAAAAGATTTTGAATATAGTAATATGAAGGTTAGTTCGGTATATAGACTTTGATAAACCCATGGCTCGGCATAGAAATTTCTAAAATTGTACCAACTGGCGTGCATTACTCATGCATTGCATATCATGCCGCTTTTCTACAAAGCTATAAAACTCTACATTAGCTACTTTTACATACGGTAGAAATTTATGCAAAGAATAAATAGTCGTTGCGCTTTGATTTTAAGTGTGATTGTATGTCGTTCCATAAAATTGTGCCGTATGCAAAAGCTGCTAAGGTCAAATTTAAATTGGTACTAAACCCTCTGAACACCTTTGAGCCGCCATTCCACTGGCGTAAGTAAAATAAAAATAACAGTCACTGTTCTTTCTCATATGTATGATGTCGATTTTTTTATCAGATTACGGAAACCCCTGTTCACACTTGTCTATAGGAGCTGTTCAAGTCGGTTTGGGTATGCCCTAAAAGAGGTTGATAAAATTGAATTTTAGAAGAATCCAATTCCAAAAAATATAATTTCTTTAACAACTTCTTAGTCTTTAATAATTGAACTAAAGAGTAGCGAAATAAGTTCCTTGCAGCTATGACAAAGAAAGGGCCGATAGTCTCAACAACACCATATAAACTCCTTTACATTCCTTCCCCATTTGTCGGAGTCGTACTTGACAAAAAATGGGTGCAAGCATCTGTCCATATTTTTCTAGAGCTGCTGACATTTTCTACGTTTTTTGTCATCTTCTACATATCTTAACTTCTTTATCAATGTTTAAATTGTTTTTAGAGTCCTTCGCTCGGTTGAAAGATTTGATCCGAAGGCTGGGTCGTGGAGTGAGGTGCGCTCAATGAATGTCGCGCGCATGGCCATGGCGTCTGTGAAGTATCGAGATTATATCTGGGTAGCTGGCGGGATGACGGGCGAGAAGAAAAATCCAGTTTGCAAACTTGTCGAGTGCTATAATTCCAAAACAAATGAGTTTGTTTCCATTTTATATATTCCCTTAAAAATTATAACTCTTGAGTAGTTTTGAAATTTAAGGAAGAACACAGAAAGGAATATATTCTATAAGATAATTACATTTCAAACACAACTCTGTGGTCATTGGTCAGTCAGGTCAGACGAAAAGTATATGACTTAGTAAGTCGTATACTTTTGAAGTGTTATGGACGAATTCTTTCGAAATATGTGTTTGTACTTTAATAAAAACATAATATATACATACAAAATAATGATGATAAGGAAATGTGTGGCTTGTGGACCTTAGACTTCTTTTAGTTATAAAAATGCAAATGCGTTGTCACAACTCACAGATTAAGGGAGGATCTGCCTCTTTACTAGTAAAAAGGATTTCTATATGCACCATAAAAAACAAAGGATTTGAAGGTTAGGTTTGATATTCTTTGCAAACGTGGTCCTTCCCTGGTCAAGCTGATCCATTTGTGCAGTTGTAGTTCGTGATTAGCTTCCGTGTGACTGCTTAATATTGATATCGTAACATTAGTTTACATAAAGTTAAAAGTTACAGTTATAGCCTTTATACATCTGCTCTGATTTCTGAATCGGTTTTAGGGCAAGGAAAAATCCGGCGCGCTTTACATGTCCCCAAAATATTTCTTTTCTAATTTTTTAGACATACTAGATTCGTCACTAGGCTTTCGTTTAGCCAGCTCGTTTTAATTTAGCACTTAAAATTGCAAATTACAATTACAATGGTGCCGACGAGGATTGAACCTGGGTTACTCGTGTATTGTGAGCTGCCACGGCTCTTTTGTCTACATAAACAGAAACAGAAACAGAAACTTTTTTATTCAATATAGATTATAAATAATACTTATTGAAAGTCACTCTTTTGTTTAATTACCACTGGTTCTGAAAAAACCTCTGTCCTGGGAAGAACCAGCAAGAAACCCAGCGGGACTTTTTTTTTATAAATAACAGCTTACAATCATGATGTTACACAAATTAATAACATAATAAATTAGAAATAGCTTGGTAGCGATCACCTCATTTCCAGGGGTTATTATCATCCATAAATTCCTTAATATTATAATAACCCTTTTTATACAAACTTAGTTTAATAAAGTTTTTGAACTTTGAGCAGGTCAAATTTTGTATATTTTCTGGAATTTTGTTGTAAAAGCGTATACATCGCCCCAAGAATGAATTACTGACTCGATGGAGTCGAGTAACTGGTACTACTAGCTTGTGTCTGTTCCTAGTATTTACAGAATGAATATCACTTATTTTTGTAAAACTACTTTTATTTTTGTGTACGTACATTACATTTTCATAAATGTATTGAGAGGCCAAAGTTAATATATTCATTTCCTTAAATTTTTGTCGCAGCGACTCTTTAGGCTTTAAATCATAAATTGATCTTATGGCCCTCTTCTGTAAAACAAATATAATTTCAGTGTCAGCTGCGTGTCCCCATAGCAAAATACCATACGACATTATGCTATGAAATATATGCATATAAAATACAAATGGGTAAGAGGGTAACAGTGTTTTGTTTACGTTCCTTGAGGAACGCCAATATTCACCAGTTGACTTGTGAAGGGATGTAGGGATAATGATGTTTATGATGATGAAGAAGGTAAAAAGAAACAATTGAACAGAAACAAAACCCCGCCGTCGATTAAATAATAAATCTCTCCAAAATGAGAGAATACCTGTGCCTGGCAGTGGGACTAAAGTGGGTATAAAGGCTGTAACTTTTCCTATTTACTTTTACATATAAATATTTGTTTCGTACGGGATTCGACACAAGGCTCTCAGGACTACATGCTTAGCAACTGTGCCAACGAACTGCCATACGCGTCCTGACCAGAGCTGAGCACAAGTCCTCAGAATAAGTGGAATTAACTTTTACAATTCTATTTTTAGATGGACAGAAATTTACAGTTTAAGGTTTCCAAGATGTTTTTCAACGTTATTCGCAATGAATGATAAACTATACATTATAGGTGGCGCGGGAAAGATTTCTGAAAAGGTAAGACACTAATATTTCTCTCTCTCTCTCTCCCTCTCTCTTCTCAGCATATATTGATGTCTGTACATGACACTTGTACATGGGCCTTAACCGTTTTATCACTATACTAAATGCTTGACTTTACTAATGTCGAATAAGCATGTATAAATGTGTGTTCAGGCGGTTATCTACTTCCTGTCAAATATTGTATTATTTGCACATCCATATCTGTATGATTCATATACATTTGGTCGTTACCTTTTCTGACGCAACACGATTACCTTACGCAATAACGGAAAGCCTTATTTTAATTACAATATTATTTCTGAAGTTTGTTTTCTTTAACCGATTCAAAAATTGAAAGCGAGTGCATTCGAACAATATTTTCAAATTTTATGCGCTAAATGTTTTGTAACAAAATTTATTAATACTTTTAATTAGGTTTACTTTATGTTGTACTGAATAATATGTATGTTCTATTAAATTTGCAGGACAAAACGCCCAGCAGTGTTGGTGCTATTGATATCTGGGACTGGAAGGAGCGGGTGTGGAAACAAGAAACGGAGTTGTCAATCCCTCGACATGGCCATGCACTGGCTTATCTCGGAACGCAGCTTATTATTATAGGTATATTCATTATTAATAATAATAATAATCTTTATTAAAACTTATATAGGTTACAAAGAAATTGTTGCACTGATTCCTAAACTAGGATTTATCCTGTATCTTAGGATATCAGTACTATTTATGATAATTATTTAGCTCGGTTATGATTGTGAAGGCTCTGTCAAACATTGGCCGAGTATTTTAACAGCGACGTTGCGAGACCGCGGGTTCGAATCTAACACGGAACTATGAACTACAAATATAATATATTTTCTGCGTCTAGATTGTTGTCCAATTAATGTATTAAATAAAACGACTCCAATTATAACAGAAAATAATAATTTAAAAAAACAATAGAGATATTTACTTTTGCGTAGGTATATACAATGGGACACCTTAAATTAAACAGGATCCATTATGATTTTAGTAAGGTATATACAGAATATGTTGTTATAGTTAAATAATCTAGACAAGTGCGAATATGATTCGCAACCTGAGCCTCTTTTATTTATGTGGAGGTTTTGAATTAGGAAATAATTTGTCGTCGTGTTGCCCTAATGCTTGGACTTCATCTGTCCTCAAAATATTTATTGTAATTTCCAAGCAAGTTTTCTTCAAGATGTGTTCATTTACCACCGAACTCGTGATAAATCAGCACGTAAAATGCGATTAATTTTCATTAATATTGGCGATTTTTTATTCAAAAAGTGCACTCTTTATAGTTTCGATATTCCAGCATAGAGTTGGTGCCGTGCCAAATACGAGTAGAAGGTTTTTAGCAAGACAGCGCGAGAATTTAGGAATTTGAGATCAATTTTATGCTTACTTGGCGTGTAGTGGCGCGGTGTAAGAATATCCACTACCCCATATCATCCCGTGGGTATAGTAAGAGGTGACAGATGCAAACAAATCATGAGATGGGCAGAAGCGTCTTCCAAATAACGACTAAAAATGAAAAACTGCGGTTGCCAACCCGCTTGCCAAGTGTGGCAACTATGGCAAATATACTAATATGAGACAATCTACGGGGCCTCTGTTTATTAGGGAACTTTAATAGGTCTTTGACGGTAACGGTATCAAGGAAAATAAATGTACTCAAAATGTAAGCTATTTTACATGTAATTTGAGCAGTTTTCAACAGATTTTTAGCGAATACAATTTTGGGGGTATTCCCAGTAGTCTTATCAAGTGATACTGGAAATTTCCTTCCCAGTGGTCTGACTAACTGGTACGACTACTGGGAATCTTCGTGGCGTGGTGTATTCCCAGTAGTCTTACCTTAGAATTTTCTTACCAAGTAGACTTACACCGCGAAAGAAAATTCTCAATAATCCTATTCTATAAAATACATGGAATTTTTATCAGTACTTTAGTAGTTTATTTTAGAAATAATATTAAGCCAACATAAATTTGCAAGAGCCAGTAGGATAGTTCTAGTTTATATTTAATACACTATATTGACTTGAAAAATATAATAAAAAATTAAAAAATATAATATTAACAAACCAAATATATCTAATGGTATTGGTAATGACAATACCATATGTGTAATAAATATTAATAGTGAGTCAACTCCTTTGTTATACCGCAAAATACCTACAAGGCTGTCGTCGTTGAAATATGCAAGGGTTGTCACAAAAAATTTTGTACATAATAATAGTATGCACGAATTGCCTTGCGCGGAGACTTGGCGAATTTCAACCATCCGAGCACGCTGGGTTTTGAGGAGGCTATAGCATAGCATAGCACCATAAACCAACATTCATATAGAGAGGCAAATTATACAGAAAACTAATGAGTATCATCATCATCATCATCATTACAGCCCTTCACAAGTCCACTGCTGAACATAGGCCTCCCCCAAGGATTGCCAGAAAACACGGTCCTGAGCCACCTGATTCCATCGACTTCCTGCATGTCTTACCAGGTCGTCCCTCCATCTAGAGGGGGGACGCCCTACACTTCGTCCGCCGGTACGAGGCCGCCACTCAAGAACCTTTCTGCCACATCGGTTGTCGGTTCTTCGAGCTATATGGCTGGCCCATTGCCACTTCAGCTTACTAATCCGTTGGGCTATGTCGGTCACTCTGGTTCTACTGCGGATTTCCACATTTCTAAGTTTGTCACGCAGGGAAACTCCGAGCATAGCCCTCTCGATAGCTCGCTGAGCAATCTTGAGCTTCCTCATACGGCCAGCAGTGAAAGACCACGTCTCAGTTCCGTAGGTCATCACTGGCAACACACACTGGTTGCATAGTCTCGTTTTCAAGTTTTGAGGTATACCTGACGAGAAGATGTGCTGTGATTTCCCGAACGCTGCCCAACCGAGTTGAATCTGTCGATTGACCTCTCGGTCGAAGTTGGACTTACCTAGTCGGACTATTTGTCCCAGGTAAACATATTCCCGTGTAGTGGCGGTTAAGAATATCCACTACCCCATATCTTCCCGTGGGTGTCGTAAAAGGCGACAAAGGGAAACAGGCAGGAGATGGGCAGCAGCATCTTCCTGGTAACGGCAAAAATACAATTAAAAAAAAACTGCGGTTGCCAACCCGCTCGCCAACCGTGGCAACTATGGCAATATACCCCCAATAATGAAAGTTACGAATAGACGGCCCCAGTCCCCGGTACCATAGAACACATACACACCCTTCGGCAAATTGTACAGGAGACAGAAGAGTATAATCTGCAACTTTTACTTGCGTATGTGGACTATGAGAAAGCCTTTGATTCCGTCGATATTTGGGCGGTGCTACAGTCCCTCCAGCGGTGCCAAGTTGACAACCGGTATATCGAAGTGCTGAAGTGTTTGTACAGTAGAGCTACGATGGCTATCCGAGTACAGAACCAGAGTACGAAACCTATCCAATTGCAGTTTGCATCCTCGAATCCGGCAACTTGCTCTATCACCAGGAGGGCGACCATCTGTCCCAAGGAGGTGTCGGATTTATCGTCCACAAGTCTCTCGTTAACAACGTTGTAAAGATCGGGAGTGTGTCGACGAGGGTTGCGTACCTTATACTCAGAATCACCAAACGATATTCGCTGAATTCATACATGTTTATGCACCAACCTCGGCACACCCCGATGAGGAGGTGGAGGAAATGTATGAGGATATCTCTAGAGCCATGCATTCCTCCAAAACCCAATATACGATGTTAATGGGAGACTTCAATGCAAAACTAGGCACAAGAGAAAACGGTGAGCTGAAAGTGGGGAAATTTGGAATAGGGCAACGGAACTCAAGGGGCCAGCAGCTGGCCGACTTCATGGAGAAAGAGAGACTCTTTATGATGAACTCTTTCTTCCAGAAGCGGCCCCACAGGAAGTGGACCTGGTCGAGCCCCGACGGTTCGACAAAAAATTAGATTGACTTCATTATGACGACCAGACGACAACTGTTCAGTGATGTCTCAGTGATCGCGAGGGTGAAAACCGGCAGCGATCACCGAATGGTTAGAGGCACACTGAACCTAAACGTTAAGTTGGAGAGGTCTTGTCTAATGAAGTCAACGCTCCGTCCCCCTCGTGCTCTAATCCAAAATCCCGAAACCTTTCAGCTCGAGTTACAAAACCGTTTTCAGTGCCTAGAAGACTGCAAAGAAGTGGACGATTTGAATGACAAGCTCGTGGAAACTGTCCATGCGGTCAGAGCTAAGTTCTGCAAGACCCGCCGTAGAAGAAAACAAAAACTCTCCGATCACACTCTTAATCTCATGGCTGTTAGACGGGAGATGAAGCTACATTCTTCAACAGATTTGACAGCATACAGGCAACTGAACAGACAGATCTCCAAATGCATGCGGCGGGACTTACGCAACTTTAATACAGCTCGTATTGAAGAAGCGATCGAGCGGAACCAAGGCTCCAAAGTCTTTGCCAGAGATCTGTCTGCCAGAAAGAGCCAACTGTAAAAGCTGAAGACCGAATGTGGCAGCATCGTTTCCGGGGCACCTGAGATTTTGAGTGAGATTGAGAGGTTCTATGGGCACCTGTACACGTCATCGTTGGAGCCGCACGCAAGTGTGAGTAAAGATCCAAGAGCGAGTCTTATACGACATTATTCCGATGATATCCCGGACGTCAGTCTGAGCGAGATTAGAATGGCTCTCCAGCACCTTAAAAACGGCAAGGCTCCAGGCGAGGATGGAATTACAGCGGAGCTTCCGAAAGCGGGTGGAAAACCGGTACTTGAAGACCTTCAGAAGCTCATTAATTCCGTCCTCCATGGTGGCATTACACCGGAGGTGTGGAGCAGAAGTGCGGTAGTCTTGTTCTTCAAGAAAGGCGACAACGCTCTCTTGAAGAACTACAGACCGATTTCCTTTCTGAGCCGCGTCTACGTGCTGTTTTCGAGAGTCATTACGAATCGTCTCGCGCGCAGACTTGACGAATTCCAGCCTCCCGAACAAGCCGGTTTCCGAAAAGGCTTTAGCACCATAGACCACATACATACCCTTCGGTAAATTGTACAGAAGTCCGAGGAGTACAATTTGCCACTATGTCTGGCGTATATAGACTATGAAAAAGCCTTTGATTCCGTCGAAATTTGGGCGGTGCTGCAGTCCCTTCAGCGGTGCCAAGTTGACTGTCGGTATATCGAAGTGTTGAAGTGCTTGTACAGTAGGGCTACGATGGCTATCCGAGTACAGAACCAGAGTACGAAACCTATTAAATTGCAGAGAGGTGTAAGACAGGGTGACGTCATATCCCCGAAACTCTTCACCGCTGCATTGGAAGACGTTTTCAAGCTTCTGGACTGGAGAGGATACGGTATCAACATCAATGGCGAGTACATCACTCACCTTCGATTTGCCGATGATATAGTCCTTATGGCAGAATCGCTGGAGGACCAATAGTGTTTCCCAACGGATAGGTCTTAAGATGAACATGGACAAAACAAAGATCATGTTTAATGTCTATGTCACACCTATGCCGGTAGTTGTTGGGAGCACTAAGCTCGAAATTGTTGACGAGTATGTTTGGGACAAATACTGGGGCAAATAGTCCTACTAGGTAAGTCCAACTTCGACCGAGAGGTCAATCGACGGATTCAACTCGGTTGGGCAGCGTTCGGGAAATTACGGCACATCTTCTCGTCAGGTATACCTCGAACCTTAAAAACGAGACACCCAGTGCATGTTGCTAGTGATGACATACGGAACTGAGACGTGGTCCTTCACTGCTGGCCGGATGAGGAAGCTCAAGGTCGCTCAGCGAGTTATGGAGAGGGCTATGCTCGGAGTTTATCTGCGTGATAAACTCAGAAATGAGGATATCCGCAGTAGAACCAGAGTGACCGACATAGCCCAACGGATTAGTAAGCTGAAGTGGCAATGGGCCGGCCATATAGCTCGAAGAACCGACACCGATGGGGAAGAAAGGTTCTCGAGTGGCAGCCTCGTACCGGCAGGCGAAGTGTAGGGCGTCCCCCCACTAGATGGAGTGGCGACCTGGTAAGATATGCAGGAAGTCGATGAATGCAGGTGGCTCAGGACCGTGCTTTGTGGCATTCTTTGGGGGAGGCCTATGTTCAGCAGTGGACTTGTGAAGGGCTGTAATGATGAAACATACTCGTCAACAACTTCGAGCTTAGTGCTCCCAACAACTACCGGCATAGGTGTGACATGAACATTAAACATGATCTTTGTTTTGTCCATGTTCATCTTAAGACCTATCCGTTGAGAGACACTCTTGAGGTCATTGAGCAGATTGTTTAGGTCCTCCAGCGATTCTGCCATAAGGACTATATCGTCGGCAAAATGGAAGATGAGTGATGTACTCGCCATTGGTGTTAATACCGTATCCTTTCCAGTCCAGTAGTTTGAAAACGTCTTCCAATGCAGCGGTGGAGAGTTTCGGGGATATAACGTCGCCCTGTCTTACACCTCTCTGCAGTTGAATAGGTTTCGTACTCTGGTTCTGTACTCGGAAAGCCATCGTAGCCTTACTGTACAAACACTTCAGCACTTCGATATACCGATTGTCTACTTGGCACTGCTGAAGGGACTGTAGCACCGCCCAAATATCGACGGAATCAAAGGCTTTCTTATAGTCCACATACGCAAGGCAAAGTTGCAGATTATACTCTTCTGTCTCCTGTACAATTTGCCGAAGGGTGTGTATGTGGTCTATGGTACTAAAGCCTTTTTGGAAACTGGCTTGTTCGGGAGGCTGGAAGTCGTCGAGTCTGCGTGCGAGACGATTCGTAATGACTCTCTAAAACAGCACGTAGATCCACCTCGAAAGGGAAATCGGTCTGTAGTTCTTCAAGAGAGCGTAATCAGCCTTGAGTATCAGTAATTAGAATGAGTATAATCAGCCTCTTTATATGTCCTTTGTGGACTATGAGAAAGCCTTTGACTCTATCGAAACTTGGGCTGTTATGAATTACTTGCAGCGTTACCGGATTGACTGGCGATACAAAGATGTCTTGAGGCATTTAAACACCACAAGCTCGATGTCCGTCTAAGTATACGGTAGTCTTATAAAATCTATACAGTTACATCATGGAGTGAGACAGGGGGACACAATATCCTCAAAACTGTTCACAAATCCAATGAAAGATGTTTTTAAGACGCTAAACTGGAATGGACGCGTCATCAATATAAATGGCAAACACATCTCTTCACATCCGATGATATCGTCATCGTGGTAGAATCACTACAGGAACTACAAGACATGCTTAGCAGCCTAAATGAATCCTCCCAAAATATCGGACTGCGTATAAATTTAAATAAAAAGAAAGCCATGTTTAACGGTCACGTCATACCAGATTCGATTATCGTTAATGGTGAGATTCTTGAAGTTGTTCAAGAGTATATCGAGTATAGAGTGACGGCTCCATGACGCAGTGGCTTAGCAATGAGTTGCTGCGCTAAGGGCCGCGGGTTCTAATCCAGCACGGAACAAGTATTTGTATGGCCTACAAATAATTGTTCTGGGTCTGGATGTTTGTCCTTGTGTGTGTATCATCATCATCATCATTACAGCCCTTCACAAGTCCACTGCTGAACATAGGCCTCCCCCAAGGAATGTGTGTGTATGTAAATTGTAAATTGCCTCCACAATACAGGAGAAAATCCTATTGTGTAGATAACGTTTTTTTTGAAAATGAAATTGTATACTTGGGGAGTGCTTTTAGCCGGGATGGAAGATGTGATTTAGATGTGGACAGGCGTGTCGCTGCCGGGAACAAAGTCAATGGTGCCCTGACTGCGTTAGTCAAAAGGCAAGGCGTAGTGAAGAGTGCACGCCTTGCAATACATAACGCAGTGTTGGTACCGACTTTGTTATATGGCAGCGAAACCTGGGTATGCCAGAAGAAGCATAAAAGCAAGTTGAATGCAGTGGAGATGCGATCTCTTCGTAAAATGTGCGGCGTCACCATGGCTGACCGAAAGCGAAACGAAGAGATTCGCAATATGGCAGGTTTGAAAGATGACCTTATCACAAAAATTGATAAGGGCGTGCTTCGATGGTTTGGGCACGTTGAGCGAATGAGTGAAGACTGAATGGTGAAGAAAATATATAGCGCGAAAGTTAATATTAAAAGGTGTCGAGGTAGACCGAGACTAACTTTCGAAGACCATGTGAGCAAATTGCTCGAAGAGGGGAGGGTCAAGTGTACTCGGATACCTAGACGTGCATGTATGAAGAAGATGATGAATCTGAAAGAAGCGAAAGAGGTATGTAAGGATCGTGACACTTGGCGATCTGTTCTCTCTGGCTACCCCGTCAGGGATTGTGCGTGACGATAAGTAAGTAAGTAGTACGTTTTTTTTAATAAAAAAATATCTACTTCGGCCAGATAGTTCAGTCAGATAGAAACAACTTCGGGAAAGAAGCCGATAGACAGATTCAGTTGGACTAGGCAGCATTCGGGAAGCTTTGTTAGGTCTTCTCGTCGCTCATACTGCAAAGGTTGTAGACAAAAGACTTTGACCTGTGAGACCTGCTTGTACTCACATATGGTGCCGAAACGTGGAAATTAATGGTACAACTACTCCACAACTCTACTGGCGATGGAAAGAGCTATGCTCGGAGTTTCTATGGTGGATAAGTTTCGTAACGAAGAAATCCGCTGGAGAACTAATGTCACCGACGTAGTCTTCCGCATTTTCAGGCTGAAGTGGCAATGGGCTGGTCACATTTGTGTGGAGTAGGCATATTATAGAGCGTGTTTAAGCAAACGTACTGTGGGGCGCCCCCTGTCTAGATGGAGGGACGATCTGCGCAAGGCGGCTGGCAGCAACTGTATGCGTGTAGCCGAAGATCGGGCTAAATGTCGCACCTTGGGAGAGGCCAGCAGTTGACTGCGGCAAGCTGATTATGATGATGATTATTATTACATTTCATCTGTATTCCTCGTAATAATTTATTTTACCATACAAAGATAAATAGTAATTCCGACTTTACAAAACTAGTTACGTCCCACAGATTCACCTGATTCGTCGTGCTGGAAACAAAGACTTGTGCTTGTGCAGGTAGATACCTACCTAATATTACTATATTTTACCTATATAGCAGTATCTCAGGTATTCCGTTTAAAATATTGAATAGGGAGTTGAACAGAATAAATAAAACAGGTTAAAATTATACGTTGGTTCTGTTTATTCAACGCTTGCCGTCTCATTACAGATGCGCAACCAAAACCGCCTCATGACAAATATTTACTACATTTAATTAATGGACTTTTTTAATTGTCTTTTGTTGAACTTATTGATATAATTCAATTAAAATCGTGATGGGAAGGATCATATGGTGGTAAAGATTGAATTTTACTTAAGGTGTCATACAATCTTTTCCCAATATTTTCGAACAAGTTAATTAAATAATAAAATTAATACCGAGTAATATCGTGTTACTTGGTGAACACCAAACGCGTGAACTAATTCCGTATACGTAACAATCCTAAACAGGCGTATCGGTACGCAAGCGAAGCCGACCGGTACTACCGTAGACGTCGCGGACAGGACTCCGCTCTCATTCATACGGCGCCCCATCGTTGCTCCGTTTAGTCACCGATTTGTCTCACTATTAGTATTTATTACACATAATATGACAATACTGTGGGGGATTTCCGTCAAAGTTATAGTGTCTATAATAGCACCTCAACTAGCTATTATTTTTAATACTAGTATCGAATCTGGTGTGTTACCTGATTTAATGAAGCATAGTAAAGTAATACCTTTATTTAAATCTGGTAGTACATTAGACCCCGCCAATTTTATACCTATTTCTGTACTGCCTTAGTAAAATGTTTAAAAAATATTTTTGGTCAAGTGTTAATTTTATTTAATGTAAATAATTTACTTCATAAAAATCAATTCGGTTTCACAAGGTGTCGCTCGACAACTGTGCTGGTGTTGAGCTGATTAAATATATCTTCAATGCATGGGAGAATTCACAGGGTGCTTTGGGTATATTCTGTGACCTATCCAAAGTCTTCGACTGTGTTCACCATGAAATATTAATCGGGAAACTTCAACACTACTGTGTAAGAAGATATGCTCTTAAATTAATTGATTCATATTTAAGGAACAGAACACAAAAACACGTCATTAATAGTGGTGAGCTCTTCTGGGTCGATAGTACAAATAGGCGTGCCTCTGGGCTCAATTCTCGGCCCCCTTCTGTTTCTTGTATATATTAATAACTTACCTTACATAGTAGGGGATAACCATGATATAGTATTATTTGCTGATGACACTTCATTAATTTTCAAATTAAAACGACAATTACTAAATTATGATGTAGTTAATAATGCTATAACTAAATTACTAAATTTGTTTAATGTGAATAATTCGATAAAAAATTAAGGAAATTAATATATTAACCCTTTCGCTGTCCCGTGCACTACATATAGGTCATTGCTATTGTCTTACTATTGTGTCTGGAAAACGGACAGTGAAAGTGTTAATTTTGACCTCTCAATACATTTATGAAAATGTAATGTACGTACACAAAAATAAAAATAGTTTTACAAAAATAATTGATATTCATTCTGTAAATACTAGGAATAGACACAAGCAAATCGAGTAACTGTTACTAGTAGTAACAGTTACTCGACTCCGCTGAGTCAGTAATTCGTTCTTGGGGCGATGTATACACTTTTACAACAAAATCCCAGAAAGTATACAAAATTTTTCCTGCTCAAGGTTCAAAAACTTTATGAAACTAAGTTTGTACCTGTAAAAACAATTATTGTAATACTAAGGAATTTTCTTTTTTTTTCTTTAATTTTTTTTTGTGATTTTTGTCAAAATGACATGCCAATCCCATCATACCTTATACTAATTACTGATAACACTAGAACAAAATAAAAATGTATAATTGTGAGTACTAGTCAAATTACTAACCTAAAAAGACACTTATACTGAAGAAGAGAAAATAATTATTCCGTCCTAGAAGCAAGCCGGAATAATCCTCTTGACATGTTTGATTTGAGGTTTAATAAAACCATTTGCACTAGATCGACATCCATAATATTTGCGTTAAATTCTTTCAACACAGCCTGTCTATCTTTTTGTTATTAAGGAATTTATGGATGATTTAACCCCTGGGAATGAGGTTTTCGCTACCAAGCTATTTCTAATTTGTTTTGTGTTGTTAATTGTGTAACATACAAGATTGTATGCAGTTATTTTTTTAAAGTCTAGCAGGATTTCTTACTGGGTCTTCTCAGGACAAAGGCTTTTTCCGAACCAGTGGTAATTAAAAAAAATTATGACTTTCAATAAGTATTATTTATAATCTATATTGAATAAAAAAGTTTCTCTTTCTGTTTCTGTTACAATCTTAATATTAGACTTGAATCTATGGCCAAAGATATACAACATTTTAATAACATTTACAGGAAAAAGAAAAATTAAGGAACATTGCCTTGTCATTTGAATAAAATTGCTCGTTATTACTTCTTTTATTACTTTTATAATATATGTTAAATATTTTGCAAACTTACCGGGTCAAGCTAAATTATTGTACACGTTTGGTCTCGGGTGCGAATTCTGGGTGGGACCAAAAATGATGTATTGGGTTTTTCTGTTAAAGAAATTCTCAGTAGCAGCTTGGAACCTCAAGTCAGAAAGACGGATGGACAGCATGTTGAAGACATGTTGGTTCTGAACCTGATCTCTCTCCAGTCGTGTCGGATTACCCTGTCGTCGAACTATGAGATTGAGGGAATAGAGAGTTCACCTGTGCTGGCGCATACATTTCGGCACTATAATTCTGACCCACACAGATCTAGTCTCCATTGGCACTGGGCGCCGTGACTGAAATACGGTCTGGAGAACCATTCCGCTGCCTCTTTTACGTTTATGCTTGCCTAGTTCTTTTCCTACTATATATATATATATATATATATATATATATATATATATATATATATATATATATATATATATATAAAACAAACCAGTCAAATTATGCCAAGAAACGTTAACATGAAATGCATACTTATGACAAAAATAAAATAAATTAGTTGGTACTGATGAAAATATTCTACTGGACTACTGAGTATTTTCTACCCTAGTGATCTTTTAGTTGCCAGTAAGTTCTACATGGTTAAAAAAAATCTCAGTAGTTTTATCTATAAGATTATTTAGTAAGTATACCCCACTATGTGTCATAAAGGACATGTTGCAGTTCTGGGCGGATGTACGGACGAACGAAATAGACCCTGTTGCTCTTTGGGTACGGGATCCTAAAAGTAACAGAATTTTATTGAAAACTAGCTGGTACCCGGCGCGTTGCTATGTAATGTCTTGCAAAAGACAATGAGTACATTTATTTTTCTTGAATAGTGTGTGACTTGTCGTCTAATCTAATTGATCTCAACATCCTAAAATCTCGCGTAGCCGTGCCAATAATCTTTTACTTGCACGACCACTACATGTATGCATTGATGGAATATCGAAACTATAAGAGTTAACTAAAAAGAGAGATTTAAAGAAAAACAAACTAATAAAATTTTTGTTGTGATCCAAATAACATTATTGTATAAATTTTTTCGTGAATTTGTACCACAAAATAATTAAGAAATAATTCAAGAAGGCACGACACTGATGGCTGCGCATTAAACAAAATATATTTCATACATAATATTTTTTACTGTTCAAATATAACAATTTCATCTTATTAACTCAAATTAATTAGACATTATATTTTAGGTGGTGTAACAACGATATACATGCGTGCTTTAAGTAACGTCGAGTCATTCTGTTGCGAAAGAGGGGCATGGATACGAGGTGTAGCGACGCTACCATTACCACTTTCTGGTCACGGTGCCGTTACCCTGCCACCGGCTTCCCTTATGTGATATAGTTCAACGTCATAATGATGAGGATTTATATCTAATCTACTAAGAGAACTCTTAAGAAGTGTGTGCTTTTATGGTATAGGTTGATGTTGCTACAAATTTGCTGTTTGAATGTAGCTTCAAGATATTCTCTTTTAAAATCGAAAGTAGAATAAAAATTGATCTCAGTGCATTTTTATTTATTTATTGCATTTTTAATGAAATTGGGAAAGAGAAAAAACTAAATAAATTACTGTGATTTTATACAAACGGCTTTTATTTCGGTTGGTAGTAAAAAAGAAACTGCAAAATGTCATCATTAAAATATAGCTACCATATCATGCTAGATATACATACTCGTATTATCTGTATAGTCCGCAATTGTACAAACAGAATCTGTTTACAAACGCCCGCTGGTTTAAGTTTAACCGAATAAATTGTAAAGTGCCAACGTCATTTCCATGAAACCCGTGACGATTCGAACACCGCCGTTCACAATTTATTATCGTAGTCCGATCGCAGAATTAGGCCGCTAATTTATAACTTTCGTTAACTTTGTTTAAAATACGAAATCACCAACCAAGTAATATCAGAGACAGTTGGTTGTGATGCGGCCGAATTCTTGATCATTATATTCACGGATATAAATTAGGCACATAGTTCGCCACCAGTATATGAGTAAAAAACCACCAGCGGACTTCACAGACGACGCCGTTTGTCAAATAATACAATACACACATATCAATGACCACTCATGTACAATTAAAACTTAGTCGCTTAACATATAATATTAAATTAATAATCATTATTTATTTAACTAAACATTAAAATATACAATAAGTCTTAATCTAGTCTTAAATTAATATCACATTTGGTTTCAATTTAAGTATATTAAATCATAATATTTATAATCTCTACTTAGTCCCAAACCTCTCGGCATACTCCTAATACGTCTCTTTTAAATCCATTTCCGCAACGAGGATATGTCTTGAAAAATATAATATTATTCATTGGGACGAAACCATTATTGGCATTTATATTATTGCGCATCATATCCTGAAAAAAAGAAAAACAAACTTAGACTGAATTCCACTTTTAAAATGTTTTTTATTTATCTTTATATATAAAAATTACGTGTCACGTTGTTTGTCCGCGATGGACTCTTAAACTACTGAACTGATTTCTATGAAATTTTGCACACTGTGTGCATTTTGGTCCAACTTGAGAGATAGGATAGTTTTTATCCCGATAAATGACCCTCAAAATTTTTTATTGCGAATTTAAGGATTTTCATAGGAAGGGTCGTTGGAAAGGGCAGAACAACGTCTGCCTGGTGAGCTAGTTATGTAATAAATATAATTTTTATCGGTGTTCGTTAATCGAAATCGTAATGACAACACTTGGCAGACGGATTGCCGATCGCTGTGCCTGTCTTGCGCATTTGAAGCTACCATTCTGGGTATTATATAAAGTAGCAAATATCGACCATATAATGCAAGTTTTTTTTAAATAAAATCAGGGTGACTAACGAGCACACAGTCCACCTGATGGTAAGTGGATGCTGTGGCCCATAGACATCTACATCTTTTCTCATTTAAAAATCAAAATGTAAATGCATGGACACCCCTGAGGACTAAGATTGAATGCCTCGATTCCAGTAAAAATGGTCTCCGGTTCTCTACAATCACCATGCGAAATACAGCAACATTAAGCTGCTATTTTACGCTGGTATTCTGTGAGAGCGTGGCCCATCCCCGGTCAACCCATTCGTGCTACAAATATAAAATATACAGCTATTTTATATTTGTAGCACGAATGGGTTGACCGGGGCATGCCTCTACTACATAACAAAGTCTTACTAGAATAAACAACCACAAGTTATACGTATAGCATAGCGCGTTTGGATTGTTGGTACGAGCTAGGTAACAGTACACCTGTTAGTGAACAGCTGCTGCAGCCTATCCACGCGCAACCAAACAAAAAAGGTGACATGTGTATTATCATATCTAAGGGTATCGGTAGAATGCTTCACATACACATCTGGTACATATATATTTCAACAGTGGTAGAGCCACGCGGCAGCTTTTGCTGTCGCACGGATGGGCCGGCTCGAACCGGGGTGGTACCACGACCTCACAGAATACCAGCGTGAAGTAGAGGTTTACCTCTGCGTTTCGCTTTGTGAGTGCAGGTGGCCGGAGGCCCTTTTGGAAATGAGGCATTCCATCCTAGTCCTCACGGGTGAAAACGCATCTGCATTTTGATTTGTAATAGAGGATAGATGTAGATGTCTATGGGCCGCAGCAACCACTTACCATCAGGTGGACTGTGTGCTCGTTTGTCACCCTTATCCTATAAAAAAACATACTGTAATTATACTGGCTTCCACTATTATGTAACAACGATACAGCAATGGGTGCATTGCGTCATGGCGGTAATTAGGTATTGAATGCTATCAAACCAAGCAGGCTCTAGCTTTTAATCTTAATACAGCAAGTGGCATTAAAATGAAATTATTAATTCCAAGTTATACCAAGTTCCATCACTACTACTACACGTGCCCGACCGCCTAGGAAACAATCATGAAGAAAATTGCATTTCTGAGAAATATAAAAAAACGAGAACTGTGGAATCCGCCCAATTGCGTCAAACCCGAGTAACAGGTTATCCAAGCCCTTCCCAGAAATGAGAGATGTGTACCCAGCTGAGAACGTTAGTAGTCTGTTAAGTTTCTTTTCTATGTGCATGCACTTTCTTTCTTCTATTTCCATTAAAAAGAATAATTAATGAAATTATTATTTTAAAATATAAATTTTTCAAAATATGTTATAAAAATGGATAAATAAATTATGTATTTTTCTTGATTCAACCGATTGAAAAAATAATATAGATAGAGTACGTAATAAGTGTAAGATGTATTATTGAAATTTATATAGTTTCCCAATTGTCCATAAAAATTATTTCCATTAAAATAAGAAATAGTTTCATTCTTAGTATATTTAGAAAGTTTAACTTTCGTTATGAAAAATATAACTATAATAATAAAAAGGCTATTTTAAACCTAATTATAAAGCTATGCAAATATTTTATAATACAATAAAATATAATCAAATTTGAAAAAGATTCTTTTTTTATAATTATATGAATATTAAAATGATTAATAATTTCCACTTAATAAAATAGAAATTATGCCAAATATTGTAAAGCATATTATGTTACTTAAAATAGATAAAAGGAAATAGTTTCTACACAAATATTAATGTACGTAAAACACTTACGGTTGAAAATTTTTCGGCATCCGCTTTTGGCTCCATATTGGTGGGGTCCGCATCAAGGTTTAGGGATTCTGGTACATATATATGTCTAGCATCTCCAAAAACTCCAAACAAAGCAAACAAAACTAACATCAATGCTAGTCGAATCATTGTTATTGTTAATTCTGTAAAAACTTCTATGTAATTCGCAGGAACTTACTTTCCGTAGCGTCAACGTTTGTATGCTAAATAAGGATCACATCGGTCGTCTTATAAGTGATGCTCATTTTGTTGTTATCTTTTCAGTGGATCTTATACGTCATACGTAGGGCTGTCACCGTCTTGTTAAAGGAGCTCCAAAATTGTTTTATAAATATTTAATTAAATTTGATAAACTATAATAATAATAATATTTTATTTAAATAAAAGTACAATAATAACGTGAAGACTCTGATCCCCAAACTAGACAAATCTGTATCTTAGGGATCAGATTTGGGGTGCGAAGTCAGAAGTCCTCCACGTGTGCCTGGTAGTTGCGGGTCCCTCTCGATACGTCTGGAGGGAAGAGCAGCTACTGGGCCGGTGCACCCTGGGCGCGGCAGTAATCTTCCTCGAGAAATGAGAAGAAATTCTTATTCCTTGGGGAATGTTACTGCCGCGGCTAATTATTCTGACATGGGTGGGGTCCGTCTCGGACCAACGGTGCGTTCCTCTGCGTGACCCTCTGATCAGCAGAGGGCATAGCAGAGGAGTGAGGGCGGGCTCGGTGTGCACTTACCCTGCCTCCGGGCAGACAGTGAAGGATCCATCCTTTGCTGTCACCGCCGGTCTCGTAATCCCATCGAAGTGTCGTGGATCATGTCTCGCGGCTTTGATAGGGACCGAGGGTCTTGGCTTAACCGCCCGGACCGCGAGGGAGAAAACCTCTATAAAAAGTTACTCCGAATCTCAAGCGGCGACGCACCGCGAGGGGATGGATGGCTGACGGGGTTCTATGAACAAATCAGTCGATAGTGCGCTCCTCGCCAGGGTACCTGCAGACCCCCTGGCGAGTAATAAATCCTCTAAATCTGCTTACCTTGGTAAGGGGTCACTGCCAAGGTGGACTTTTAATTACTCCCATACTCGTGGGTACAAAAATGGAAAAAGAAAACAAAAAAACCAATACCGCCGGCAACGGCAACGTAGAGGAGAGGAGGAGCGATGCGGGGACAGAGTCCGACGCCGCATCGAGCAGCGTGGGAGGCTCAGAGAGCTCCCGACGCGTGGAGCCTGGGACCGCGGAGACCAGTAAGTTCTTCCGCAAGCGGTCCAGGCGGGATGGCGACCAGGGGTCGTCAGCCGGTGAAGAGGAGGCTTCGGCCCGGAAAATCCCCACCAACAGGCGGGGCGGGCTAAGAGGCAAGGGGAGGGGGCCCTCTGACAATCAGAGGGCCGAACAAGCGGCAAAGCATGCCGAGGAGGGGCGCCACCCGGGCGATACGGCTCGGGTATCAGGTGAAGAGACGGATGCGACTGGCGGCTCCGAGGTGGAGCGTAAGGCCAGATTCGTAAAGGAGGTGGAGGCCGCGATCAAGGTCGTGGCCCACAAACAAAAGGCCTCCTCAAAGTTAAAGGCCATTCCCGCGGCCTCCGCCTCCATCATGGCGGCTGCGGAGGCCAACTTTGTTGGGGCCGAGCCTAATGAGAACGAGGTAGCGAAGCTGCGGGCGGACGTAGCCCGCCTGACGTCCGCAATGGAGACTCTCCAGAAGGAGAACGAGAAGCTCCGCGCAGACCTGGCCAGTCTACGTGAGCCTGCCTGTCGCGCGGCGCCCCAGACGCAGCGCCCAAGCCAGCCCGTGCCGGTGGAGAACCAGGTTCTGAACCTGGTCCGGCAGGAGCTGGCTGCCTTCCAGCACCGGTTCTCCGTGCTGGAGGGCATCGTCCTGCGCCCCCCCCTAGGGGCAAACAAGACGGCGGCGAGGCCGGCAACGGTCTCGTACGCGGCGGCCACAGCCGCCGCATCCAGGCCGGGGCCGTCCAGCCAGCCCTCGGGCGGGGCTGCAGTTGCCCCTCCCTCCCCTGAAAAGCCGGCTCCGGCAAAACCGGTACCGGCTGAACCGGCTCCGGCTAAGCCGGCGACGGGAAAGAGAGGCAAGGCGAAGGCGAAAAAGGGCAAGGCGGCAGCACAGGAGGTGGCTGCGCCAGCCCCAGTGCCTGCGGCGAATGTGCCAGCGCCAGCGGCAAGCCAGCTGCCGCCGCCGCCGCCGCCCCCCCGGCTCCCTACACCTCCCGCGGCTGAAGCCGGTTGGCAGGTGGCCGGGGATAAAAAGAAGGGGAAGAAGGCAGCCAAAAAGGCCAAAGAGCAGGAGCGGCAGCGCCAGTTCAGGGCGCGCAAGATCGCGGCTAGGCTCCGCGCCCCGAAGACCGCAGCTGTAGTGATTACACTACAGCCGGACGCGGAAAAGAAGGGCGTTACCTACCGCGATCTGCTCGCGAAGGCGAAAGAGGCGGTGGATCTCGAGGAGCTCGGGATCACCGGGGGCCTCCGGCTCAAAGTCACCCAGACGGGGGCCCGTATGCTGGAGATCCCCGGGGACTCCAGTGGCGCGACCGTGGACGCTCTGGCTGCGAAGCTCAGAGCGTCCCTGGACGCGGACGAGGTCCGAGTGTCCAGGCCCGTCAGATGCGCAGACCTGCGCATCATGGGTCTGGACGACTCGGTATCGGAGGAGGAGTTGGTGGCCGCCGTCGCCAGGTCCGGGGGGTGCACTACTGACCAGGTCAGGTCAGGCGCTATACGCCCGGACCAACAGGGTATGCATGCCGCCACGGTGTGCTGCCCTGTTACGGCGGCCAAAGCCATAGTGGAGGTCCGAAGGCTTCTGGTGGGCTGGGTCTCAGCGCAGGTTAAGCTGTTGGAGCCCAGACCTCTGAGGTGCTACCGCTGTCTCGTGGGACATCACGTGTCAGTGAAATGCGCCTCGGAGGTTGACCGCAGTGGCCTTTGCTTCCGCTGCTGTCAGCCCGGACACAAATCGGCGACCTGCTGCGCCACGCCGCACTGTGATGCATGTGCGGCGACCGGCAAGCCAGCCGATCACTGGGCCGGAAGCAGGGCCTGCGTTCCACCCGCCAAGGCCAAGGCCGCGGGTAGGGGAGGGCCCTCCTCCGCCGCCACCGCCTCTATGGCCACCGCCGCAGCCGCAACTGCCGCCGCCGCCGCAACTGCCGCCGCCGCCGCTGTCACTGTTGCCGCCGCCGCCGCCGCGACACCGACGCCCGCAGAGGGGCGCCCCGTGGAGGAAGCTGAAATGGAATGCCTATAACGGCCCCATTAAGCTTCCTCCAGGCGAATATCAACCACTGCGCCTGCGCTCAGGATCTGTTGCTCCAGAGCATGGCGCAGTGGTCGATTAACATCGCTGTGGTCGCTGAGCCGTATTTTGTCTGGCCTAGGGATGACTGGGTGGCGGACCTTAACGGCTCAGTGGCCATCATTTCTTCGGCCGCCGCCGGTACCCCGACCCTTGAAGGTTTCAGGAGGGGTCAGGGGTGCGTAGCAGCACGGTTCGGGGAGTTCGTCGTTGTGGGGGTGTATTTCTCCCCGAACCGATCTCTCGCCGAGCTCCATAACTCTCTTGCAGAGCTGAGAGCAGTCGTCGTCGGAAGCTATCCCCTCCCCGTACTTGTCCTCGGGGATTTCAATGCCAAGAACTTGGCTTGGGGTTCTCGTCGTACAGATGTGCGGGGTAGGATGGTGGAAGACTGGGCTCTGGAGACAGGCCTGGTCGTCCTAAATCGGGGTTCTGTCCCCACGTGTGTGCGGATGCGGGGCGAGTCGGTGGTGGACATTTCGTTCGCTAGCCCCGCTCTGTCGCCGTGTGCCATTGACTGGCGAGTCATGGAGGGGGTGGAGACCTACTCCGACCACCGGTACATCCGGTTTGACGTCTCCACCCAGCCCTCGAGCGCGCCAGTCCAACAGGCCCCGAGTGGTCCGCGTTGGGCGCTGAAGCAGCTGGACCGGGAGCTCCTCCTGGAAGCCTCGATCGTGCAGGCCTGGGTGTCATCACCGGATAGGCCTGCCGACGTAAATGATGAGGCAGGGTGGTTCCAGGAGGCCATGTCCGAGATATGTGACGTGGCAATGCCCCGCGTCCGGCCAGGAAGCGCCCGGCGTCAGATGTATTGGTGGTCGCGTGAGCTGACGTGTCTGCGCGAGGCTTGTGTCGCCGCGCGGCACCTGTACGCCAGGCATCGCAGGCTCCGCATTCGTCCGCCGAATGCGGCAGCCATTGAGGCGGAGCTGTACGAGGGATACAGAGCGGCGAAGACCGCCCTCCGGGAGGCTGTCATGCGGGCCCGGGATCGGGCCCGTGAGGAGATGCTGGAGACTCTCGACAGAGATCCGTGGGGGCGCCCTTACAAGATGGTGCGGGATAAACTCCGCACCTGGGCCCCCCCGCTGACG
This sequence comes from Parnassius glacialis, assembly GCA_033319125.1. NCBI lineage: Eukaryota > Metazoa > Arthropoda > Insecta > Lepidoptera > Papilionidae > Parnassius > Parnassius glacialis. The sequence continues at coordinate 37,037,953 of JAVANC010000016.1, forward strand.
CAGAGTCTCCGGCCTCAGCTCGTGGAGGACGTGGTGAGCGCTCTGTTCCCTGCGCGAGGGGAACATCCGCCCCCGCCTATGGCTCCGCCACCTGCGGTGCCGGAAGCGGACCACCAGGACGACGACGACGAGATCCCGGAAGGGACCGGGGTAGACCTGAGAGTGGCGGTACGTAGGCTCAAGGCCAGGAATACCGCCCCAGGACCCGATGGCTTGCCTGGCAAAGCCTGGGTCCTGGCCTCGGAGGCTCTCGGGCCCCGACTGGAGGGGCTCCTAAGCGCATGCTTGGAGAGAGGCCAATTCCCGCTTCGTTGGAAGACGGGGAAGCTGGTCCTCATTTGGAAGCCGGGGCGCCCTGCGGACTCTCCGTCCGCATACCGGCCCGTGGTGCTGCTCGACGAGGTGGGCAAGCTCTTTGAAAGAGTAATTGCAAACCGCCTCGCCGAGCACCTTGCGGGGACGGGGCCGGATCTTGCGGAACACCAGTTTGGTTTCCGCAAGAGGCGCTCTACGGTGGACGCCATCATGCGCGTGAGAGCCCTCACGACGGGGGATGCAGTGGCCAGGGGGGGGGGTTGTCTTGGCGGTGTCTCTCGACATCGCCAACGCCTTCAACTCCATGCCCTGGAGCTGCATTAGGGAGGCACTCCGGTATCACCGGGTGCCGACCTATCTCCGTCGTATAGTCGGGGACTATCTGACGGACAGGGCCGTCATCTACCCCGGTCGCAACGGTGAGTGGAACCGGCGAGAGATGTCGTGCGGTGTCCCACAGGGTTCGGTTCTGGGGCCGCCCCTGTGGAACATCGGTTACGACTGGGTGCTGCGCGCCGACCTCCCTACCGGCGTCAGCGTAGTTTGCTACGCTGACGACACGCTGGTACTGGCACAAGGGGGGTCGTACGAGGCGGCGGCGGAAACTATGACACGCGGGGTTGCGATAGTCGTTGAGAGGATCCGGCAACTGGGTCTCGAGGTGGCTCTGCACAAGTCCGAGGCCATGCACTTCCATGGTCCTCGGAACAGGCCACCACCGGGATCCTCAGTGATGGTAGGAGGGGTATCCATCGGCGTCGAGTCGACGTTGAAGTACCTAGGACTCGTCCTCGACGGCCGATGGAACTTCGTTGAGCACTTCCGACGTTTGGCTCCCAAACTGGAACGGACCGGGGCTGCCTTCAGGCGGCTCCTGCCAAACCTGGGGGGGCCAAACGCCTCCTGCCGGAGGCTCTACGCGGGGATCGTGAGGTCCATGGCCCTTTACGGGGCCCCGGTGTGGGCGCGTGGTTTGGCGCGGCTTGCCGTCCACCACCTAAATGCGCCCCAAAGGGTGGTTGCCGTAAAGATGGTTCGCGGCTACCGCACGATCTCCCGCGAGGCGGCGAGCCTCCTTGCCGGATTGCCGCCATGGGATCTGGAGGCGATAGTCCTCGCGCGCCTGCACGAATGGCGCGCGGAGGCACTATGCCGGGGGGAAACCCCGCTACCGCGGCAAGTTGTCGCGCAGCGGACAGACTTCCGGCATGATCTCATGGCGACATGGAGAGAGCGACTGTCGCAACCCCGTGCTGGGCACGCCACTATAGCGGCGATAAGACCCCTCTTTAAGGAGTGGCTTGAGAGACGCCACGGCGTCCTCACCTTCCGCCTGACGCAGGTCCTCACCGGACACGGTGTGTTCGGGAGGTTCCTGCACCGAATCGGGCGGGAGGAAACGCCCGGGTGCTCCCACTGCGAGGAGCGACCGGAGGACACGGTGGAGCACACCGTGGAGGTGTGCCCTGCTTGGGCGGAGCACCGCCGTGTCCTCGTAGCGGCGATAGGCGGCGGCGACCTCTCGCGTCCGGCCCTGGTCGAAGCCATGGTCCGGAGCGAGACGGAATGGGATGCCGTCACCACCTTCTGCGAAGCAGTGATGCTAGCGAAGGAGGTGGCGGAGCGGGAGAAGGAAAGAGCAACAGCTTTCCTTCCAGGCCGCCGCGGGAGACGCCCCGGGCGTCGGGGGCTACGTCGTGGCCCCCGGCCACCGTAGGCGCGGGCCTGTGGACGGCGAGCAATGGGTAGCTCGCCGTCCGTCCGTCTAACGACGACAGGCCGTGTCGACGGCGCGTTTTGTTCCACGCGCGCCTCAAAGAGCTGTCAGCAGCGTGAAGGGGCCCGCAAGGGCCGACGCCTGCCGGGGCTGCGGGCTGTTCGAAAGAGATACCGCGGCTCCGGAACGTAAGGGCACTGAAGGAACACGGATGGTTTTTAGTCAGTAAAAGTCTGACACTCCCTTCCGCTCCACCCACAGCGAAAGGCGTCATTAGATGATTTTCCATCCGCAAAAAAAAAAAAAAAAAAAGGGATCAGATTTACTATTAGGTATTGAAATAGAGCTCCACTATTTCAATACCTAGGAACATTGTTATTTCATTTTTAAAAGAATTTGATTAATTGGATTTGCAGATACTTCTAATAAGGCTGACGGTTGCAACCTGTATCTCAGAGCGATCATGTCAGATGCCAGATGTCACTTATCGAGTTATTTTGTTTTATAGGATAAGGGTAACAAAGGAGCACACAGTCCAGCTGATGGTAAGTGGTTGCTGTGGCCCATAGACATCTATATCTATCCTCTATTACAACTCAAAATGCAGATGCGTTGCCACCCGTGAGGACCAACATGGAATACCTCAATTCCAGTAAAAAGGGCCTCCGGCCACCTGCACTAACCAAGCGAAACGCAGAGGTATACCTCTACTTCACGCTGGTATTCTGTGAGGTCGTGGTACCACCCCGGTTCGAGCCGGCCCATCCGTGCGACAGCAAAAGCTGCCGCGTGGCTCTACCACTGTTAAAATTATATTCCATATTCATAAGGTCAGTGGTTCCTTAAGTAGTAGTAGGTTTAAACTCTTTCACTGCTTGCACTCAATAATGCCCTTTTTTTAAATAAAAAATACTAGCAATGCTACTAACATTACTAATATTTCCTTTAACTTCCGAGTGGTCCACGACAATAGTCGAATGGCGGATTCGAACCCACAATTTTTTGAGTTCGCGATTCGCACACCATTAGGCTACTGTTGCTCTCTTACTCTCTAAGCTATTACAAAACTATACAAATTTTATTACTGAAAATTGATACAAAATATATTGATGTACACTTATATCTTGACTTATATTAAGTTTAAAGATGTACACATCAACATTGTCTAGGGTTATTTCGGATTTTCTCAATTTACTCAAAATTTGTTATGAATAATATATAACATGTATATATTTTTATACAGCCCATATATCAGACTACACCCCAAAATAATATAATTTTTTGTGTAAATAAAATTTTATTTAAATAAAGGCGACCAGTGAAATAATGGTAAAACTAAAGATAAATGTGTTTTTCAAGAAAATATTCCGCACGTTACCTTCCCAGAGCAAATGTTCACGAGCCAACTGTAATCTTCATGCACGATTTAATCGGCGTAGTGCTGGAGTACGAAGCGGTCTACAAACATGAAGGTTAGCTTCATGCAGTCTTCTCCTTACGGTTTGGTCACTTACAAGCAACTGGTGCTCTGACTGGAGCCTTTGAACCAACTGCATGGCCGTAACATTTGGCTGTCATCTCACGGCTACTTGCAAAAATCGGTCTTGTCATTGGGTACGGTCCGCACGATAACGTGACCATAACCTTCATATCACTTTTTGTTTTGTTCTAATCTCCTCAGTAATAATCCGTTGAGTAGCCCCAGCTTGGAGCATGCCTACTGCCCTTAACGTTTTCTCTCACGTTAAATGGCGCCGCTGCATGATGCATACAGTGGCATAAATTCGAAATTAACGGCTAACTTAAAACTTTAATTTGACACCATACATTACCAAAAACTGTGGTAGGTAAATTGAAACCTTCAAACTTCGCTAAAGTTATGGCGCGCAAATCTTTTGTTTTTAATATATTTTTTTCAAATTGAAATATGGAATCATCCAAAAAGGCCCACAAAATAATCTTTTTTCGAAAGATTTTAAAACCTGCCAGTATTTTTTCAGTTAAAGAACTAACAAAATATATCTATTATATGTTATATATATATAGCTTTTGCGCACATACGCATTTCAGTATGTTGCAAAAATTGAGTTAGTGTTATCGTTAAAAATCTTTTCATTGGTACTACTATATAAATGCTTGTTTTAATCCAGCTGTCTTAAGAGAGTTAGAAACTCATTATTTTAAAAATTAATTATTACGCTTTCTTAAATACCAACTTATTAAAGGAATTTCAGAAATTAAGTAGAAGAGTGTTTTGCTATGATATCTATAATGTGTTTTAGACTTGCGGCTAAACATTCTACACAATTAAGGCTCCTTACCTAAAAAAAGGGTAACTTTAGCTCGAGGTATAGTAGATATATATTTTAGTGGCCCGTTTCAATGAAGTCGTATCGTCATCACAGTCGTATTAGATGCACTTTATTTTCAAAGGGCTATGTTCTTATATTAGCATATTTTGCAACTAAAGCAGTTCACATTGAATTAGCCTTCTGTTTTGACCACTGAAACATTTTTGACATGTCTAAAGAGATGTATAGCGAGGCATAATTTACGTTCAGTCATTAATGAGGGCTAATAATCTTCCACTCACCAGATGTCGCTATTTATGACTGAGGTAAAGTTTTTGTTACACAGTATCAGTTAATTGAGAAATTAGATTTAAATAATAGTTTATCATTATTTAGAGTATTATATTAATACACATCACAATGCGTCAGTGTTTTGATTTTTAATTTTGTGCACATTATAACTCGTTTTTGTTTAAAAGTCGTCTTTTAGTTATATTTATAGTTTGGTTTATTCATTTCTAATGTAATTAATATAAAATATAACTAATAATACAGAAAGAAACCTTAAAGATTACATTTTCCTAAGAAATTATCGTTCCCGCTATGAAATCTGTCAAATATTTTACCTCACTCTAAAGTGGCGCCGCCCTGGTGGCAGAAAAAGTCGTGGATGCCCTCATTGCGTCAATGCTGGCTATTAGGGCTCTCTGCCGTATTATACAACATATTTAGCTAGTTTAAACACAGGCAAAAAAAAGTTCAAACAAAGAATGTAAGGCCTTTATTCAACAGTGGACTCGGGATACTCTGCATTAATGATCAATGTTCAAGTAGGCATAATGCTATTAAAAACGAAATACTGCAAGTTATAACCCATATTTTTAAATGTAAGATACTTGTAATGCAGGTAGCAGCCCTAGTGAAAAGATTTACTCTAGTAAATAGGTGCCAGGCAGACTGTAACTGTAGTCTGTTTTGTGTTAATGACGCAATAATATGTAAATTGACGTCATAAAATCATATAATAAATAATAAATTTTTTTCGTCGTTTGAAATACAATTTAGGAGACTTAACAGTCCAGTACGGAGAGTCCTTGAAATTGTAAATGAAAAATGATAAGCTTTTAATATAAGCCTTTAGAGTGAAAACAAAATAGATACTCAATTATATGATCCATCTTTTCATTTGATTCCTCAAGATTTCTCCGATAGAATTATCGGTTGGTATCCTTACTTATAATGACCGAACAAATTTTGTTAAACATATTATAAAGAAAATCGGATTATTTCTTATCTTTTATACTTTACTACTTCATATTGGTATTTTTAAATTATAGATAGAGGAAAACTTTGTTTACTAAGCCTAACTTTTTTAAAGTTGAATAAAATTTGTAATAACTAAGAATCTGTCTACCAGAGAATAATATAATTATTGACAAGATCAAAAAATTTCAGTCTTACATCTGTGTTACATAAATATAAATATGCTGAATGTCATTCACTTTTGTGCCATAATCTTGTCATGTCTGAAAGCGCCTTGTACAACAGACACCCAGCGTAATAACAATAATAATCATTCACATCCTAAAGGATAGCACCGCCGACATCTGTCGAGCTTGTCGCCATCCCGGTGAATGTTATCTCTGGTTGTTCGACGCTTTCTAACTCTGAGTACTTGCACACGCACAACCTAGTAACCAGGATTCTAAACCAGGTGCTCGCTCTGAAATACGGTCTCGTGGTTCGGAAACTGCTTTATTATAAGTATTTGCCGGAAGCTGTGCTCGAAAATGACCGCACCAGGGTCTACTGGGACCGGGCCATCATAACAGACAGGACTATTCTTGCGAATAAGCCTGATATTGTACTGGTCGACCGGGAATAGTCAAGGATATTTTTGATCGACATTACCATTCCTTATGACAAGAACCTCGTGAAAGCCGACACAGATAAGCAGACAAAATATCTGGACCTGGCTCACGAGGTGACATGTGGGGTGGTCTGCCGACCGAAATTATTCCTGTGGTCGTTTCTGCGAACGGGCTAATCCCAATCAGCCTCTCAGGTCATCTGAGGCGACTGGAACTCTATGACGGACCGCTCCGAACTCATATGCAGAACGCGGTGCTCCTCGATAGCGCCCGCATCATCCGCCGGTTTATTTCCCTTTCTTCCTAATCCTCGGCCGTTTGGTCTCCCCTGCCGTGGGATCCCGTCTGGTTGGATTTTTATTTATTTTTATACTTTTATGTATTTATTTCATTATATTGATTTTTATGTATATTTATCATTTTCATTTACATTTATATATTTTATACAACCCAACCAGATGAGAAAACTATATAGGTAGGTACAATAATAATCATTTCTTTATTTCGACCAACAAGGATCATATTACATAATTAGTATAATTAGGTGATAAGTGATAACATAGCCTATTGTTAGTAATTAATTATAGTAATAAAGAAAAGCTAAATAAAAATAAATAAATAAATAAGAGAATAAATATATTTTTAGTAAGAACATAGTTGATTTTGGATTATTTATTTGCATGTACATGAACCATACAACAATGGTTCAGGTACTGGCAGTCAACTCTATTCGAGAACATCACTAGGACGCCGTTGGACCTGGCCCGGATTCTACGTACCAGGGACGTACACCGCATACATATGAGCGCGTAGAAGCAATCCACTCGCGTTTCAGCGAACATCCCAGATGCGCTTCAGAACCGAGGCAGCCTCATTAGCACCCGAAATCAATAGCACCCGTAGGGTGCTGTACTGCTGTTGAGAGTAATCAACCCAGAGGCTGCTTGTGTAGAGGGATGTACAATAAGCTTTAAACAGCGTAATCTTAACTTCTGTTGTGCAACGAGCAAAACTGCGGGCTTACATATTAGCTCTTACAGATAAGGACCTGCGCTCTCTATCAATATCTAAATTGACCCTCAGGTCAGAGGTTACCAAATGTCCAAGATACTTAAAATGCTCTACTCTCTTCAGAGGGATTCCATTCAATTTAATAGGAGGAACGCTAAATGGACTTTTATTTCTGGCCGAAAGAGAAAGATATAACTATTCAATTTTGTTTACATTGCATTTGAGTCCATGACGAATAGTATTTTTCTCACAGATGCCTAGCAACTTAGGTCACAGATATAAGCACTCAGCAGCACCATATCGTCCGCGTAGCTAATATTATTCAAACATATTATTTTGTTATTATAACAGCCGACACGACTACTGCTGAGCTCCTCTATTAGTACATTAATATACAAATTAAAGAGTTTGGGTGAGGTCAAACCACAGGGGGTTTGACCTCACCCCGCACTCTAACCGGTATGGCTCAGAAAAAGCACTCGACCATCCACGACTTTAACTAGATTTGCATACCAATATTTAATTCAGCAGGCCACTTGATATTATCCAATTTCTGCCACAAAATGTCGTAGCTAACCAAGTCAAATGCTTTCGACAAATCGAAAAAACAGGCATAGATGGGTTTTCGTAGGTCTGTATAGTACTTAACAGTCAGCTTTAAGCACGAGATGGCAGTTTCTGTGGAAAGACCTGGTCTCAAACCAAACTGGTTATCAATAATAGCAGTAATAGTGATAATGTTCTGTGCTGTGTCACCGAAGTGTTTTACAAGTATTTTTTTTATCAACTATAAAACTAGTAACAGGCACGGGCTTCCTCCCATTTTTGAAATGACAATAGAGCTGAAGAGCTAGAAGTACATTGTCACATATATTATTTACATATAATAAACACAATTACATCTATCGTCGTTCGGCATTCAGTACCGCGAATGTGTAATTGAGTCACTTTACAGGAGAGACAAAAAACTGATTTATTTATAATGTACGCTTTACTATTTGTTGGAAAGAGTTTTTTTTAAGTATTTCTAAATCTATTTTTGAAAGGTTTTTGGTCATATTTTAAATACAAAATCGCGTATTTGATTGAATACTATCGAAACAACAAAAAATAAAAAATTGCTATATTTTCACATTCGCGGTACTGAATGCCGAGCGACGCTATGTAGTATCTACAATAGTGATGAACCTATCGCATTTTATAAGAAAGTATTTTTTTTCTTAAATTTTTTTGGGATTTTTGTCAAAATGACATGCCAATCCCATCATACCTTATACTAATTACTGCTAACACTAACAAAATAAAAATGTATAATTGAGAGTACTATAGTTAAATTACTAACTCAAAAATGAAACTTATAATAGAAAAGATAATTATTCCGTCCTATAAGCAAGCCGGAATAACCCTCTTGACATCTTTGATTTGGGGTTTGATAAAACCATTTGCACTAGATCGACATCTAAAACATTTGCGTTAAATTCTTTCAACACAGCATGTCTATCTTTTTCATTCTTAACACACTCTATCAACAAATGGTAAACATCTTCAATTTTGTTGCATACATCACAATTCGGAGAAGGTTTTTTTCCCATTAAAAAAGCGAACTTTGCAGATGGAGTATGACCAGAACGAAGCCTTAATGCTAACTTAACAAAATTTCTGCTGAGATCACAATCATTAAACAACATATTTTCCTCCCAAGTACAGTCTAGTTGTGAATTTCTAGAAAATCAATGTTATAAACAATTCACGACAATAGAAATGAAACGAATTCTTATTGATTTTAATCAAAACAACAACATTGCAACGGTTTTAACAATAACAATAACAAATATTATTTAGTCATAGATAAGTACTAACACCCATATTATATAACCACTGATAAAAAAGCACTTGTAGAAATTCCCAAAAGTGTAGATTACAGTATAGCAGTTTATTACGCAAATACTATACTGCTATGGGGACCTCAAATGCGACAGCAGACTGGAGCCTTTGTTTCTAAGCTATATTTGCTAAAAACGGTGTTAGAAAACATTCCAGTTCTAGTACTATTAGCTACCAGTACTATAGTGTAGCATTCTAGGTTAAACTACTAGTTAGTAGCTCGCCTGCCAAGCGCAGTGGAAAAAGTAAATCCCTGACACAAGCTACATCAGCGATGACACGCATTGTTGTTTTTAAATACCCACGTATTATTTCACGAAACCGAAGTTTGCATATAACAGGAAAAGTAATTAATTTTTATTACTACTTTTCCTGTTAAATTAGTTGAAATATTTATTCATTTTATGTTAAACTAATAATCCGCCATGGCTTCGCATGCGAAGGATTTTTTAATATTGCGTTATTTCCATTTAATCAGTTATTTCGATATTACACTTCAATTTTATGTATAGATATAGATATAGATGTCTAGTACATCGCTCGGCAAACGTGCTGTTCTTCCTATTAGGTGGAAGTTAGACTTCTCTGATGATTGACGGAGTGAATTCGGATTAAAATAAATTAAACTCTATATTCACTTAAGTTTTTATAGAGAAAATATTTTTTTTATAGGAGAGGGGGCAAACGAGCATGCGGCTCACCTGATAGTAGGTGACTACCGCCGCCCATAAACAACTGCAACACCAGGAGAACCAGGGTAATTGCAGATGCGTTGCCGGCCTTTTAAAACCGAGTAGGCTTCGTAGTCGTATCGGTCCGGAAAAATCGCTGATAGTAATCGATTCCATAAGGAAGTCGTGCGAGGAAAAAAACATCTTCTAAATCGCATGGTGGTGGACCGCGAATCATCCAGATGGTGTGGATGATACCGGGAGTTCTGCCGCGATGTGCGTTCATGAAATTTGGCGGCTGGGATTAATCCGAACAATTCCTCAGAGCACTCCCCGTGGTAAATGCGAAAGAAAATGCAAAGGGATGCAACATCTCTTCGCAGTCCCAATGAATAGAGCCGATCGAAAAGGACTCAACGATTCGAGCCGCTCTGCGTTGGATGCGGTCAAGTGGAATGAGCTGGCACTGGGGAGCCCCTGCCCAGAGATGGGAACAGTATTCCATGTGAGGCCGAACCTGCGCCTTGTAAAGTTGTAGGCGGTGTGCCGGCATGAAATACTGTCCCGCTCTGCTGAGCACGCCAAGCCTTTTAGAGGCCAATTTGGCCTTCTCTTCCAAGTGACCACGAAACTGCACGTCACTCGATATGTCGACTCCGAGGATTCCGATACTGGTTGAGGCAAGAAGGGGAGTGCCTTGAAACTGAGGAGATACGACAAAGGGGTTCTTTTTAGCGGTAAACGCACAAACTTGTGTCTTCTGAGGATTAAACTGGACTAGATTTAGTCGCCCCTAATCCAAGACTTTGTTCAGCAAAGACTCGACTTCAGATACAAGTTTGTTCCGGTACTCGGCGACGTTTTCCCGCGAAATATTGGCACGGCCGGTGTATAGAGCATCACCAGTGCTGTCATCCGCATAGCAATAAATGTTACCAGTTAGCAACATATCATTGATATGCAGAAGAAACAGCGTTGGTGATAGCACACAGCCTTGTGGAACACCAGCGTTAATAGGCTTGTAGTCGGAGCATGCACCGTCTTGATGACGCTCTTGATGCTCCGATCTGCAAGGAAGCTGGTGATCCAATTGCATAATTACTCGGGAAGCCCATAGGAAGGGAGCTTCGAAAGAAGCGCTTTGTGCCCAACCCGATCGAAGGCCTTCGCAATGTCCAAACTAACGGCCAACGCCTCCCCCTTGGACTCTACTGCCTCCGCCCATCTATGGGCCAGGTAGACCAGAATATCACCAGCTGATCGACCCCGACGAAAACCGTATTGGCGGTCACTAATCCTCAATGTACCGCATGAGCTGGCAGTTATTAATGGATTCCATTATTTTGGAGAACAAGGAGGTGATGGCGATAGGCCTGTAGTAGGACGGGTATGAGCGGTTGCCTTTTTTAGGGATCGGGTGGACAAAAGCTGTCTTCCATGAATTTGGGACTACGCCTTGAGATTAGGAGTACTGGAAAAGACGCGTTAGGACCGGCGCCAACTCCGGAGCACACGTCCTCAGCACAATTGGGGGGATTCCGTCAGGCCCACTTGACTTCTGGATGTCCAGGGAGAGGAGTGCTTTGCAAACCGAGCGCTGTGAGAACAGCATATTCGGCATGGAGAACTCACACCGCGGTATGGTCGGCGGTGTTTTCCCCCCGTCATCAAGAGTCGAGTCAGACGCAAAAAGGGAGCCTAAAAGGTCGGCGTTGTCTTTTGCGGCTTGGGACAATGAGTCATCCTTCCTGTGCAGAGATGGTAGTGATGGCTTACAGAAATTCCCTTGGACAGCCTTGGTGAGAGACCAGAATGCACGGGTTCCCGTAGGAAGGCGAACTAGTTTCTCGTCAATTCCTCCAAAAAAAATATAGTGGCCTCTGGGAAAATTCTAAAAGTAAAATTGCAGCCTATATACGATAAGTGCTACTGCTGAACGTAAGCCTGCTCTCATCAAATTTCTGAATGGGTGATTGAGCAATTAGTCTACACATATATACAATCTACATCAGCCAACACCAGCTAAATACTGCTGTGTTTCTAAACTAGGCATCGGGGGTGACAACACATTTTCATTTTGAGCCTTCCATAATCGACGATAGATGTAAATGTCTTTTTGCGTCATAGCATTTACTTACCATCAGGTGGTCCGTTTGCTCGTTTGGCACCCTTATTTCATAAATATTACAGCATGTATCAGGAATATTTTTCTTATTTCCCAGAGAAACTGATTTCGGCATGTTACCACGGACCAGGTGGTTCATGAGTTCATTCAGCACTTAAAAATGCAATTCACAACAAAACATCTCATACTCAGCCATAGATCATTTACGGTTTACGGAGCTAATGAAGGCGAAATAAAAAGGAAGTACAATATAATTTGAAAATAACAATGTGCTACTCGACCTTTACAATATCAACAAAAATCTGTGTGTATAATACCTATTTTTCGTTTACATACAACGATCGTTATAATACACGAATAGGTCGAATAATTCGCAGAAATCGATCACGCCATTCAATGAAAACATTACGTATTTTGTAAGCAAGTGATGCGTTTGCATTTTATGTAACATGAGCCATTCCCAATAATGTAAACACCGAAGCATATTTTTCTCTTTAACGGTTTATCAAATATTTCCAAACCTTGATTTAATCTTATCTTATATCGTTACTTTTAATTTTATTGAAAAATATGTTCCCTTTTTTAAATATATTTTAGGTACTATACACTACCACTAAGATAGCGTCGATCTCGTGCCCATGGACGGACTCCATTTACGGCCGATTTTATGTGCAAAAACACAAGTATACTAGATTTTTGGTCTGGTTGTATTGTGTTCCCTACGTTTCTGAACCTTACTTACCAGCTTCCTGACTTACTTCCAATTTATTGGCGTAGGGCCATAGCCCCGAGTGGTGGATTTTAAGGATTTTTGGAAGGAAAAATTAGTTCCGCGCCTTAACTTTAAGTTTTGAAAATTTTAATAAAATCCGAATGACAGATTGGATTAAAATATAACTGCAGTGTTGAAAATTATGAAAATAGAGATAATATGCATACAAGCCTGCATGTTTCATCAGGTCATCGCTCCATTTGGTGTGGGGAGGAGAGGGCGTCGAGAATATTTCTTGCCCGTCGGTTTTCGTTTATTTGAGATGTATGGCCGGCTCATTTTACATCAGCCTACTGATCCGTTAAGCTATCTTCTATTCTTCCTATAATATATATTACACTACAAAATATATTACTTACCTTGAAAATAAAAAACATTATTGTATATGGTTATATATTACATCTAAAAAATACATTTAGTTGTCATAATTTTGCCAATGTGATTCATTGGTGATTTCTCTGCGACGGCGAATGATGCATTGAAGATTGGTTCCCATCACCTCACCGGGTGGACATGTTGCCTTGTCTACAATTTAAATAAAATCATATGATATAAAGTTAACGCCGACTTTATATTAGTAAATAACTATATGATATCAATAAAACTATATTACAAAAATGTTGAACACGCGTAAATATGGGTTCCGCTATGTCGTGATTATCTCTTATATTTTCAAAGTGAAAAAGCTGTAGCATTTCGTATAATTTTAATTGAAAGATGAAAGATGTAAATGCTGTTACCACCCCATTTCTGACTACTAAAATAGAATACTAAACTGTCTAAAATAGAATAACTCGTTACAAATAAAGAGGCTCTTCGATCTTTCGTTTTTCGCCAATGATAGTGGTACATCACAGCAGCATAAATATGCTGCTATTTTACGCTAATATTCTTTGAAAGCTTGTTTCCTGATCGAGTCCGCCCATTCGTGTCACACACCAAACAAAACGTGATTTATCGAACATCATAATTACTTTAAAATTATTTTTAATGACACCCATGTATATTTTATTCATTTTAAAATTAAGGTCTATACCGAGAAATTAGCCTAAAATTTTATCTCATTCAGTCAAAAGTTGTAAAAGTTATAATACACGTACTTTCACATTTTAGGATAGACTTTTTATACGTGGTAGAGCCATGCTGCAGCTATATTAGTAGTATAGTTGTAGCACGAATGGGTCGGCTCGACCGGGGAAGGACCACGCTCTCACAGAATACCAGCGTAAAATAGCAGCTTAACACTGCTGTGTTTCGTATGGTGAGTGTATAGAACCGGAGACCCTTTTTACTGTTAGTTTTTTACTTATAGTTAGTTTGTTTAGTCCTCACGAGTGACAACGCATCTGCATTTTGATTCACAAACGAAGATAGATGTAGACGTCTATGGACCACAGCAACCACTTACCATCAGGTGGACTGTGTGCACGTTTGTCACTCGATCCTATAAAAAAAAGATTTAGATAAGGATAACGGTTCCTTGATGGACAGCGGAACTAATAAATAATATTAAAACTAGACTGGATCACTGCGACCAGTCTTATTTACTGTTTAGAGACAAAGTTCACCACAAGTGAACAAAACGTACGGACAGTTTCTTCAGCAAAGGACACAAATATATAAAAACTACTAAGTTATTAAAATAATTTATTATTTTAATTTAAGTAACTTACATTTTAAATTTACCTTATAACTGAGAAAACACTTATTCGCCACTTTTAGGTTTCTGAGTCACAGCTTCCCTACGATACACTGCCCGGCTGTAAGATTTATCGGAGCTACCATAGTCATCAGACAACGTTGATCCCAAAGTAATTTTTGGGTTACAGCTAGCCAGAAACGGAAGTGCGCAATCGCGGAAATGGTTTTCTGGGTAACGTGCATTTAAAAACTCATTACTATTCATATCTGTAGCACTTACAGGATATGGTGCACGAAATACCTGTTTATATTGACCATACGAATTACGTGGCATTGGTACCTCCATCGTAGGTATCAGGTTTTTCATTATAGCGTCTTGAGAAAGCTCTGCCCAGAATTCTTCGTCGGAAGTAAGTGTCCTTTCCGGTGCTATATTTACTGGCAGCAATATAGTGTTTTGCTGACTAAATAGGTCTGGATTATAATTTAATGGTTCTATATTTTCACGAAACGTGGACAAAGCGTCGGCTGGAGATAGATAGACAGGGACAACTGGAGGTAAGTACCGAACAGCAAATAACTTGGGATGCATTCGCCCATTCATCAGCCCGAGCATACGTAAACTTTCTCTGCTGGGGACCCACGGCTCTGAATCTATTGAGGACTGTGATGGAACCATTTTAAAATCTTGATTATGAGGCATTTTTTCATTTTCTTCACTGTAGGCATCAGGAGTAAGTTTCGTTAAAATTCTTGTCGCTGCCATTCGGCTTCCTGTTTCATCTTCTAAAACATCCGAGCTCTCTTCTTCTGAACATAAATTCAAATTGAAGTCATTAAAAGACCCGCTGACATCATGTATAGTCTCCATTATTTTTGTACCAGACGGTTTACGGTCTTCTCCGTTTATTGTGGAGCAAAAGTTAAAAACATAAAAAATAATTAATAAATATATTAATCTGGCGCTGTACTTCATTACGAACAAATGTTGTGAACACTAACTTTAATCAACTTTGTTCAGATACGCAACCGTACCTATTATTTGAAAATCAGCACAACTATCACATTTCATTTGTTTGCAGTTTAAAAACTAGTCCCACTCGAGTAAATACCACGTCATTATAATTTTTGTTGGTAATAACTAAAACATTTCATCTATATTTAAAAATATGTGTGGTTGTTATTTGGCCCGCTCTCGCTATAAGTTTTTCATTTAGTTGCTAATTTTAAGTTCCATTTTTTTTCTAGACTACTGTTTACTGTAGAATAGATTTTAATAAAAACATTTTTTTAAACAATTACGAGTCTACGTGATTTCTTACCACTAGATAGAGTCTGCAATTCAGTGTAATAACTATTCTTTAATTTTTGGTGTTTTGCATCGTTACACCCCTTTTCAATTCAGCATGAGATTTTATGGAAACATACAATATTAATACAAATGAGAAGAAAAACGGTTTCCTTAAAATCTAACGATCAATTGAAAAGGAGTGTAATATATTGTATTAATTACATTATATTATATATTTACACAATACAAGTACAAAGTACAAGTAAGAAGGGAAAAACTATTTTTATGTTTCCGTCATCATCATCATCATCATTATCATTACAGCCCTGCACAAGTCCAATCCTGAACATAGGCCTCCCCGAAGAATGCCAAAAAGCACGGTCCTGAACCACCAGCATCCATCGACTTCCTGCATGTCTTACCAGGTCGTAACTCCATCTAGTGGGGGTCGCCCTACCTTCGTCTACCGGTATGCAGCTGCCACTCGAGAACCTTTTTTTCCCCATCGTTTGTCAGTTTTTCGAGCTATATGGATGGCCTATTGCCACTTCTGCTTACTAAACCGTTGGGCTATGTCGGTTACTCTGGTTCTACTGCGGATATCCTCATTTCTAAGTTTATCACAAAGAAAAACCTCGAGCATAGCCCTCTCCATAGCTCGCTGAGCGATCTTGAGTTTCCTCATACGGCCAGCAGTGAAGGAACACGTCTCAGATCCATATTAGTCATCACTGGCAACACGCACTGGTTGTACACTCTCGTCTTCAAGTTTTGAGGTATATCTAACGAGAAGATGTGTCGTAATTTCCCGAACGCTGCCCAGCCGAGTTGAATCCGTCGATTGACCTCTCGGACGAAGTTGGACTTACATACCTAGGACTATTTGTCCCAGGTAAATATACTCCTCAACAACTTCGAGCTTACTGCTCCCAATTACTACCGGCATAGGTATGACATGGTTACACATGATCTTTGATTTGTCCATGTTCATTTTAAAACCTATGCATTGGGAGGCACTATTGAGGTCATTGAGCATAGTGCTTAGGTGCTATATCGTCGGCAAATCGAAGGTGAGTGAAGTACTCGCCATTGACGTTAATGCCGTATCCTTTCCAGTCCATTAGCTTGAAAATGTCTTCCAATGGAACGGTGAAGATTTTCGGGGATATAACGTCAACATGTCTTACACCTCCCTGCAGTTGGATAGGTTTCGTACTCTGGTTCTGTACTCGGATAGCCATCGTAGCCCTACCGTAGAAACACTTCAGCACTTCGATATACCGACAGTCAACTAGGCACTGCTGAAGGGACTGTAGCACCAAATTTCGATGGAATTAATGGCTTTTTCATAGTCCACATGCGTAAGACAAAGTGGCAGATTGTATCCTCTTTCCATTAAATCATACCTCATCTACACGTAGATAGAGCCTGTAAGTCAGACTATCACGTAGACCCGTAATTGCTTTAAAAATGTTTTTATCAAAATCCATTTTTTTTATAGGATATGGGTGACAAACGAGCACACAGTCCACCTGATGGTAAGTGGTCGCTGTGGCCCATAGACATCTACAGCTATCCTCGATTACGAATCAAAATGCAGATGCGTTGTCACCCATGAGGACTAAGATGGAGTGCCTCATTTCCAGTAAAAAGGGTCTCCGGTTCTCTACACTCACCATACGAAACACAGCAGCGTTAAGCTGCTATTTTACGCTGGTATTCTGTGAGGGCGTGGTCCTTCAACGGTCGATCCGACACATTCGTGCTGCAACTATACCAATAATATAGCTGCAGCATGGCTCTACCATGTGAAGATTATTTTGTAGTAAAGTTAATCTTTAGTCTAGAAAAAAATGTAATAACTTATAACTTAATTACTTTAAACAAATCTAATAACTAAGTTAGCTACTAATTGGAAATAGCGAGAGCGGGCTAAATAGCAACCACACATTTCCTTCATATAGATAAAATATTTAGGTATTACCAATTATATAGATATAAATATAATAAAATGGCCGGGGAAAAATTTTCTTCGTATTTTATATACAAATTCAAGACATATTTTTTTTTTCAAAGTTTAATTACATTTTATTATAATATACATATATGTGTCATTTTGTTAAGACAACTTGTTGCAATAGTGTAGGTAGTAACATAATACCGTTGCTGTAGAAACCTTGGGACTTTTGATCAAAAAAATGTGACAAGTAGTTTTGACAGTCTTCTCTTGACTCTTTGATGTTAACCTAACACTACCCAAAGAATTATATAATTATATATACAATACTATTTTATAAAGATAAAACAGCGAGCTTATAAAGGTAGGTTAGGCAATCTATATTTTATTCTATACATATAATAAATTTGTAGAAAAGTCGTCTCTGTAATTCTAATATATTCTTGAAAAAACAAGTACAGAGGACTAAATAAAGGGCTCTGAAGCCAAATTAGTGGTTTTTAGAATTTTTGTCTGTCTGTCTACCTGTCTTTATGTCTGTCTGTGTACTCTGGATTCACACAAAAACTACTGAACTGATTTTCATTAAATTTTGCATCTAGGTAGTGAGTAGCCCGGGGTAACTTATAGGCTACTTTTTATCCGATTACGGAACTTCAAAAAAGGAAAGTTAAATATGTTATTTCCTTTAGATGATAATTTTCAAATATATACCATATTTGTAAATAATGTTTAAAGTATAGTTCGTAAAAGCATATATGCTTTTATGTATGTGTAAAATAATTTGAAACTACACCGATTGGTATTCAAAACAGCGCCATCTATCATCAAATGGAAAAAGAAGTATATTTTGCCTTCAGTTACTAATAAATGAAATAATATAAATAACTTACATTTATATGATTAAATGATTAGATTTTTAAAATTATTAAAAATCTCTAACGTTTAGTTTTTTAGTATTTTTGTTATTTTATTTTAAAAGTGTAATAATTTCAATAGACAATAGTGAAGTCTATCAAAAATATGAAAATTAATAACTTATTTATTTCAATTACTAATATGTATGTAAAGTGATTAAAACTGGTCTGTCTGCAATTGTCGCAAAATTTTCATTATCATTATAGTTTTATTCAAGAGATTTTTATGTATGTCGTGGCCAGATAGTAGAATAGATCATATATCATAAAGTACCTAGTCTATCATTTCGTGAAATGGTGTGGTCATTTCGTGATATTTAACACTATTTGTTGACCATGTCATGATATAACTTGACCAAATCAATGAATAGAAATCGTTTGAAGATATTAATAACTAAACACGTTGCTATTTCATAATATGGTCATATGACGATATCATTAAATCGTTTTTCATCGCTAGCGGCGCTGATAGCGTATTTTTAACAGAAACAGAACTTTTAAGAGAATTGACATCTCTTTATCCCTTATTGATACAATAAATAAATGTTCGCTTCTATTGCTGATTACTAGATGGTATGGCTTTGGCTTTCATTATGTCATCTAATATTAGCGCCACCTACTTACTTCTAAATAAACTAAAATGGCAAGTCATTGATAAAATGAAATAATACAATGCTACTGAATATACGATGTAAAAAATTGAATCATTCACATTACATTTATCCCCCAATCAGCGCAGCGAATACTTTTTTGACCTAAAACTCTGCGGCCTGTGCCCATTAGTAACATTTATGTGTTTTCGGGTATGTTACTTTTTGTTTTCACTCTACCGTAAATATTAAGGCTTGCAAAGATGAGTAGAACTCATTATCGTTAGCCTATCAAAAGTCCACTGAAATGAACATAGGCCTCCCCCATAAATTGTCAAGTAGCTGGATATTTGCTATAGTTGCCAAGCTTGGTAGGTGGGTTGGCAGCCGCAGCTATTATTATTTTGATCTGTTGTCAAGAAGATGATGCAGCCCATCCCATCTCCAGTTTGTTTTCCTGTGTCGCCTCTTACGACGGGACGATATGAGGTGGTGGATTTTCTTTCACCGCCACAACAGGGCGAACATTTTTCTACTCCCGTCCATGAGTGTAGTGATCCTCACGTTCACTGTGAATAATATTTATAAGGAATAAACTAATTTTAAAGATTTTATCGCGTATAATTTTAACTTTTTAAAATCCCGATGTTTTGGGCACTTTACAGCACCCATGGTCACGGGAGGGGCTGGAGAACTGAGGTGTTTGACGTCCTGATGTCATAGTTAAAATAGAATAGAATAAATGCAGTAGTAGTTTGAATTTAATTTTAATAATTATGGGGTCCTTAGCAGATGGTAGCACTTAGCCATCTACCCTATTAAAATTACGATATTTTTAATTTCAATAGCCTCGCGAATATTCATTGGTAGGATTCGGTGTTCTATTGCAAGGATTTGTTGTCTATCAGATCTGATATAATGGTTGGGACGATACTAAACATGTTGACATACTTAAGACTTCCCGGAGTTTTGGTGCTTCACATTAACGATATGTTCTTTTACTCGGAACTTTCATCCAAGATGCGTAAAAATACCCGTAACATTAGTTTTAATCCATGTTTAGCAATCATTATTATAGAAATGTATTTATGAAATTTTCAAGTCTACTGGAAGTAAAAAAATAATATCTACATCTATTTTGTGGTGCCAATTGATATTAAATAGGACCAATGATATGAATAAAATGTCTCGAATAAACATTATATTACTTTGTTAAAACTAAATTAACTTTAGCTATGAATTAATGTAAAGAGTAAAATGTAAATAATAATAATACGTTTAGATTTCAAGACTATTTACCTTTCTTATGTATACATCGGAATCGGAAGACAAGCCCGATCTAAAAAAATAGTAGCTGTTTCTAGACATATATATTCACGTGTTTCTGCAGCATGTTACCAATCATCTACGTCTAATAGTATTTTAGAATGAAAAAAAAATCTTTGACAGACATAGAGACATAGACATCGAGGTGACTCTAAAATGATCGATTTTTTTTTTAATTTGGCACGGAACAGCATTTAATGATGTTCCTAAATTCAAGCGCACGCGAGCAAAGCCGCGGGTAAAAAGCTAGTAAATCATAAATAAATATTATCTAGTAAAAGCCTATTCACTCCTCAGCTGGCATTGAGGGTTAACCGGAGAACCTTAGATCTTAAGTATGCTGATTTTCTCATGGTATAATTTTTTTATATTAAATTAAGAAAATTAAAAATCGTGACAAGCGGCATATCACCTTAGAGCAACAACGCGGCTCCTGGGTTGCTCCAAGCCAGTAACTAACAGTGGGACATAATATCGGCTGTACCTGCATAACTTTAACTTAAATTTTGATTAAAATTTTAATTTGAAGTTTTATTAAGACTGATCAAAGCCATAAAGTTGATATTGGCGTTCGACTAGACCAGGGGACTTCACTGCTCTTATATTTTTTTCTATATTTTTTATTTCTATTAATCAATGTAATCGCAGTTTATTGATGATTTTCTTGAAGAAATCAGCTTTAAGCGAGGCAACAAATTCTTCAAAGGCATTTTGTACTGCCTCTCAGGTATTGAATTTTTTCCCGCCAAAAAGTTATCCAAATTCTGGAAAAGTAAAAGTCTGTAGGCGCAAGGTCTGGTGAAAACGGCGGATGATGGAGAGCTTTCACCCCCAGCTCTTGTAACTTGGAGACCTCTCTGGTCTGTTGTGCAGTATAAGGTCACACGCTGTCGTGCAGGAGCAGTGGGTTTCTTTTTTATAACAGAGGGGGCAAACGAGCATGCGGCTCACCTGATGGTAAGTAACTACCGCCGCCCATGAACAACCGCAACACCAGGGGAATTGCAGATGCATTACCTGCCTTTTAGAGAGGTGTAAGCTCTTTTCTTAAATGTCTCTAAATCGTATCGGTCCGGAAAAATTGCCAGTGGTGAACAATTCCACAGAGAAGTTGTACGAAAAAGAAAACTCCTTGTAAAACGCACAGTCGTGGATCGCCAAGCATCCAGATGGTGTGGATGGTATCGTGAATTTTGCCGCGATCTGCGTTCGTGAAATTTGGCGGCTGGAATTAATCCGAACAATTCCTCAGAGTACTCCCCGTGGTAGATTCGATAGAAAATGCAAAGGGACAGCGCCAGTTTATCGAGCCGATAAAAAAGAACTCGTTCGTCATCGATTCGAATCGCTCTGCGCTAAATGCGGTCAAGTGGAAGAAGCTGGCACTGTAGGTTTTTAGAGGCCAATTTGGCCTTCTCTTCCAAGTGACCACGAAACTGCACTTTACTCGACATGTCGACGCCGGGAATTCCGATACTGGCTGAGGCAACAAGGGGAGTGCCTTGAAACTGAGGAGATACGACAAAGGGGTTATTTTTAACGGTAAACGCCCAAACTTGTATCTTCTGGGGATTGAACTGGATTAGATTTAGTCGCCCCTAATCCGAGACTATGTTCAGCAAAGACTCGACTTCAGACACAAGTTTGTCACAGTATCAGTATATTTATATTTAAATCCTGCGTGCTTTTAGCGAAACAAAATATTGTACTAAATATCTGTGATTATAAAAATAATAATAATATCTTACCTTGGTCAACTATGTATCAAATTTGATTTCTGGAATATTTTGTATTTCTAAGGCGATCGATATTTTTCTGCACGAGCCGTGGTGACAAACGACCACTCACGACGGTATTTGAGCCCTCCGGTCGTAAATAAAGTACTTTGTGACTGTAACTCGGAGTGCGGTTTCGGCTTATTTAGTAAAATAAATAAATACAAGGCTGCTAAAACCACCGAAAATTTCGTCATTTTAGTGCCTAAAAAAATTAATTATAACTAAACAAAACAAAATTAAACTGCCATTTACATTCCATGGCTTCCCACATGATAGATGAAGAGTTTTAAAAATAGATTGAGTTGAACAATTGATATTTTCAAAAGTTATCGTGTTTATGCCGCCATGCGAACTTGATAAATCAACACCATAAGCCACTAAAACCCCCTTTTTTATGTGAAACTAGTAGTTAATGGATTTAACAAAAATATTAATAACTATATACATAGATATTTACATGGCCATATATGCGCATACATACACGCTAAATCCCAAAACAAGAATTTAATCTTAAAACCTTTAAAAAACATATTTCTTAGTAACCAATCACAGCAACTCCGCCGTTGCCGGTCCCAAGCCCGGATGAGAAAGGAGGAGGGGACGGTTCCGCCGGAGAGAGTGGGTGTATCCGGTGGACTAACACACCCACCTGCGCTAGGACCTGCGCAGTCGAGCGCCGTACGCGGGGATGAAGGAGTCCTGGAGGGTTGAGCCGATCGTCGCTGGGGTATATAGTGGCGAGAGGCAACACGCCCTCTTTGGTCCGGATTTCAAGCTAAACGGTGGCCCTATCTGCTAGCCACAGATAGGGAAATGGCCAAGCGCCCCGTCAGAGGGTCGCAGGCGAGGGATGTGGGGGCTGCCTAGTCTTCCTGAAAAGGGGGCTGGGTGGTGGTAAAGGCCATGCTGACGGAGCAAGTGACAGTTTATTCGGGTGGTGGGAATGGGCCTTGTCAGCCCCATCTACCAGCTGGATCGAGCTCCCGATGTCGCGTTGTGAGCCAACTTTGCGTCCCTATATTCTCCCGGTAATCCTAACGCCTGAAATTCCTTTTTCTTCTAAAGTAGGGCGTTCCCAAAGGTGCGGGCTCCATGGAGGGTGGGAAGCCGGGGGGATGAATTTTAAAGAACAAAAATTATGGACAATTTAAGGCCCAACAAGAAAGAGGGAGAGGTGTCAGAGGTGCTTACTAGAGACACCAAAGAACAAAGGGGAACCGTCACTAAACCGACGGTTCCACGGACAGTACCGTCCAGCGTAGGTGCCCCCACCAAAGGGATAACTACCTCGCTGAACGTTTCCAAAACCAGTTCCAAGGAGCTGGATGAGAAAAAGAAAAAAGAGCCCGCAAGTGATAAAACTGCGGAACCACTACGGACTGACGACCTTTTCTCTGCTGCCTGGCAAGTGGTGAGCCGTAAGGGGAAAGGCAAGGCACCCAAAAAGGTGACTTGCCGACCTGACGGACCATCAGGAGGGTCTATCCCTGCAGGCAGTAGTGGAAAGGCCAAAAAGAAGAACAAGAAGCAGCGGGAAAAAGGCCGTAGAGAACGAGCCGCATTGGCTGCTTCCGAAACCAAAACCAAGGAGACTGGGCAAGCTACTGCGACTGGGGTGCTTGGCGATGGAACCAGTAGCCGCGCTGAAGCTGGGAAGGATAAAAATCCAGCCCAAGTGGAAGTCGCGGCCGCGGGAACCAGCTCTAGGATATCCGCCAGGAAGCAGCGAGCGGCCAAGCGTCCTGGGAAGAAGGAAAGAGCAGCCAAAAGGATGCTGGAGGAGTCCACCTCGCCTAGGGGGAACACAAAAAAGTGCGACTCGAACAGCAACCAAAGACTGCAAGAACGAGCTACGCTTCCGCTGCTAAAGCAGATTTGGGTGTGGCCTTAACGTGTGCGTGTTCAGGTCACATTACGAAGGAAGTAGCAGACGACATCCTCGTAGCAATACAGAGGAAGATGATCAGCGAGGCCAGGACACTGATGCGTCGGGCCCAGTTTTTAGGGGCAAACCCGTTTATACGGAAGGTGTCCTGAAACTGTGGTGCGACGATCAGAAGGCTCTGGACTGGTTGAAGGGGAACATTGCTACCCTCGACCTTAAATCCAACACCTTGCTGACAATAAAGAAACAGTCAGAGATACCACAAAGAGTCAAATGTGGTATCCTTATCCCTGATGCCCAGGGGGCTTGGAAAGCCTCACGCGACATTAGTCGCGTGCTGGCGTACCAGAACCGCTGGGTTAACATTAGGGACTGGCTGTTACTCAAGGCTGACAAGCAGACGGACGGGTGGTTCCTCGTTGTTTCGGTGCCGGAGGATCATATCCCGACCCTGATGAAGGCCGGACGCCGTCTCGCATGTGTATGCGGGGCGGTATACGTAAAATTCCAGGGTCGTGGAGGCAAATTCTTTGACACTCCACCGAGCAAAGAGGTAGAAAACAACCCAGAAGTTATGGATACCGGAGCCATAGTTACCGGTACAGCGGAATCACTGGAGGCCAAGTCCAGTGAAAAAACGGCCTGCACAATTGAGCCGAAGCCCCCAGTGGAGATCGGGCTCAGCGGCAGCTCACTGAGTGACGAGGAGGACTGCATTTTGCCGACCACTTCCGACTCGGTGGCTGACGATGAAACCCGAGATCTTCTGGCAGGCCTATTTTTGGGGGGGGACGGGGAGGACGCGATCAGTGATGGCGTGCCCTTCGTCCAAAACTAGCCTAGTGCAGGCCAACCTCCACCACAGCAAAACTGCGTCGGCTCAATTACGCAAGTGGTTGGAGGTTCAAAGGACTGCCATAGCCTTAATCCAGGAGCCGTGGGTTGGGGCTGGTAAAATTAAAGGCCTAAACAACCTAAAAGGTAAGTTATTCTACAGCTCTGAACACGACAAGCCCAGAGCGTGTATTTACACTACTAAAGATATCTGTGCACAACCTTTAACAGATTTCTGTTCTAGAGACATGTATGCCGTGGCAATACAATACACACAGGAGAGTAGATTAGTCGTCGCCTCGGTCTACATGCCGGAGGAAGACACTCCTCCCCCTCATGACCTCAGCAGGCTGGTGAACTTCTGCGAGAGGACCGGACTAGAGGTTGTGATCGGGACGGACTCCAACGCACATCATCCCCTTTGGGGAATGGAAAAACCAAATGAACGAGGTAAGGTTTTAGTTGAATATTTATTTAGTACTAACCTAACCATTTTAAACATAGGTTCTGAACCTACTTTCATAAACAAACGCTGTCACACTATAATCGACCTCACACTTGCAACAGAAGGAGCAGCCAAACTAATTACGGGATGGCATGTGTCGAGAGAGGCCTCATGCTCAGACCATAGATGGATCTGCTTCGCACTACAGGTCGATATCCCCTCTACACCACCATGGAGAAATCCCCGCAAGACAGATAAAACAAAATACCTAAATAGTCTGACGTCTTTGCTCGCGGATTTTGAGGGGATAAATACTATAGCAGATCAGTCGCTCCTAGAAAAACAGGTAGCAGCTGTTACTAAGGCCATGATAGACAGCTACAATGAATCATGTCCAGAAATCACTCCACCAAGACATGCCGAGGTAAAACAACCGTGGTGGGGTAAAGAACTCGATAGAAAACGTAAGAAGGTAAGAAAAGCCCTAAATAGGGCCATGAATACCTCAATGGATGAAGACTGGCTACTATATAAGAAAGCTAAGTCTGAATACAAAAAATGTATCAGGTATCGACGCTCGATTGGGTGGCGTAAATTCTGTGGCAACATAGAAACCTGCGAACAAGCAAATAGGATAAGGAATATTCTAGCTAAACAGAACACGTCGGGATCCATGTCTCTAAAGAAACCCGACGGTAGCTACTCAACATCGGCGGATGAAGCCCAACGCATCCTAATTGAAACGCACTTCCCAGGTTGCTGCGTAACCCAGGAGGCAAACCGGCATGACGACATACTGACACCAACAGCAGAAGACTGGAATTTAGCACAGAGAGTGGTAACGATGGACAACATCCATTGGGCCATTCACAGTTTCCTCCCCTATAAGGCGACAGGACCTGACGGCATATTCCCGGCACTCCTACAATGGGGGGGTAAAGCCCTAATAGTCAGACTTGTTGCCATAATGCGAGCCTGTCTGGTTCTTAAATATGTTCCTAGGGGATGGAGGGAAGTGAAAGTTACATTCATACCCAAACCAGGTAAGAGCGACTACACTGACCCTAAATCCTACAGGCCCATTGGCCTCACATCCTTTCTCCTAAAGACGATGGAGAGGATGTGTGAAAGGGAATTAAGGGGGTCGGCGCTAATGAACTTACCACTACACGACAAGCAACACGCCTACAGTCTAGGCAAATCAACAGAATCGGCCCTTCATCAGGTAATTACAAAGATTGAAGAGGCCATCCAAAACAAAGAAATATGTCTAGGTTCCTTCATAGATATAGAAGGTGCTTTTGACCGAACGAACTTCTCCAGCATAAAAGGTGCACTCAGTAGACATAAAGTTGAAACGGCACTGATCGACTGGATAGTTTACATGCTCAGTACACGAATAATAAAGATTGCTGGTGAATCTCAACCAATCCAAATTAAGAAAGGCTGCCCGCAGGGTGGGGTTCTCTCACCTCTCCTGTGGAATATGGTCATTAATGAACTCATCAGCAAATTAAATGACAATCACTTCTATACAGTAGGTTATGCTGACGACCTGACAATACTGGTCTCTGGAAAGACAGCAAGCATAGTGTGCGACCTGACCCAAGCGGCTCTCCGTATAGTGGAGAGATGGTGCAGGGAATACGACTTAACCGTCAATCCAAACAAAACGGTTTTAGTTATGTTCACACAAAAACGAAAGCTGAATAACTACCATCCTCCAAGTCTTTTTAGCACAAAACTCCAGCTATCCTCTGAGGTAAATTATTTAGGTCTTACCTTGGACAGCAAATTTAACTGGAATAAGTACATAGAAAACAAAATCAACAAAGCTAGTATAACTTTCTGGCAATGCAGAAACATGATTGGCAAAAGATGGGGATTGACGCCAAAAATCATACTGTGACTTTACAAAACTGTAATTCGGCCCATGATCGCATACGGCGCTCTGGTATGGTGGACCAAGACAAATGAAGCCACCACAATTAAAAAGCTTCAGCGCTACCAGAGACTGGCATGTATGGCTGCCACAGGCTGCATGAGAACTACGCCAACAGCAGCCTTAGAAGCGATGCTGGAGCTAACTCCGCTTCATCTACATATACAACAAGAAGCGACTTTAGCTGCCATCAGACTCAAGACCCTAAATCTTTGGAGTAAGAATAGTGTCCCTCATACAGGCATAATTGATAGAATTCACACAAAAATTCCTATCCTACAAGCCAAATACGATAGGATTCCTATATAATTTGTTTTCGATAAGAAATACAAGATACAATTAAATGAAAACAGCCAGCCGGAAGGATTAAGCCCAAAAGAGCTTAGAATTTTCACCGATGGTTCTAAAACAAATGAAGGTGTAGGTTCTGGAGCTTTCTCTGAAGACCTCAATATTCACATATGCACACCGCTGGGTACCTATAACACGGTCTTTCAGGCGGAATGTATGGGTATCGTTCAAGCGGCCATAGCAATAGATGCTAGGAAGGTTAATGACTTCCCCATCAGAATACTGACCGACAGTAGGGCGGTACTCCAAGCCCTGAGATGCAATGTGGTGAACTCGGGACTAATATATGAATGCCATCAACGATTAAATGAGGTATGTAAAAACAACAATGTGACCCTGCAATGGATAAAGGGACACAGTGGATCCAGAGGCAACGATGCAGCAGACGAACTGGCCAGAAGAGGATCGGCTCTGGCCACTATAGGGCCGGAACCAATCATACCAATCCCCTTTGGTAACGTTCGTTCACTGGTACGTAGACACTTCACTAATCAACACGCTCAGCTTTGGAAAAATCTAGTAGACTGTAGACAAGCTAGGGAGGCCCTGCCTGAAATAAACAGTCGCTTAACCAAAGTTTTAATGAGACTGAACAAGCCGCAGATTAGGATAGTAACAAGTGCTATCACAGGACACGGCACCTTTAACAAACATTTATTTACTATAGGTGTTACAGATAGTCCCCTGTGCAGGGCATGTATGGGGGAGGAAGAAACGGCGGCCCACGTGCTACTGAAATGTCCGAAGGTCGCTACATACAGGGCTAAACATCTCGGCACGCCGGGATCACTCCCCGAAGTTGCATGCAACATCAAGGGCCTGTTGAGCTTCTTCGGAGAGATCTCATGGCTCGAATAATCACATTATTCCTGCCCACACGCAAAATACGCGCATAGACGTGGAGTTGCGGAAAACAGCCCGTCGTAAACTAAACTAAACTAAACCAATCACAGCGCAAGGAGCTTGGGCCCCCATCCGCTGCCGGCAAGCTTCCATTAGCTATCTTTCTCGCACTTATGGCTACGCATAAGACGTTTTTATCGTATTAAGGTGGCTACTGACCTGCCTGCCGCAGGGGCAATCTTGGGTGTAGGAGTGGGGATGACCCTTAATTGCCTCCTTAATTGTGATGTGTGTAGGCAAGCAGGGGCAATTTTTTAAGTCGGCCCTGCGGCAGGTCGGCAAGAGCGTAGTGTTGCAAAAGTTCCCGATTTATCGGGAGATCTACTGATTTTAATTAGTATCTCCCGATATCCTGATTTAGCGAACGTATCTCCCGATTTTTGTACATTTTCAACTAATGTAAAATAATAATCATGAATAAAATTGAAAAGTAATAATCTAAATACTAAAATGAACTTTTAACACAAAATCTATGTACGGGGACTTCCCGAAATTGCTCGCACCACGTCCTATGGGACCTATACCTATAACCTTATTAGGTTTTTAACTTCGCGGTATGGTTAAAGCATATTGCACTGATACATCTTAAAACAGAGTTCATTATTGTCTGGTAAGTGTACGGGGGAGATCCCTAAAGATTACTTTGTTCGGGGTGTTTTAGGAATTAGGTAGCTTAGGCCATGTATATATAGTGTTGTTCGTTCATAGAATTACATTCACTAATTACTAGCCTTCTTCTGTTTTGTTGAGAACTCTTGTGCTTTATGTCCAAATTTGTTAGGAGCATTAGTTATCAAAAAATTAATTTAGAATGGCGTTTGCTTCTAAATACGAAAGAAATTAAATCACTCAGTGAAGAAACAGAAGAATTTTGGAGAAGCGTGAGTAGCAAAAATATATAATCATAAAATTTTAGTTTAAATTATACATTATTATATAGACATTATTTTGATCGCAAAAAACTGAAACGAAAAAGAACGACATCTAAAAGAACGTTTTATGATACATTTCTAAACCCATGGATGTAAATAAAAATCTCCCGATTTCTCCCGATTTTTAGCTGGCAAATCTCCGATTTTTTATTTTTCACTTTTGCAACACTGCAGGAGCGCAAGACCTTCCTTGCTCCCTGGATCGGCCCTGCCGCTGTTGCGTGTGTAGCGTAATTGGGCCAATTTCTTTCAGTTTTTCAGTTTCAGTTTCAGCGAGGAGCACACGTATGAGTACAAGTCAGAACCGCAGAAAGAACGTTATTTGAACGTTGTAACTTACAAGTAACATTACTGGGATTTGTTACCTAACTTATCATACGGGCTAGTATGGGAAAGTAAATATTCCAATAATATTAAAATTGCTCGAATATAAATAAAATGTCATTAAATAAATATTTAAACAAAAATACAAATCTTAGTAAATAAATTTTATTAACACCGTCATTAGAAAACTATCCTGACTATTTGTAACACTATTACATTATAGTTACTAAGCACTAGGTAGTTAAGTTATATCACAGAAAAAATTGGTTATATTAAATTATGACGAGTAAAGTTAGTCATATTTAATTGTCTTTGATAGCCTAAAAGTAGCGTGGCAGAGCTATGCTGCAGCTTCTAAGCACTATATTATGGTTGTAATTATTAATTAATTGGTTGTTTTATTGATAAATGTTGGTGTCTATAGGCCACAGTGTCCACTTACCATCAGGTGGACTGTGCTCATTTGTCACCCTTATTCTATATAAAAAAGAGCCAAGGCTATATATACTGATTCATTGATATTTCGATAAAACTGGCGCCATTTTCAACGCGTGCGTCCAGCGAGACGTACACTACCCTATATACTTAGAATAATAACACCTAGAACGATAGTTCCCTACAAAGCGGCCGTTCAAACGTGAGGCAAGAACAAATTTATGTTTGCGTAAGCAAGTTTTGTTTATGCTAGACGAAACGCACACAAGTGAAAAAACAATGTTCCCAATACATTAAATTTTTCCCCAAAAGTAGGGAAGTTGAAACTATATTAAACTAACAGTTACGACGTAACGTATTACTGATACAAATGTGAAAATAAGTTTGTTCGAATTCTGTTATCGAAGTGTAGTCTGCCAAATTCAAAACATTCTTGAATAAGGTATTTGCCTGTCTAGCCCAGCACTTTTATGAGCCATCGAAATGTAATTGTAGCATATTTTTCCTTGTAACTGAATAGAGACATTATAATTATGACTAATGCAAGTTCAATATACACACCCGCCCGATGCCCGACACACGACTGTTCGACGAACGTTTGGTGAATTGAGTATGCATTATTCAGTTTGTTTTAACTAATTCGTTTTTAATAATCGTCGAATAATGGTGCATCGCGCCTCACTGCATGCATAACGTAAGCTACAATACGAAAAACATAAGAACATTTTAATTTTGGCAGGTTTTACACAGTAGATGCATTCCAGCTTAAAGTTATTGAGAAAACTTTATAAGAAAAACACAAATGAATATTCATTTGTGTCTTTCTTATAAAGTTTTGTCAAAAATCATTTATATCAGTAGCCTTGTAACTGAAACTGTTTCCTGAACAACTGCCGCTTTGATGATACGAATCGTAAAGTATTTTCTTTTTTGGATTTTTGAACAGTCTAATTCTTAAGTAGCGCTCGACAATAAGTCTCGTCAAATTCGAATCATGGAAGCGGGAGTTAACGTGTTCTATAGAAAAAATACGAGTTCCTCCTATGAATCTTCTCATAATTTGAAGTGTGACTTCTTTTTCGAAAATATTGCCTGAATTTTCTTTTAGATAACGTCTCAGATCAGTTTCAGCAACACTACAAATAGAATAAACTTCTTTTGAGGCGTAAACCAATCCACCTTTATACCTCATGCATACCGATTTATGAAACCAAAGTTTCTCTTTTGCAAGCATGTTATCAATGCAATATTTACATTTTACTCGGGTTGTGATGTCTTTCCAGCTATATAGCCAACAATGTGGTTTCTGCAGTTAGGATCATCGTTACCCCGTGTAATTTCAAATCCGACATCATTTGGAATCGGTGTTTTCAATAAGTGTTGAGTCAATTCTTTATCTTCATCATCAAATCTTTCGGAAAATGAAGTATTATTATTATAAGTATTTAATTCCTATTGACGTGTTTTATTTTTAATAACACGACAAAAAGTGGGAGATTTTTTCTACCACTGACAACATTTCCATATAGGTATATTACAATGTCATGTGTCAGTTTTTAAATGAAATGAAATGAAATGAAATATTTTATTTGCATTTGGTTAAGGTACATTGAAGATGGTCACAGTAATGAAACATCCGCTTAATCAGCCATTATTAATAGCATGCAAATCTTAAAACTATAAAATATCGAGATAATAATATTTAAGAGTATTGATTATAACAAAATGTCAACAGGTAGTTAATAAATAGAAAATAATTAACAAACATTTCACAATTGGTCCATTAACTTTATTTGTCAAGTTCCTATTACCTATCGTACTCGTAGTTCAAATATTCCTGTACAGTGTAAAAAGACTTTTTACTGAGAAAGTTGTATAAATCTCTTTTAAATTGAATGAAAGGTAGGTCTCGAATTACTTGTGGTATCTTATTATATATTGTCATACACATCCAGTAGCAATTTTTATGTAATCTGGCACTCTTAGGAATTATAGCGGAAACCAACCTATTCCTATTTCTGGTGCTTCGTTTGTAGACGTCCTTGGCTTGTGTAAAATAATTTATATTGTTCTTTACGAATTTTGCCGCTTCAAAAATATATAGACTAGGAAGTATCAAAATGTTCAAAGATTTAAACAAAGGCTGACATGGTTCGTCAGGTGCAGTACCACATATTGCTCTAACACACTTTTTTTGTGCAATGAACGCCTTTTTTATGTCTTTGCTATTACCCCATATGATCAGTCCGTATCGCAGAACTGATTCAACGTAAGCAAAGTACGCAATAAGAGCTGTACTCCTTCCTGCTATTTTTGTTAATTTATAAATTGCAAATGATAAACGATTGATTTTCTTGCACACTTTTTTAACTTGTTGTTTCCAATATAATTTTTGATCAATTTCTATACCCAAAAATTTCGTTGTTATTGTATTTTTAAGTATTTGTCCTTCATAATTTATATTTAATATCAGATTTTGTATATTATTAAAGTTAATTAAATTCGTTTTGTCAATGTTGATAATTAAATTATTATTTCTAAGCCAATTAATTATTTGAATTATAGTTTTATTAATGTCATTTTTGTGGTCATTTAATGTCAATTTGTTATCAGTTGTCACTATTACAGATATATCATCAGCGAATAGGATATATCGATGCTTGGTCACATTTGGGAGATTATTAATATAAATCAGGAACAGAAGAGGTCCCAGTACACTTCCTTGAGGGACGCCCAACTTATTTTCCCTAAATTCAGACCTGTATTTTTTCACTACATGGTTAGAGTCAAGTTTTGCAATTTCGACTGATTGCATTCTATTTTGCAAATATGTCTCTATCCAGTTCAAAGCAGTGCCTCTAACACCACAGTGCTCTAACTTTACTAGAAGTTGATCATGCGAAACAAAATCGAAAGCTTTCGACATATCAAAAAAGAGCCCCGTTGTATATTGTTTATTATTTAATTGTGTAAGGGTCTCATTCACTAAGTCATATACCGCATGTGTAGTGGATTTGTTTTTTCGAAATCCATATTGATTGTGTTTTAGTATATGATATTTATCGAAAAACGATGTAAGTTTTTCATACATAACCTTCTCGTATACTTTGGATAAGATAGGAACCAGCGTAATGGGCCGGTAGTTACTTACGAGTGTCTTTTTATCCTTTTTAAATAGTGGCTTCACCAATGAGAATTATAATCTGTTTGGAAATATCCCACATACCATTGACTGATTTATGAGAAACACCAAAATAACGCCTAATTGTTCATTACATATCTTGATAATCTTTGTAGATACCTCGTCGTATCCTTCTGAATTTGTGTTATTCAGTGATAAAATTATTTTTCTAACATGATATTCGTCAATGGGGGTCAAATAAATTCTTTAAAATGTCATTAGGAGTTTCACGTAATATATTTGCATTATTTTTATTTGTCAATTCAATAAAATAGTTATTAAAGGTAGTCGCAATCTCTATGGGATCATTTATAACATTGTTTTTGTATTCAATTGAATCTATATTATAATTATTAATATACTGCGGTCTAGCGTCAATTTCATCCTGTATTACTTTCCACGTGGCCTTGCAAATATTTTTGCTTTTTAATACATATTTCTTGTTTGTTTGTATTTTAGCTTGGAATATACATTTTTTTAATAATTTAGAATAGGTGTAGTATTTATTTTTGTTAGTATAATTTCTTTTTTTATAATAATTGTACCGTAGGATTCTATTTTTACTGCAGCTTTTTTTAATTCCCTTTGAAATCCATGGTAGCTTTGCTTTTGTATTTATTCCGACTTTACAAACAGGAAAACAAAGTTTATAATATATAATTATTTTATTAATTTTTTATTTTATTTTATGTGGTTTTATTACCTCTTACTGACACTAGCCGATGCTAAAGCTAAGTAAAGCGGGGTCTTTGACAATCCTCTTACTCCCCAGACAATACAGAGACAATAAAACCACATACAATTTGCATAAAATTATTTTTTTAAATAAAATAAAAAAAATATATCTTGAGTTTTTACAAAAGTTATTTCTATAGGTTTGAATAATGACCCTGATAACATACTTAATGGGAACCACAGGGTTTTTGTTACATATTGTATATCTTGTTGCGAAAGAGTATCCACTAACACATATTGATGTCGTAAGAAGAGACAGTGGGAAACTGAAACAGGATATGGGCAGCAGCATCTTCCTGATAACAGCTAAAATTAATAAGAAGCGTTACACAATTGCACATAAAATTCCTATAACAGTTACATTAATTCTCGCGGAAGGCGTACACATTTTGCTTTTGTGTTATGTGCCACCTTACGGCAAACTACACGGCTCTCGTATTTGTTTAAAATTTGTAAAAACTGAAAAGAAGATTTTGCCCAACTGTGAACCACTTATGCCTAGTAATTAGTCATCCAACGATAAAATTTACACAGTACACCCAACCAAAAGTCTTTGAAATTGAAAAGGGTATAAAAATTATAAGTACTGTGTAAATTTTATCGTTGGATGACTAATTACTAGGCATAAGTGGTTCACAGTTGGGCAAAATCTTCTTTTCAGTTTTTACAAATTTTAAACAAATACGAGAGCCGTGTAGTTTGCCGTAAGGTGGCACATAACACAAAAGCAAAATGTGTACGCCTTCCGCGAGAATTAATGTAACTGTTATAGGAATTTTATGTGCAATTGTGTAACGCTTCTTATTAATTTTAGCTGTTATCAGGAAGATGCTGCTGCCCATATCCTGTTTCAGTTTCCCACTGTCTCTTCTTACGACATCAATATGTGTTAGTGGATACTCTTTCGCAACAAGATATACAATATGTAACAAAAACCCTGTGGTTCCCATTAAGTATGTTATCAGGGTCATTATTCAAACCTATAGAAATAACTTTTGTAAAAACTCAAGATATATTTTTTTTATTTTATTTAAAAAAATAATTTTATGCAAATTGTATGTGGTTTTATTGTCTCTGTATTGTCTGGGGAGTAAGAGGATTGTCAAAGACCCCGCTTTACTTAGCTTTAGCATCGGCTAGTGTCAGTAAGAGGTAATAAAACCACATAAAATAAAATAAAAAATTAATAAAATAAAAAAATATGGTCGAGTTTTTAAAAAAAAGTTATTTCTATAGGTTTGAATACTGATCCTGATAACGTATTAACGGGAACCACAGGGTTTTTGTTACATATTGTATATACAAATTACTACGCCGTTCATGAATGTAATTCTTCTCTCACCGTGAATAGAACTACATTTATGAAATTTCGTGGAACGTGGAAAAAATACCTTTATTATGGTGCCAATCAATATTCAATGAGGCCAATGATATGAATCAAATATCGTAAATAAACATTATGCTGTAAATTAATGAAAAACCATGAAATGTAAAATTATTTTGTCAAAACTAAATTATACGTACAATTATTCATAACTAAACATAACTAAATTAATACATACAATTATTCATAACTAAACTTTAATTATTATTCATAATTAAATCTTTATTATGAATAATTGTAAGGATAGGAAATAATGTGATTGTGATTACAAGAAAATTTACCCTTCATAAGGATACATCAGAAGATATAAATCTATCTTCTGATGTATCCTGCCCGATATAAAAAAGTGATAGGTGTTGCTACACGTATGATATCAATACAATTATAAAAAACTCACTTAAGTGTTCCTGTAGTATATACCATATATTGGCAAATTTCAATTATTTATGTCCTACAGAATAGTGTCTCTGAGAATTAAAAAAAATCCTGTGACTAACAGGCAGAGACAGACAATGAGGTGACCGAAAACTGTTAATTATTTTTGCTGATTTTTGCGTATTAATGAATTGCATAAACACAAGCCTACATGAACGAAGCCGGGAGTAAAAAGCTAGTATTAAATATAATCGTTAAACTTAAAGGTTTGCTACCAGTTTCTTTTTATTTTCACTTTTGGCTGTATTTTTACAATAATTATCATGAGGGTGAAATGTGAATTGCACACTTATGGATTTTTTCTTATGGATTTTGTTTGTATTTTATAAAATATTTTTAAATGTAATATACATATTATATGATTATATATGTAACTATGACTTAAAATATGTATTCATTTCAGCTGAATAAATATACCCAGAACTATTTAGTATTAGCATATAATAAATTAATCTAATTAATATTTTTAAATTGAATGTACATATTATATGATTATTACATGTAACTATGACTTAAAGTAATGTATTCATTTCAGCTGGATAAATATACATAGAACTATTTAGTATTAGCATATAATAAATTAATCTAATTAACCAATGTTATTTACACGACTAGTTTCGATATAAGATATTAAGAGAGAAATTATATTATTGTATGATCAATGTGCCGTGTAGTGGCGGTCAAGAATATCCACTACCCCATATCCTCCCGTGGGTGTCGTAAAAGGCGACAAAGGGAAACAGGCGGGAAATGGGCAGCAGCATCTCCCTGATAATAGCCAAAATTTCAATAAAAAAAACTGCGGTTGCCAACCCGCTCGCCAAGCGTGGCAACTATGGCAAATACCCCCCAATGAATAGAGCAACAAACAGACGGCCCCCAGTCCCCGGCGGCCCCACTATTCCTGGCTACGGTGGCGACCATGGTAACGGCGGGGCAGGGGGTGCTAAGAATCTCCGGTGGAGGTTCGGTTGCCACCTACGACGACTCGACCTGGCAACGTACAACGCATGCACCCTGAGGACTGACGAGAAGATCGTGGAGCTGGAAGAAGAGATAGACAAGTTGCGCTGGCATATTATAGGATTATCCGAAGTCCGAAGAGAGGGGGAGGACACGGTAATCCTCGAATCCGGCAACTTGCTCTATCACCGGGAGGGCGACCATCTGTCCCAAGGAGGCGTCGAATTTATGGTCCACAAGTCTCTCGTTAACAACGTTGTAAAGATCGGGAGTGTGTCGACGAGGGTTGCGTACCTTATACTCAGAATCACCAAACGGTATTCGTCGAAGGTCATACGGGTTTACGCACCAACCTCGGCACACCCCGATGAGGAGGTGGAGGAAATGTATGAGGATATCTCTAGAGCCATGCATTCCTCCAAAACCCAATATACGGTGTTAATGGGAGACTTCAATGCAAAACTAGGCACAAGAGAGAACGGTGAGGTGAAAGTAGGGAAATTTGGAATAGGGCAACAGCTGGCCGACTACATGGAGAAAGAGGGACTCTTTATGATGAACTCTTTCTTCAAGAAGCGGCCCCACAGGAAGTGGACCTGGTCGAGCCCCGACGGTTCGACAATGAGATTGACTTCATTATGACGACCAGACGACAACTGTTCAGTGGTGTCTCAGTGATCGCGAGGGTGAAAACCGGCAGCGATCACCGAATGGTTAGAGGCACACTGAACCTAAATGTTAAGTTGGAGAGGTCTCGTCTGATGAAGTCAACGCTCCGTCCCCCTCGTGCTCTAATCCAAAGTCCCGAAACCTTTCAGCTCGAGTTACAAAACCGTTTTCAGGGCCTAGAAGACTGCAATGAAGTGGACGATATGAATGACAAGCTCGTGGAAACTGTCCATGCGGGTCGGAGATAAGTTCTGCAAGACCCGCCGCAGAAGAACACAAAAACTCTCCGATCACACTCTTAATCTCATGGCTGTTAGACGGGAGATGAGGCTACATTCTTCAACAGATTTGACAGCATACAGGCAACTGAACAGACAGATCTCCAAATGCATGCGGCGGGACTTGCGCAACTTCAATACAGCTCGTATTGAAGAAGCGATCGAGCGGAACCAAGGCTCCAAAGTCTTTGCCAGAGATCTGTCTGCCAGAAAGAGCCAACTGTCAAAGCTGAAGACCGAGTGTGGCAGCATCGTTTTCGGGGCACCTGAGATTTTGAGTGAGATTGAGAGGTTCTATGGGCAGCTGTACACGTCATCGTTGGAGCCACACGCAAGTGTGAGTAACGATCCAAGAGCGAGTCTTATCCGACACTATTCCGAAGATATCTACGATCTGATCAAGAAGTTGCTATGGCTTTTGAGAAACATTTTACTGATGTTCCTTTTTTGACAACTAAATCATTAAACTCTTCTCCTACTGTCGCCGAATCATTGCTTAAACAAAATGTAAAGGTTTGTTCAAATACTTTTAAATTCCTTAGAGTACTGCCAAAAGATATCGTTAAATATTTTAAAACTATTGATGTTAAGAAAACGGCAGATTTATGGGGGATTTCCGTTAAAGTTATTTTATCTATAATAGATATAATAGCACCTTATCTAGCCACTATATTTAATACAAGCGTCGAATCTGGTGTGTTTCCTGATTTAATGAAACTTAGTAAAGTCATACCTTTATATAAATCTGGTAGTACATTAGACCCCGCCAATTTTAGACCAATTTCTGTACTACCAACATTTAGTAAAATTTTTGAAAAAATAATTTTAGATCAAATGTTAAGTTTCTTTAATATTAATAAATTGCTACATAGAAATCAATTCGGTTTTACAAGGGGTCGCTCAACAACTGACGCTGGAGTTGAGCTTATTAAACATATTTTTTGTGCATGGGAGAATTCAGAGGATGCTTTGGGTATATTTTGTGACCTTTCCAAGGCCTTCGACTGCGTTCACCATGAGACATTAATCAGGAAGCTACAGTACTATGGTGTCAAGAACACAGCGCTTAAACTTATAATTTCATATTTAAGTAATAGAATGCAGAAAGTTATTATTAATGGTAAAAGTTCTTCCGGCTCACCTGTACTAATGGGTGTCCCTCAGGGCTCAATTCTCGGCCCATTCCTGTTTCTAGTGTATATTAATGACTTACCTTCTATTGTAGAGGATAATCATGATATAGTATTGTTTGCTGATGATACTTCTTTGATTTTTAAATTTAAACGTAAATCATTTAAATGTGACGAAGTGAATAATGCTATATCAAAATTAGTGCATTGGTTTAACGTTAATAATTTACATTTAAACGGAAATAAAACTAAATGTATTAAATTTACAACAACGAATGTTAGAAATCTGAGTACCAATGTGTTTTTAAATGGGGAAGAACTGAGCCCTGTTGAATCCACTGTTTTTCTTGGCATCACTCTCGACGCAAAGCTTCAGTGGGGCCCCCATATATCCAAACTAGCAAGCAGACTAAGTTCTGCAGCCTATGCTGTAAAAAAGATTAGAGGTCTCACTAGTGTAGAGACAGCTAGATTAGTTTATTTCAGTTATTTCCATAGCATAATGTCTTATGGGATTTTGCTATGGGGACATGCGGCTGATTCAGAAACTATTTTTGTTTTACAGAAGAGGGCCATTAGAGCTATTTACAACCTAAAACTGAGAGAGTCTCTTAGAGATAAATTTAAAGAAATAAATATATTAACTTTGGCCTCTCAGTATATTTACGAAAATTTAATGTATGTTCACAAAAACAAAGGTAGTTTTAGTAAAAAAAGTGATGTGCATTCTGTAAACACTAGGAACAAACACAAGCTAGTGATACCAGTTTCTCGACTCCACAGAGTCAGTAATTCATTCTTGGAGCAATGTATACGCTATTACAACAAGGTCCCGGAAAGTGTACAGGCTCTCTCCATTAGCAAGTTTAAATGTTTTGTTAAGTTGAAACTGTATAAAAAGGGTTATTATAGTTTAAATGAATACATGGTTGATAATAACCCCTGGGAATGAGGTGATCGCTTCCAAGCTGTTTCTAAAATAAATTTTGTACTTATATAGTTAGTACAACCATTATTGTAAAATTTGCTTTAAAAGCAAAAGTCCCGCTGGGTTTCTTGCTGGTTCTTCCCAGGACAGAGGTTTTTTTTTCGAACCAGTGGTAAAGTAAAAAATGACTTTCAATAAGTATTACACATGTGATCTATATTGAATAAAAAATTATTCTATTCTATTCTATTCTATCCCGGACGTCAGTCTGAGCGAGATTAGAATGGCTCTTCAACACCTTAAAAACGGCAAGGCCCCAGGCGAGGATGGAATTACAGCGGAGCTTCTGAAAGCGGGTGGAAGACCGGTACTTAAAGTCCTTCAGAAGCTCTTTAATTCCGTCTTCCATGGTGGCATTACACCGGAAGCGTGGAGCAGAAGTGCGGTGGTCTTGTTCTTGAAGAAAGGTGACAACGCTCTCTTGAAGAACTACAGACCGATTTCCCTTCTGAGCCGCGTCTACGTGCTGTTTTCGAGAGTCATTACGAATCGTCTCGCGCGCAGACTTGACGACTTCCAGCCTCCCGAACAAGCCAGTTCCCGAAAGGGCTTTAGCACCATAGACCACATACATACCCTACGGCAAATTGTACAGAAGTCCGAAGAGTACAATTTGCCACTATGTCTGGCGTATGTGGACTATGAGAAAGCCTTTGATTCCGTCGAAATTTAGGCGGTGCTGCAGTCCCTTCAGCGGTGCCAAGTTGACTGTTGGTATATCGAAGTGCTGAAGTGTTTGTACAGTAGAGCTACGATGGCTATCCGAGTACAGAACCAGAGTACGAAACCTATCCAATTGCAGAGAGGTATAAGACAGGGTGATGTTATATCCCCGAAACTCTTCACCGCTGCATTGGAAGACGTTTTCAAGCTTGTGGACTGGAAAGTATACGGTATTAACATCAATGGCGAGTACATCACTCACCTTCGATTTGCCGACGATATAGTCCTTATGGTAGAATCGCTGGGGGACCTAAGCACTATTCTCAATGACCTCAATAGTGTCTCCCAACGGATAGGTCTTAAGATGAACATGGACAAAACAAAGATTATGTTTAATGTCCATGTCACACCTATGCCGGTAGTTGTTGGGAGCACTAAGCTCGAAGTTGTTGACGAGTATGTTTACCTGGGACAAATAGTCCGACTAGGTAAGTCCAACTTCGACCGAGAGGTCAATCGACGGTTTCAACTCGGCTGGGCAGCGTTCGGGAAGCTACGACAAATCTTCTCGTCAGACATACCTCAAAACCTTAAAACGTAATTGTACAACCAGTGCGTGTTGCCAGTGATGACTTACGGAACTGAGACGTGGTCCTTCACTGCTGGCCGTATGAGGAAGCTCAAGGTCACTCAGCGAGCTATGGAGAGGGCTATGCTCGGAGTTTCTCTGCGTGATAAACTTAGGAATGAGGTTATCCGCAGTAGAACCAGAGTAACCGACATAGCCCAACGGATTAGTAAGCTGAAGAACCGACAACCGATGGGGAAGAAAGGTTCTCGAGTGGCAGCCTCGTACCGGTAGGCGAAGTGTAGGGCGTCCCACGAGATGGAGTGACGACCTGGTAAGACATGCAGGAAGTCGATGGATGCAGGTGGCTCAGGACCGTGCTTTGTGGCATTCTTTGGGGGAGGCCTATGTTCAGCAGTGGACTTGTGAAGGGCTGTAATGATGATGATGATGATGATCAATGGGCATTTAAAATTTTTAGGGGAGATTGTACATGACTTAATCTAGAAAACACCACATTATTAAAAACATATTAATTTTTCTAACGTTTATTACGTTTTGTGATGCATACAGATCATTGATAAAATAACTAAATACTTTTGTGAAATATAACAAAACATTAAAACTGTTTTATGTATTTCTGTATCGAGTTCTTGTCCATGACTATTCCTGGTGATTCATGGTGCATTATTTGTAGCCCGTTGAACCTTCACTTTTGTTATTACTGTGGGGTGATTGTTATTGACAAGTTTTTTAGCTTTGTTGTGTGTTTCCCGCTTATTATGATATCTAAATTCATCCATAGATCTATACGAAGGCGCAATGTAGGATGAATGACCTTTGGCTAAGGTACCGGATACAACTGAAGGCGAACAACTGAGTAGTAATGGAATTGCACAACCTCCGGTATTTGCATGTGGGAACAAGCCTACGGCACCTGAGTATGGTGGTGCGTTGGGCGGTTGTGGTATATAATTTGATCGACTGCTCATGCCGTGGTTGTTTAGCCACTGTTGATCGTATTCTGCTTCTAACGCTTCTCTCATAGGCATATGCTGACTGGCTTGTACAGTATTATCTATATCAGCATTTTTCCCATGATGAAACATGTCGTTAACAGGGATCATTATTGATGCTACATGATGAGCGCTTGGAATATTGAATTTGTGATATCCATCCATAGACGTTTTCTTTCCGAATTCTGTACCAACCCTCAAAGTTGGTCTGTTGTTAAATTCATGAGTAAATTGCCCATTTGTCAATTGCCCTTCATGATTCCGCAATTCGTGCAGTGCACTGTTTATTTGCATTTCTCCATTTTCCATATGAAGGTTGGATTGAGAACTTCTTCTCATCGAGGGAATTTGGTGGGAATGTTCAACAAAAGATGTCTTTTTTAAATATTCATCCTTGGACGACTCATCATTTCTCATGTTATGAAGGTTCTGAACGTTATTCTCTATCCATCGCACTTCTGATAACTCATTCGGCGAATTTCTTAGATCACCATTTTCGTGTATACGCGACATTTCAAAATGGTTTAAGTTTTTATCCTTTATCGTGTCATGATGTGGATAAATACCCCTATGCACAAATTCATGATTTTTTTCTTCTGCAATTTTCATGTGGTTTAACAATTGATTGTTACTTTCTTTTAATGGCTGATTCAGTAGCGTATTACTTTCATCATTTCTTTGTAAATGAACGTGAGGATTTTGAATATATCCAAATTCAAAGTTGTTTGTAGTTTCTTCTATTGGTACGCTTACGTGTGAATGGTCAACAAATGGTAAATTTACGTTTGCATTTTCAACTGCTTTCATACCCTGTAATTTTTCTTCATCCGTGTTGATAGCCTGAAACAAATGACTAGGCTGTGACTTGTTTTCATCATCATTACTTGTAAAAAAAGGGTTCTGTAATGAATTTCTTACCATGTTATCATTTAACTTTGTCGCAGATTTTTCATTCATAACATTTTTTGTCGCAATATTGTTTTCAGTTTTTAATTGCTCATTAAATTCTTTATTCATAACACTAGAATCATCATCAGACTTTCTTAAATTTTTATCATCGCTACGGTCTATGTTGGTACTTTTTTGTACGTTTTCCTCTTTAATTCTTAAATTCTTTGAAATATTTTCAGCTGCTTTCATATCGTTAAATAGTGAAGTTTGTGAATTTTCAGAATTTTTCTCTTTAAAATGTAAATTATTTAGCTGAACCTTGTCTTTTTCATTTTCATCTGAACTTTTAGTATTAGAAAGTATTTTGTTATCATCACTCACAGTTTCTATATTGTTCTGATCAGTGCTAGTCAAGGAATCAGTTGATTTTAGTAACAATACATGCTCCCGTTTTTGAGGTGTAACTTGTACATTTGAATTTGGTTCCAGTTTTAAATTGTCACTATGTAACTTAGTGTTTGGGTTAATATCTTTTGTTATAGACATTTCTGTGTTTTCTTCGTTATGTTTTGACATTATTTTTACATTTTGTAACTTATTTTTACTCATGCTACTTTCATTTTGACAGTCCTTAACTTGATGTATTGGAGACTTACAAGACGATGTTGTATCTGGACTATCTAAAGCAATATTTCCAGTAATTTTTGCTGGGTCATTTTGTTGAGCTATTTTATGTAAATCGATATCTTCTTGAATTCCTGCATCGTTATTATTATTTCTCTCGACTACAAATCTATCTTCAATATTTTTGCCAGCATCTATATTTTTTTGAATATTATGAATTCTTTTCTCCCAATTAGCCTTGCGGGATTTTCCAGATTCAATGTTACTTATATCTTCATCATTTAATGTAGTTGCATGTACTCTCATTGA
This sequence comes from Parnassius glacialis, assembly GCA_033319125.1. Taxonomy (NCBI): domain Eukaryota; kingdom Metazoa; phylum Arthropoda; class Insecta; order Lepidoptera; family Papilionidae; genus Parnassius; species Parnassius glacialis. Next base: position 37,081,995 of record JAVANC010000016.1, read on the forward strand.
CTGTAAATTTCCAAAATTATTGTGTATATGCTCAAGAACTTGTCTCGCTACCTCTATATCCTTGTGAAGTTCAGTATCTGCATCGGTTTGTGAATGTTCTTTTGGGCCCGATATCGTAGAACTATGTTCCATTACTTTTAAGTCCCTTTGAAAATTTTCTACAGCTTCTTTAGCCATTTTAATACTTTGTTCCATTTCAAATGAAGACATAGGATCTAATTGTAGATCTTGTCTCATTTGATTAGAATTTGATTCACTTTCATCTTCACAGAGCTTTACTTTAACTTGTTTTCTACAGTTTTCTTTTGGATCAGCCTGCGCTTGTTCTTCGTCCGAGTCACGATACAGCCTATATCCAACCTTTTTTTTAATTATTATAGGTTTTTTAAATCCTAAAAGGCTTCTTTCTTCGGGCGAAGAAACACTTAATCCATTTGTAATACTGTTGTCGGTAGATAACTCAGTATTTCCTGCATCGTGGTTTCTTTTAATGTTGTTTATTGCAGGAGCCTTCTTTTCACGTACCGTAACCTCGGAAAATGTGGTTTCTGAGGGCTCAAATCCTTCGTCACGGTCTTTTAAAGTCGCCGAATTTGTCAAAGCAATAAATAATAAAGTAAAAAGTAGTACTAGTGCCTTCATTGTGATCGATGTTTGCTGTGAAGATGAGATGAAACTGTACTTGCCATTTATACTAAAGAAGCCGCATTCAAAATAAAGTAAGGTTTAATTATTAGAACAAACAAAACGTGCTTATTTTTACTGACCGAGCACGCTAAATAATCTTCCGCATCGTGAAATTATCGCACAGCATTTAACACTCACGCATTTTTTATTCACTAGTTTTAAACGAATAAACTGCATGATTTTTTGCAAGTCTAGATACAGGACAAATCCTGAGGTAAGGTTTAAATGGATAAGGGTAAATAGGGGTTAATAAATAGGTGTTTTTTTTTAAACAGGTTTCCGGTAACGATTACGATATACAGGATTGGTATAGAGGTTAAAATAATGGCATAAAACAACTAAAAATATAGCATAAATTTAATTCCTTATTTTATACAGGAAACTTAATAATACTCTTATACATTACTACAACATTTATTTGCGTAAATTTACAAATACGAAAGTACTTTATCGATATTTGTTCGAGCTGTTATGAAGTACTACTACTTCTGATACAACTTTTTACTTTCTACTTCAATTTTACTATAATAAACGATTTTTGTAGGTCTCAAATAATCTCCATTACTATGATCAAGGCGCTCATAAATAATAAAATGTCCTGTCTTCATGTTCACTTTAATGTAATATTGCGTGTAAAATATGTAGACCCATAGGAGAAAAAAATCGAATAAATAAAAAATAGAAATATGTGGAGCTCAGGGGCTATTCGCTCGCCATAAATTTTACAATATGCTTTCAACGTTGCTGATACACCACAAAATATTCCGAAAAGATGTAAAGTCCACGAACGCGCATTGGAGCAGCGCATTGGAGGATTTCACATTTTTTTGGTCTAAAAAATTAAAGTAGGTCCTTTACCCAGCAGTGGTCTGTACATGTGCTGTAACTTAACAGCAGAGCCGTATAAGTACAAGCCCAAGTATCCCTATGTGTATACAAGGCCTGATTTACCCACAGGCCAACCATGGAGCCTAGGGCGCAAGGTTCGAGGGGGCGCTGAGCTTACCTGTGCATGCACACTTATGTACAGAATAAAGTTTGCTTTAATATTCTCAATAAATTATAGAGTAAGTGCCGCAAGCACCTATTTTACTTGTTGCTCTTTATTTACTTTTGGTGCAAAACAAATAAATAGATTATTATAAAAATAAGACTAAATTATTTGGTACCTTTCGTCTTTTCTTGACTGAGTGAACGGGTATCAAAGATTTTAAGCTGCTCAAGCTCTCTTCTCCACCTATAATTTTGTTAAGGTATTTTGCCAAGGATGTCCAAGGGAACTTCTATCAGCCATCGGTTTCATTTTTGCTCAGGGAAAACAACTCACTGGCCCACTCCGCAAAGGCGAAAGTCGATCTTTCCGGTTTTCTTTTTGTGTCCAACTCGTCTCTCGACGACGGGGGGTACACACAAAATCTCGGATTGGGGACGACTCTAGTCCAGCCTAAAATTCAGAAGTTACAGGTTTGCGCGTTTACCGCTAAAACGAACCCCTTTGTTGGTCTTCAATTCCCGGGCACTCCCCATGCTACCTCAGCCAGCATCGGAATCCTCGGCATCGACATATCGAATGACGATCAGTTCCGCGGTCACTTGAAAGGGGAGACTAAATTGACCCCTAAAAAGCTTGGCGTGCTCAGCAGAGTCGGACAGTATTTCATGCCGGCACACCGTTAGCAACTTTACAAGGCGCAAGTTCGCCCTCACATGGAGTATTATTATCTCTGAACCGGGGCATCCCAGTACCAGCTCCTTCCACTTGACCGCATCCAGCGAAGACTGACTCGAATCGTTGACGACCGAGTTCTTTCTGATCACCTCCATTCACTGGCGCTGCGAAGAGATATTGCATCCCATTGCATTTTATATCGCATTTTCCACAGGGAGTTAGACAAATTGTTCGGAATAATTCCAGCCCCTAAATTCCACCAACGCACATCGGAACAAAACTCACCATCAACATAATTTGAATGTTTGGCGGTACACCATGACTGTGCGATTTACTAGTTTTATTCTTCGCAAGACTTCTTTGTTGAATCATCTACCACCGGAGATTTTTCGGAACCGATACGACATAGAAACCTTCAAGACTCGAGCTTACTCCATTTGAAAAGGCTGGTAACGCATCTGCAATTTCCCTGGTGTTTCAGTTGTTCATGGGCGATGGTCACACTTACTATGTAGGTCACTCAATAAGTTTTGAGACGCTCGAAAATTAAAAATGGAACGCACCCGTGTTATATGTTTCTAAAAAGCAAATTTATTTAAAAATAGAACTCCATACATAAGCCAATTGCTCAATATTAGAAAAAAAATAAAGTTCTACTAATTTTCCTGCAACACTTTCCTCGCTTTTCATTTAAAACGATGGATCTTAACCGTGAACATTTGCGCGCTATGATATATTATGATTTTAAATTTAGTTTAACCGAACAATTAAGTTTACAACGATTACAATGAGCATTAGGGGATTTAGCTCCATCACGAGCAACAATTTTTAGGTGTTTTACTGAATTCAAAAGGGGTAAAATTAATCTTAAGGATGACCAAAGAACCGGGGCTCCGCAAACAGTAGTAACGGCAGAAAATGTATGGACTACTGAAATGTTGGTGCGAGAAGACCCACGAATCACATATACGGACATCTAAAAGATTGTAGGCATTAGTTCGGGGAGCATTCATACCATCCTACATCAACATCTTGGAGTGAGGAAGCTTTTTTGTCGATGGATCCCTCGTTTGCTCTCCGAAAGCGAAAAACAGACTCGTGTGGATTGGTGCCATGAAATGCACTTTTTGAAAACGAGGCAGCTAGGCATGTTTCAGAAATCGTTACTGGTGACAAGACATGGATCTATCAATATGATCCGGAAAATAAAAGGCAATCATCGGTATGAATCTACTCAGAAGGGCAGCTAGCGACAAAACTGCAAAGATCTCGCAACGTCGGCAAAAAAATGGTGGCTCGGTTTTTTTCGCGGGGCGGACATTTTTCGATGTCAATACTGGAAAATTGTAGGTCAGTCAACTCTGAATGGTATATTGAAGTGGCATTAACCAAAGCTTTTCAAGCTGTGCGGGAGAGAAGACCAAAGACCGGGTTTCGGGGAATCATGCTGCATCATGATAACGCCTCTTAACATACCTCCCTTAGAACAAAAGCATTTATTGAGGAATCTGGTATTGAAACTCTAAGTCACCCACCCTACAGCCCTGACTTAGCTCCTTGTGATTTCTTTTTGTTCCCAACAATCAAAGAAAAATTAAAAGGCAAGTTTTTTTCAAGCGCCGAAGAAGCCGTGGCTGCCTACGAAGAAGCGATTTCCGACCTGTCAGATCAAGACTGGCAAAAGTGTTTTCAGAGTTGGTTTAGGCGAATGGAACTTTGTATAGAGCATGATGGAGAATATTTTGAAAAGATGTAAAATAAATATTAATAGTATCTAGAATACTTTTTGTATATCTCAAAACTTATTGAGTGACCTACGAATCAGGTAAATCAGGCCGGTGGGCCTCAACTGTAAATCAGGCACTGTGTGTATATAAAGAGTCCACTTTGAAAAGACGGCTTTGCAACATCGTGGACCACAATCTGTATTTAGCATTAAACAATTATATCGCTGAATTTTATATCTTAGTGCACTTATTCTTCTATTGCCGTCAGCTAGCGCCATGGAAATTGTTAATTGCAATTTTAAGTGCTGATTTACCACCAGGGGCGTAGCTACCGCCGTATCAGCCGTATCAATGATACGGGGCCCCCGGGCTACAGGGGCCCCCAACGTGTGTAAGCAAAAACTCCAAGGACTTCTAATGGGACAGGAAAGGCTATCACTATTCTCTAAAGAAGTAAAGAATTTAGTAAAACTGAAATCGTCTTCAGCTATGTTCGCCGAACAAAAGGCACGAAAATTAAATTGTTTGGCTAGCTTAGTTCCTAGGAGTATTTATTGTAAGTAATAACTCATAAGCCCGTGTAGTGGCGGGTAAGAATACTCACAACCCCATATCTTCCCGTGGGTGTCGTAAAAGGCGACAGACGGAAACTGAGGCAGAGGATGGGCAGCAGCATCTTTCTGATAACAGCAAAACAACAATAAAAAAACTGCGCTTGCCAACCCGCTCGCCAAGCGTGGCAACTATGGCAATATACCCCCATGAAAGTAACGAAGAGATGGCCCCCAGTCCCCGGCAGCCCCGCTATTCCTGGCTAAGGTGGCGACCATGGTAACAGCGAGGCAGGGGGTGCTAAGAGTCTCCGGTGGAGGTTCTGTTGCCACCTACGACGACTCGACATGGCAACTTATAACGCACGCACCCTGAGGACTGACGAGAAGGTCCTGGAGCTAGAAGAAGAGATAGACAAGTTGCACTGGAATGTCATAGGATTATCCGAAGTCTGAAGAGAGGGGGAGGTCACGGTAATCCTCGAATCCGGCAATTTGTTCTATCACCAGGAGGGCGACCATCTGTCCCAAGGAGGTGTCGGATTTATCGTCCACAAGTCTCTCGTTAACAACGTTGTAAAGATTGGGAGTGTGTCGACGAGGGTTGCGGACCTTATACTCAGAATCACCGAACGGTAATCGCTGAAGGTTATACAGGTTTACGCATCAACCTCGGTACACGCCGATGAGGAGGTGGAAGAAATGTATGAGGATATCTCTAGAACAATGCATTCCTCCAAAACCCACTATACGGTGTTAATGGGAGACTTCAACGCAAAACTAGGCACAAGAGAGAACGGTGAGCTGAAAGTAGGGAAATTCGGAATAGGGCAACGGAACCCAAAGGGCCAGCAGCTGGCGAACTTCATGGAGAAAGAAGGACTCTTTATGATGAACTCTTTCTTCCAGAAGCGGCCCCACAGGAAGTGGACCTGGTCGAGCCACGACGGTTCGACAAAAAATGAGATTAACTTTATTATGACGACCAGACGACAACTATTCAGTGATGTCTCAGTGATCGCGAGGGTGAAAACCGGCAGCGATCACCGAATGGTGAGAGGCACACTGAACCTAAACGTTAAGTTGGAGAAGTCACGTCTAATGAAGTCAACGCTCCGTCCTTCTCGTGCTCTAATCCAAAGTCCAGAAACCTTTCAGCTCGAGCTACGAAACCGTTTTCAGTGCCTAGAAGATTGCAATACAATGGACGATATGAATGACAAGCTCGTGGAAACTGTCCATGCGGTCTGAGCTAAGTTTTGCAAGACCCGCCGCAGAAGAAACAAAAAGTCTCCGATCACACTCTAATCTCAATGGCTTTTAGACGGGGTATATAGCTGCAGTCTTCAGTAGATTTGACAGCGTACAGGCAACTGAACATACAGATCTCCAAATGCATGCGGCGGGACTTGTGCAACTTTAATTCTGCTCGTATTAAAGAAAAGATCGAGCAGAACCAGGGCTCCCAAGTCTTTGCAAGAGATCTGTCTGCCAGAAAGAGCCAACTGTCGAAGCTGAAGACCGAGTATGGCAGCGTCGTTTCCGGGACACCTGAGGTTTTGAGTGAGATTGAGAGGTTCTATTGGCAGCTGTACACATCATCGTTGGAGCCACACGTAAGTGTGAGTAACGATCCAAGAGCGAGTCTTATCCGACACTATTCCGATGATATCTCGGACGTCAGTCTGAGCGAGATTAGAATGGCTCTCCAGCATCTTAAAAACGGCAAGATCCCAGGCTGGATGGAATTACAGTGGAGCTTCTGAAAGCGGGTGGAAAACCGATACTTGATGTCCTTCAGAAGCTCTTTAATTCCGTCCTCCATGGTGGCACTACTCCGGAAAGGTGACAACGCTCTCTTGAAGAACTACAGACCGAGTTCCCTTTTGAGCCGCGTCTACATGCTGTTTTCGAGAGTCATTACTCCCGAACAAGCCGGTTTCCAAAAAGGCTTTAGCACCATATACCACATACATACCCTTCGGCAAATTGTACAGAAGTCCGAGGAGTACAATTTACCACTATTTCTGGCGTATGTGGACTATGAGAAAGCCCAAAGACTTTCAATCAAAATTACGTCGAAATTCGGGCGGTGCTGCAGTCCCTTCAGCGATGCCAAGTTGACTGTCGGTATATCGAAGTGCTGAAGTGCTTGTACAGTAGGGCTACGATGGCTATCCGAGTACAGAACCAGAGTACGAAACCTATCCAATTGCAGAGAGGTGCAAGACAGGGTGACGTTATATCCCCGATACTCTTCACCGCTGCATTGGAAGACGTTTTCAAGCTTCTGGACTGGTAAGGATACGGTGTTAACATCAATGGCGAGTACATCACTCACCTTCGATTTGCCGACGATATAGTCCTTATGGCAGAATCGCTGGAGGACCTAAGCACTATGCTTAATGACCTCAATAGTTTTTCCCAACGGATAGGTCTTAAGATGAACATGGACAAAACAAAGATCATGTTTAATGTCCATGTCACACCTATGTCGGTAGTTGTTGGTAGCTCTAAGCTCGAAGTTGTTGACGTTTATGTTTACCTGGGACAAATAGTCCGACTAAGTAAGTCCAACTTCGACCGAGAGGTCAATCGAGGGATTCGACTCGACTGGGTAGCGTTCGGGAAATAACGGCACATCTTCTAGTCAGGTATACCTCAAAACTTGAAAACGAAATTGTGCAACCAGTGCGTGTTGCCAGTGATGACATACGGAACTGAGACGTGGTCCTTCACTGCTGGCCGGATGAGGAAGCTCAAGGTTGCTCAGCGAGCTATGGAGAGGGCTATGCTCGGAGTTTCTCTGCGTGATAAACTTAGAAATGAGGATATGCGCAGTAGAACCAGAGTCACCGACATGGCCCAACGAATTAGTAAGCTGAAGTGGCCATGGGCCGGACATATAGCTCGAAGAACCGGCAACCGATAGGGAAAAAGGTTCTCGAGTGGCGGCCTCGTACCGGCGGATGAAGTGTAGGGCGTCCCCCCACTATATGGAGTGACGACCTGGTAAGACATGCAGGAAGTCGATGGATGCAGGTGGTTCAGGACCGTGCTTTGTGGCATTCCTTGGGTGAGGCCTATGCTCTTTAATGGACTTATGAAGGGCTGTTATGATGATGATGATGATGATGAACTAGTGGAATTAGTACTTTTGCCGTTGTCGTGATAATTGACGATAATTTATGTGTACATAGAGAACTGAAGACCATTTTTATGTATATGTTTTTTATTCCTTTATTCGTTTTTTCATTCCTTGGACTTATGAAGGGCTGTAACGATGATGATGAATAACTTAAAATCAATATATAATAATTTGAATTCAATGCAAGCGTTTTTGTTCCTTTTATGAAATCTTTACTCTTCATTGGGGCCCCCCAACAAATTTTGATACAGGGCCCCTCGAAGGCACGCTACGCCACTGTTTACCACGTGCTCGGCGGTGAAGGAAAACATCGTGAGGAAACCTGCGTGTTTGAGAAACAAGAAAAAAATTTTGAGGACATGTGAAGTTCGCTAACACCCATTGAGGCAGCGCGACGGACACTTCCTTGCCCTAAAAACCCTCTCAGAAATAAGGGGAGGCCTGTGCCCAGCCGTGGGACGTATATTGGCTGTAACTATATTTTTTTACTTTATTCTTCTATTACCTACTTTGGTTAACGATACAAAAAAAATATATCAAAAAAGGTAGTAAGATTTCTTTTCTGTATATAAGTCCGTCTGATTAGATACCAACCTCTAATCTATCTCTGCCGCCAAGCAGCCAGTGCCTGTGAGGCATTCCATCATTTTTGCATCTTAAAAGGGGTAATAATTACGCCTAGCAGGTGCAAGGACGAATTATATCATACTCGCACCGACTAAAACCCCATGACGTTCCACCTTCGCCGCATATTGGCAGGTCCACACGAATTCCTTCGCAAACATCTACAGTCCCACGAGGAGGAGCCGCCATCGGCCTCATGACGGCCCCTCGCCCCATTGCAGCTCCTCTTCAGAGGAGTACATTTCTTACCCCATCTCCTTCTCAGGTAAGGCGCACCAGGACATAAAGCGAACCTTCCCCCGCGCCCTCCAACTCCACCTGTGCAACGGACCGCCTCGCGACCGGTACCTCCTGCCACAGTCCACCAGTTTTTTATACGTGATAGAGCCACGCTACAATTATCTTATGTAGCTTATGTAGCTATTATACGACATCTTATATAAAAATATTTTAATTAAATTACTATAAAGATAATGAGAGGTTTGCAATAATCGCAGGCAAACTGGTTTCGTTTTTGATCAGTTTATTTATAGATTAGTAATTAATTAAACTAAAGTGCATCTCTATTTTAAAAATTTGATAGATGTCACTATAATCAAAAATATAAATTACCCTATTAAAATGAAATAACGATACAATTAAAAAAAATGTGTAATATAGTACGTGGTAGAACCATGCTGCAGCTATATTAGTAGTATAGTAGTAGCACGAATGGGTCGGCTCGACCGGGGAAGAAAGCTCAATGTTGCTGTGTTTCGGTATGGTAAATGTAGAAAACCGAAGATTTACATTTTGATTCTTAATCGAGGATAAATGTAGATGTCTATGGGTCACAGTATCCCGTTACCATCCAACACACATCCGAAGTAGGCCCGCCAAGCCGCAGTGGGCACCTCAGTCCGGCCCTTCTTCTACTTCTCATCGGGCCGCCCTTCTCAAAAATATGAATATATCCAGTACAATTCCTATAAAATAATCGGTAACGCGTATTTACCTTATTTTTCTACACTAGAAGGTCAAATGATATCTCCCTACGGAACTGTTTTTCTAAGAAAAAAATATAAAAATGCGGTTCCACATTATCCAGTTTTTCATTGCAGTGACAGCTGTCATCTAAATGGTTGACTTATATCCATGGGCAAAATTTACGTTTTGTTCTTTGCAAAACTCCGAAACACGATAATAAAAGGGTTCCTAAAACTTATTTCCAATCACCCCTGTTTCTATTTGCCCTGCCTGGTTCTACATTCTAAAGTTTTATTACCAAAAAGGTAAAATGCGACTCAAGCCACGAAAAATGTTTGTGGTGTTTATGGACCTAATGCAGTGTTAGTAAGAGTAGCACAAAGTTGGTTTAAGCGTTTTCAGTCCGGGAATTTTGATGTCAAAGATAGTTACGATATAGCCGATGAATTGACAATTGACCACAAATAGTTTCGACTCATTTGAAAAAGTCTGGCTATACAAAAAAACCCGATATTTTGGTACCACACGAGCTCACTGAAAGAAACCTAATGAATCGTGTCATCACTTGCAATTATCTATTGAAACATAATGAAACCGAACCGTTTTTGAAAAGATTGATTACTGGTGATAAAAACTGGATCACCTACGACAAGAACGTGCGAAAAAGATCATGGTCGAAGTAGTCAAGCTCCACAGACAGTAATGAAACCCAGATTAACACGCAATAAGGTGACACTGTGTGAATGGTGGGATTGGAAGGGCATCCAAGGCCTGATTTACCCACAAGCTAACTAAGCTGGAGCCTAGGGCGCAAGGTTCGAGGGGGCGGTGAGCTTGCCTTTGCAAGCACTACTTATTTACAGAATAAAATTTAATATAAAATTTTCAATAAATAAAAGAACAAGTAGGTAATAGAAGAAATTACTTGCGGCACTTAGCCACAAGTAATTTACTTGTTGCTCTTCTCTACATCTAATTTTATTAAGGTGTTTAGCTATGTCTGTCCAAGAGAACTTCTGTCAGCTATCTGTTCCATCTCTGCACAGGGAGGACGGCTCACTGGCTGGCCCACGCCGCAAAAGAGAAATTCCATCTTTTAGGTTCTCTTTTTGAGCCCAACTCAACCCCCGATAACGGGGGGTATACACCGTCCACCATTATAAATAAATAACCACCCCGCGGTGTGATAGCTTCATGATGGATGTACAGTTTACACAGCGCTCAGTGTGCAAAGCACTCCTCGCCCTGGACGTCAACAAGTCGAATGGGCCTGATAGAGCCCCTCCTATTGAGCTGGAGACGGGTATTCCGGAGTTAGCACCAGTTTTAACGCATTTGTCCGGTACTTCTACTCCCTAGGCGTAATCCTGAGGCTGTGGAAGACAGCTTTAGTGCACCCGATCCCTAAAAATGCGACCGCTCAGACCCGTTCAACTACAGCCTAATCACTACTTCCTTCTTTTCCTCCAAAATAATGAAATACATTATAAAACACCAGCTCATAAGATACCTTGAGGACCACCAATCAGCTAGTTCCAGTTCTAATCATTTAATTTACCTGACTCGTAAATGAGCGGAAGCAGTAGAGTCCAAGAGGGAGACCTTGGTTGTTGCTTTGGACATAGCGAAAGCCTTCGATGGGCTTTGGGACAAAGTGCTCACTTGGAAGGGAAGGCTAAATTGACCTCTTGGCGTGATCAACAAAGCGCGACAGTGTTTCATGCCGGCACTTCGTTTGCTACTTTACAAGGCACAAGTTCGTCCTCACATGGAGTACTGTTCTCATCTCTGGACCGGGGCGTCCCAGTGCTAGCTCCTTCCACATTACCGCATCAAGCGAAGAGTGTCTCGAATCGTCGACAACCGATTTCATTCTGATTGGCTCGAATCACTGGCGCTGGGTAGAGATTTTGAATCCCATTACATTTTCTATCGCATTTTCCACAAGCAGTACTTAAACAAATAGTTCGGATTAATTCCAGCCGCCAAATTCCACCAACGCACATCGGGACAAAACTCACTGTACCATCCACACCATCTGGATGCTTGGCGGTCCACCATGACTGTGCGATTTACTATATAGGAGTTCTTTTCCTCGCAAGTCTTCTTTGTGGAATCATCTACCAATGGCGATTTTTTCGGACCGATAGGACTTAGAGACCTTCAAAAAACGGGATTACCCCTTTTAACTCGCGACGCACCTGCAATACCTGGTGTTGCAGTTGTTCATGGGCGATGGTCGACACTTACTATCAGGAAAATTTGATTTAAAGTGGGCGAAACCGCGGAGTAGAAAGTAAGTAAAATATAAAAGTCTAGTAAATATAGTTAACTGAGGCAACAGGCACAGACAGAACAGGCCGGTAAGGGGCGAATATTCTTAGTTAGTCTATGGCTGTCAGAACTCTAAATCAGGCACTGAGGACATCCTTTATAGCTTTTACCGCTGGAGAAAAAAGACGACTCAAGCCAGAAATTGAAACAAAACGTCCGGCATTGATCAACAAAAAATTGGTTTTCATCATGATAACGCTAGACCACACACATCTTTGGCCACCCAGCGAAATTTGAGAGATCTTGGTTGGGAAGTGTTAATGCATCCACCATATAGTTCTGACTTTACACCCTCTGATTTTCACCTGTTTCGGTCTCTTCAGAATTCTTTGGGTAATGTTAGGTTAACATCAAGAGAGGACTGTCAAAAATACTTGTCGCATTTTTTTGATCAAAAATCCCAAGATTTCAATAGCATCGGGATTATGTCACTACCTACAAGTTGGCCACAAGTTATCAAACAAAATGGCACATATAGATTATAATTAAATGTAATTAAACTTTGAAAAAAAATGTCTTGAATTTGTATATAAAATACTAAGAAACTTTTTCCCCGACCTTATATTATACTCATCAAGAATTCCCTACAACTACGGGCATAGGTGTGACATGGACGTTACATATGATCTTGTCCATGCTCATCTTAAAACTTATCGGTCTCAATAATTTCGGCGGGTATCGAACCCGGGCTGTTCGTGTACTGTAAAATTTACGGCGAGCGCTTAGCCTGTGAGCCACCAGGGCTTTACTGGTATATCATAGATCATGTTCTACATTTGATTCGGAATGACACGAGCCTAAAACCCAGATCTGACACGAAGGAGGAATGCGCTTTTGGCGACAATAGAATTCTGTTGTCCATCCCACACTTTACGTGTACAAAGTTTATGTTGTATAAACAATGAAAATCATAAATGTGACAACGGCACGTAACACGAAGGACATTATTGAGCAAGTATACTCACGTACCCAAATGTTAATAAGTATATACTTACATTCCATTAAAATTCTGTCACCACCAAAACGCTTACTTAACATATACTAAACACGTCCTTTACAGCTCGTTTATTGAAACTTTAAGAAAAGTTTTAAAATAAACAAAAATTTATTTCACAGTGCTGACATTATGACTTGTCCTTTTTAATAATATTAAAGACTAGCGATCCGCTCTGGCGTTGCACGGCTAATTTTTGGATCTCGACAACAGCGCCACCTACCGGGTCCAATTGTGAATGTGAACCATTCAGGGACCCACTTAAACACACAATCTTTTTATCGCAAAAAGTCGAGCCATTTTCGAGTTTTAGTGAGTAATTGGACTAACGGACAGTAATTGATTGTTATATATAGATGTATGTATACGTGCAAACTGACTACAACTCCCTTTGATAATAAGTGACTACTGCAGCCCAAGATGCATTGCCACCATCGATCAACTAATAAAAAACTAGATACACAATCAGTGACAAAAATGTCCTTACCGAATGAGCACCCACTCGAACATTTGGGTACGCTTTTAATTTGTACGTAGCTTTGTGAATACAACTTTAGATTATGCATTTAAGGTTGAATTTACATTAATGCGTATTTATTTCAACTAGAATTACGTCAAAACAGTTGGCGACAGTTTTTAGAAAACTTTTTCGTAGGATTGTGTATCTAGTTTTTTATTAGTGATCGATGATTGTCACCCATGAGAAAGGCTTCATAGTATATGTTTATACTAGCCATCTTAACCTTCAAACCATAGCATGGGGCCCAACTATGTGAAAAGCCTCTTTTTAAAGGTATCTTTTTATTCGTGTCGGGTTTTAGTCTAGGTCAAAATTAAAGTAAAATATTGTATTTTTTTATAGGATAATGGTGACAAACGAGCACACAGTCCACCTGATGGTTAGTGGCTACTGCGGCCCATAGACATCTACATCTATCATCTATTACATATCAAAATGTAGATGCGTTGTCACCCGTTAAGACTAAGACGGAATGCCTCATTTCCAGTAAAAAGGGCCTCCGGCCACCTGCACTCACCAAGCGAAACGCAGAGGTAAACCTCTACTTCACGCTGGTTTTCTGTGAGGTCGTGGTACCACCCCAGTTCGAGCCGGCCCATCCGTGCGACAGCAAAAGCTGCCGCGTGGCTCTACCACTGTTGAAATTATATTCAAAATTGTTTTACAAAGCACTTTATGAAAGTCAAATGAAGCGATGAGCTTATCGCTTCATCAAGTCCCTACTGTGGGGAGACCTTTTGAGAAGAAACAGCAGGAAAATCACAAGTTTAAATTTTATAATGAAAAGGGTATAATAATATAACATTTAAACTTTAAGTATAAATTAATGTCATGAACGAAACAAATTACTGCATATATATAAGAAAACATTATGTATTTTGTGTTTAGTGTAGGTATTTTACCGAAACAGTAGTAAAACTTCGACTTTCAATGAGTATTCTTGTAATATATATTGAATAAAAATGATTCTATTCTAAAGTACCGTTTTCTGTTTACTTATAATAAGAAATGTAACTTATCTAAGATAGATACAAGTATCTGAAATACAGATAAAAGATATAAATTACGTATTTACATCTTGTAACTATAAAATGTTTTTAAAATTCATTTTGTATCTTGTATTTAAATACCTTTTATTTGGTATCTTAGTATTTTGTAGATACTATGTTTGTTAAGATACTTTTAGTAATAGATGACTGATTCTATTGTGACATTAATTTCAAATGTCAATGTTGTCATAGATAAAACTAAAACTGAACGTGCCATTGAATCTTTAATCTGAGTTCTGTCTACAAAATGTGTAATTTTTAATTATTCCGCATAATAGTCTGTGTTTGAGGGAGACACGTAAAAGTTTGGTCGGTAGCTTGGAGCGAGAGAAAAATCGAAGGTTTTAGAAAATATTGAAGGTGATAAGTATAAAAAAAAGTCAAAAGATAAGCCTTATTACATGTTTGTATAGGATTCTGATTCCTCTGTTATAAATGCCGAAAACACAGGACCTACTGGCACCACCGCTGACTTAGAAACATTGCAATACTTAAATAATAAAGATACCAACTTATAGAGCTTAAATGCTTATCCTACAATAAAAAAAATATTTTTCAAATACAACACCAGTTTGCCAAGATCTGCCCCTGAGGAGTGACTCTTCTCATTTGGGGGCATGATCATGAGGTCTCATCGAAGAAAAATGTTTGAAAAACTGGTTTTACTTATGTCTCAATTAAAACCTTAAAAATATAATATTATGTTGTGTCACGTTTGGGCGATCAACGCGATTTACATGTAAAAAAAAAACTTTTATTAAAAAAAATTGTTTTTTAACAATAGAATATTATCGATAAAAAATATTCAAAAGATACTTATTTTATATCTAGTATTTCAAATACCATTTCAGAAAGTTATTTGCATCTGGTATCCGAAATACTTGACTCTGTCACTGATGTGGTGCTACAGGGAATAGAACTATTTACTACATCATCTGTGGTAAAAAAATAACTCATTAAAAAAATATGTTGATTTTTTAAAAGTATTTTATCTAGTATTACAGATACCATTCCAGTAAGTTATTTGCATCTGGTATCTGAAATACTTAATTTAAAAGTATTTTGCATTTTGTATTCCAGATACTTTATTTATGGTATCACTAGTCTGATCGACGAACCCCAAAAGAATCTGTTTAGATATTTTCCAGTTTTCCACATGACTTTTTCATTGAATATATAAAAAATCGGCCAAGTGCGAGTCGGACCCGAGCACCGCGGGTTCCGAACAAATCCGTAGGTATATAAGTTTAAAATTATTAAAAATATTTTTATTATATGATGTAACTCAAAATTTATGCTTTTCGCAATTTCCTTTATCTGTACTATAAAACGTTGCTTCGTACCAAATTTGAAGATTCTGAGTTCACGGGAAGTACCCTGTAGGTTTTGATTCCCTTGCGAATGTCGAAAATTTGCGGCATAAACGGCTGTATCTTTTGATTGAGGGACAGTAGACTTGAGTATTTGACATTAATTTCAACTTGATACCTCCACGCGTTCCTGAGAAAAAGGGTCTTGACAGACAGACAGACAGACAGACGGACAACAAAGTGATCCTATAAGGGTTCCGTTTTTTCCTTTTGAGGTACGGAACGCTAAAAAAGGAATCCAAAATAATATGGTAATGTCTAATAGCTAAGGTCAAAGGTCAAATGTTACTTTTATGATTTTTCTACGCGAATCTCTATCGAAGGCATCATTGTAGCCTATAAAAGTCCACTACTAATCATAGCCAGCCAGCCAGCCCCCCCCCCCCCCCCCCATATATTGCTTCATAGAGAAGATTTTGCCATAGTTGCTAGGTATGAGAAAAATCAGTTTTCTTATTACTTTGAGTTGTTATCAGGAAGATGCTGTTGCCCATCACCTGTTCCAATTTTCCTCTGTCGCTTCTTACGACACCAACGTGACGATATGCGGTAGTAGATATTCTTACACCGCCACTACGCTATACCGAAGGCCATGTGCTTTTTTATCATTTCCAATATCGCCTCTAACGACACCCAAGGATTGAAATGGGAAAATGAATTCTGGTTTACCGTGTGAACTTCCCCGAGTCCCGTAGTTTTTTTTTAACTAAAGTCACATTTCCTATGCATTGTGTGCGGGCATTGTTGCATAAAGTTAAGTAAAGTACAGTAAAGTTGCAGCCTATTTACGTCCCACCGCTGGGCACAGGACTCCTCTCATTTTTGATAGGGTTTTAGGGCAAAGAAATGTCCGTCGCGCTGCCCCTATGCGTGTTGGCAAACTTCACATATTTTTTTCTTATTTCTCAGACATGCAGATTTCCTCACGATGGTTTCCTTCACCGCCGAGCACGTGGTAAATCAGCACTTAAAATTGTAATTAACAATTTCATTGGTAGCGGCGGGGATCGAACCCGGGTTGCTCGCTTACTGTGAAGCTTACAGCGAGCGCTAACTATCTGAGCTACCACGGCAAGTTAAGTAAAGTTATGTCTATATACGTTCCACTGCTGGGCAAAAGCCTCCTCTCGTTTCTGAAAGAGTTTTAGAGCAAAGAAATATCCGCAGCATTTCCCATGCGTGTTGAATGAACTTCCTATGTCTTCGAAATATTTTTTTTTATTTAGACATGCAGGTTCCCGACGATGTTTTATTTCAATGCCGAACACGTGCTAAATCAGCACTTAAAATTGCAATAAACAATTTTATTAGTGCCAGCTGGGTTCGAACCCGAGTTACTCGCGTACTTTGAAATTTACAATAAGCGTTTAGCGCCTGTCTACCACGGCTATAATTACATGCTAAAAGTTTTCTTTACTCTCTACGAGCTCAATGAAGAAAAAGTTCACCAACGTATTGGGACAAGGTCTAGCAATAATCAGCAATGGTAACGTGTAACGTGTAACGCCAACACGCATTGAGGCCCTTAAAACGCTCTCAGAAATGAGAGTAAAATATTCCTTAATACTCCTGAATGAAGTAAAATATATTTTGAAACGGTAAGTGAGTTAATGGTTGAGTGATTATCTTGCCACTAATTGAAACCTCATTCTACTGAACCACTAGTAAAACACAAGCCACTGCCATTTCTCCATTAGAAAAGTAGTCGAAACCACCATTTTAAGTGAAAAATTCACTAAGTTGGCAACATTAGGCAACACACAGCATCAGCAGGCGCCGAACGCGGCTCATTCCCGTTATCTATGGGTATGCAGACGACAGCACAGTTGTGGAGAGATACCTACCAACCAAATGCTCGGACCAGTCGGGATCAAATCTAGTCCGAAAGAGAGGCTATGGTTGAGTGTATGAATCTCACACTACATGCAGTCTCCGAATGAAGCGATGGCAATCTCGTGAGATTCAACGCCTCCAAAACACAAGCGTGTCTTTTCACGGTGAGCCCGCTCACCCTGGCTCCTACTTTTCGGAATGTATCCTTGGAGTACACTGACCGCCTTCAGTTATTAGGGATTGAATTTTTATCGAATCTGAACTATGGGCTGTTTATTGAGTCCAGAGCCAAGGCAGCTGCAAGGAAACTTGGTGCCCTTGCAAGAGTGTGGCGGCATTTCATGCCAAGGTAGCTTCTAACATTATATAAAGCGCAAGTCCGGTCGTGCACGGAGTTGCTGTCACATGCCACATGTCACATGTCGCTGTTTAATACGTGGTAGAGCCATGCATATATTAGTAGTATAGTTGTAGCACGAATGGGTCGGCTCGACCGGGGAAGGACCACGCTCTCACTGAATACCGGCGTAAAATAGCAGCTTAACGCTGCTGTTTCGTATGGTGAGTGTAGAGAACCGGAGACCCTTGTTACTGGAAAAGAGGCATTCCATCTTAGTCCTCACGGGTGACAACGCATCTGCGTTTTGATTCGCAAACGAGGATAGATGTAGATGTCTATGGGTCACAGCAACCACTTACCATCAGGTGGACTGTGTGCTCGTGTGTCAGCCTATCCTATTAAAAAAAACATATGGGCTGGTGCTGCAAAACTCCACCTGGCAGCGTTGGACTCAGTGGAAAGACGTGCTAAGAGGCTCATTGGTGACCTTGATTTGGTTGAAACCAATCTTGTCAGCCTCGAGCACAGACGAGTCTTAGCCAGTCTCTCGGTATTTTATAGGATACATTTCGGTGAGTGTGCGCAGGTATTACACGCTTTAATTCCTTCCTCTCCTTACCACCCTCGGACGACCAGGCGGTCGGCGGGTCTTCATCTATTTGTTGTCGATATTCCACGTATTAGAACCAAACGGTTTGCTTCGACTTTTGTAATGCGTACAGCAAAGGAACGGAATAATTTGCCGGCATCTATCTTTCCGTCGGAGCATCTGGGCGTCTTCAAGGCAAGAGTGAATAGGCTTTTGTTACGCTAAGACAGTGCGATTTACCATCTAGAACTGCATCACCACTTACCACCAGGAGGGATTGTGGTCAAGCACTGGCTTATAATAAGTAAAAAAACGCGCCGCATTACATGACGTGAACAGCATGCCTCCTTCAATATTCGGATATCTACCGCATTTTATAAAATAGGTACCGCGCGTACGGCGTGTACGGTGCTGATAAGTGTGCATTCACCTTTAATCGCATTATTAGATGTCTTGCACCTTTGACTACTACTGTCAAAGATACAAGAGTTTGATATATAGTATGTATATATATACGAGATGATATTACAGCTATCTATCGGAGGTCATGAGGTCTTTCTAGCCTTTCCTATATTCGCCTCTGACGGCTGCACAGGACGAAATGAAGTGAGCGAGTGAAACACTATTTTACAAATATCATTTATTAATAGGATTAATAACACATGATGTTCTAATAATGTTTAATCAGCCTTAACACATTAAAACTTAATAATTTAAAGCACACGTTACACTAAAATACTTTTCACTGGGATTTTGAGGGGATTTCGTTAGGTTTCTGGGAAGATGCTAAATCTTGCGCCATTTGCACGTGCCCTTGAGGTTCATACAATTTCTGTAAATCGACGTTCCTGTGTATATCTGAGGCACGATATCCAGTGTAGTATTGCGGTTGGGCCTGAACCATCTGACCTTGCACTATTGAAGGTGAACAGCTTAATACAAAAGGCACATTTAGAGCACTAGGATTGATATAAGGAAACACCCCAAAAGACGCAAAGGATTGAGCTGGAGCAACTTGTGGATTCAAAACCGCCATTCTGGGTTCTTCTGGATAATAAGCAGGCATATTGAGTCCTTCAGTTCCCACAGGCGCACTGTCCGAAGTTACGTGGTCTACATCTGAGAAGCTGAGAAGCTCATTTTCATTTTGATCCACTGAACGGTAATGAGGATAATGATAATTATATCCGTAATTATAGGGACGCATGTACTGCTGTACGGGAGCCAAGTTCAGGTGATAGGATACAGGTGGAGCGATGGATGGCACTGGAGACGACGCAGCAGCACACGGGCTCCCGTAAGGATATCCGTAGTTTGACCGTTTGTCTCTAAGGTCTTCAATGTTTTCTATTACTGTTAGAACAGCTTTCTCCGGTTGGTCTTCACTAATCGGAGCCGGTCTCACCGCACTCATAATTGTCATTACAAATATTGAATGCACGACCTTCATTATTGAAGGGTGTATACTAATGCAACACGAAACAAACACTGTGTTAATATTTATACTTATATTTGTTAATGCAAGTTAATTTTTGGTAACAAAACTTACTCGGCATTTTAAAACATCTGACCGAGAATTTTTTGCTAACGCGATCGTATGTACTTCCTATAAAATACTTAAAACAGTGGACTAAATAATATAAACATAAATTGATGATGATAATGTTCTCTGGCAAGCCCTGGTATCTCAAAGAATAAGTCTTAATAAAACGTAATTTCACAATACGCAAGCAAACCAAGTTCGATTCCCTGTCGGCATGAATGAAATTGTTAATAAAATTTTAAGTGCTAATTTACCACGTGCGCGGCGATGAAGGATATCATCGCGAGGAAACCTACATGTCTGAGGCATAAAATAATGCGAGGACATGTTGAGTCCGCAACTCGCACTGGGGCAGCACGGACTTATAGCTTTATAATGCTCTCGCAAATGAGATGAGACCTGTGCCCAGCAGTGGGTCGTATAAAGGCTGTTACTTTACTTTTTACTCTTTATGTTCTCTGGGCTGACTTTGCCCATTTCAAAGCACACCAAGGCAACATGGGAAGGACATTCGTGTTGTCAATTTGCCATTTAAAGTAGTTAAATTTAGAATAATTTAAACCGCAGTATGGCGGCTGAGTAAGTGAATCCATCACCCAATTTTATAACGTGTGTATCGTAAGAGATGCAAGACGCAGACTACGTGGTAGAACTAAGCAGCAACTATATTGAGGGTGCAGCAGGAATGGGTCGCTCTCACAGAATACCAGCGTAAAATAGCAGCTCAATGCTGCTGTGTTTCGTATCGTGTGTGTAGAGAACCAGAAACCCTTTTACTGAAAACGAGGCATTTCATCTTAGTCCTCAGGGGTGACAACGCATCTGCACTTCCATTCTTAATAAGAAAGAAAGAAAACTTTATTTGACATCACAAAGAAAAATTAAATAACACGAGATATAAAAAAAACATAGGATTTGTGTACTCAAATTAGGTCCCTATTTCAGGTAATAGCTGCTGTACTAAATGACAGCAGCGCTGATTTTCAAATAGAACCTAATATTGGCTTCACGGATGGTCATATATTACCTAAAGCTAAAATCAAAAAATTTCTGCACTCACAAATGGAGACCCTTTAAATTGTGCCCATACAAATTTTCAAATAACGAGAAATTTTGGTTTTGTTTTAAAGCTAATATCAGTTCTTTTCTAATATTCCTACAGTTTTAGTTAGTTTTAGTTTGCGTACGTGAAGGACCCCCTAAATGCCATTGTTCTATGTTTTGGAATAACAAAGACGTTAACTACATTACTACATACTCCCTTGGGAGAGAGGTAAAGCCCTAGTGTGGGATGCTACTTGCGTAGACACTCTGGCGGCCTCTCATCTCAGGGATACCTCGTTTAGAGCCGAGGCGGCATCAGAGGCAGCTGAACTGAGTAAGTGGCGCGCAAACATGAGTCTCTGAGAGATGACTACATATTTGTGCCATTTACTGTAGAGACTATCGGTCCGTAAGGTCAACGTGCGGTGAAGTTCCTAAAGGAACTCCATCCGCGGCTGGTCGTTGCTACTGGTGATAAGAAGGCTGGTTCTTTTCTCGCTCAAAGGTTAAGTATAGCCATTCAGCGGGGAAACGCAACCAGCGTTCTTGGCACGATACCGCGGGGAGTAGGACTATATGATAATTAAATTACTAGCTTTAGTTTTTTTTTAATATTTTTTATAATAAAATATTACTACTAGTATAAGGAAACTGAATTTACATATTATATTTAGACCTCTATAATAAACGCATATGAGTTTTACGTTTGGGATATTTTGATTGTTCGCTAACTCACACTAATTTGTCACATAAGTAACGTTTTTGATATAATTATTCCAAATAAACCTAGCAAGCTAACAGCATAGCAAAGTGGCGAAGCAATCAGCTTTGTAGCGGTTTCTAACGGTTGCCGTTGAGCAATCAGTTTCAAAATAGGAGGTTCGGATGCCTGGGTGATCAGTAATCGATTGCTGAAAACAGAATTTGAAAATTCGAAACCGTTCTCGAGATAATCGTGGGACAGACGGACAGACGGACAGACATCGTGAAATCAATAAGTGTCTTCGCAAGTTTCGCCACTTAATAATAGGGTACCCAAAATGTAATTTTCGACGCGATGACTTTTTTTAATAATTTTTTAATAAATTCCTAAATAATGCAGACCGCATTATTAAGTGGCGAAGCTTGCGAAGTCACTTATTGATTTCACGATGTCTGTCCATCTGTCCGTCTGTCCGTCTGTCCGTCTGTCCGTCAGTCTGTCCGTCTGTCCCACGATTATCTCGAGAACGGTTTCGAATTTTCAAATTCTGTTTTCAGCAATCGATTACTGATCACCCAGGCATCTGAACCTCCTATTTTGAAACTGATTGCTCAACGGCAACCGTTAGAAACCAATACAAAGCTGATTGCTTCGCCACTTTGCTATGCTGTTAGCTTGCTAGGTTTATTTAGGAAAGGAATAACATACGTACGAAGCGGTATGTGGAAGCAGAACCTCACACGTGCATTCTGTCCACGCCGTATGAGCTTGTGTCCTACTTTATTAAGGTATTTGGAGCTTGTCTATTGACAAGGTCCAAATACCACGTCCCAGTAATTTAATTTAGACAAAATCAAAGGCTCGCATAGTCTTATCCTCATTTGCTCTGTTAGGAATGACCTGATTTTATATAAGATTTTTAATCTATAAAAACAGTTTCGTACACTTTCTGTAACAGAGGATAGATGTAGATGCCTATGGGCCACAGCATCCACTTACCATCAGGTGAACTGTGTGCTCGTTTGTTACCCATATTCTATAAAAAAGACTATGGGAAATACAATAAAATAATTATGCCTTATGTCGGTAACCGGCGGCGGCCGATGTTTTGTGGACTTTTACGGACTAAAGAAGAAAAAGAAGGATTTGTTTAAACAGAACGAAACTTGTCTACTTGTGTTTTTATTTATTATTTAACATTAGCTATGTAGTTGCGAGGTTAGAAAATCTATCGCCCCAATTTGGCTGATGATGTAACAAGGGACTACTGGGAAAACTTATAAGATCCCATAGTCTCCAATCTCCAATAAATGACGGTTACTATCTTATCGTCGAAATGGAAAATAGTGTCAAAGGTCAAGAATACACTGCACACTGGTACTGTAATCGCCGGTCCGTCCACGAAAAGTGACAATTGTGGCAAAACTTTACACAGTGGCAGTAGCACTGTAGCCAAGTTTTTTTTATAGGATAAGAGTAACAAAGTGTGTGCTTGACACAGTAAGTGGTTGCTTTGGCCCATAGACCTATGGCCCTACAACCATCCTCGATTACAAATCAAAATGCATATACGTTGTCATCCGTGAGGACTAAGATGGATTGCGTCGTTTCCAGTAAAAAGTGTCTTCGATAAAATCAAATAAAAATGCTAAAGCGTATTCATCTCTGAAAACTGCAAACGTCTGAAACGCCTGAAAACGTTTATTCTCGTTACTTATTAGCAGTATGTATTTTGCGCTGACATTCTGTGAGAACGTGGTCCTTCTCTAATATAACTGAACCATTTATGTTACAGCCCCAATACAAAATTTACTAGGTGTGTCAGCATAGACCCCACCTTCTTTCTTATTTCTACCGCCCAATAGCAGTTCTTGCACCGCTGTGTTCCGGTAGGATATAGAAAGCCAGTATATCAAAGGCTGTGAGGCATTCCATCTTAGTCTTCAGACGTGATAACACTTCTATGACCTTCCTTATTTGAAGTTGGCTGCAGGTTTACATAGGCTGGAATAGGCACTTATCATTAGGTAAACCAAAGTTCGTTAGTCAGGTCAGTTTTATAAAAAAAAAAACAGTTAAAGCGTGGCTCTACGTTAATGTAAAATCTACATTATTTTTTTAAATTATACGTAGGTATCTTAAATAAAGACTAACTTTATTTTATTGGTAGCCGTTAAACACACGCTCGTTTTACAAACCTGATGTTTATAAAAAATACTTTTTCACACATTACAGGAGTTTAATAGAGGAACGAACTGAAGTCATGATTTGTATTCATTGACATGAAAATGACGTACATTAAACATCATCCCATCAAACTTTCGTACATCTTTCAAAAGGTTTCCCGGTCATAATATAACAGCTATGAAAATCCTGAATTTTAAAAATAGATAGGTTTTATTTGAAAAGTATATCTACTTAAAAGTGAAAAAAAATCTAACAAGTGAGGATGAACTGATAGAGATAGATAAAACGTAGTGGTTACATTATACTCCTTGGAGATGTATACACGGGTGAATTTACCCTACATTTTCATCAAAAGTACTTAGAATAGAATTTCTTACAAAAATCGCTGTGCAAAATATATTATAAAGTGTTTTTTATAGTATAGGGTGACAAACGAGCACACAGTCCATCTGATGGTAAGTCTCATGGTGCGGTTGCTACGTTCCATAGACATAGACATCTAACCTTAATTAAGTATCAAAATGCAGATGCGTTATCACCCTTAAGGACTAAGATGAAGTACCTCATTTCCAGTAAAAAGGGTCTCCAGTTCTCTACACTCACCATACGAAACACAGCAGTGTTAAGCTGCTATTTGACGCTGGTATTCTGTGAGAACGTAGTCCTTCCCCGGTCGAGCCGACCCATTCGTGCTACAACTATACTACTAATATAAGTGCAGCATGGTTCTACCACGTATATTCGTCACTTCATGTTTTTAGACTTTAAATCATAATGAGAATACAATTACATACGTACACGTAATACAAATTCTTTAAGCTGAAGGCAATTTATTTACAACAAACGTGACATATATCGGTGTTCGAAAATTTCATGTAATTTCTTATAAGCATAAACAATTGAGTTTGTGCTGCACATCGGCGTTCCAATTAATTTTATATGACGTTTCTAATTTCATTGCAGTTACATTTTCTGATGCAATAGCAATAATAATAACGATTGATCAGTGAGGAATAATGCTGCTATTTTGTGTACTCTGCTTTACCCGTGATCTGCGAGAGGGGCTTGGTCCTTATATTATAGCTAGCCTGACAGTTACTTTTAGCTTCAAATACCTATTTTTTAGTTAACCCTTTCGCTGTCCCGTGCACTATATATAGGTCATTGCTATTGTCTTACTATTGTGTCTGCAAACCGGACAGTGAAAGTGTTAAGTATCACAATGCAGATGCGTTATCACCCTTAAGGGCTAAGATGAAGTGCCTCATTTCCAATAAAAATGGTATCCGGTTCTCTACAATCACCATACGAAACACAGCATCGTTAAGCTGCTATTTTACGCTGGTATTCTTAGAGATTGTGGTCCCTTCCCGGTTGAGCCGACCCATTCGTGCTACAACTGTACCACTAATATAGCTGCAGCATGGCTCTACTACGTATATGCATATATATGGTTATTTACGCGAGTTTTTATTAGATTTGGTTTGTCTGCTTTCATATGCTTTAATAAAATAAAATAAAAATATAACTCAATAGACGATGATAAGTTTGGATTTAAATGAAAGTTGCAAAAATAAGCAAACTCCACTAGATAAATCAGCATTTGAAATTGCAATTAACAATTTTATTAGTGCCTGTGGGGAAACTCGGATTATAATTACTTATGATCAAGTATTTTCTCTCACTCATAACGGAAAGTGATTGTGATGGTAGTTGTAAATTGAAGTAAAAGTTAGTACTTGCAAGGACACCGGAGGAGGTACACCTGATAGGAGATAAACCCGAAAGAAGGTAATTTCAAGGTAACAACACTTTCCTATTACTATCGTAAGAAATGGTAGATAAAACGAAGGATAAAAGACTCCGTATATTACGCTCAATGAGTTAGTTCTCAATGGTGTCAACGCATCTGAGCCTTTTTGTGTAACATTGACTACAATTAGTATAGAAATGGTGGGCAGAAATGAAGGACTTTTGTCATATTTACGTATTTCTTTTGTTATTAAAAAAGTATTCTTACCGGGACATTCATATACCGAAATACACTTCTTGCTGTATTCATCTCGTATAAAACCTGCGGAGCATCGGCATCCCACCCGACACTCCCATACCACTGGACAAAGAAACACATAACGAGCCAGTAGTCGCATATTGACACAAGTAGCTGGACATTTCCAACCACACAAAGAAAACTCCTCGTTATCACGTAGGCAGGTGGAAGTTTTATAGTTCGCTATAAATTTAATACAAACTGTTACACACAAAAGAAATATAGCTTGCATTTCAAATAATGTCGGCAATGCAGTGCAGATAGCGATAGATTTAATATAAAAATTCCGTTACAATCGAAGTATAAATTACGATAAAATAAAATAGGTTGCATAGTTGCTAAATGAGAAAACAGAATAATTTTTCAATGGAACACTGTTCTGATTTTATATTTATAAAAGGTAGTAACCTTCTTCAATGAAGCTACCAAAGCAACGAAAGAACGGAAGAAAGAACAGTGAATACTTAATGACACCGTGGTGGCGTTAACCTTGTGATGGTAGTGTAAGAGAACCCATCATCTCATGTTATACATATAAATGGTAACCTTCTTCAATGGAGGTACCAAAGCCACGGAAGAACAGTAGATACTTAATGCCATAGCGTGCTGGCGTTAACCTTGTGCTGGTGGCGTAAGAGAACCCATCATCTCATGTTATACTTATAAAAGGTATTTCTTCTTCAATAGAGCTACCAAAGTAACGAAAGAACAACCAATGCCATATTGTGGTGACGTTAACCTTATAATGGTAACGTAAGAGAACCCATCATCTCATGTTATACTTATAAAAGGT
The DNA here is from genome assembly GCA_033319125.1 of Parnassius glacialis. NCBI lineage: Eukaryota > Metazoa > Arthropoda > Insecta > Lepidoptera > Papilionidae > Parnassius > Parnassius glacialis. Next base: position 37,108,716 of record JAVANC010000016.1, read on the forward strand.
ATTTCTTCTTCAATAGAGCTACCAAAGTAACGAAAGAACTACCAATGCCATATTGTGGTGACGTTAACCTTATAATGGTAACGTAAGAGAACCCATCATCTCATGTTATACTTATAAAAGGTATTCCTTCTTCAATAGAGATACCAAAGTAACGAAAGAACTACCAATGCCATATTGTGGTGACGTTAACCTTGTAATGGTAACGTAAGAGAACCCATCATCTCATGTTATACTTATAAAAGGTATTCCTTCTTCAATAGAGCTACCAAAGTAACGAAAGAACTACCAATGCCATATTGTGGTGACGTTAACCTTATAATGGTAACGTAAGAGAACCCATCATCTCATGTTATACTTATAAAAGGTATTCCTTCTTCAATAGAGCTACCAAAGTAACGAAAGAACTACCAATGCCATATTGTTGTGACGTTAACCTTATAATGGTAACGTAAGAGAACCCATCATCTCATTTTATATTTATAAAAGGTAACCTTCTTCAATGGAGCTACCAAAGCAACGAAAGAACAGTAGATAATGCCATAGCGTGGTGACGTTAAACTTGTGACGGTGGCGTAAGAGAATCCATCATCTCATTCTATTCTGTGGGTGTCGTAAAAAGCGACTATGGAAAATGAGAAATTTTCCATAGTCGCTCAGAAAGATGGGGGATATAACTATCTTGTAGACAGTGTATTGAATTTGGAAGCATCTCCACCACCCCATATCATCCCGTGGGTGTCACAAAAGGCGACAGAGAGAAACAAACTCGGAGATGGGCAGCATAGTCTTCCTGATAACAACTCAAATTTATCAAAAACTGCGATTGCCAACCCGCCTACCAAGTACAACTATGTCAATAATTCTTCTTATGAGGCAATCTGTGGGGAGGCCTATGTTCAGCAGTGGACTTTGAATGCGTGGCTGTAATAATGAATTATCTTGTTTATATCTGACGTGAAATATCCAGACCGGTAACGAGGAGCAGCGTCAAAGATGCAAGAAGTCTGGTATTAGGTACGAAGGCCAATCCGTCGTTGTAAAATTAAGGATATGATTTTATTGTAACAGTGGCAGAGCCACGCGGCAGCTTTTGCTGTCGCATGGATGGGCCGGCTCGAACCGGGGTGGTACCACGACCACGACCACGATTGAGTAGGCCCAATCCCCTCCCCTCCCTCCCCCCTCTCCCTCTCCCCCCCCATCAACATGGTAATGATGTGCATGGTGAATGACAATGTGCCCCGGGCTGGAGTTTGCGTATACGTCAGAGAGGACATCTGTTTTCGACGCCTCGGCAGTATTTAAGGCACGGACCTGTCCATCCTATGGCTGCGCGTAGACAGCGACGACCATCCCCGCGTCTACGGGTGCCTCTATATGTCCCATTGCGGTAATGCCGAAACAGACCAACTCATCGCCCACGTCCAAATGGCTGCAGAATCCGTGCTCGAACAGATCCCATCCGCAGAGATCGTGATACTCGGTGATTTTAACGCCCACCACGCTGAGTGGCTTGGTTCTCGTTTAACCGATCATGCGGATAGATCTGTCTATGACTTTGCTTTGGCATATGTTCTAACACAACTGGTTATTTCGCCTACGCGGATCCCAGATGTAGAAGACCATGTACCTTCCCTATTGGACCTTCTGCTGACCTCTCATCCGGAAGGATATCAGGTCTCCGTCAATGCCCCTCTGGGCTCTTCGGACCATTGTCCGATCTGGAGTACGGTGCCACTCAAGCTCCAATCGCAGTTGCGATCTGCAGCTTGCCGCCGTGTTTCGCACTCCTACCCTTGGGAGCGGGTATGCTTCTCGCCGGAAGATCCCAGCGTTGTTGCCGATTCTGTTGCCGATGTGATACTTCAGGGTATGGAACTTTTTATTCCATCCTCTGTGGTGCCCATCGGAGGCAGATCCCAGCCATGGTTTGGTCGCTCCTGTAAAATAGCATCATGCTATAAGCAGGAGTGCTACCGGGCCTGGGCTGACGCATCAACGTCTCGGGATGTAAACACCAGCGCACTTAAAAAGAAGTATAATTCCGCCTCCAGTTCCTTCAAAAGCGTCATTGCCAAAGTAAGGTCTGAGCACATCGGCAGAATTGGTGAGAAGCTAGTTCGCGTTCCTTCTGGAACCCGTGCATTCTGGTCTCTCGCCAAGGCTATCCAAGGGAACTTCTGTCAGTCATCTCTTCCATCTTTGCACAGAGACGACGACTCACTGGCCCATGCCGCAAAGGAGAAAACCGATCTGTTGAGCTCTCTCTTTGCGTCCAACTCGACTCTAGATGACGGGGGCAACACACCGCCGACCATCCCGCGATGTGAGTGCTCCATGCCGGATGTGCGGTTTACACAGCGCTCGGTTCGCAAAGCACTCTTCTCCCTGGACGTCAGCAAGTCGAGTGGGACCGATGTAGTCCCTCCTATTGTGCTGAAGACGTGTGCTCCAGAGTTGGAACCGGTTTTAACGCGTTTTTTCCGGTACTCTTACTCCCAAGGCGTATTCCCGAATTCATGGAAGACAGTTTTGGTCCACCCAATCCCTAAAAAAGGCGACCGCTCAAACCCGTTCAACTATTGGCCTATCGCCATCACCTCCTTGTTCTCCAAAATAATGGAATCCATTATAAACTGCCAGCTCATGAGGTACCTTGAGGATCACCAGCTGATGACCGCCAGTACGGTTTTCGTCAGGGTCGATCTGCTGGTGAACTTCTAGTCTATCTGAATCATAGATGGGCGGAGGCAGTAAAGTCCAAGGGGGAGGCATTGGCCGTTAGTTTGGACATAGCGAAGGCCTTCGATCGGGTCTGGCACAAAGCGCTTCATTTGAAGCTTCCTTCCTATGGGCTTCCCGAGAAATTATGCAAATGGATCACCAGTTTCCTTGCTGATCGGAGCATCAAGGTCGTAGTAGACGGTGCATGTTCTGATTTCAAGCCTATCAACGCTGGTGGTCCACAAGGCTGCGTGCTATCGCCAACGCTGTTTCTCCTGCATATCAATTATATGTGGCCAACTGGTAGCATTCATTGCTATGCAGACGACAGCACTGGTGATGCCTTATATACTGGCCGTGCCAATATTTCTCGAGAAAATGTCGCCGATTACCGGGACAAACTTGTGTCTGAAGTCGAGTCTTTGCTTAACAAAGTCTCGGATTGGGGGCGACTAAATCTAATCCAGTTCAATCCCCAGAAGACACAAGTATAACACAAAATATAACATCCAGCATAATTCTGATGTGTCCATCTTAGTCCTTACGGATGAAAACGCATCTGTATTTTGATTCTCTATTAAGGATAGATGTAGATGTTTATGGGTCACAGCAACCACTTACCCTCAGGTGGGTTGTATGCCCGCTTGTCACGCTATCCAAAAAAAACAAATATTATAAATATCGTGGGCATGGAAATGCATGAATTGTTTAAAAGCGTGTTTCACTGGTGTATTGGAGTTTAAATTATTCCACTGTTATGCTAATTAAAAATAGTTTGGAAAATCCAAAAGCGCACGCCTCTTGAGCGTTTCATTTAATTTTAATAAAAATAAATTACCAAGATAAATCGATCAAACAAAGTATAAATTCGATATAGGCTGTATGGTAATATGGTATATTTGTCCTTTGTCTATCAAGGGCTAAAGAAGAAAATGAAAGCGCCTTTAAATTTTTAATAGCAATAAAATTTATAAAACTTGATAATCAATTTATTAATAAACGACGCTTACTATGTATTGATATGAAGTAGAGAACCAGTTGAGGTAATTCTAAAGCCAATAAAAAAACCCGGTCTCGACGCGTCATTTTTTTCGGGAGTTATCGTGACCAAATACAAAATCAATATCTGGACGTCCATGTAAAAAAAAATTCATACCATTTTTATCAAAGTAGCAATATAAAATGTTTTTTTTTAATATATAATGGATTAATTAGTGTTTTCTTGATATACGGCTACTCATATTATCGTATAAGTGCAATATGGTTATGATAGCGGAATTTTAAGACCATAAAATTGCTTAACCTTGACGTGTCGAGACCACACTGCCTAATAACGCTTTTCGTTATGCGGCGTGTCATATAAGACAAAGAAAGAAAAAAAAGATTATCATCGTTTTGCAATTTTTGACATTATATATTTAAAAAACGTTAAGTTACAGCCTACATCGTACTACTGCTGGGCACAGGCCTCCTATCATATCTGAGAAATGTTCACCGCGCTGCGTGTTAGTGAACTTCACATGTCTTCGAAATATTTTTTCTTATTTCTCAGACATGCAGGTTTCCTCACGATGTTTTCCTTCACCGCCGAGCACGTGGTAAATCAACACATAAAATTGCAATTTTTTAACAATTACATTGATTCCGACGGGGATCGAACCCGGGTTACTCGAGTACTGTGCAATTTACAGCAAGTGCTTAGCCCCTGAGCTACCATGGCTCCTTATATACAGAATAATTTCAGAAATTCAATAAGTATAAATCCAAAGTAGTTTTGACTAGTACTCTAGGTCAAAACCACTTTAAACCGATGTAATTTGGTCAAAATCACTATAACCCAATATTTTTGCAGTTACAAATGATTTTAACCAACGTCCTTAGCCAAAACTACTTTTCACTGCAATAATCAGTTATAAGTGGTATTGGCCCACATCCTAAGTCAAAACTACTTTTTCCCGATTATTCGCAGTCAAAAGTAGTTTTGACCGGTTAAGAGTTTTGACTGTGATATATACAATTACTAATAAGAGATATACAATATAATATACATAATATATATCTCTTATAGTAATTGTTATTTTTTTATAGGTTAGGGTGACAAACGAGCACACAGTCCACCTGATGGTAAGTGGTTGCTGTGGGCTGTGGCCCATAGACATCTACATCTATCCTCGTTTGTGAATCAAAATGCAGATGCTGAATGATGCTGATGCTGAGAATGTTGTCACCCGTGAGAACTACAATGGAATGCTTCTTTTCCAGTAAAAAGGGCCTCCGATTCTCTACACTCACCATACGAAACACAGCAGCGTTAAGCTGCTATTTTACGCTGGTATTCTGTGAGAACGTGGTACTTCCCCGGTCGAGCCGACCCATTTGTGCTACAACTATACTACTAATATAGCTGAATCATGGCTCTACCACGTATAAAATGTTATACCATATATCATTAAAGAAACTGTATTGAATAACGCCGGCGTAATTCGCGTACAGTAGGTATACGATTTCGCTCGGCCGGCTGACTCTAATTATTGAGATGATCCACTTTGACCATTGACCATTTTGATCACCATACTGCATCCACTTTTCATCACAAGTGACTATCCTATTATGGATTCCTTCATATGCACGCCTATGCAACAAATTAAGGCAAGTTTGCTTTTTTCCTTCAGTAAATTCATGTGGAATCCAATACCCATATTTATCTACTTTAGTCCCTGGTCTTTCGCGCATCAACCCAGAACCCGTAACAAAGTAGTTATGTAGGACTTTACCCACAGAATAGAATAGAATAGAATAGAATAATTTTTTATTCAATATAGATCACATGTGTAATTCTTATTGAAAGTCATTTTATACTTTACCACTGGTTCGAAAAAAACCCTCTGTCCTGGGAAGAACCAGCAAGAAACTTTTTTTTAAAGCAAATTATACAATAATGGTTGTACAAACTATATAAGTACAAAATTTATTTTAGAAACAGCTTGGAAGTGATCACCTCATTCCCAGGGGTTGAAAATTTCGGGAATCAAGGAAGTGACACAACATTACTATTTAAAAATGTATTTATTGCTTTTCGAAGTATTCTCCGCGAAATTCGACACATTTTTCCATACGATGGAACCAATCATTGAAGCAACCATTCCATTCGGAAGTTGGGGTCTCCAAAATGACCGTTTTGTAGGCATCCACAGCTTCTTCTGGTGATGAAAATCTCTGTCCACGCAATTTATTCTTTATTTTAGGAAAAGTATAGAAATCATTAGGGCTTAGGTCGGGGCTGTACGGCGGATGGTCTAATAATTCTATGTTCAGAAACGACCTGTGGCAAACAAATGCTAGCATACCATTCTACATTAACCGTTCTTTGTCCCTCAAGAGGAATAGTCGTAACATGGCCCGTTTTGGAGACAAACGTGGCCACCATTTTCTTTGCAACACTCCGTGAACGAACAATTTTTGTTGGCTTTAACTCATTTTCGAACACCCAAACTCGTGACTGGTTTTTTGTTTCGGGTTCGTACGCGTATATCCAGGATTCGTCACCTGATACGATGTTGTATACAGCATTTGAGGATCCTGAGTGGAATCTTTTGAGAGTTCTGACGCACCAAGTAACGCGAGCCGCTTTTTGCTCTTCACAGAGCGAATGCGGTATCCATCGCGAAAACAACTTTTTTACACCTAATTGTTCATGCAAGATTATTTGTATTTGACTCATGCCAATGTTCAAAGTTGCCTGAATTTCGCGGTATGTCACATGTCTATCTTCCTCAATCAGCTTACGCACAGCATCAACGTTTTCTTGGGTGACTGCAGTTTTTGGATGACCTTGACGGGGATCATCACTGAGCTTGACACGTCCATGTTGAAATTCAGCAAACCAGCGATAAATTGTGGTTTTGGATGGGGCTTCATCACCAAATGCAGAAATCATCCGGTCAACACACTTGTTTTTGTGTTAAACCACTTCGAAAGTCATAATAAATCATCGCTCTTGAATTTTCTCGAGTCAATTCCATTTTCTCAACGACTAAACAACTTTTACGAAACCTTGTGACAAGACCGAGAATGTTTTTTTAAATAAATATATGGTATTCAATTTTTAAAACCAAGGAGTTTTCAATTAAAAAAAAATTTAATATGACAGGAACAGTGGAAATATTCCATTCCCGATACTTTTAGTGCAGCCTATGTACATACAACTGGTGTCGCGGCGTTGTAATAATAAGAATAGGCAAAGTCACGTATATGATAAAGGACATATTATATACGTTGACGTATAAAAGTGTAGAAAGTGTAAAAAAAACACAAAAATCATATCATGCGTCACCAAGGACCATGTCACGATGAACAACAAAATTTGGACATTGATTTTGACTGTCAAAATTTAACCGATAGCACCAGGGAAGAAAATATCAGTATGCTGGCCTCAGACGAGCCGCAAACTACCTGCGGGGAAGAGGAATTGATGCAAAATAACGTAAACTCCACTAACGATAACAATGAGTCATAACAAACATATCGTCGGAGCCAGTTTCAATGGACACTGTGGTTAATCAGCCTATGGCCACCATTGCACGTGACAACGCCGAGTTTAGGCATTGTTTCCGCCCCTTACCTAAGGTGGACTATCGTCGTTTCCTTTAATTAAGTTATATTTTAACAGTGGTAGAGCCAAGTGGTAGGGCCGGCTCGAACCGGGGTGGTACCACGACCTCACAGAAAACCAGCGTGAAGTAGATGCGTTAATCATTTTCGAACACCCAAACTCGTGACTGGTTTTTTGTTTCGGGTTCGTACGCGTATATCCAGGATTCGTCATCTGATACGATGTTGTATACAGCATTAGATCCGCGATTAGATACAGCATTAGAAGAGGATCCTGCGGGGAATCTTTTGAGAGTTCTGACGCACCAAGTAACGCGAGCCGTTTTTTGCTCTTCACAGAGCGAATGCGGTATCCATCGGGAAAACAACTTTTTTACACCTAATTGTTCATGCAAGATTATTGTATTTGACTCATGCCAATGTCTAAAGTTGCCTGAATTTCGCGGTATGTCACATGTCGATCTTCCTCAATCAGCTTACACACAGCATCAACGTTTTCTTGGGTGACTGCAGTTTTTGGACGACCTTGACGGGGATCATCACTGAGCTTAACACGTCCACGTTGAAATTCAGCAAACCAGCGATAAATTGTGGTTTTGGATGGGGCTTCATCACCAAATCCAGAAATCATCCGGTCAACACACTGTTTTTGTGTTAAACCACTTCGAAAGTCATAATAAATCATCGCTCTTGAATTTTCTTGAGTCAATTCCATTTTCTCAACGACTAAACAAGTTTGACAAAACCTTGTGACAAGACCGAGAATATTTTTTTAAATAAATAAATGGTATTCGATTTTTAAAACCAAGGAGTTTTCAATTAAAAAGATTTTAATTTTTTTTTATAGGAATGGGTGACAAACGAGCACACAGTCCACCTGATGGTAAGTGGTTTCTGTGGCCCATAGACTATCTACATCTATCTTCGTTAGCGAATCAAAATGCAGATGCGTTGTTACCCGTGAGGACTAAGATGGAATGCCTCTTTTCCAGTAAAAAGGGTCTCCGGTTCTCTACACTCACCATACGAAACACAGCAGCATTAAGCTGCTATTTTACGCTGGTATTTTGTGAGAGCGTGGTCCTTCCCCGGTCGAGCCGACCCATTCGTGCTACAACTATACTGTTAGTATAGCTGCAGTATGGCTCTACCACGTAAAAAAAATAACAAAAATATGACAGGAACAGTGGAAATATTCCATTCCCGATACTTTTAGTGCAGCCTATGTATCAACCATGTATTCATTTATACTATAATAACCCTTTTTAAACAGTTTCAACTTAACAAAACATTTAAACTTGCTAATAGAGAGAGCCTGTACACTTTCCGGGACCTTGTTGTAATAGCGTATACATTGCCCCAAGAATGAATTACTGACTCTGTGGAGTCGAGAAACTGGTATCACTAGCTTATGTTTGTTCCTAGTGCTTACAGAATGTATATCACTTTTTTTACTAAAACTAGCTTTGTTTTTGTAATTACACAATCCCGTGTAGTGGCGGGCAAGAATATTCACTACCCCATGTCTTCCCTTGGGTGTCGTAAGAGGCGACAGAAGGAAACTGAGGTAGAAGATGGGCAGCAGCAGCTTTCTAATAACAGCAAAATAACAATAAAAACTTCTATTGCCTATGGTTAACTATGGTTATATTATCCCTCATGATAGTTACGAAGAGACGGCCCCCAGTACCCGACGGCCTCGCTATTAAAACCGATACTTGAAGTCCTTCAGTTTCTTAAATTCCGTCCTCCATTGTGGCACTATACCGGAGACGTTGACCAGAAGTGCGGTGATCTTGTTCTTCAAGAAAGGCGACAACATTCTCTTGAAGAACTATAAACCGATTTCCCCTCTAAGCCACGTCTGCGTGCTGCTTTTGACAATCATTACGAATTGTCTCGCACGCAGACTCGACGACTTCCAGACTCCAGAACAAGCCGGTTTCTGAAAAGGCTTTAGCATTATAGACCACATACATACTCTTCGGCAAATTGTACAGAAGACCGAGCAGTACAATCTGCCACTATGTCTTGCGTATGTGGACTATGAGAAAGCCTTTGATTCCGTCTAAATTTGGTCGGTGCTGCAGTCTCTTCAGCTGTGCCAAGTTGACTGTCGGTGTATTGAAGTGCTGAAGTGTTTGTACAGTAGGGCTACGATGGCTACGTCTGACTAGGTAAGTCGAACTTCGACCGAGAGGTCAATCGATTCAAATCGGCTGGGCAGCGTTCGCGAAATTACGACACATCTTCTCGGCAGGTATACCTCAATACTTGAAAATGAGATTGTACAACCAGTGCGTGTTGCCAGTGTTGACTTATGGATCTGAGACGTGGTCCTTCACTGCTGGCCGTATCAGGAAGTTCAAGGTCGCTCAATGAACTATGGAGAGGGATATGTTGGGGGTTTCCTGCGTGATAAACTTAGAAATGAGTATATCCGCAGTAAAACCAGATTGAACAACATAGCCCTATGGATTAGTAAGCTGAAGTGGCAATGGACCGGCCATATAGCTCGAAGAACCGACAACCAATGGGGAAAAAAGGTTCGGGAATGGCAGCCCCGTACCGGTAGACGAAGTGTAGGGTCACCTCCCAGTAGGTGGAGTGACGTCCTGGTAAAACATGCAGAAAGTCGATGGATGCAGGTGGCTCAGGACCGTGCTTTATGGCATTCCTTGTGGGAGGCCTATATTCAGCAGTGGACTTGCGAAGGACTGTAATGATGATGATTATGATGATTACTCACAGTTCCACACAGTTGTGACACGGTGGTTTATCATATTACATTTTTAATGTCTAATTATCAGAAAAATCTTAGACATGTGTTATCGTGTAACGTGCAGATAGTCAATCAAATTGTGTAACTATACGTGCCGTAATTTAAATCAAGATGATATTTAAACTTGATTATGAATTCATTTGTTATCTTAACGGTATCGTAACGGTAACAGTATAAATTATGGAGTTTCTGCTAATTCATTTAAAAGAAGAAACAAACTTGGACTGTATTAAGCTCTAGTAGACAAAGCTCCTCCCATGTATGAGGGTGCGAGATAGGTTACAACGTATTTATTTCGAAGAGGAATATTGCAAACAATGGAAAAAATTATCGCAGCAATTACAATAACGTTTTATTTCACAAAGTGTCACGCTGCTAACTTTGGTTTGCAGAAACAACTCAATCCAGTACACGGTCTTTTCGTCAAGCCATCGGACGATGGTATCACGGGAGATTTGTACGTCGCTGCAACAGAAGACAACGGAATAACCTCACAATGGCTGACAGATCAGCCCATCAACTTTTTATCAACGCCTTCAGCAACTCAGTCTCAAGCAGCTTCTATGCCAGTGGCATACACGTCAAGTTTAACAACCAGTAGCTCGCCTCACGAGGAAACGGTGACCACTAAAAAGCGGGCTGTTATTACAAGTCCTGCGGTAAAATACGCTTATGCCCTACCCGTTCCTGGACCAACAGATGGAAACTCATTTAATCCATACCCATACGCTTATTACGCACCAAACACTAACAATCCAGGCGAAGAGTCACAATGCCGATCAGAGAATATCGCTTCTCCAGCCACTGGCGTACATCCGTACCCCTTTCCTTACTACTACCCACACATGATGACAGCTATGTCAGCCGCTATGAATGCTCTCAAAGAAGGAGACGAAGATAGTAGCGCAAATGTTTCACAGTTCGCGCAACACGGTTGGCCGACTGCATATGCGTATCCATATCAATATGTTATGGTCGATCCCGCAACCTGGGCTCTAAGTCAAACAGCAACATCTGGAAAAGTAGACAAGGGAGCCACAGATGATGAATAATTTAACGCTGCGCTGTCCCAAATTTATATAATAATATTTAATAATAATTTAAGAGTAACTATTTATTGTATCAATAAGTTATTGACATTTTATAAGAAGACTCAATATTAAAAATATTACAAATGGATTCTTGTTAAAATTGACCTCCCTTATGATTCCTCATCGTGGCAAAAATGTTCACTGTCACAAATAGTAAAATTAAAAATTTTGTATAACCGACTTCAATATAAATAAAATGAAAACATCATTAATGAAGTCAATTAAATACGCATTATTAAGGATAACTCAAAAGCTACTGGACCACATGAGAAGAATGCACCTGCTTCCAAATTAAAAAAATAATAATCAAATCGGTTCTCCTAGAAAAACGTTCTGAGATAACACATAAAAAATATAGTCGAATTGAGAACCTCCTCCTTTTTTGAAGTCGGTTAAAAAGACGAAAGATCATCACATTTAAGAAAAATTATCACATTTTATAATATTAATTATCTAAATGCAAAGCAATTAAATTTAAAATAATTACAAATACGTGAATACTGCTAATTTTAACCTCGCTTTTGAGAAATTGACATTATCGATAACATCTTATCGAAATGTCCTTAACAGGTAAAGGTATGCCTTGCATGCAGCATTAATCAACTTAGTAATTAATTTAAAATTTTTAAGGTTTCGTAACTAAATATTCTTATCATATGAAATCGTATCGTATTTTTTATAGAATATAGAATTAGGGTGAGCAACGAGCACACATCGTACTCTCAAAAGCATAGATTAAAGAGACCAAAGATGACCACTTGACATTTCTATTTCCACGCATGAATTCTTTCAATAAATTTGTCTCTTTTTGCCTTATTTGAAAATAAAATTAGGAAAAGCGATTATTGACTCAATTTATGTAAAATTGTAGGTTCTCTCTATGCATACGTCGGCATACGTACGTATATAATTACTCTAAGGTTAGAATAAGATAAAAAAGGTTACTGTTACACTGTGACAACCTATTACAGTTGTCACACGCTCTGTTTTTTACTCGCATAGGTTCAATACCTTAGTTATAAGACAAGTTCCTACCAAACCTGTAGCAACAGACTGCTATTTTGTAACAGGTTTTGGAAGTGTTATTTATGTGGAACTGGAACAGGCGGAACAGATTTGCGATTTTACCTGTTACAGCCCATTCCTATTGATAGTGAGGTCTACAGATTCTACATAATTCTATCTAATTTAGTCAGCGCAGCGCAAACCAAGATTATTTGTGTATTTTTTTTTGGGGAATTTTAATTAACAATTTTATTTGTTATATAGCGGGAAAAGCTGTCCACAAGTGGACCTCTGGTCATGGAATGAATAATAGGACTACGTACTCCGTTGAACGAATGCATTCCGGTGCGTATTACACTAAGTGCCGATCGGAACTAAGATCGGCTGGTGACCGGTATGACAGCCATAGCGGCCGTTTTGTTTTTCATAAAAATTGCAAGATCAAGCATGTTCAAGCATTTCGCTATCGGACAGTGATGAAGAAGGTTCTTTTTTCCAAGACAAAACAGTTGATTCAACAAGGCGCAGCTCTCCCCATTTAAAAGCATACGCTTTAACATTATGTGAATTTCATTTATTGAATTACATTTCGTTATACTAACGGAAATTATCGGAAATTCAACGATGTATCATCAGCAAAAAAAAAATATGATATAGTGTATGTATATTTTTGGATGTTTGAATTTTTGTTCATTTCATAACCCATCAGCACAGGGGCCTGCCAGAGTCGCGTAGAATTGGGCGAGGAGCGCAATGCTATATCAATTATCCCTTTCCACCATTATCTATCGGAAACTAATAAGGTCTTTCTGGTATATTCCATAGTCGTCTTTTACGAAACCCATGAGACGAAATGGGGTGATTAATTCTTTTACACCGCATATTAGGCAACAACGATCAAGCCTGTCGTAGTGTCATAATGAAACCCATCAACCTATTTCCAATATATTCTAATATTAAATCCCACTTTGGAAGCTGTTCTAAAACATCCTTTGTTTTATGGTGCACGGTATTTTTCGTTTTTCAAGCTTTTTTTTTAATAAAAATGGGCTCACTGTTGACCTCTATCTGGCCCGAGATCAAAGATGAAGTCCAGGAAAGGACTTTAAGACTTTTTTCTTTGAAAAAGTTAACAGACGCCGGCAGGGTATTCCACTCTTTGGCTGTGCGCATTATGAAAGTCGACTTAAAGCGCTTAGTGCAAATATTCGGAATATCAACAAAGTGTGGATGGTAAACTGCAGTACGCCCGGTACTCCGATAGGAGATTGGAGATGGCGATATGAGCTTATGAAGCTCGTGGGCACACTCTCCGAAGTACAATCTGTAGAAGACCGACCAACAAGCAACTTGGCGGCGGTGAGTTAAACTGTGAAGCTTAGCTTTCACCTGCTTTTTGTCACCGATAAGCCTCTTAGCTCTAGTTTCTCGTTGCAATGTGTCGAGTGCGGCAAGTTGATAATTTGCTGAGCCATCCCAAAGGTGACTGCAATACTCCATGCATGTTCGAACTTGAGCTTTGTATATAGTTAGAAGCTGTCCAGGCGTGAAGTATCGCTTCACCCTGTTTAAAATACCCAGTTTTTTTGGACGCAGTTTTTGCTTTCGACTCAATGTCAGCGCCAACGTTGAGGTGGCACTCAACTGTTATGCCATTCTGTTAACTCGTATCCCCATTCTTGTCACGTGCTCGCTGGACAGTCATCTCGAGGAGAGATGATCGATACGGATTTCATCAGACAATGATCGGATGATCCCAGCAGAGCTGAGACAGATATCGATAGTGCTTGCCTGGGTCTGTCGTCAGCAGCAAGTCCAAGCAATTGATTGTATGCCCGGCTACAACTGTATGTGTCGCTACTTGAACCAGCTGAGTGAAATCTAGCGATAACGCCCAGCATTATTGGTTTTCTCGTATGGGAACAACCACTCTTTGTGATGGGCATTATATCCCCGAGAAAAACTAGCCCCGCAAACGAATATCGTCGTTGGGATTTATCTGCCATCCTTATCAGGTGTTCAATGAACCTGGTCGTCTCCTGGTCTCCGCTATGCGACCGATAGACATAAGCATAGAGGGTTGTCTCTACACCGGTGTCCACCAAAAGCCACATTGCAGAAAACCCTGAAACCCTCAAAGCAACGGAGACGCCGACAGCAAATGTTATCGCGGGCGTACACATAGATCCCAGCGCGCTGTTTAAACTTATGTTCAAGTGTGTAACCTGGGTAATTGAGGTACGCCACATCAGACGGAGTTGCTAGCTGCGTCTCCTTTTGGTTCGGTGTTTTTGGTGAAGAAACAATTGAGAAATTGAGATGCCGCTCAGTATACTAACTGAAGACTCAAGAACTTAGCTAACCGATGGAGAACTCATTTGGAGACCGCGGGGACGCCCGAACTCCCCTGAAATAGCCATTGGGTCCTCCCATTCAGTTGCCAACTGGCATGATGCAACATTTCGACATTTCGGAATTTTCGTGAATTGGTGAGGCAGCCTTCGGCAAGTGATTGGCGCGTTACTTGGGCCCCCAACTACTTGCGGTCGCCAAAGGTGTGCCTTGAATCCCGATACCCTCCAGAATGAGTTATCCGGGATAGCTTTGCTCAGAAGTCCAGACTGGTCTTGAGCTGCATAACTGATGGCCCTTCTGTCCCCCAAAGGCGCTGATCCTCCTACTCACAGACTGAACACAGTGACCTGCTTCGCACCTGACTCTGACGGGAGGATGGTAGCAAGCCAGGTGGCCCCTTGCGAGACCTACCGCTGCATGATGGGATCTCCAGTCAGTTATTTAGTTTTTCCATCAAGAAATTCTCAGTAGCTGCCCGGAGTCAGGAATTTGGCGGTGTCTCACCCCCGTGTCTCGGAAAGCACATAAAGCCGTTGTTCCTGCGCCTGATCTCTCTCCGGTCGTGTCGGTTTAGCGTCCCATCGGAATATGATAGTGAGGGAATAGAGAGTGCACCTGTGCTTGCGCATACACTTGGGCACTATAATCCTGTCTTGCGCCGATGGCTAGTCTCCGTTGAGGCTGGCCGCCGTGAACGAAATTCGGTCTGGAGGACATTATTATAAGCGAATGATTTAGAATTGGTGTAAATAAAATTAAGAAGGTAAGAAAATATTTAAGTATGTGCAACTACTATTTTTGGAGTTCCTAAAATTATAAGCTTGTTAAGTACACAACAAATCTGAAATTTTAACAATTTGTGTTTTCCACAAATGTAAGGTAAATATAATTCATACTCTGGACCCGTGCAGGATAAAAATAGAACTGGAGTATTTTAAATACTATACTAGAATTATTTTGTCCGTTCAGTTTGGGTCATAAATCATCGGCGTATTTCGCTCTCTCTCCCACTCATGGGCCTTAGGGCGAGCATAGTGATGCGCATTATTGTTGTCGATAAGCGTTATCGACAGTGAATTTAGTTTTCTCATTATGTGGGTTAGTGATGTAAATGAAAAAAAAATAGATAAAACAACGTATTTATTAAAATAAGAACAATAATGATTTAAAATAAATTATTAATTAGGTATCTATGTATTAAAAAAACTATAAACATTAAAAATCTATATCAGAATCGCACCGCCGCCGTGTACCTGCCTTCGATGATTCATTTGTTGTTATCGATAGTGCCGTTGCGCCCGCGCAACATGCTCACCGCCCTAGCTGGGCTAAGGCCGAGCTATGATTTATAATTCCAAGTGCACGGACAAAATAATTTTACTATAGCCTAAAGAAAGGCGAACATTATGAATTGGTAATTTCAAATCTTCCGCAAGATGCTCGTCAGTAACATTAAATAGATGAAGAATCTCTCAAAATCTGAAATAAATCATAATTATAAAAAATGGTAGGGATGAGAATCGAGTATTATTATTCAAAATTAAAAAAATATAAGTTATTTATAAGAGAATTATGTAATTCAGAGCTGCTTTTCTTTGCTTTGTCCATAGACTTAGAATATACTGGCGTATAGACCGATATAGTGTCCCCCCCGAACGGGTTCCCGCCTTGTCGTGGCGGGGGGGCTTAGTAGCCGTGGCTTGATCAACCGCGGTGAACAAAGGAGAACCCCTTGGCTGGCCTGAGGTGTAGGGCCGGCCCGAGGTGGCCACTCCGAGTGGACTTGACGAGCCCACTTCGGATGTGTCGGTGGGCTGCGGTGAGAGGGGTGTCCGCTCCCTCTACCGCTGCAGCCGAGGTGGAGTCGCGGAGGAAGAGGCGTGCTGGTATGGCGATGTGCCACTCGCCCTATCCTCCGCGACTCAGACGGGGCCGCACCGTTAAATGATGCGGTGGTGGTGGGGCTGCGGGGGGAGAGGAGTGTCGGTATTGCGAGGCGCCGCTCTCCCTACCCTCCGCAGCCGAATCTTGGTTGGCGGCGGAGCCATAGACCAGATCCGCCGCTGGGGTCAGGAAGGCTGGTGTTTCTGAGTGCTAGTTTTTCCTGGCCCCATGGCCTTCGTGCGTTGGGCACGGGGACGCCCGTTGCGCATGTTAAGTTGGAGGCCGAGGAGGTGGGTGCGCCATGTGTTCTAGTGCACCTTGCCTGAGAAGGAGATGGGGGAGGAGTAGTCCTCTCCTGAGGAGAGGCCGCCATAGGATGGCCAGCGCAGGTGGGGCCAGTGGGGGCAGTGGTGCCTATATGCGACGAGGGTGGAACATCATGGGGTTTTAGTCGGTGCGAGTCCGACATAACCCGTCCTTGCCCCCGCGAGACGAGTATGCGTAGGCATTTCCCCATGTAAAAAAAAAGACTGATATAGTGTGCAAGGGAGACGAAAATTCTTTATGGCAAAAATGCAAGATAGAAAAAGATACCTAATCTCATGACTCTGTAACCGATTTTGAATCAGCTCGGCACAAGTGGGCACGCAAGAAATAGCTTCTAGATATTTTGTAATTTTTTTTGAGTGGAATAGTGGTTATTTTTAGTAAGTAACTTTTTCCAAAATTAATACTTGTTCTGTGAGTGACTATGGTATTAATAATAGAAATAATCCTGATAATTGCACATTTCACAGGTAAATTCTCAAGACGTCCTCAATGTTATGACGCGTATATTTTTGTTTAAAATTGATGTTATATACTGTTTAAAATATAGATTTTTTTCGATTATTTTGTTACTTCTGATTTTTTAAAAGCGAATAGTAACGTTGTTGATAATTTGCATGAATTCGGTAAATAGATTTTTTTACAAAATATTTTACATGTATGCGATCCCTATTGACTCAACTATTTCAAAATTAATGGCGATATTTATCGTGAATATTTATAATGAATCGATAGACTTGCCCACACAACAAGAAAATATATTCTCGGTTTGCGTTCTAAAATGTAATTTTATTTTGCCGTTTGTCAAACAGATCCGGATTCTAAAATTAGGAAAAATGGTTAAGGTTAATTGGACGGGTTGGACGGGTGGGTTGGTAACAATTTGCAGCAAACATTTTCTTGAAAAGTATAAAAGAAAAGGTAGAATAAAAACAGCTTTCTTAAAAGGAGTCATTTCTACATTATTTGTACCAGTAAGTATAATTTGTTATAATAAGACTTCAAAAATTTAAGTTTCAAAACTTTAGATAAAAATATAGACAGATTTTATACATTAGTATATTAAACATAAAAACATCTTGAGATTATCCTCATTAAGCCATTATGAACCCAACTAAGTATCTATTTATTAATGAAAATAAATGTATAACCTTATTTAACCAACCGCACACCCCTACGGTCATACTAGTACAATATTCATAGCATCACGCTATTTTCCCAAAGGGGTTGAGCGGAGGTTCGGATTATATTTTCAAGTCACAATAGTAAAACTTTTAGCGTAGTTAGATATAATATATTATAGATATTTAGTAATGCTCTTGAAGTCCCACTAGATGCCCACGAATGAGACGCGATAGCATAAATTCCATAGTATTTGATACTCACAACGTTCGATGATTCATGCTTGATGGCTGACGACATTGTGCCGAAGGCTTAAATAGCAGGGTTCATTGCCTACAGCGTTAGTCGTAGAGAAGAGGAACTCATGGTTAAGTAATAGCTGCTCGGATCAAAAGATATGCGAGATAAGTTGCACTTGCCGCGGTCAGTCCATGAATGAGTGACCATTTTCTTAACATACCGAGATTGAGTGAATAGATAGTGCATTTATATCCTCAGACACTTGGTGCACTTTACTCTGTTAAGATCATTATGTTTTTAAAATTCATGCAACTAAAATGATAATAAGTTTGTTATTACTTTATACTTTTCAGGGACAGATGAAAGAATATAACACGAAGCATGATGAAGCCTCATAAACATATTGATTGGCCTTTAAACAGAGCAATCTTATTCTCTGATTCCCTCATGATTCCTTAGTTAAATTATTAAGTTTACATTTATATTTAAGTCGCAATCTTATCTTATAATATTATGAAACAGAGCAATCTTATTTAACTGATTCCTACAAGGTTCCTTACTTAAATTATTAAGTTTACATTCATATTCAAGTCGAATGTTAAAATGAAGTTCTATAATGTATTTAATTATTAATTATTAAATGTTTGTAATTATCAAAAGTAATACTTATATGAAAAACAAAGCAGCTATTATGTACTCCGTGTCCCCGTTTTTATTAATGCATTTTATAAAATATATAATTAATACATTTTATAAAATATAAATAGGTATATATTTAGTTAAGTATTTACCAATTTATATTAACAAAGAAATTCCGGGGAAACTGTACATGGCAGTAAATATTTTTCTCCAGAGATCACAGCTTGAAAATACAACTTTCCGATTTTTTTAAGTTTATTTACCTGGGATTTTATACATTTAATTAAAATCCAACAAAAGGCAGATAGGTTCAGCTTATTCCCAGGAACATGTTATGTCAATAATTTTTAATTATTTTAGAATTGTCATGGTAAAAATTCAGTTAATTTTTGAAGAATTATGCAATTTCGTGCATTAAATATTTTTTTATCTTTTTACATAACATGTTCCTTAACAATCATTTTCCGATAAGTAAAAGGTACATCATAGCTAACGCACACAATGACAAATCAAAATTAGTCATGCATTTTCGGGATGTCAGGTCGTCTATACGCTAGTATAGAGTGTGAGTCTTTATAAAGTGCACATAACGAAGTGAGGGAATCTATGCTTAATTTTATTGACGGATTTTTTTTTTTAAATCTAAATATATTGTTTTATATTTTTTATAGAATTTTTAAAAAATTTGTTCGCTACTGTGACCCCAGTGTAAACAAAACGGTGTAACTCTTAAACTAAATGATCAATCGCGATGAAACAATACTAATAATAATTGGAAGTAATTAGGCATCTTCATAAAATAAAAATTATGGAAAAAAACTACTGTCAATTGAAAATAAACATGTTTTTTTAGCAAAAATCTGTTTTTTTTTCCATCAAGTTTTACAATAATAAAATAAATAAAATTCCTCAATAAGACGTCCCTATTACGTACATTTTTTATTACTTTAAGTTATTCTTCATCGCATTAGCTACCCTATTGGGTATAAACATACAATTTTTACTATTGTAAAAATTGTATGTTTATAACTCAATCATACAATTTTCTTTTAAGTGTTAAAAGATAGTACTCTGAACGCGCCATTCATTGTTCTATTAAGGATGGTTTTTTAATAATCGTAAAATTTCTCAATAAGACGCTGACATTACCTACCTTTTTTATTACTTTAAGCACAGATTACTTACTAAACAGATACATCACTCCCATACAAAAGCGAAAATACCTACGCTATAATAGCCTACAAAATCTTAATAATAATATCTGCTGTTCGCAGCGAGAGGAAAATGTACCATAAGTACGCGCGTAAAGAGTCCTGATCTGGGGGCACGGCAGTGCCCCCGCCAAGTCGAGCAAAAAAGCGGCACGGCCGTACCATCCTTTTCTCGAAGCAGTTCAGGCCATTTCTGAAACGCTATAACTTCGTTATGGATAAAACTAGAAGCCTGAATTTTTACTAACCAAGTAGGCATTGTATAGACTCAGTATATTTCAAATTTCATTAAATTTGAACCAGTGGTTTAAGAATTATAACTAGTCAAAATTTCTTAATTTTGTCACTCACTGACTGACCGATCATCAAAACTCTGAGGTACTTCTAGCAGACATAGAAACTTCAAATTTGGAATACAATTATTGTTTAATATATAAATCAAGGAAAAATTAAAATATTTTACAACTTCGGTCCAGTTTTCGAGATACACCAACTGCATAAATAACTTTGTAATCCCATATAAACATATAGTATTACAAAGTTACGTTTGCAGTGAATGAATCAGTGTGCCTATATATGTATAATGGAATAATAGGTGTAAATAGCTACCTAGATATAACTATCTACAAAAAGAAATGAGATGCCATCAAAAACATAACTTGTAAAAAAAAGCCAAGTCTCGCAACTCAGTTCTTCTACCGTAAAAAGTTGTGAGATCCATGTAATACCAAGTCGGTTAATTTATTCAGTCCATAAATTGATACATAGATTGACTTGGCAATCGCACTAAACAATCTAATTTAATATAATATGTATTACTTGTGAGATATATTGTGTTTTCATGCGATTGCCAAGTCAATCTATGTATCAATTTATGGACTGAATAAATTAACCGACTTGGTATTACATGGATCTCACAACTTTTTACGGTAGAAGAACTGAGTTGCGAGACTTGGCTTTTTTTACAAGTTATGTTTTTGATGGCATTGTGTTGACCGCCGTGCGACTCACGTGCAAGCGCGTCATTGCACGAATGCGGTAGGGTTGTACCTATGATGATTTTTGTAATAAAACGAATCTTACGAAATAACCATATTTTTTATTTGTCAATAAAATGTGTTTGAGTTTTATAAAATGATTTATACATTTTTTTCCTTCTCTGAATTCTCAGTTTTTTAAATTTTATCGTTGAAAGTGGTTGAAAGAGAAGGATTACATCCTTATCACTACCAAGGGGTGCAACTTCTACATAGAGACGTAGATTGGCATCCAAGGTGCGTGATGTCTACGTGAATTCATAGGAAAACCAGAGCAAATCTAACTTTTCTGAAAACCACACTGTGGATGGACGAAGCGACATTCACTAGAGACGGTATTACTAACTGTCGAAATTTACACAAATGGTGCCGTGCGGGTGAAAACCCGAAATTGAAACGTTCATCGACTTTTCAAGTAAGATTTTCAGTAAATGTTTAGGCTGGTCTTATCGATGACATGTTAATTGGATTTTTAAGTCTATTGACTATTGAACTACCTGCATTATTGGAGGATGTACCACTGGCGTTGCGTCGAAGGATGTTTCTGCAGGACTGATGCCCTGCCTATTATGCTACAAATGTTAGATCAGTTTTAAAAGATAATTATCGAGATAAGTGGATCGGCCGGCAAGGACCTATAGGTAGGCCCGCGCGTTCACTCGATTTGACGCCCCTTGATAACTTCCTATGGGGAACCATGAAACAACGCATCTTCAGTACCCCCATCAATAGTGAGGCTGATTTATGTGGCCGCATAATTAACTGCGCGAATGATATTCGCAATGATCCCGAAATGATAATGAGAGCGACACAACAAATTTTAATTCGCGCGGCTTTGTGACTACAACAACAACGAGGTGGATATTTTGAGCACCTGATGCATTAAATTTTGTGTAAAATAATAAGTGGTTAATTGAACTCTTTCGTATCAATTATCATCCCAAATAAACCATCCTTAAGAACAATAAATGGCGTCTTCAGAGTGCCATCTTTTAACACTTGATAGAAAATGATAATGAGATATAAACATGCAATTTTTACTATAGAGTAGCTAATTCGATGAAGAATAACTGAAAGTTATAAAAAAGTACGTAATAGGGGCGTGTCATTGGGAAAATTTTACGATTATTGTAAAAATTGATTAAAAAAAAAGATTTTTGCAAAAAAAACGTGTTTATTTTCAAATGAGGGTAGTGCACTACCCTCATGCATGCATGCAAATAACAGTGGTAGAGCCACGCGTCAGCTTTTGCTGTCGCACGGATGGGCCGGCTCGAATCGGGGTGGTACCACGATCTCACAGAATTCCAGCGTGAAGTAGAGGTTTACCTCTGCGTTTCGCTTGGTGAGTGCAGGTGGCCGGAAGCCCTTTTTACTGGAAATGAGGCATTCCATCTTAGTCCTCACGGATGACAACGCATCTGCATTTTGATTCACAAACGAGGATAGATGTAGATGTCTATGGGCCGCAGCAACCACTTACCATTAGGTGGACTGTGTGCTTGTTTGTCACCGTTATCCTATAAAAAAAAAGTTTTATCCATAATTTTTATTTTATGAGGACGCTTAATTACTTGCCATGTATCGTGACATCGGCGTATGCGGTCTTACTGAGCTATTGTGGATTACTATTTCTTCACGCGCGTGCGCTTCAAATTCCAACTTACATATTTGTGTGGCATATATTGCCCCTGACCCTCATCAAATGCCATCGGATCTCGTTTTTATTAAACAAAAAATTAATAGTATTATAGAGCTTTCTCCATATGATAATTTTGTAGTATTAGGAGATTTCAACTTGCCGTTCATTTCTTGGAACCCAAACGGATATACAGCTTTGAAAAAAGGGCCTACTGAGGTACAAGAAGCGAGTATTCAGCTGATGGAAACACTTACATTTCACGGGTTAAGGCAATTTAATACTTTAAAAAATCATGCTGGTAACACATTAGATCTTGCATTCTCTAATCTACCTCTGAATATCATCCCTGCGGCTGCGCCGCTACTCAAGGAGGACCACGCACATCCTTCTTTTTGCTTCATAGTTTTGGATTTAAACATTACTCCTCTACGGGAAACAGCTGCGCCGAGGCGAAATTTCAGGAGGGCTGATTATGAAAAAATTAATACATATCTTTTAGAACAGGACTGGAGGTCTCTTTTATGTACAGGCACTGTAGACGAAGCTACAAATACCTTTTATAACATACTGGATAGTTGTGTTCGTTTACATGTGCCTTTTAGTTATAACACAGGGAAGCGATCATATCCTAAATGGTACACACCTGCTTTAATAAAAATAATTAAGGAGAAAACCATAGCTCACACACGTTGGAAAAAATTCAGGAATAGATTAGATTACGATGAGTTTTCGTTACTCCGAGCAAGAGAACACCGTGTTCAGAGAGAATGCTTTAATAAATTTACGTCAAGTTGTGAAAATAGCATCAAAACACATCCTAAAACATTCTGGACTTTCGTCAAAGCCATTCGGGGTGGGTCAGGATACCCTAAGAAAATGTCTTTGAAAGATACAGAGTACACCGATGGTATAGACATATGCAATGCTTTCAACTCATTCTTCAAGAGTGTATTTGGTGTTCCTAGTAATAACTACATATATCCACATACGGAATCGTTGTGTACTGACACCGTTTCTAATGTACAGACAAACGCTGCAATAATTGAAAAAATGTTGAAAACATTGGACACGAACAAAGGTGCCGGTAGTGATGGGTTACCTTCTTTTTTTTGGTCACGATGCGCTAAATCACTTGCTCTCCCCTTGACTATTATATTTAATCGCTCTCTGCGTGAAGGGATATTTCCGCATCAATGGAAGTGTGCACACATAGTCCCTGTACACAAGAAGGGATCACGTACAGAAATAAATAATTATAGAGGCATTTCTATTTTGAACACCGCGGCTAAAATCCTTGAACGAGTAGTATATAACGTAATTTACTCCACGCTTTCACGTGCCTTCCCTGAGCAGCAACATGGTTTTTTACAAAGGCGATCCACCACTACGAACCTGGCAAGTTTTTCTTCTTTTGTCTTTTGTCAGTGGGCAGGTTGATGTGATCTACACTGATTTTGAAAAAGCTTTCGATCGTGTGGATCACATGATCCTGCTCAACAAATTACAAATATTAGGGATTCACGGTGACTTGCTCCGGTGGACTGAATCATATCTCACAAACCGCTCACAAGCAGTCGTGATAGGTGGTTTCCGTTCGAGCTACATAAACATACCTACAGGTGTTCCTCAGGGCTCTCACTTAGGTCCACTTTTTTACAATGCCTACCTATATGACATTGGTTCGTGCATTGTACACACAAATTACCTCATGTATGCAGATGATAAGAAGATTTTTTGTAAAATTAACACCATACATGACTGCCTATTGATACAAAAGGACCTGGACCGTTTATTTGAATATTACAAAATAAATAATATAACTGTTAATGCAAGCAAGTGCGAATGTATTAGTTTTACACGGAAATCTAAGCCAATTCTAAATAAATATCACTTTGACGGATTAGAAATCAGCCGAAAAGTAAGTGTTAGGGATTTAGGCGTAAATTTTGATCATAAAATGATACTATCCGAACACATTGATTACGTTATCAGTAAAGCCTATAAAAATCTTGGTTTTGTTCTTCGCACCTGTAAACCATTCTCGAATATTAATGCAATTAAAATGGTTTATTTTGCGTATGTCAGAAGTGTTTTGGAATATGCTAGTTCGATATGGTCTCCACAGTACAATGTCTACAAAAGCCGCCTTGAGCGTATTCAAAAAATATTTGTTAATCACCTTAACTTTCGCTGTCGGAATAAAATCAATACTTACACAGACAGTTGCACTGAGCACGGTCTCTTATCTTTGGAACACAGGCGCATTTTGCTTGACATGGCTTTGTTATATGATATAATAAACAGTAATATTGACTGTCCATATCTTGTCTCAAGAATCACCTTTCGTACTCCAAAATTCCGCACCCGCAATACTACATTGTTACAGACTCCCTGGCATCATTCAAACTACTGTCGAAACAATGTTCTTTCGCGGCTTGCTCGTACATATAATGAACAATTTGGACACATTGACCTCTTTGCGAAATCTAAACTTACGTTTAAATATTACATCAAGAAAACTTTTAAGAAATAGAGCAGTTGAAGTTAAAATCACATACAATCATATATTCTCTCATCTATTTTTTCTATATGTATTTTTGAGGCTACTAATATAAATATAAGTACTTAAGTTATTTTATTTAATATATATTATAATTAATTATTTGTATTATGTTTATATATTTAAGCATTTAATATGTATATATACATAAGTAATATATATATATATATATATATATATATATATATATATATATATATATATATATATATATATATATATATATATATATATACCTTCTACCTGACTATCTCTCTTGATCTGTAAACTTATGACCACCTTCATTATATTGAATTGCTTATAATTTTGCTTATAATTTATCTATTAGATTGTTCTTCTTTCCTTTTCTTCTAACAACAATACACCTACCATCAAGCAATATAAGGGAAACCTGTTATTGGCCATACTTTTAGTTTATTACATTAATGTTAATATTTTCTATATACGCTGTTGGTTTTCTAAATAAATAAATAAATTATGGAGTTCGTTTCATCGCTTAGAGTATTCAACTAACAGGAGACGCCATGCGCATAAAGTTCCAAACAAAAAAGTCTGTCACTTCTAGCGGGAGGCGAGGTAACGCACACTAAGCAAATCGTAAACATTGGGCCACGTTGTTACGCACGCACACAGCATAATATGAGCACACGATTAAGCAAAACGCACACAACCTTGAAAATCTCTTATAAATGTCTCATCGTTACAGTGCTTAAGCCATAAACAACTAGTGCGAGGGCCTTGTCGATATGGATATGTCGATGAAATTTTATGCAAGTTACATTAGCAAATTAAATAAAATAAAAATGAACAAATGTTTAATGAGTAATATTACATTCAAAGTAAATTAAAAAAAAATACATATGGTACAATATAATAATACAAAATCACCAAAATTAAAACAAATTGAAAAAGTATTATATTATATTTTAACTGGTTTTTAAAGTGAATAAGTTTGGTATATGTACGAATACACTTTTTGGGACACTTTTTTTTTGCGAGGTAGCTAATTCTGGTGCTTGCATATTTTTCCATCACCAAGTTTGCCAGTTCAATGTTATGTGGGACGTAATCATTATCGAAATAATGTTCCTGTATGCTTAAAAATATATAATATACCTAGTCTATGAAATGTTTTTACCATTTTTAATGTCATGACCAACCGGAAAGGTTATCTGTATAGGGGTTTTAAACGGTCTAATTTTACAGATTTTACCGAACCTATACAGTTAAACCGTTTTAAGGCTTAGGGTTGAACTACATCTGGCAGCACGGAATCGCACTTTCCTGTGTTTCTATCCTTTTTGTTCACTCAGAAACGTTATTTACTAGAGCGAGAAAGAGAGCGGGAGTGTATAGTTCTACCCTCAAAAAGCCGATTGTAAACCGGTTTCAAAAGTTTATTATCATTCTTGACAATCCATATTAATATAATATTATAAATGTGAAAGTGTGATTTTTTGTTTATTTGTTTTTGTCCTTCCTTTACAGCAACGGAATGAAGCAATTAAAAAAAACCGGCCAAGTGCGAGTCGAACTCGCGCTCCGAGGGTTCCGCACAAATCCGTAGTTTAAAATTATTAAAAATATTTTTATTATATGATGTAACTAAAAATTTATGCTATTCGCAATTTTTCCTTTATCTGTGCTATAATACGTTGCTTCGTACCAAATTGTAAGATTCTAAGTTCACGGGAAGTACCCTGTAGGTTTTGATTCCCTGATTCCCTTGCGAATGTCGAAAATTTGCGGCATAAACGGCTGTATCTTTTGATTGCGTTGGCTTATAAGTTTGATTTTTTCACAGCTCCAAGAGACAGTAGACTTGAGTATTTCTTATGAATTTCAGCTTGATACCTCCACGCGTTTCTCAGAAAAAGGGTCTTGACAGACAGACAGACGGACAACAAAGTGATCCTATAAGGGATCCGTTTTTTCTTTTTGAGGTACGGAACCCTAAAAATTAATCATTTGCTATCTCTTGGTCGAAGTTTACGCTTAACCAAACATACTTTTTTTCGTCATTTTACTTAGGATTGAAAAATAATTAATGTCTTTGTAAAAAGCGGTAATATTTTGTGTTCTACAGTACAAAAGTGTAGTACTCTGTATATATTTAATAATAATAGATTATAAATATGACACTGAAATTATTTGTTTGTCCTTATTTATTTATTTAAGCGCTAATAATTGATGTCTCATCTGAAAACAACAATTTGGTTGACATCATCTAAGACGATAAACTTGTAAATAACATTTTAAAATGAATAAATATCGTTCACTAAACCTTCCATTTCGATTTGTTACATGTTTTAAATTTTATCCTTCATAATTTAAAATAAACCTGTAGTAAAATAATAAACTTACGAATAGATTACGATAACCGATTGGTCAAAATGCTCGGAACAAATAGTGCTTGTTCGTTTAGGTACCCAGGTTATATGATTGCCACATGCTTTCATCCAAACTTGGCGTCTGTAAGGATCTTTTGTAAAACTGTAAAACCAAAGATCTTTTTTAAACATTGTACAAAAAAGAATTTTAAGTAACACCTTGGTATTATATAACAAAGTATTACTTATAGTCAAATAAAAACATCGACACTAAAGATTACAGTGAACATCACTATTATAGTATTGATGATACCATTTTATATACTCGAAATTCCACTTCTTTTCGTTTCATAACGTAATATAATGAAATGAAAATATCTATTTAAAATGTTTTAAATGTATAATGTATACAATAAAACAATTTAAATTGATGTTTTCATTTCGTTAAAAACAATTAAATATTATTAAAGTTGTTTGAAATAATATAGTTTTGCAAATAAATCACAATAATATTGATGAATTTAAGACTATTCAATAACACGATTTTGTCTTGTGTAATTAGAACAAAGAGAAACGACACTTTTGTCTACAATTAAGCAAAATTTAATTATGTTCTAGTAGTGCAAAAGTCCTTACTATAGTATTAATACTTTAAGTTGGCAACACTACCTGCTCAGCTATATTAATCAGAATTTTCGTGATTTAATGCTTATATTAATTATTGAAATCAAAATAAATAATTAAAGATGAAAGGTAACGTCGTCTTTTTATAAATTTGAGGTCTGTGATCTTTTTTAACAAGAAAACACACTGCAACTCGGCATTTTTCTGGAGGTCAACTCACGCTTACGACTACTTGGTAAGTGACGCCGTACGCGGCGCAACTAGTTTTATATAACGGGAATGATCCGCGCTCTCGTACTTTTGACAGCGGGGAACGCTCTCCAATGTCGTCTCCTGTTAGTTTAATACTCAAAATTTCATCGCGATAAATCATTTAGTTTTAAAGTTACACCGTTTTGTTTACACTGGGATCACAGTAGCGAACAAAATTTTTAAAAATTCCATAAAAAATATAAAAAAATATTTAGAATTTTTATTATTTTTTCCGTCGATAAAATTAAGCATAGATTCCCTCATTTCGATATGTGCACTTTATAAAGACTCATCTGTATTCTAAGTCTATGGCTCTGCCTAACCCATCACTACAAACTAGTAAGAAGTGCTAGTAGCGCACCATAGACTTCCTCAATCTACGTAGCGCACCCATCACCAAATAAAAATTACTCTTAATGTCTATGCTCTGAATCTATGTCACATATGTCATTCTTATGTCAAGTTTTTCCTTTTCACTTTGTTTTCAACATAATGGTGACATCAAAGAAAATTACATTCATTTAAATTTGCACACATTGCATCAACGTTATTTGGTTTGTAATTGATTGTTACCTGAAATCTTCCAAAGAAACTTTTAAAAGATAAAAATGGTTTCAAAGAAGAAGAAGAAGGTATGTACACATAACCAAATAACACGTGTTTACTCATAGGTAAATAGTGCTTGGGTTTGCATTGCAGTAACTATACGGAATAAATATTATATGAAATTATCTAAAATGGCAGTAACGTTATTAAATAATTTGTGTTGAATTAAAATGTGCTGTTTCAGTATTCGTCGGGAGAAGGAGCGCAGTTTATGACGAGGAAAGCTGCACTTAAGAAATTACAGCTTTCATTAAAAGATTTCAGACGTATTTGTATTCTTAAAGGCATATATCCGAGAGAGCCAAGAAATCGAAAAAGAGCTCAAAAAGGCGCTGGTGGTATCAAAACTCTATACCATACAAAAGATATAAAGTTCTTATTGCATGAACCAATCATATGGAAACTCCGAGACTTGAAGGTATGTAAAAATTTTATTAGTCTGGAAGTAATTGCATTATAATTAACTATACCATGTTTGATAATTTTTACCCATAGTGTTGCTGAAATATGTCTCAGTTTCATAAAACAACTGTTTCAGGACTAAAATTATTATATATATATAATACTTTAGTCCATGTGTTGTTACGCCTGAGTACGAAGAAAGAATGCCTCACAACTTGCATTACAGTTACTGGCTCTCTGTAGCATTCAGACTAAAACAGAACAATGTAAGCAATGCTATTTAGTTAACTTAAGTAAGAGGGTTGTACTTTTAAGCAGATGAGCTTCTAGGAATAAAAGGAAGGTAGAGTCCTACCACTTAGAAAACTATTGAGTATATCAGAATCAACTGAGTAGTGGCTGTGTAAGTATACTTACTACCTCATATAGTCTTCTGGGTGTCGTATGAGGCGACAGAGGGAAAATAAAACAGGCGATAGGCAACAGCATCTTCCTGATAACAGTTGAATAAAAATAAAAAACAAGACAACTATGGCAAAGTCCCCCCTATGAGGCAATCTAAGCCTATGTTCAGCAGTGGACATTTATAGGCTGTAATAGATAGATATGCAGAATTATCTACTAAATAAATATTTACAGTATTACTGCAAACATTTATATACTTTTAGGTTTATCAACAAAAGATTCGAAGAGCTCGAGCTACAAGAGAATTTGGACGAATGAGAAAATATTTACGAGATTATCCGTCTATTAACATTGATCACATAGTTAAGGAAAGATATCCAACATTTGTAGATGCCTTAAGAGATCTCGATGATTGCCTTACCTTGTGTTTTCTCTTTAGTACCTTCCCGTCACTTAAGAAGGTTCCCAGGAATCAGTCTATGCTCTGCAGAAGACTAACAGTAGAATTCATGCATGCAGTAATTGCAGCAAAAGCTTTGCGTAAAGTATTTGTCTCAATCAAAGGATACTACTACCAAGCAGAATTTGAAGGACAGACTATAACATGGATTGTTCCACATCATTTCTCATTCCAGGTGAATTATATTTAAAACTCTTAATCTTATTTTTTTTTATAGAATACGGGTAACAAACGGTCACACAGTCCACTTGATGCTAAGTGAATCCTGTGATCCATAGACATCTACATTTCTGTCGTTCTTACAAAGAGTGCAATAACTAGGTTTTGGCTACTTTCGAGATAATTGCAGTTAAAGATTTTATTTTTATTTTGTGTGTATCTTCGTAACTATGATAGCTAGTGACTTGAAACTTTTACTATACAGCAGATAAAATGATGCAGAATTCTATGTAGTATATTATATTTTTATACACATTTCTATATGCATTAAAAACACAATAATGTATTTATATTTAGGACTGTTAATTGTTTTGATAGAGTACTAATCATAAACGCAATAAGTAGACTACTTATTGCAGTTATTGTTAGTAAACCGACAAACTGCTCTTTAGATTAGAGCATAAACTGTATATCCTGTAGTTTCTTCCAAACATAAATGCAATAAATGCCTTAGTTATTGCGGTTTTCATTAGTAAAATATTTTAATCAGACAAAATGCAGCGGTAGTTGATTGCAAGAATGTTATAAATTTATGTGAAAAATGATTGAAACAAAATTACTACACATGAAAATGTTATGAAATGTTACGAAAACATCACTTTACTCCCTAAAATTAAAAAAAAATAATCTTTTCAGACCACTTGAAGTGTTACTCCAATCATATAATCACAGCTTTAGGAAAGTAAATATAATTGTTGTCGGTAGAAAATGCTTCCTTGCCGTTTTGATATTTTTCTCTAGTTTGTGTGTTGGTTTTTCATATTGAATACACAGTTCACAACTTTCTTGATACCATTCATTATGAGAATTATGTAGAGCACACTACTCGCATTCCTCATAACCGAGATGACCAAAGGAAATGTTTATTTCGTTTACAACCTTGTAATATGTCTCGAGAGATATCTGCTTATTAGTATATTTCTCTATAAAATATTGGTGCATCATCGTTATATTTAAGTCACTGGGTAAATCAATCTAATTGGGGGCATGTTCGCGGCAATAATGTGATTCTGTTTGATTTAAACGTTGAATATGTTCTTTCATTATGTTTTTGTGTAATTTAATAATAAAATCTCCCTTGCACTTTTTCTTATCTTGCCATGAAAGAAATATTATTTTATTTTAAATGACTCTTCATTTTAATAGACGCTAGTAATTCATTTATTCGTATTTGTTAATCAATAATATAATACGTTTATCAATAATAATATACTACGAAAGGATTTTCCTTCCAATCGAGTGTTCCACGATACTCTCGCAAGTTTTTTTTTTCGTGTTTTTATGGTATATGGCTTTTATAAACAACCCTCTTGACTCCCAACTTAAATTTACGTACTGATTGTGGATACCTGTTCAAATTTCTTCTGTAAACTTTGTCATACACTTTTTTCTTCGTTTATCATCACATTGTGGTTTTAATGCTAACTTTGTATCAGCGTTTTTTTCTTTTGTTTGGTACATTCTCTCGTTTGGTAAGTTGTTTAACGCTATCGCTGGAGTCCTCAAACATGTTAACTTTACTTTTGTCACAATCATCTTTGTCGGACAATGGTCTTCCATTGTTTGACAAAGATGATTTGATTGTCATGGAAGGATGAAAGAAGGAAAGAGTAACAGGCTGTTCTCTTTGTTGAGTTTTAGAAACAAGAATATTAAGATCAATATTTTGAACAATATTAATATAAACCAGATTACAACGATTTTACAAACTGTTTTAAAATCGTTATGATCTAGAGGACGTGACCAGAATTGATTAAAATCTGCAGAAATTGATTCTTTTTGAATAGCAGGCAACGTCACTATATCAGCGTCAGAATTTTGAATTGCGATTGAAGATTTAACTGGTGATGAATGAATTGCGATCGTTCGATGGGATATCGCTCTCTTAGTGCGCCGCGACGAACCTCTTACGTGCGAAGCAATATCCCTTCTCCTCAATTCACACCCCTCGCGCTCTTTACTACTCTTAACCGCAATAACTCGAAGACAAATTACTATTTAGTATGTATGGTATTGACACTTCGACGTACAGTGCTGGCTAGATTTTGAAGTACATTGCGTATTCGGGCGATTCAATTGTAAGTTTAGGCGCGTTCCATTTTAACCGTGTCGTTGTTTACGTTGGTGAACGGCACGTTACGACATTATGAGTACTCAACTGTCAGGTGAAATGTCATTGCTCCTTGACAAGATGAAAGAAGAATTAAATAAACAAACAATACAAATAACGGAAAACGTCACAAAAACGGTACTGAAAGTAGTGGACGAGAAGATACAACCAATAATAGCGGAAAACGAAAGACTTACACGTGAAGTTGAAAAACTAAACAAGAAACTCCAGACTTTGGACATAAATGCTAGGAAAAACAACATCATTCTACATGGGATCCCAGAACCTAGTACCGAAAAATACGAAGATTTAAACGCTTTGGCAATAAAAACAATAACGGATTTGGATGTACCACTTGAAAAAAGTGAAATAAATAGAGCACAACGTCTGGGTAAAAAAGTAGAAAATGGAAAAATAAGACCTATTCTGCTTACAATAACAACTCTGCGGAGGAAAATCCAAATCCTTAGAAACAAAAAGAAAATGAAAGAAAACACATACATTACCAATTACTATTCTATGGACATCATGGAAAAGCGTAAAGCAAGAGCCAGTAACTTTCGTGAAAATGAAAAAAGAAAATAAACCTCAGAAACACCAAGCCCAAAAGAAACAACCAACAACAATAGCAAAAAAATCCAACGAATGGACGCATTGCAACTTATGCGCGAGCAATCATACTCATTGTCCGAAAAAAATACTTACCTCAACTACTAACGGGAAACGAAATACCACACAGACAAAAAAAACCACAACAACAGCAAACAATCACACATTCCCCAACCCGGCTGGTCCCTGTGGGGAATTAGACCTTCAATAACAATAAATCAACAACAACATGAAGATAAAAACAACATTGAACCAACTCTACCCAAGAAAAAGACTACCATCGAGACTCCATCAAACAAACATACAAAACTATACATTGCTTCTCTAAACGTACTAACACTAAGATCTGAAGAGAACTTATTAGAATTATCACTGGCATTACAAAACACAACTGGGATATCCTTGGCCTGAGTGAAGTACGCAGAATGGGAGAAAATATTGTCGCATATCCAGACTTCATATTCTATCACATAGGGGAAACCCCAGGAAAATATGGTGTGGGTTTTATAGTAAAAAAAATATCTAGCAAAGCACATAGATGGATTTTATGGTGTTTCAGAGCTCACAGCATTGTTGAATTTAAAACTACCAGATTACAAAGACCCATGGACCATTATTCGGATTTACTCACCCACAGAACAAGCAGTGATCGAAACAATTAGTCAGTTTTACCAGGATTTGAACAAAGCTTTACAGATTCATGCTCACAAAAATATCATTGTTATGGGTGACTTCAAGGGTCAAGTCGGAAAACGTCAATGGGACGAAGATGCAATTATAGGACCCTATTTTTTTTTTATAGGATAAGGGTGACAAACGAGCACACAGTCCACCTGATGGTAAGTGATTGCTGCGGCCCATAGACATCTACATCTATCCTCTATTACAAATAAAATATAGATGCGTTGTCACCCGTGAGGACTAAGGTGGAATGCCTCATTTCCAGTAAAAAGGGCCTCCGGCCACCTGCACTCACCAAGCGAAACGCAGAGATAAACCTCTACTTCACGCTGGTTTTCTGTGAGGTCGTGGTACCACCCCGGTTCGAGCCGGCCCATCCGTGCGACAGCAAAAGCAGCCGCGTGGCTCTACCACTGTTACCCTATACATACAGTACAAAACCTAGAAGCAGGAACGGAAAAAGGCTCATGGATTTTGCAATAGAAAATAACCTGACCATACTAAACACCATATTCAAGAAAAATAAAAACAGAATGTGGACATGGTTGTCACCTGATGGTAAGTCTAAAAATCTAATTGATTTCATAATGACCAATAAACCTAATTGCTTCTCAAACATGAATGTCATCAATAATCTAAATTTTAACACCAACCACCGCATGGTCAGAGCTGAACTGAATTCATCCCAACCCAAGAACCCCAGACCAAAACTAAATCTAGAGAATGTAAAACCTAAAAAATATCTAATAGAAGAAATAGCCAATTCATTAAAGTCAAAACTCAAGGAATACAAAAGAGAAACAAAATATGCCGACATACAGGAGAAATACAATTGGTTAAATGTACAATCATAAACACCTGTAAAGAACATAGCACCAAAAAAGAAAATTCAAAGAATTGGATCACGAAAAAAACTTCCGACCTCCTCGACCAAAGAGCAGCTCTAATAAGAGTACGAAAACTACAGAAAACAATAGAAAGAAAATAGCAAAAATTAGCAAAGAAATAAAAGACAACATAAGGAACGACGGATGGAAACGATAGAGAGACATATTAAACAGACAGGAGGAATAAAAAAGGCGTATAAAGCATTAATTAATAAAAAAGAGTGGATTGTAAAGATGAAAAACAATAAGGGGACCAAGAAGATTAGTAGACAGGAAATACTTAAGATCGCTACAAACTACTACACTGAACAAACAAAACAAAAACAACACAAACAAAAGAGAGATAGAGTTATCAGAGAACGAAACTGTACCTTACATCATGCAGGAAGAAACGGAAAAAGCTATTGATACCCTGAAAAACGATGAAGCTCCAGGACCAGACGGCATAAGCAATGAAATACTAAAACAAACGAAAGCATTAATTATACCTATACTCACAGACATTTCCAACAACGTGATTAATACAGAAATCATCCCAAACCAATGGACTGAATCCAACATAATCCTCCTGTTCAAGAAAGGGAACCACTGCGATATTGGAAACTACCGGCCCATTAGTCTAATGTCTAATATTTATAAGACCTTTGCAAAGATTATTTTGAAAAGATTAGAAAGGAAATTAGACGAACAACAGCCAATAGAACAGGCAGGATTCCGCAAGGACTTCTCGGTACTAGACCACATCCATACCGTAAGGCAAATTATAGACAAATACACTGAATATCAACTTACATATTACATAATGATTATAGTAAAGCGTTCGATTCTTTAATACACTCAAAAATCTGGGAAGCCTTAAAGGAACAGGGCGTAGAACACAAATATATAAGGATTTAAAAAAACATTTATAGACACAGTTCGGCATGTATTCAACTAGAAAAGAAGGGAAGTATGTTTCAAATACAAAAAGGCGTTAGACAGGGGGACCCCCTCTCACCAACACTTTTTCTGGCTGTACTAGAAATTATCTTCAGGAACCTAGAATGGAGAGACTTAGGCATAACCATTAATGGCCGCACGCTAACGCACTTACGATTCGCAGATGATATAGTATTATTTGCAAAAACACTAGATGATCTAAGCAAAATGATTAATGACCTAGCATCAGAAAGTGCAAAGGCGGGATTGAAATTAAACCCGGAGAAAACAAAAATCATGACCAATGGCAACAAAGATCCTGTAACAGTGGAACAGACTCAAATCTCCTATGCTGACGAATACATATATCTGGGTCAACTGATATCTCCAGAAGATAATATAAATAAAGAAGTCGAAAGAAGAATTGCGAACAGCTGGAAAAAATACTGGGGCCTAAAAGATTTAATGAAAGACAAGAACCTACACATTTCAACAAAAAGCAAACCATTTAACACATGCATCCTGCCTGTATTGGCATACGGAAGTGAAACATGGGCTTTAACAAGAAATATATCAAACAAACTCTCCATATGCCAACATGCCATGGAAAGGAGTGTGGTAGGGATCAAAAGAATGGACAGAATAAGAAATAGCAGCATCAGAAACAAAACTAAGGTCCAGAATATAACTCTAAAAATAAGAAGACAAAAATGGAAATGGACAGGCCACTTGATCACAGGAAAAGACAAATGGAGCAAAATAATAACACAATGGTACCCAAGGGATGGAAAAAGAAAGAGCGGTAGACCACAGAGAAGGTGGGATGACGATATTAGACAAGTCGCAGGAATTACATAGGGTAGAGTGGCTATAGAAAGGCCAGAATGGAGAAGATTGGAGGAGGCCTTTGCCACCTGGCAAGCAGACACACAAAAATGGAACAAAAGAAAAATATACGAATAACAAAGAAATACTATTTTTGTCCGATTAAAGGCTTATTATTATTATTATGTATGGCCATTCAAATCTTGTCTGTTATTCCTTCAAATAATTGCACTAACTTGTTATTATTAGATTTTATAAGTTTAAAATTTTAAATAATAAGATTTCTTAACATATCTGCAATAACCGTTATTTGTTACGCTAATGATTAGTAAATGTTCCCCTTAATTGAAAAAAAAATCGCTAATAATAAGTGCATCAACTGGACTTATTGCGGTAATCTAAAGTAATATTACAAAATATTATAGCTAACGAAGCCATAACTCAAGTTATTTCGTTAATGATATGCAACGTACATATGGTAACATTAAATATTGCAGTTATGCTTATCAAAAGAACCGAATCTACTGTAAATACAAAAAAGACGTCTAGGGAGAAAATGTAGAGCTCATTTCTCTGATTACGGATATGTACTTAAGTCAGTAAGCTCAAAAACCCAAGTTATTGCACTTATCGTAAGGACAGCAGATTTATCCCAACTTAGAAGCAAAATGCAGATGTGTTGTCACCCCTGAGGACTAAGATGGAATGCCTCGTTTCCACTAAAAAAGGTCTCCGATTCTCTACACTCACAATACAAAATACAGCAGCAATAAGCTGCTATTTTATGCTGGTATTCTGTGAGAATGTGAGCCTACCCTGGTTGTGCAGATCCATTTGTGCCACCACCAATATATAACTGCAGTGTGGTAATACTGCGTCTAATTAAATTTTATATACTCATAAGTAGGACTTGATATAACTTAAATTCAGAGCTGTAAAAATGTTGTTTGAATGAAATATTTGTAGACAACTGTTGACATGAGTCCCACATTTGGAATTTTGAAAGCTCAATTGCATGCATTTGTTCTATGCTCTCCACATGTTATTTTAACATTACTGTTTTGTTATCTTTTTAATACAATTAAGGATAACAAAACAGATTTCTTCTTGAATTCGAGACCTCACCCGATAGTAAGTGAATGCTGTGCCCTATCCACACTTAAGCACTCGCCACACAAAACAGCAACATTATGCTATTTCAACGTTATGGTATTATGTGCGAGCGTGGTCCGTGGTAAGACCTAGGGCAAGACTGACAACCGATGGAGAAGTAAGGGTCTCTGCAGCAGCCTCAAATTCATAAACTAAGCATATAGCGGCTCCCCACTATATATGTACTATATTAAGTGAAATGCAGGAAGTGGACAGATGTGCAGGCAATCCTTGATCTTTGTTCATCAGTAGACTTGTAATGGTAATGATGATGATGAAAACCAGTCCACAGTAAAGAAGAAGCTACTACTATGAGTGTAACATTATTTTAAAGAAAAAAACTGCTTTACAAGAGCCTATCCTATTGTAAGAATTTGTTATAGTTGTCATGCCAAAATGCAGAATGGGCAGTTCCTGGTATTAATTAATGTTGATTGTATGTATGAATATTACAAGTGTCTAACTTAGTGTAAATAATATTTTACACCAAGTCAGACATTGAAATGTTTTGAGATTATCATTACTAACCCTGCAAACTTTTTTTTCAATTATTTTATTTTCTTGATAACATATTTCAGCCTCAAAACAAGGATGAAGTGGACTTTAAAATTATGTCAACATTTGTTGAATTTTACACGATGATGCTTGGGTTTGTAAACTACAAGTTATTCCATTCTATGAATCTGGTTTACCCACCTCAGTTAACAGCAGGATTCTCACCAGATAGTGAAAAGGATCTTGTAGATGAACATGCGTATGTTGCAGAGAGAATTGCTGCTCTAAATATTTCTTTAGCAAAAGTTGCTGGTGCTAATGAAGTAGAAGAATTGCCAGAAATTGATATATTCCAATCAGAAGATGGTGATCCACAGAAATTAGAGGAAGCAAAGCAAGAAGCTGAAAAGGTTAAAAAACTGAAGACAATGTTCAAAGGTCTTAAATTCTTCATAAATAGAGAAGTTCCAAGAGAGCCCCTTGTTTTTATAATAAGGTGCTTTGGTGGTGAAGTTTCATGGGATCGTGATCACTTTGTAGGGGCGACCTTTGATGAAAGTGACGAGTCCATAGCTTACCAGATTGTAGATAGACCCAGTATGGATAAGCAATATCTATCACGATATTATGTTCAGCCTCAATGGGTTTTTGACAGTATAAATGCAAGAACACTGCTTCCAATTAACAAGTATCTAATGGGGGCTCTTCTACCACCTCACTTATCACCATTTGTTGACAAAATAAAGGACCAGGTATACATACCTCCTGAAGAAAGAGCTTTAAAAGACCCAGACTTCAAACCACTTGGTAAATTCATTAAATGTTATTATTAATATCATAAAAGATTATATTGTACATCTTAATACGTAGTTCCGCGATCATAGCACCTCATGTGTGGAATTTCGATTGACCAATTATACCTGTAAGTGCTCACTGCCCTGATATAATTAACCATCCTAAAGCATACGCGTTACGACAATGGCAACTTATTTAATTTTTTTTAATATTAAATTAAACTGACCAAATATTTATATAAGCTGACCAATTATCAGTGAATGCTTCTCGATCGCGCATATGTATATTTTTTATTTTTTTCACGAATGAGGTGCTAAAATTTTTTTATAGACCTTGAAAAACTAACCCTTAATAAAAAAATATAACGCTGACCAATAAATAAGACCAACTGACCTTTTATGACCAATTTCTGGCCATCCAGATGGTATAATTGGTCAATCGAAATTCCGCACATGAGGTGTTAAGATCGCGGAGCTTTAATACATCCCACTGCAGATCACAAACCGCATCACTTTTCTGAGAGGATTTTAGTGCATTCTTAACATCTGTTCTTTTTAATTTCTCATACTTGTAGGTTTCCTTAAGATATTTTTCTTCACCATCAAGCATGTGTTAAACCAACATTTTAAATAATTGCAGTCTGCAATTTCATTGGTGCTGACGGGAATTGTACTCAATTGCTTGCATGCTATAAAATTTTATGGCAAGTGCTTATCCCCTGCGATATCACAGCTCTTTTATAATGCATTATATTTTTTATCTTTTCTTTTTTTGATAAATATTTAAATTATTTATTATTGTTATATCCTTCCCGTGTTTTATTTTCATATTTTGTTAATCTAATGATTAAACATAAAATATGTGTCAAGAATATTTGATTAGATATTACAGTCTTTTTTACGTGGTAGAGCCATGCTGCAGCTATATTAGTAGTATAGTTGTAGCACGAATGGGTTGGCTCGACCCTTTTTACTGGAAAAGAGGCATTCCATCTTAGTCCTCACTGGTGACAATGCATCTGCATTTTGTTCATAATTGAGGAAAGGATCATACCAACCACTTACCATCAGGTGGACTGTGTGCTCGTTTGTCACCCTATCCTATATCAACAGTCAACGTTAAGTATTAAAAAAATCATTATTTTTAATTTCTAAATGATTTCCTTTATGACTAATTGTACCATGAATGTATGATTGGTATATCTACTTTTTTATTCAAGTAAGTGAGAAACACAAGCACACAATTCACCTAATAGTAAGTGGATGTTAATAATTTACATTTAAACGGAAATAAAACTAAATGTATTAAATTTACAACAACGAATGTTAAAAATCTGAGAACCAATGTGTTTTTAAATGGGAAAGAACTGAGCCCTGTTGAATCCACTGTTTTTCTTGGCATCACTCTCGACGCAAAGCTTCAGTGGGGCCCCCATATATCCAAACTAGCAAGCAGACTAAGTTCTGCAGCCTATGCTGTAAAAAAGATAAGAGGTCTCACTAGTGTCGAGACAGCTAGATTAGTTTATTTCAGTTATTTCCATAGCATAATGTCTTATGGGATTTTGCTATGGGGAAATGCGGCTGATTCAGAAACTATTTTTGTTTTACAGAAGAGGGCCATTAGAGCTATTTACAACCTAAAACTGAGAGAGTCTCTTAGAGATAAATTTAAAGAAATAAATATATTTACGAAAATTTAATGTATGTTCACAAAAACAAAGGTAGTTTTAGTAAAAAAAGTGATGTGCATTCTGTAAACACTAGGAACAAACACAAGCTAGTGATACCAGTTTCTCGACTCCACAGAGTCAGTAATTCATTCTTGGGGCAATGTATATTACAACAAGGTCCCGGAAAGTGTACAGGCTCTCTCTATTAGCAAGTTAAATGTTTTGTTAAGTTGAAACTGTATAAAAAGGGTTATTATAGTATAAATGAATACATGGTTGATAATAACCCCTGGGAATGAGGTGATCGCTTCCAAGCTGTTTCTAAAATAAATTTTGTACTTATATAGTTGTATAACCATTATTGTAAAATTTGCTTTAAAAAAAAAGTCCCGCTGGGTTTCTTGCTGGTTCTTCCCAGGACGGAGGTTTTTT
Organism: Parnassius glacialis; assembly: GCA_033319125.1. Lineage (NCBI taxonomy): Eukaryota > Metazoa > Arthropoda > Insecta > Lepidoptera > Papilionidae > Parnassius > Parnassius glacialis. The sequence goes on from JAVANC010000016.1 coordinate 37,149,820, forward strand.
TCGAACTAGTGGTAAAGTAAAAAATGACTTTCAATAAGAATTACACATGTGATCTATATTGAATAAAAAATTATTCTATTCTATTCGATGCTACGACCAATAGACACCTACATCTATCCTGATTAAAAATCAAAATACTGATGCATTGTCACCCTAGAGAACTAAGATTAAATATGTCTTTATCAATAACCAAGCCATATGCTAGTGTTTCATGGCTGTGCTGACCCATTTAACCTGCCAGTCCAGACCATGTGACCAGCCATATAACCTGCAGCATAAGTCTTTCACATATAGAATTAAAATGTATGTGATAACATTATAGCTATATAATGATATCGTTAGAATATTCCCTATCCCCTATCATCCCATGGCCTATGGGTATCAAGAGGCGACAAAGGGAAACTCGTGACATTTGAAAATTATAAAAAAACTGCAGTTGCTAACCCGTTTCGCAAGTATGGCTACTATGGCAAAATCCCCGTATGAGGTAATCTATGGCTGGCACATATACATCAGTGGACTTTGAGACAAGTCACCAGAAAAGCAGCTATGTGTATTTCTTATTGATTGATATCTTATACTCAAGAAATTTTTTATTTTACTTAGATGATGAGCCATCTGGAAGCGATATTGAGGAAGCTAGTGACGAAGACGCAGATGAAAAGAATGAACAAGAATCTGAAGAAGATGGCGATACAGCTCTAGCACGACAGTATCAGCAAGAAATTGCAGAAGACTCTCCCTCGGATGATGAAGATGGAGAAGACAATTTGGATCCAGAGAAAAAGAAATTGGCTAAAGAAAAGGTAAGGCTACAATTTCAAATATAGTTACTTACATAAATTCAAAATTTTAGATAAAACTATTTACTTTAGATTATCTCTACAGTTGACCCGTGATAATCTGACAAATGTTTTGCAATGAGGTGTCAGATTATCAAATCTGTTGGACTATAGATTACTGCCACAACCCCCTGGTAATCCAGAACTTTATGAAAATGCGTACCTTGTAATCCGACAAATTACATAAGTATTAATTATAAAATAATAAAAAAGTCATGTGATGCACAATGAATACCTAAATAGTAAATGATGAATGCCCGCTAGGCCTCTACCAGTCACATTTAAACTAAAGCAATACGCGTCAAGCTATATTTGTGGTGCCGAGATCTAACTGCAGCCTGTTTATCCACCTATTCGCGAAGGACACCTCCACCTTGGCGGATTCATAATGTGACTTGATTGTAATCACATGTTAAAAGCATCACGATTTATTACAAGGGGGGTGAAAAAGCAACCAGATTAGTGTGATTCCAATGTTGTGTATGTATGTGACGAAAAAATGTGGTAAATACGGAATATTATATTATAATGTAAGTAGTTGTTAAGTCTTTATAAATATACTTGTGATCTGCCGCGCCTTCGAACGGGTCATTTCTGGATCTCGACAACAGTGGCACCGGATCAAATTGTTTATTTATTTATTTATTCATAGGACACCAGCAGTGCACACATTATTACATTTTTATTGAAAGTGGGCTTAATCTGGGGACTGATGTGTGCACCCCTATAAGTAACATAGCATTACTAATCTAAACCATTCTCGGATCACCACACACAAAATTTCATCAAAATCGGTCCTGCTGTTTATGAGTAGTTCTGTCACATACACATGGACAGAAGAATTATATATAATATACTAAATATAAAGATAATTGTTATTGCGTCTATCAGTGATATTGACCACATGAGTAGAAAACAGTACATACAACAAGCTTCATACAAGTGTCAACTGTAGATACACTCGTACATTGTGGTGATGTGAGTGTGACATCTCACTGACAAAGAATATCTGAAAATTCAAAACATTGGAAATTCAATTTATTATTTAAAATACACTTTATTTAATTCAGAATGTATTATACAATAAAAAGAAATAATATACTTCTTAAAAACAACAAAAGAAATAATTTAGAATTAGTTATTTATATTTGAAGAGTCGCCTGACAGTGGCGGCGTAAGAGAATCCACTTGCGCACATCATCCCGCGGGTGTCGTAAGAGGTGACAGGAGGGAAATGAGAGGGATTGATGTCTATGGGTCACCATAGTACCAACTATATCACAAATAGGCAGATGCCTATTTGCCATCCATATTCTATAAAAAAAAGTAAATCAACATTATTGTATTTTCAAACGCAAAAGTTACTGTGTAACTCATTTTATTTTTAACCATATTTTTTACTTGCAACACATGTCTGACTGTGTATAATGATAATTTATAAAAAAATCTTTAAATTTACAGAAAAAATCAATGGCTGTTTTGAGTGGTGTGCCATACAAAGAAAATCCATATCAAAAACAAATTGAAGACAAGCAAGCATTTAGATTAAGGGAAAAACTTGTACGAAAGAAACACAGAAATTTGTATAAGAGTATGAAAGCTGGTCAAGAAAAGAGGAAAAAAGAGATTTGGCTGCTCAGAAAGAAGAGGCGTCTTCACGACGAGAAAGTCAAAGAAGAAAAGAAAGCAGAGAAACGAAAACAGAAAATGCAAGCATTTGAAGCTGCAACAGCTTAATTTGCATACAATATGTATAATGCCAATAAAATAAATATTATTGCTCTGAATCTAATTTTATTTTCAGGAAATCATTAGTAAACAACAAGTGCGTGTTGCCAGTGATGACCTATGGAACTGAGATGTGGTCCTTCAATGCTGGCCGTATGAGGAAGCTCAGTCACTCAGCGAGCTATGGAGAGGGCTGTGCTCGCCGTTTCTCTGCGTGATCGACTTAAAAACAAGGGTATCCGCAGTAGAACCAGAGTAACCGACATAGCTCAAAGAATTAGTATGCTGAAGTGGCAATGGCCCGGCCATAAAGAACCGACAACTGATGGGGAAGAAAGGTTCTCGAATGGCAGCCTCGTACCGGCAGGCTAAGTGTAGGGCGTACCCCCACTAGATGGAGTGACGACCTAGTAAGACTTGCAGGAAGTCGATGGATGCAGGTGGCTGGGGACCGTGCATTGTGGCATTCCTTGGGGGTGGCCTATGTTCAGCAGTGAATTTGTGAGGACTGTAATGATGATTAGTAAACAAAAGGTGACCTTGTCACAATTTTGATTTCATAGGTTTGTAGAGTTGATTGATCAGAAACACACTAATTGGTTAAACACCATTAAATATTTTGACAGCTTTTATATCAGGCATCACTGACCTCTATTGACTGGTTATGCACCGTGACAAAATGAGGCGATTTGATTTTTGACATTTTGGCGCTGACAGCAGAAGTGAACGTCCACGGAACTAATAATAGACATAAGACATCGTAACAAAATATACAAGATAAAAGCTCTATACATACCCGTAACGTCTATGCTATTGTTACGAGCTTGGGGTTAGAGACAATTAAAAACTGCCGATTGAATTACCAAAATTGACACTAATTACAATCTAAAACCACACTAATAATAAAACTATTTACGTATCATATTAATATAATACCATATAACAAATCAATGTATCAATTAATACTAGACCTTAGACACAAAATTTTGGTGGTGTCGTGCCTAGTGTAGTGGGTGCTGCGCATGGTAGTGCTGGGATTGACGACGGCGGGTATAGTGCGTGCGATTGAGGGAGGGTGGGAGGTCCCCTTAAAACTGGGCAGGACATCATTTTCTGTCTTTACGCGGAATGAAGCAAATTAGTTTATAACAACCCCATTATATGATAATTATAAGTAAATAAAATGTGTCAAGAAAGAAGGAACACCCACTCGTCTACTACCCCCATACCAGACCATCCCGTGGGCGTCGTAAGAGGCAGCGGGAAACTGAAACAGGAGATGGGCAGCAGCGTCTTCCTAATAACATCTAAAATTAAAAACTGCGGTTGCCAAGTGTGGCAACTATGGCAAATATCCCTCATATGAGGCAATCTATGGCAGAGATCTATGTTGAACAGTTGACTTGTATAGGCTGTAATGGAATGGAATATTATTATTATATATTCTTGAGGAGACAAAAAATTCCGTACTTTATCGCCAGTAATACAGTGAATAAGTTTTTGTTGCTGCATACAGACTGATTTCTATATATTTGATGATAATATGTTTTACGAGAACATGAAAGTGGCTGGTAAAATTATCTGAAACCAGTGTCCTTGAAATGGTAGATCAGGAAATAATATTTCAGTTAGAAATATAAGATCTTTTAGTACCTTCGCAGTTAATACTACAGAAAAATTCGGTTCTATCGGAGGTTTACCATTATGGTCTAAGAGCTAGCTACGAAAACGTGAACTGATAAGGTGTAGTAACGAATTTTATATATAACCTCTCCTTGGTAGCTTAAAAGTACAGAGCGAGGCCCGTCAGAACTCTCCCGGGGCAGAAGGCGTGGGTGGGCGGTCAAAGTCGTAAATTTTCAATAAGAAAAAAATGATTAGGTGCAGTTCTGAAATTTGATAGAGTTATAGTTTTTAACTGTAGGAATCTAGGAAAATTATTGTCAGAAGTCTAGGTCGGGGCTTAAAGACTGTCAGAAGTCGACAAAGTTGTAAAGAAATTGTTTAAATTTAAACCACAAGGTGCAGTTCTGACAAATGCATTTTTATATTATTTGTTGCTTATCAAACCTGTATATAAATTGTCAGAAGTCTAAATAATGGCTAAGTACATAAAAATTGATGATATAGTCAGAAGTTGCTGAAGTGGCTATCGCAACGGAAAGCAACGTTTCGAATCTAGTTTTGAGTTAAAATAACAAGGTGCAGTTCTGAAAATTGCATTTTTATATTATTTATAGCTTACCGAACCTGTACATATATTGTCAGAAGGCTAAATAATGGCTAAGTACAGAAAAAAATATCATATGGCTAGAAGTTGCTGAAGCGGCTATCGCGATGAAAAGGAACATTTCGAATCTAGTTTCAAAATTAAATAACAAGGTGCAGTTTTGGCTATTTATTGTTTTTATTATTTACACTGTTATTTCAATAAATAAGCAATGACAATAGGTTAAGCGAGGGAGTTAAAAAAAAATTATAAAAATTGTGTTGCCGAGTAATTGCTGACTTAGACGAAGGACTTTAAAAAAATATTTCGTACTCAAAAAATTATAGAAAGTAAATAATACGAAAAATTAAATAAAATGGAGAAGTTTTGCCAAAAGTTTACAGGTACTATATGATAAGAAGTTACTGAAGCATAACATCCTTTTTTATTTTAGATAATTTTATGCACACTTGGCCATATGTTTTTTTAATATTTAAATTATTGTTATTATAAGAAAGTAAAAAGTAGATGGAGTAAAAGGTAAGTATATAAGAATGGAGTAAAAGTTAAGTTTATATAAAGGAAGTATAATTATTTAATTATATAAATCTTGTTTTGTAACAAGTAAAAAAAATATTTAAAAAAATATCTAACAAATTGAAAATACTTCTCGTCATTTTTTCTGTACTTAGCCATTATTAAGACTTCTGACAATTTATATACAGGTTTGATAAGCAACAAATAATATAAAAATGCATTTGTCAGAACTGCACCTTGTGGTTTAAATTTAAACAATTTCTTTTTCTTCTTTTTCTTTGTCGACTACTGACAGTCTTTAAGCCCCGACCTAGACTTCTGACAATAATTTTCCTAGATTCCTACAGTTAAAAACTATAACTCTACCAAATTTCAGAACTGCACCTAATCATTTTTTTCTTATTGAAAATTTACGACTTTGACCGCCCACCCACGCCTTCCGTCCCGGGAGAGAGTTCTAACGGGCCTCGCTCTGTACTTATAAGCTACCAACGAGAGGTTATATATATAATTCGTTACTACACCTTATCAGTTCACGTTTTCGTAGCCAGCTCTCCGACTATTATTATTTTTACAAGCATGGCGAAATAATGACAACCATAAACCAATAAACAAAGATTTACCACATTTGTAGAATGCATAGTTAAAACCACCCCTCATTTTTTGTACAACGAGAGCAATACCATTTCTGCGATTCCTCACAGGATCTTGTGGTACAGATTCGCAAACAATCGAATCGTCACACTTAATTTTATTTCGTATCGCTCGAATGACAAATCCTGCAATATATCCGAACACTGCTTAGACGTTTCGTTTACGTTTGAGTCAGGTACTGCCCAAAACAGGTGTAAAAAATTAACTTATTTCATCTTGCAGAAATGGCGAATCTATTTCTTCTAAATGATATTTTTTATTGTACGTATATTTTCATCATCGTTTTAATCATCTATATTAAATTTGTCTATTTTAGCCTCTTTTGAAGAACCAGAAGATAGTTAATATTGCTACGTCGTTTCCCTGGACATTACCAGTGGAATTACTTATTTCATGATGAATTAACAATTGCTTAAATGCATTTACAGACTGAGCGGCGGCGGTTGGATTTGGACACCAACCACCTCGGCTACGAATCGCACAAAAAATAATTCCAAGTGATCTTGGTTAAACTTGTACGTGAACAAGTAATTAAGTTCAAGTTTATCTGCTTTAACATATATGTGAAATATGAAGAACAGAAATAACTGCATCGTTAAACCCCAAAAAACCTGATTTACGGCATAATTGTACCACCAATCTATCATCATATAATTTTATTTGGCTAAGGTTGACCTTTTCTCATTTGTGGACCCGAGTGGATTTTTATATCCACACCCCTATGGATATTTCTCACATTCAAGAAATCAAAAATACGGTCAACTGTTCTTATAAATGTTACAACACTGAAAGTTTTTAGAACTGGCCACTTCTAAATAAAATAAATAAATAAATAAAAAGGATATAATAAAAAAAAATAAGTTCAAATTTTGAAAATGGAACTTTTTGCCAATATTATTGTGTATGTATTAATTTGTTTACGATTTGGCGGCAAATTGAAAAAACAAGTAACAGGGTCAACAAGGCTATTTTTCATTTAAACTCACGCAAACTAAGGACATTTATGTATAATAGGGTATTTTACATCATGTAAAAAAATCATATATTATCATATAGATTTTGTAAAAAGTAAACGAGATAATATATTGATTTCTATTTATAAAAATGCATTATAAATTTTGCCATATTAGATACCATCGTAGCTCAGATGGTTAGCGTTCGCTGTAAGTTTCACAGTACGCGAGCAACCCGGGTTCGATCTCCGCCGGCACCAATGAAATTGTTAATTGCAATTTTAAGTGTTGATTTACCACGGGCTCGGCGATGACGGAAAACATCGTGAGAAAACCGTTATGTCTGAGAAATAAGAAAAAAATATTTCGAAGACATGCGACGTTCGCCAACACGCATTGTGGCAGCGCGGCGGACCATTCCTTGCCCTAAAACCCTCTCAGAAATGAGAAGAGGCCTGTGCCCAGCAGTTGTAACTTTTAACATCACTGGCTAAGGGAACTAGCTAATGTGCTGTGTACTAACTAGCTAATTTCGAATTTTTTCAAGTTATCATTAACATTGTTGAGTTTTATTCCGAATTTTATTGAAACGGCATCGTGGAAGACAGATTCGTAAAATCAGAAAGTACTTATCTACCAAGGAAATTTTTTTCATGCAATCCCGATTGCCGTGTAGTGGCGGTTAAGAATATCCACTACCCCATGTCTTCCCGTGGGTGTCGTAAAAGGCGACAAAGGGAAACAGGCAGGAGATGGGCAGCAGCATCTTCCTGATAATAGCCAAAATTACAATAAAAAAACTGCGGTTGCCAACCCGCTCGCCAAGCGTGGCAACTATGGCAAATACCTCCCAATGATTAAAGCAACAAACAGACGGCCCCCAGTCCCCGGCGGCCCCGCTATTCCTGGCTACGGTGGCGACCATGGTAACGGCGGCGCAGGAGGTGCTAAGAATCTCCGGTGGAGGTTCGGTTGCCACCTACGACGACTCGACCTGGCAACATACAACGCACGCACCCTGAGGACTGACGAGAAGATCGTGGAGCTGGAAGAAGAGATAGACAAGTTGCGCTGGCATATTATAGGATTATCAGAAGTCCGAAGGAGGGAGAGGACACGGTAATCCTCGAATCCGGCAACTTGCTCTATTACCGGGAGGGCGACCATCTGTCCCAAGGGGGTGTCGGATTTATCGTCCACAAGTCTCTCGTTAACAACGTTGTAAAGATTGAGAGTGTGTCGACGAGGGTTACGTACCTTATACTCAGAATCACCAAACGGTATTCGCTGAAGGTCATATAGGCTTACGCATCAACCTCGGCACACCCCGATGAGGAGGTGGAGGAATTGTATGAGGATATCTCTAGAGCCATGCATTCCTCCAAAACCCAATATAACGGTGTTAATGGGAAACTTCAATGCAAAACTGGGCACAAGAGAGAACGGTGAGCTGAAAGTGGGGAAATTTGGAATAGGGCAACGGAACCCAAGGGGCCAGCAGTTGGCGGACTTCATGGAGAAAGAGGGACTCTTTATGATGAACTCTTTCTTCCAGAAGCGGGCCCACAGGAAGTGGACCTGGTCGAGCCCCGACTGTTCAAAAGTGGTGATCGCGAGGGTGAAAACCGGCAGCGATCACCGAATGGTTAGAGGCACACTGAACCTAAACGTTAAGTTGGAGAGGTCTCGTCTAATGAAGTCCGTCCCCCTCGTGCTCTAATCCAAAGTCCCGAAACCTTCCAGCTCGAGTTACAAAACCGGTTTCAGTGCCTAAAAGACTGTATTGAAGTGAACTATTTGAATGACAAGCTCGTGGAAACGGTCCATGCGGTCGGAGCTAAGTTCTGCAAGACCCGCCGCAGAAGAACACAAAAACTCTCCGATCACACTCTTAATCTCATGGCTGTTAGACGGGAGATGAAGCTACATTCTTCAACAGATTTGACATCATACAGGCAACTGAACAGACAGATCTCCAAATACATGCTGCGGGACTTACGCAACTTCAATACAGCTCGTATTGAAGAAGCGATCGAGCGGAACCAAGGCTCCAAAGTCTTTGCCAGAGATCTGTCTGCCAGAAAGAGCCAACTGTCAAAGCTGAAGACCGAATGTGGCAGCATCGTTTCCGGGGCACCTGAGATTTTGAGTGAGATTGAGAGGTTCTATGGGCAACTGTACACGTCATCGTTGGAGCCGCACGCAAGTGTGAGTAACGATCCAAGAGCGAGTCTTATCCGACATTATTCCGATGATATCCCGGACGTCAGTCTGAGCGAGGTTAGAATGGCTCTCCAGCACCTTAAAAACGGCAAGGCCCCAGGCGAGGACGGAATTACAGCGGAGCTTCTGAAAGCGGGTGGAAAACCGGTACTTGAAGACCTTCAGAAGCTCTTTAATTCCGTCCTCCATGGTGGCATTACACCGGAGGTGTGGAGCAGAAGTGCGGTAGTCTTGTTCTTCAAGAAAGGCGACAACGCTCTCTTGAAGAACTACAGACCGATTTCTCTTCTGAGCCGCGTCTACGTGCTGTTTTCGAGAGTCATTACGAATCGTCTCGCGCGCAGTCTTGACGACTTCCAGCCTCCCGAACAAGCCGGTTTCCGAAAAGGCTTTAGCACCATAGACTACATACATACCCTTGCGCAAATTGTACAGAAGTCCGAGGAGTACAATTTGCCACTATGTCTGGCGTATCTGGACTATGAGAAAGCCTTTGATTCCGTCGAAATTTGGGCGGTGCTGCAGTCCCTTCAGCGATGCCAAGTTGACTGTCGGTATATCGAAGTGTTGAAGTGCTTGTATAGTAGGGCTACGATGGCTATCCGAGTACAGAACCAGAGTACGAAACCTATCCAATTGCAGAGAGGTGTAAGACATGGTTACGTCATATCCCCGAAACTCTTCACCGCTGCATTGGAAGACGTTTTCAAGCTTCTGGACTGGAAAGGATACGGTATCAACATCAATGGCGAGTACATCACTCACCTTCGATTTGCCGACGATATAGTCCTTATGGCAGAATCGCTGGAGGACCTAAGCACTATGCTCAATGACCTCAATAGTGTCTCCCAACGGATAGATCTTAAGATGAACATGGACAAAACAAAGATCATGTTTAATGTCCATGTCACACCTATGCCGGTAGTTGTTGGGAACACTAAGCTCGAAGTTGTTGACGAGTATGTTTACCTGGGACAAATAGTCCGACTAGGTAAGTCCAACTTCGACCGAGAGGTCAATCGACGGATTCAACTCGGTTGGGCAGCGTTCGGGAAATTACGGTACATCTTCTCGTCAGGTATACCTCAAACTTGAAAACGAGACTGTACATCCAGTGCGTGTTGCCAGTGATGACATACGGAACTGAGTCGTGGTCCTTCACTGCTGGCCGGATGAGGAAGCTCAAGGTCGCTCAGCGAGCTATGGAGAGAGCTATGCTCGGAGTTCCTCTGCGTGATAAACTCAGAAATGAGGATATCAGCAGTAGAACCAGAGTGACCGAGATAGCCCAACGGATTAGTAAGCTGAAGTGGCAATGGGCCGGCCATATAGCTCGAAGAACCGACAACCGATGGGGAAGAAAGGTTCTCGAGTGGCAGCCTCGTACCGGCAGGCGAAGTGTAGGGCGTCCCCGCACTAGATGGAGTGACGACCTGGTAAGATATGCAGGAAGTCGATGGATGCAGGTGGCTGAGGACCGTGCTTTGTGGCATTCTTTGGGGGAGGCCTATGTTCAGCAGTGGACTTGTGAAGGGCTGTAATGATGATGATGATGATGAATCCCGATTTTAGTTCTGCAAAGTTGAGGAATGTAATAATATATTAAATGGAAGTACCTATTACCAACTTTTATTTATACAATAACAGGTCAAAGTGTATTTTCATAATACATAGTTATGCTTATCTTTAAAATATTAAAATCACAATCTCACATAACCTAATTCTTGTTTTTAGGTCCGGAAGGGAATCTTACGGAGATGACGCAATAGGCTATGTGCAGCCCAAGAGGGTGAAAAACATATGCATAGTTAAGTGTACAATATGCCCAGAACATAAAGTGATCTTCACAGAAGTATAGTACCTATAGATTTTGTAGGCAATGCCTTCGGGTCTCTTCTTGCCAGTTGTAACCAAGTATTTCTCATAATATTTAAATCAGTTGGCACTTGAATCCATAACTTCCCCGGCGTTCTTATGCTCGTATTTTTGCATTCAGACACAACGCCACAATGATATAGATGATAATAACTCAAATTAAACATTCAAAAGTATCTTATCCTTTTGCAAAATGGGAAAAATTCTAGGGCAGTCACGTCACGAGTTGAACAGCATGGCGGCTACCGTTTTCACGCGAAAAGAACAAGGGCAGAAAAATAGTTGACATAAAATTATTGCGTCTAGAAATAACTTGTATATAAAATGAGTTTTATTATTTTTCTATGATTTTTCAAATAAATTAAAATATTAGATTATATAAGATTTTTCAAATAATATAAAACAAATAAAAAATAATTAAAGCCACAGAAAAAGCAAACATTTTTGGGAATATCAAATGACTTAAATCATTTTACTCTATTCAAGTGTTGCCATTTACTATATTCATACTATTTTCGTATACACTTTGTAAGACATTTTCAACCGTATCACTTTTATTTTTATTATTACTGATAGTATAGTTATTACTAATAATAACTTAATATAAAAATATTTTGTTTTTATGTTGGTAAAGTCTCTTACAAAGGACTACCTACAATAATACATTATCTCAATCAATACCATGTAACAATTCCATTTAACGTTATGGGAACACTAGCTAAAACAAAATGTCACTGTTTTTTTTTAACTGGCCTTATGGCTCTGGGTTCCAGCCCTTCTGAGAATGGCACTGTATGACACAAAGGCCCTGGAGCCATGCCAGAAATATACATTTATAGTATGCAAATATATAATAGAGATACAATAATCTAAAAACTCAATTATGTAGGTAGGTAGATTATGTGGAGAATGTATTAAGCTAACATCAAACAACCACAGGAGGCATGACCTTTTCCAAGTGACATAAGACATAACCTAAAAAGGTTCAAATCCAATTATCTTTTTTTGACGCCTTCTCAGGACAAAATTCTTTCACAAAGTTACTCAGGGACTGACTTTTAACATTTTAAGATATTTTTGATATATAGATGCTTCCATTCCTTTTCAACTAATTTTATGTATGAAAGTCTGCCATTGTTCTTTAAAACTAAAGATTAAAATACATTTTTATTACACTATTCGGTTTTAAAAACTTATATAAAAATTAGTGGTTATTATCACTAGGATTTATTTAAAACAATTTTAGAGAATGGGTGTAATACCCTATTTTGCAGTCCCAATAAAAATGTATTCCCTTCATATAATAAATCGGTTATATTTAAACAGATTGGTCTTGTAAACACAAAGTCATCATTAGGCGATTTTTTTAAACGGTAAAACCTTTACTATATATGAGGAGGTTAAAATTCACCTGGATCAGTTTTTGTGCCAGCAAGGAACAAAAATTTTATGAACGTGGAATAATGCTACCGCCAGAAAGATGGCAAAAGTGGACAATATATAACTAAATAAAATATTTATTCACTATAATAAAATCGCCATTAATTTTTATAACAAAAAAATTAATATATATAATATAAATATGAAAAATGCAACATACAACTTAATGCTTTATTCTTATAAAATAGTGTTTACTATTTGTATACATGAAATAAATTATTTAACTTACTTCTGGTAGAAGTTCAGCTTAATAACAATATGAATAACAAGCCAAATTAGGATTCTTTTAGATTCATAGAATGGCAGCAAGTGCAAAACATTTAGAACTAATGAGCATAATATTATATTTTAATTGATAACATATAAACAATATTATTAGTTATAACTTATACACATATATTTCAAACAATCAATCTGACTCTACGTCGCTATCTCCCTCCAAGTCGCTGTCTTCAAGCTCTGGCATCGGAAAACGTAATACCGCAGCTATACCAGTTAACTGGTCCAATTCTGTAACAAAGTTATAACAGTTACTTCTACTTTGTACTCAATAAGAGATTTTAATCATTAGCGTTTGACTTGCAAACTACATAATTTTCACCTTTAAACGAGCAATTCTTAAATATACAATCGGAATCTCGGAATCGGCTCCAACGATTTTCATAAAATTTAGTATACACGATAAATCAATCTGGCTAGGACTCATTTTTAGAAAATGTCGTGTTTTCAGGCAATGAAAAACTGCTGCAATATCATTAGAGTATGAAGGTAAATTTCGCCACTATCTGCAAGGTTATAATAGCTCAGTGTACCTAGTACGAGTTTTTTTTACGTGTTCGACCCCGAGAAAGTTAACTACGATTGTATGGAATAAAATCAGCGCCAACTAGTGGCAATAATCGGAATCACCATCGAGCATTGACGAAGTTAGTTACTTAGTGTTAAATTAGCTTATGATGCGTGTGTTTTGAACTTATGTGGTTTCACAGACTAGAATTTAAGAGATTTTCGGCATGGAGCCCTCGGCAAAGCATCCTCTAATGCAAGGGATAGGATGGCCTGATTGGGAGGAATTGACTTAATTATTAAATAGTGATGGTACGAACTTAGATTCATCAAACGCTATTTACACAAAAACTTGAATACTTTCTTGGAAAAGGCGATATCTATCCTTAAATTACCTGTCATCGGGGTGTAACAACGGACTAAAATATGCACAAACTCTTGCTTCAACACTGGCGTTATAATAGCAGTCATCTATTATTATTAGTTATTAATGCCTTTGCGGCTGCAAACATCCTCCTAACGAAAAAAAACGTCCTGCCTAAATTATATATCGTTCTCATAAAACGAAATAAAATTAACTCTTCAACAATTATTCTCACTCTTCTATCTCACTGTAAAAATTTAGGTGACCACTTTTTCGATATCGACGGCGTAAAGTTTACATAAATAACGTCTCGAACGATCGAAATTGCCGCTCCAACCAATCACGTGCGTTAACGTTCTCATTGTCGAATGCGAGTCAATACTCGATGGTGATTTCGATTATTGCCACTAGTTGGCGCTGATTTCATTCCATACAAATCTTAGTTAACTTTCTCGGGATCGAACACGTAAAAAACTCGCAATAGGCACACATGTGGGAAATCGGGTGGTCCAGAAACCAGAAGACCCCGGTTCGAGTCCAGATGTCTCTAGCCTGATGTTTTTTTGAAGTTGCTTCTCTTGTGAGAAAAAGTATTATTGGGAGCCCTTTATCAACGCATCTAATATGTATCTAAGTATATTTCTCTAAAACACGAAAGAAATGACCGAGCTTTAAAAAAGAATACAGCAGTAATTACATTAGTAAAGAAACCGACATTGTGCAAACATTTTTATCCTATTGGCGATGTTTCGGTACAAAGATAAAAGTCAAATCAGTAACTCTTTATCGATAATCAACTTAAATATAAACTGAAAAATATGACTCTTCCTGACATCTTTTGGCGAGTAATAATATATGTAAGAGGGTAGTACCTACCCAGACGACTCCCTTTTTTAAAGAATAAGGGTGACACACAAGCACATAGTCCACCTGATGGTAAGTGGGTGCGGTAGCGTATAGACACCTACATCTATTAAGAATCAAAATCCAGATGCATTATCAACCCTGAAGACTAAGATGAAATGCCAGATTTCCAGCAAGAAGGATCTCCGGGTCTTTACACTCTACACAAAAAACAGCAAAAATAAGCTGCCATTTTACACTCGTATTCTGTGAGAGTATGGTCTACCTGGTCAAGCCAACCCATTCCTACTACAACCATTAAATAATTCCAGCGTGACTCTACCACATAAAGAAGTCCTATAACCAAGTGTCATCATCATCATCATCATTACACAGCCTTTCATAAGTCCACTGCTGAACATAGGCCTCCCCCAAGGAATGCCACAAAGCACGGTTCTGAACCACCTGCATCCATCGACTTCCTGCATGCCTTACCAGGTCGTCACTCCATCTCGTGGGGGGTCGCCCTACACTTCGCCTACCGGTACGAGGCTGCCACTCGAGAACCTTTCTTCCCCATCGGTTGTCGGTTCTTCGAGCTATATGGCCGGCCCACTACCACTTCAGCTTACTAATCCGTTGGGCTATGTCGGTTACTCTAGTTCTACTGCGGATATCCTCATTTCTAAGTTTATCACACAGAGAAACTCCGAGCATAGCTCTCTCCATAGCTCGCTGAGCGACCTTGAGCTTCCTCATACGGCCAGCTGTGAAGGACCACGTCTCAGTTCCGTAAGTCATCACTGGCAACACGCACTGGTTGTACAATTTCGTTTTAAGGTTTTGAGGTATGTCTGACGAGAAGATGTGTCGTAGCTTCCCGAACGTTGCCCAGCCGAGTTGAATCCGTCGATTGACCTCTCGGTCGAAGTTGGACTTACCTAGTCGGACTATTTGTCCCAGGTAAACATACTCATCAACAACTTCGAGCTAAGTGCTCCCAACAACTACCGGCATAGGTGTGACATGGACAATAAACATAATCTTTGTTTTGTCCATGTTCATCTTAAGATCTATCCGTTGGGAGACACTATTGAGGTTATTGAGCACTATGCTTAGGTCCTCCAGCGATTCTGCCATAAGGACTATATCGTCGGCAAATCGAAGGTGAGTGATGTACTCGCCATTGATGTTGATACCGTATCCTTTCCAGTCCAGAAGCTTGAAAACGTCTTCCAATGCAGCGGTGACGAGTTGCAATTGGATAGGTTTCGTACTCTGGTTCTGTACTCGGATAACCATCGTAGCTCTACTGTACAAACACTTCAGCACTTCGATATACCGACAGTCAACTTGGCACCGCTGAAAGGACTGCAGCACCGCCCAAATTTCAACGGAATCAAAGGCTTTCTCATAGTCCACATACGCCAGACATAATAGCAAATTGTAACTCTTCGGACATCTGGACAATTTGCCGAAGGGTATGTATGTGGTCTATGGTGCTAAAGCCCTTTCGAAAACCGGCTTGTTCGGGCTGGAAGCCGTCAAGTCTGTGTGCGAGACGATTCGTAATAACTCTCGAAAACAGCACGTAGACGCGGCTCAGAAGGGAAATCGGTCTGTAGTTCTTCAAGAGAGCGTTGTCACCTTTCTTGAAGAACAAGGCCACCGCACTTCTGCTCCACGCCTCTGGTGTAATGCCACCATGGAGGACGGAATTAAAGAGCTTCTGAAGGACTTCAAGTACCGGTCTTCCACCCGCTTTCAGAAGCTCCGCTGTAATTCCATCCTCGCCTGGGGCCTTACCGTTTTTAAGGTGCTGGAGAGCCATTCTAATCTCGCTCAGACTGACGTCCGGGATATCTTCGGAATAGTGTCGGATGAGACTCGCTCTTGGATCGTTACTCACACTTGCGTGTGGCTCCAACGATGACGTGTACAGCTGCCCATAGAACCTCTCAATCTCACTCAAAATCTCAGATGTCCCGGAAACGATGCTGCCACACTCTGTCTTCAGCTTTGACGGTTGGCTCTTTCTGGCAGACAGATCTCTGGCAAAGAGTTTGGAGCCTTGATTCCGCTCGATCGCTTCTTCAATACGAGCTGAATTGAAGTTGCGTAAGTCCCGCCGCATGCATTTGGAGATCTGTCTGTTCAGTTGCCTGTATACTGTCAAGTCTGTTGAAGAATGTAACTTCATCTCCCGTCTAACAGCCATGAGATTAAGAGTGTGATCGGAGAGTTTTTGTGTTCTTCTGCGGCGGGTTTTGCAGAAGAACACAAAAGCTCCGACCGCATGGACAGTTTCCACGAGCTTGTCATTCATATCGTCCACTTCATTGCACTCTTCTAGGCACTGAAAACAGTTTTGTAACTCGAGCTGAAAGGTTTCGGGACTTTGGAACAGAGCACGAGGGGGACGGAGCGTTGACTTCATTAGACGAGACCTCTCAAACTTAACGTTTAGGTTCAGTGTGCCTCTAACCATTCGGTGATCGCTACCAGTTTTCACCCTCGCGATCACTGAGACATCACTGAACAGTTGTCGTCTGGTCGTTATAATGAAGTCAATCTCATTTTTTGTCGAACCGTCGGGACTCGACTAGGTCCACTTCCTGTGGGGCCAAATTCGGTAAAATCCGATAAATCCGACACCTCCTTGGGACAGATGGTCGCCCTGCCGGTGACAGAGCAAGTTGCCGGATTCGAGGATTACCGTGTCCTCCCCCTCTCTTCGGACTTCGGATAATCCTATAATATGCCAGCGCAACTTGTCTATCTCTTCTTCCAGCTCCACGATCTTCTCGTCAGTCCTCAGGGTGCGTGCGTTGTACGTTGCCAGGTCCAGTCGTCTAAGGTGGCAACCGAACCTCCACCAGAGATTCTTAGCACCCCCTGCCCCGCCGTTACCATGGTCGCCACCGTAGCCAGGAATAGCGGGGCCGCCGGGGACTGGGGGCCGTCTGTTTGTTGCTTTAATCATTGGGAGGTATTTGCCATAGTTGCCACGCTTGGCGAGCGGGTTGGCAACCGCAGTTTTTTTATTGTAATTTTGGCTATTATCAGGAAGATGCTGCTGCCCATCTCCTGCCTGTTTCCCTTTGTCGCCTTTTACGACACCCACGGGAGGATATGGGGTAGTGGATATTCTTGACCGCCACTACACGGCATGCCACTACACGGCATAACCAAGTGTAATATTATATAACTGGTACTAAAGTATACTACAGAAATATGGATTTTACTTACGTTCACCAGATACATGCATACTTGAAAATATCCTGACATCACAGCCATTTTCTCTCGCCGAGTCTACGAGAGCTACATACTCCTTTCTTTTCAAAATGTCTTGACACCTGCGTGCATAATAAACTTACAATTATACGCAACATTAAGATATACATTTTATACTAGATGTAAATCTTTTATATTTTAATTTTTTCACTTTTATAGACAACTTCGTCAGTCTCGCTTTACTCAGCAATGAACTCGCGACGGCGGTTCTTTTATCAGCCCGTAAATGTCCAGTACTGGATAGTGGCCTCTCCTATTGTAAGAAGTATGCCTTACCGTTCCGCGCGGCAGGTGGATTGACGAGCTCAGTACCCGACGTCTCACACCTTAGATACTGCTATTAGTCGCCGTTTTGGGTATTAACCGCGTGGCGTGATGAGATGTTATGCCACTATCCATCGAAACGGCCGAAAGTGATATTCAATGAAATCAACTCTTAAGGATATTATATATATCAACATTATTATTACAGCTCTTTACAGGTTCGCTGCTGAACATAGGCCTGCCACAAAAAATACCGCAAAACACTGTTCTGAGTCACTTGCATCTATCTACTGACTTCCTGCAAGTGGTCACTTCATCTAGTGAAAAACAGCCCGCAGCTTTCCGGTATGAGGTTGCCACTCGAGAACTTTTTTTCCCCTTCTGTTATCACTTATTCGAGCTATATGGCTGCCGCATTGCTACTTCAACTAAGATAAGAACAGATACATTCTGAGCATAGCCCTCTCCATAGCTAAATATACTAATGTTACACACTCGCTGCCCGCGGTGCAATTAAATGGGGAAACAGGATGTTAATCATCAAGTTCAAGTCAAGTTATCAGGAGTGATTAACATTAGTTTAGGTGGTTTCATAATACAGACGCGTCTCTAATCCAATAACTCATTGCTAGCAACATGCACTGATTGTAGTCTTGATTCCAAGTTGTGTGGAATAAATATATAAATATTAACTTTTTTTACGTGTAGTTCTTATGTATCCCCACCACATATACCCACCAGTTTAGGTTTTTTCCTTCTATTTTATTACTCAGTATAATTTAACCCATGAAATTAATTATTATGTTATTTCAAAACAATTTGTAAACATTAAATTTGTATTATTAAATAGTACTTTTTTTCATTTTTGTTTGCTTGTTAAATTGAATGTTATTTAGTTCTAAATGATGTCAAATAGAGCGACATAATCGCATTTTGATTAAGTTCTTAAATAAAGATTTAAAAAAAAATTGTATTATAATAATCACCTAAATAATTTATCAGAAATCATAAGTGTCTCAAGAGCCAGCGCCTCATTTGCCTTTTCAACATGTTTCTTGCCATAAAATGCCTTTGCAGGTTCCAACTGCAACATTGTATAAAAACTCTCTAGTAGTTTCACTTCGCTAGCTGCTTTTGTGTCTGATATCTTTGCCATTACAGATGGTTCTTGAAGTACCTCTGGAACATAAATAATTGTATAAGTATCAAATTAACTTCTTTAAAGAAAATATTTAATATTGATGATAATACTAGTTGTATCATTATGGTACAATGGCCAGGTCATACTTTTTACTCCTTTTAAAAAGAGGGGGCAACAATTTGATTATATGTTTCCTTTGAACTAATAAGGATGACAAGAATTAAAATATCATCCCCAAAATATATAAATATGTCTTGCAAATCTGATCATTTTCCTTTATTTAAATACATGCACAATAATGGATTATGTATGATATGACCATGAAAAGGAACTTCTGAGCTCTTAATTGACAACCCAATAACTAATATTTATTTCAATTGCTGTGTCTTTGTGAACACTGGTGGGTCTAAAAGGCAAAGAACAGAGAATGTTGTACCATAAATTATACACCCCATTAGAGCCCTATGTATAAACCACATGTAGTATTTATCTTAATATTTTGAAATACATTCCATCTTAAATCCATGCCATTAGGAACTATGAAAATATGAATTAAGGAAAGTAACATGTGGTGGACATTACAAAATTGAATGAGCTGATTTATAAAGTTAAAAATTGCATAATGATACTTGTATTTGCAGATATACAATAAAATATGAGGAACAAAACAGCAAATAATAAAATAAAAGTGTTTTGCAATTTTTTTTCCTCGTTAAGAAAATAACAGCCTACATCTAGACATCGACGATGATGAAGACTATGTCAATCATGATGTGAAATAGTCTCTGAGAAAATGTCTGAGACATATAGATAGACAGTCAATGAGGTTCAAAATCAAGAAAGTTTTGATACAGAACACAAAAATCCATAATTATTAACATAATATTCTGAATTGTGAATGTAGTCTAGGATAATTTTTCAGTAAAATACTAATATAACCTTTTAAAGAATGTTTGAATCCAGATGACGCTTTTACCAATAAGAACTTTCCTTTGTTCTCAATAAGCAGTTTGTTGTCAGTCTTAATAGCCTGCTGCATCATGTAATCAAAAAACTGATCTTTAACAAATCCTGGAGATGCAAGTATCACACATTTAACAATGTTGAAATCAATATGCCGTAATATACCCTGCATAACAGCATCATAAAATTTGTTAAGACCCTGAAAATAAACAATGCAATTTATTTTTTTCTATTATCTCAATAATATAAATTAATATTAATAGAAAAAAATAATTTTCTGCAATTTTTTAAATCTAGCAACACTGTTGTTAGTGACTCATTCTGAATGTGTGGCAGTACTATTATTAGGTGATTACTTTTGCTGTTTTATTTTTAGAGGACAAACAATAGTACAATGAATATTTCAAAGAATAATAGTTTACGTAAAAAACTGAATGGATGATGAATTATTTGCATTTTAGATATAGTAAGTATTATTTATTGTTTTTAAAGGATTACATGAACATAATCATGTCACAATACAATACAATAAAATTTTTACATAATATGTCAAGGTTAAAAGCTGTTACACCAACATTTAGCCAGCTACTACTACATGCCACCTGGCAACTAGATGCCACCAACAGTGGTTTATATATTCATGGTTGCAACTATGTGTCTCGGTTGCTTTCGGGGAAAACTAGGTATAGTAAAGTTTCAATAATAATAAAATTGGCCGGTTAAGCCAGTTCTGTATTCCCTAAATCTTATATAATAAAATAGGCAATTACGCAAATTAGTCTACACTCTAAATTAATTTTAAATTTTGTGATTAATCAATTTTTTTATAAATTATAGATTTGAGTCTCTTCGAACATCAATGTATACAATGAACATAAGTTAATATAAAGACCTTCAAATATTAAACTCGAAACAAAAAAATTCAAATTAAATGTTAATAAAGCAAACATAATCATATGAAGAATATTTAAAAATGCATATTTATAAAGATTTCCATCTAACCAACTTACCTTTTCATGTTGTTGAACAAATCCTTTTCTTTTTCTTGGAATTGTAACATCAATTTTAGATCTAACTAATGTCATAGACGGTGTGATGAGGCAGACATGAGCTAAACCTTCCTGCATAACAACTGCTGCTACATCAGCAGTAGCAGTAGGATCACATGCTGCTTCCACCCGATCTAAAGCAACTGAATCCCACAGAACTTTTTGTAAAATGAACTTTCTGTTTTGTTCTAAATCTAATGTGTGATAGGCACCCATCTGAAAAGTAATTAAGTATATCAAATGATACCCAATTAAAATATTTAGCGTATTGATAAATAGCAAAACAGTATCCTTCTCAAAAGAAGTTATCAGCCAAATATCTTTCAGGATAGTCATAGGACTATTTAAGCTGTTAAAGAAAATGAAGATTTTGAGTTGTGTGCAAGTTTATTATTTTTATATTGTTACAAATCTACATCACAATAAGCATAAAACAGCAATTATCACATTACTAGGGTTTTTTAAGCCCATAGATAAACCCAGGCCTTTCCAATAAGGTGCCAGCTGTTGTTTTTCAATGAATATTTAGGTAGATTATGTACTTACCTTCACATATTGGTTTTCTTCTATGTTGCGTCCCTTTAAACGCAAAACACATGCTTGTGTGTCGAAATCTATGCTTTCGACTCTAATGGTAAGAGTAGTCCTTACTCTACTACTAGTGGAGGAGCCAGTTGATGACTCAGTTTGTACTTTTCGTACCGTCGAAGCAGTCACTGCATCACCCTCTGCGATTAAATTGTAAGCATGCCACATGTCCTCTGATTCCTCTGGTACGAGGCCGATACTCCTTTAAAATATCATTGTTATTTCCATAGTGGAACAATATCAACATGGTTGTTTCATTTTGCATGTTACTTACCCACAGCCATCCTTTTCAATGTTTTTATATATGAGCTTCATGTTACAAAAGTATTTCCAAAGCTTCGCTAGATTACGTCCATACTTAATAATCTAATTATAATTCAAATACATTTACTGTAAAAATATGATAAAGATTCACAATCTTTACTTTTCTCATTATCAACATCAAATGTCAGTGTCAGTGTCACGTTGTAACTGCGTTTTATTCACCATAGATATATACACTGACTTTGTATTTATATCATAGATATAAGAAATTTATATTTATATCTCTATGGTAATATTAGACTATGAATGTCAATGTCAACCAAGTGTCAAATCCACAAATCTTAGAGCTCTTAGAGTATCTGCCGTTTAAAGCTAGGGCATGTCTGCACTCCTGTATTTCTAGCTAAAATTAGAATCAAAGATCATTCCCTCTGTGAATGTGGTCTGAATGAAGATACCCCAGACCATATTTTCTTCAATTGTCAAAATCACCCAATTTCTTTATATGACATTCTTCCCAAAACAATCCCTCGACCAGTAAATATTAGTTCCCTCTTAACTATCCCTGAGTCCATATATTATGTCAATATAATCTCGAAATATATTCAAATGTATAATATTAAATTCTAATTATTGTGTACTAAATTTAGCTTAACCTAATTCTCATTCCCCTCCTATAACTAGATGTTTGCTCAATATTGTGCGGTCCACAATTCATGAATTTAAGTAGTTGCTTAGTTTTATCCACATTTTCACCTCATAACCGCTAACACCTTCGCGACTGAAAAGCCTCAAGACAAGGTGTGACAGACCAAGGACCGGACATTGGCAGAGATTATTGTGACATAACCACAATATCAAGGGCCATTTTGATAAAATAAAAAAATTAAAAATCTTAGAGTAATACACATTCATAGGAATGCATAGAGGGACTATAATAATTCTAATACTCTAACGACAGTTTATATTTAATCTATGTTCTTGACGTAAAATGATCGTTAATTTTTATTTTCTCCATACATTGTATAAGTATTGTATGTTCGGTGATATTCGGGTAGAATCTTACTACCCGATAGTATATCGGAGGCAGAACCCAGCCATGGTTTGGTCGCTCCTGCAAAATTGCATTACGCCATAAGCAAGAGGACTACCAGCCCTGGGCTCACACATCGACGTCTCGCGATGAAAATACCAGTGCTCTTAAAAAGAAGTATAATTCCGCCTCCAGCTCATTCGCCAAAGTCAGAGCACATCGGCAGAATTGGCGAGAAACTAGATCATCTTCCTTCGGGAACACGTGCATTCTGGTCTCTCGCCAAGCCTGTCCAAGGGAATTCTGTCAGCCATATCTCCCATCTTTGCACAGGAAGGACGACGCACTGGCCTATGCCACAAAGACAAATTTTTCTCTTTGCGTCCAACTCGTCTCTTGATGACGGGGGAACACACCGCCGACCATCCCGCAGTGTGATTGCTCCATACAGGATGGGCTGTTTACCCAACGCTCGTTGCGCAGAGCACTCCTCTCCCTGGACGTCAACAAGTCGAGTGGGCCTGATGGCGTCCTTCCTATTGTGCTAAAGACGTGTGCTCCAGAGTTGGAACCGGTTTTAACGCGTCTTTTCCGGTACTTCTACTCCCTAGGCGTAGTCCTGAAATCATGGAAGACAGTTTCCGTGCACCCGATCCCTAAAAAAAGGCAACCACTCTGATCTGTCCAACTATAGGCCTATCACCATCACCTCCTTGTTCTCTAAAATAATAGAGTCCTTGTTAACAGCCAGCTCATGCGGTACCTTGAGGATGACTAGCTGAATAGTACGATTTGCGTCGTGATCGCTCGGCTGGTGGTCTTCTGGGTTACCTAACTCATAAATGTGCGGAGGCAGTAGAGTCCAAGGGGGAGGCGTTGGCCGTTAGTTTGGACATAGCAAAGGTCTTCAATCGGGTTTGGCACAAAGCGCTTCTTACGAAGCTTTCTTCCTATGGGCTTCCTGAGCAATTGTGTAATTGGATCACCAGTTTTCTTTCAGATCGGAACATCGAGGTCGTAGTATTTTTTATAGGAAAGGTGACAAATGAGCATGTGGCTCACCTCATGGTAAGTGAATACCGCCGCCCATGAACAACTGCTACACCAGGGGAACTAGGGGAATGGCAGATGTATTGCCAGCTTTCAAAAAGGCTCTTTTCTTGAAGATCCCTAAGTCGTATCGTTCCGGAAAAATCGCTGATGGTAATTGATTCCATAAGGAATTTGTGCGAGGAAGAAAACATCTTCTAAATCGCACAGTGGTGGACCACCAATCATCCAGATGGTATGGATGATATCGGAAGTTCTGCCGCGATGTGCGTTCGTGAAATTTGAGGGGTGGGATTTATCCGAACAATTCCTCAGAACACTCTTCGTGGTAAATGCTAAAAAAATGCAAAGGGATGCAACATCTTTTCGCAGTGCCAATGAATCGAGCCGATCGGAAAGAACTCACTCGCCGACGATTGGAGCCACTCTGCGTTGGATGCGGTCAAGTGGAAGGAGCTGAAACTGGGGAGTTCCAGCCCAGAGATGAGAATAGTATTCCATGTGAGGCCGAACCTGCGATTTATAAAGTTGCAGGCGTTGTGCCAGCATGAAATACTGTCCCACTCTTTTTTTTATATCACGTATCATGTGTCTCCCTCAAACACAGACTATTATGCGGAATAATTACAAATGACACGAGTCATGGGGCATAGCCGATGACATTTTGTAGAAAGAAAGAATTGCCACGCCATCTATCAATTTGACCCCGACTAAAGATTCAATGGCGCGTTCAGTTTTATCTACGACAGCATTGACATTTAAAATTAGTATCACCTAAGATGTCAGAATAGAATCAGTTTAATATTACTAAAAGTATTTTAGCACACATAGTACCTACAAAATACTAAGATACCAAACAAAAGGTATTTCAAAATAAGATACGAAATGGATTTAAAAAAACTTTTATAGTTACAAGATGAATATGTAAATGATATTTTGTATCTTGTAGGTATCTGTATTTCAGATACTTGTATCTAAGATAAGTAACATCTCTGTGCTTAAAATATAGAAGGTTTTCAATTATTTTGTCAGTTTGGATATTTTGTAAAGAAAAAAGTCACGTTGTTGATAATTTGCATTAATTTAGTAAATACATTTTATATAAAATATTTTACATGTACTCTAGGGATTGACTCAACTATGTCAAAATTAATGTCGATATTTAACTTGAAGTTATATTGTTGAATTTATATTGAATCGATAGACTTGCCACACAACAAGAAAATAAATCCTCGGTATGCGTTCCATAAATGTAATTTTATTATACCGTTTGTCAAACAGATTCCCTCCGGACTCTATAATTAGAAAAATGGTTAAGGTTAATTAGACGGATTGGTTGGAATCCAAGGAGAAACTCAACAATTTGCAGAAAACATTTACTTGAGAATTATAAAAGACAAAGTAGAATAAAAGCAATTTTATTAAAAGGAGCAATTTTTACATTATTTACACCAGTAAGTATAATATCGTTATAATAAGACTTCAAAAATTTAACATTTAAAACTTTAGATTAAAATAAAGACAGATTTTTATATATTATAAAACTGTAGTACATTAAAGATAAAAAACCGGCCAAGTGCGAGTCGAACTCGCGCACTGAGGGTTCCGAACTAATCCGTAGGTATATAACTTTAAAGTTATTTAAAATATTTTTATTATATGATGTAACTAAAAATTTATGCTTTTCGCAATTTTTCCTTTATCTGTGCTATAAAACGTTGCTTCGTACCAAATTTCAAGATTCTGAGTTCACGGGAAGTACCCTGTATGTTTTGATTCCTTTGCGAATATCGAAAATTTGCGGCATAAATGGCTGTATCTTTTAATTGCGTGGGCTTAGAAGTTTGATATTTTCACTGCTCTAAGAGACAGTAGACTTGAGTATTTGATATGAATTTCAGCCTGATATCTCCTCACGTTCCTGAGAAAAAGGGTCTTGACAGAAAGACAGACAGACAGACAGACGGACAGCAAAGTGATCCTATAAGGGTTCCGTTTTTTCCTTTTGAGGTACGGAACCCTAAAAATTGATTTAAGATTTTTCTATTTAGGCCATTATGAACCCAACTAAGTATCAATTTGTCAACCAGAAAAAAAAAATCTTACTTCACCACCCGCACCTCGCGGTCACACCAGTGCAATATTCATAGCATCACGCTATTTTCTACAAAACGTTGCGTGGAGCTTCGGATTATATTCCTAAGTCACAATCATAAAACTTTTAGCGTAGTTAGATATAATATATTTAGTAATGCTCTTGAAGCGCCGATTAACAGTGGCAGAGCCACGCGGCAGCTTTTGCTGTCGCACGGATGGGCCGGCTCGAACCGGGGTGGTACCACGACCTTACAGAATACCAGCGTGAAGTAAAGATTTACCTCTGCGTTTCGCTTGGTGAGTGCAGGTGGCCGGAGGCCCTTTTTACTGGAAATGAGGCATTCCATCTTAGTCCTCACGGGTGACAACGCACCTACATTTTGATTTGTAATAGAGGATAGATGTAGATGTCTATAGGCCACAGCAACCACTTACCATCAGATGGACTGTGTGCTCGTTTGTCACCGTTATCATTTAAAAAAATCTGCGAGCTTAAGTTGCACTTACCACGGTCAGTACATGAATGAGTGACCATTTTCTTAACATACCGAGATTGAGAAAATAGAGAGTGCACCTGTATCCTCAGACATTTGGTGCACTTTACTCTGTTAAGATCATTATGTTATTAAAATTCATATAGCTAAAATGATAATTGGTATATTACTTTATACTTTTCAGGAATAGATGAAAGAATATAAACATAAGGCATGATGAAACCTCATAAACACTTTGGCATTTAAACAGAGCAATCTCATTAAACTGATTCCAAAAAGTTTCCTTACTTAAATTATTAAGTTTACATTCATATTTAAGTCGAATGTAAAAATAAAGTTCTGTAATGTATTTAATTATTAATTATTTGTAATTATCAAAAGTAATACTTATATGAAAAATAAAGCACTCATTATGTACTCCGTGTCCCCGTTTTTATTTCCGCATCAAATCATTTTATAAAATAAAAACAGATATATAGGTACTTAGTTAAGTATCTACCTATTTATATTTAAAAAATGTTGAAAAAGAAATTCCGGAGAAACTGTCCATGGCAGTAAATATTTTTCTCCAACGATCATAGCTCACCGATCTGATTCTTGTGGAGTTTTTTTTTTAAGTTTATCGGTGAGTCACCTGAGATTTCATACATTTGAATTAAAATCCAACAAAAGACAGGTAGGTTCAACTTATTCCCAGGAACATGTTCGATGAATATTTTTTAATTATTTTATAACTATCATAGTAAAAATTCAGTAAATTTTTGAAATTATTCAATTTCGTGCACTAAACAATATTTTCAAATCTTTTAACCGCTTCCTTAATAATCATTTTTCGATAGTCCTTATAAGTAAAATGTACATCACTACCTAACGCACACAATGACATATCAAAATTATAGTTCGGCCGTTCAGAGAATGCGTTCCTGACACCTATCAGTTAGTCACGACTAGTGAAGGGCACAACATAACACTGAGTTCGTTACCGTTCCTCCAAAATGAACCGCCGCGTTATTTTTAAGATTATTTTCGTTTTAAATTGGCGGAATCATTTAAAATTTATATTTTAGTAATTTAAGTGGAAACCAAAAAAGGTAATATTAATATAATAAAATTGTTTTATTTGTTCTTTGTTATAAAGTTACAATCTGTATTTCTATGCAATAAAGTACATTGAATTGAATGTGCGTACAGAATATTAATCAGACTCTGATTCGCTTGAGGAGGTGGTGTCTTCATCATCATCTTCGCCTACATGTATAATTATATTATTATCAATAACAGAATCAATCCTGATATCTCGGTCAAAATGTTCCGCAATCAGGTTTTTAGTCTTCTCAACAACCTTTGCCCAGTCATCTCTTGTGACTTCCCCGCAGGCTTCTTTTAATAGGGTCATCATCTTTTTCATGCTGAATGGCGGGGAAGTATTGTGGCGGGCGGCGTAACCTTTTATTTGAGCCCAGATTAGCTCAATCGCATTATATTGGCAATGATACGGTGGAATTGTTAGAACGCGATGACCGTACTCCAGAGCCAGTTCATCGATTTCGTATCGCACATTTGCCGCTTTATTTTCTTTAACTAATTTAATTAGCTCTGGTTTTAGCATCTGCATATTTGTGTCAATGCCTTTTGCTTGTAAACAAGCCACCATTTCTTCTTTTTTATTAGCTTGGGTAGGTGGTTTCTGTATTTGAACCGCGTGATAGGAGGCATTATCCATGAATATTACAGAAGGCTCTGGTAGGCTGGGTAAAAGCACGTTCTGGAACCACTCTTTAAATATAGTGGCATTCATTTCCTCGTGGTAGTCATTTGTGGTTTTTGATTGAAATGCCAGTAACGCGTTCTCCACAAAGCCGTATTTTGCAGAACCTACGTGGCATATTATCAGACGGGCCCCCTTACCCATTGGTACTTTCGACGTCGACGCTTGTGTATCATCCGTCCAAGAACGGGAAACCGTGTGATTGGCGTTTAGCCATGTCTCGTCAATGAACACGACATTATCCCAGTTATCAATATTTTTTGCTTCTCTCAAAAAACTTATCCGTTTTAAAATTATGTCGTATCGTTCTAATAAAATTTTTCTTTTGTCTGTTTTTTATATGAAAAACCAATATCTTTTAAGATTTTGGTTAAAGCAGTTTTACCCCCGCTAAACAGTCCAGCTTCTCTTAACGATGCCAAAAGCTTCTTCCTGTTGAGATATTCATTTCTGGAATAATAACCATATATATGATTTCTGATTGCATCGGCGTCAAAGGTGTCAATATCTGTCACGGGTGTAGTTCTACGTTTCTTCTTCGGATTACGTAAAATATTATCTTCCGTGCCAGTAGAGCCGAACTTTTCCTTATTAATATTTGTTATCGTTCGTTTGCTAACTCCAAGCGCCTGAGAGACGCGTTCTTGTACTTGTTCGACAGGTAACAGGGGTCCGCCATTTTGCCGCTCCCGCTCAAAGTAATCTTGCAGCTTGATGATTAACTCACGGGCTCCACTTTTCAATGTTTGTCCACGTTTAGGCATTATTATGCACCAAAAGTAAAAAGAACGCAATACAAAACACAATCGAAGTCCGATTTAGCGCCGATGTCAGTTTGAAAAGCAGAAACAGTCCATTAAACGAAAGCCGGGTAATCAAATAAAAACAGATCGAAAACACTTGAAGAACGTGGTCTATGCGCACGAAACGACAACGGACGACTGTTTTAGCGTCACAAAATGGCGGCCCATAACGCCATTTGGGGTTACCATTTTCAACCTAAATATAAAAATGCTACTTTCTTTCGCGCGTTCCGTTTGGTCGTAGTTTTATTTTTATATTTAATAAAAGTTATCTTATAGTCCATTATTTTCAAATTCTTAAAAAGAAAAACAAAACGTAATATTTTATAAAGTATAACTGTATAAGAACAGATTACGACACTGTTATTGCCTGTTATTGTTAGCACAGCACTACAAATATAAAGCGCTGACATAACCTTGTAATAGCGCAGTATAGATTTAGAAAAATATTGTTTACCAAGTTATTTGACACTCAGTTTAGCACAAAATTATAACATTCATTGATTATTGATATAATAATGTTGTTTTAATGCTCATCAATTGTTAAAACGGTAAACAACCAGCAAAAATATTTTTATCGTAACTGCAACGCCATTACAAACTTACGTCGTCAGTTCAATCGCGACGTGTCAGGAACGCATTCTCTGAACGGCCGAACTATAGTCACGCGTTTTCGGGCTATCAGGTCGTCTATACGCCAGTATATCGTAGATAGAGGATTGACAATTGATAAGATATGTACTCTACTCTACCTGGTATATAGTGTATTATCTGTGCTCTACACTGCTCTATACCTTATATTAGCTTATCTATGTCTATACCTTTTATACGTAGAGGGAGTATTCTCTCTCTAAGATTTTATAGAGGCGTTTATGCTTGTTCTTTAAGCCATGTTTAGATTTGTTTCTCCATGGATTCTCCATCCATATTCACTCTCACCACTTAATATGTTTATTAAAAACAAAAGTAGTGTTAAACAGCGGTTACACGTCCTCTCACTAAAAGTGCACCTCACTAATATCCGAGGATTGCACTCTAATCTCAGCGTAGTCCATCACCATCTTGAGACTGAGAAGCCGCACCTACTTTTCTTGACAGATACGCAAATTGGATGTCCATTGAATGCGGCGTACATTGACTATCCTGGATTCTCCCTGGAGCACAAATTCCATCCACGTGCGGGAGTATGTGTGTACGTCCACAATGGCATCTGCTTCCAACGTCTCTGTCACCTTGAAGACCCCACTTTTTCGACAATCTAGGTGATGGTAGATACAGTAATTGATAAAATCCTTTATGCCTGTGTCTATCGATCACACAGCGGTGACCAGGAGACAACACGCTTATTTGTTCACCTTAGTGAGGCTGCTTACGTGGCCCTAAATCGGTATCCTACTGCGCAGTTGGTCTTTCTGGGGGACTTTAACGCTTTTCAGAAAGACTGGCTGTTCCTATACGAGAAGACCGACCGTGCTGGAAGAGAAGCGTGGAATTTTGCTTTGATGCTAGGTCTTTCTCAGATAGTAAAGGTAGCGACTAGCGTACCCGATGTAGACGGTCACACAAGGGGTGGCCACTTAAAACATATTTCGATATTTATATTCGATGTAAAACATCGGATCCCAGCAGCGATGTTTATCAATATATTGCTAGAATACGTCGATATTTTTTCAATATCGAATACTTCCCACAAAAGTTTAATATTACCTTTTTTCAGGAAAATGCGCAAAGTTTGTAGTCCTTAATTTTGTATGTGTGAATGTAGAATCAGAGACCAGAGAAGCAAGTAAAACTCTTACGTAAACTTGTTTTAGATAAACAAACAAAACAATTATTTAATTGCGTCATCACCAAACACCATACACGACGCAAGAAGAGTGAGAGTGAGTGAATGAAAGTAAATATAATGAACCAATAGAATCCACAAACTACATATATTGAGAGTTAATGGTCGATCGATCTGTCAGCATAGATCTGGTCACTCACAGATGTCACTATCATAATGAACTTTACTTAAAATTGAAGTCATGAAGTAGTGTTTAAATTGTTTAGTTTTTTAATAGATTCAACAAAAAAAATAGCAAATATTCGATGTTTCTCTAAATAAATATATCAATATATCGAATACAATAAATATTTGTGAAAACATCGAATCAATCCGATATATCTTACGAAAAACTTCGAACAAATTCGATATATCGATGTTAAGTGAATATCCCTAGGTTACACAACACATTGCTTAGACCTTCTGCTAACTACCGAACCAGACAGATATGAAGTACAGGTTACCTCTCCTTTGGGTACATCTGACCACTGTCTGGCGAAATCTGTATCGTCATATTCTCCACATGATTACGAGTCCCAAGGTGTTCGACGAATATGGTGGTATAAGTCAGCTGATTGGGCTGAGATGCGACACTTTTTCGCATCTTATCCTTAGCGGGAGGTCTGTTTCTCTTTTGCGGATCCGTTGAGCTGCGCAGTTGCGATAACGGATGTTTTGCGTCAAGCTATGGAATATTTTATCCCCTTCTCTGACGCTCCCACCGTAGCAAAGCTCGCCCATGGTTTAACGCTGAATGCGCCCAAGCTGAAAAGCGCAATCATTTAACGTACCTATCCTGGGTGGACGCTCTAAGCCGCAAAGCTCCGGATATTAGCTCCGAGAAGAGAACTTTCAACCAGACCGCCAAGTCCTACAAAAAAGCATTACAGAAAGTTAGTCTCGATCGCATTAAACTCTCTGCGAGACCATCCGACAATATAGCTTTTTGGTCTCTCGCCAAAGCGGTCGAGACAAACTTCTGTCGGCCTACACTGCCTCCGCTAGTAAAACCAGATGGCACACAGGCGCATATGGCTAAAGAGAAAGCGGACCTGTTCGCGTCTCTCTTACAGTTCACGCGTACGCGAAGACGCGTAAGTCTTACAGTTCACGCCTGGACAGTGAGAACAACGTTCCACCTAAATTACCCCACTGCGGGACCTCTATGTCGGAGGTTCGTATAACAATAAGAAGTTCTTAAAACCTTGCGGTGTCTAGACGTGAATAAAGCTAGTGGACCAGATGGTGTACCAGCTATAGTTCTAAAGGCTTGTGCACCTGAGTTGTCTCCTGTGCTTACACGCTTATTCCGCCTCTCATTTAGGACTGGAATAGTGCCAAAATACTGAAAGCTGGCCAATGTGCAGGCTGTTCCAAAAAAAGGCAGCCGTGCAGACCCTACCAATTATCGGCCAATCTCAATTACCTACATACTCTGCAAGATTATGTACGCTCCATAATCGTGCAGAGTATGTAAATAAAAAAGTCTTTAAATATTGAACGCCCGCTTAATTGCATAAAAACTCCAGCGTACGGTTCATCCTTGGATGTGATTGAATGGGTAAAGGACTTTCTGAGTGAACGGTCTCTCCGGGTCGGCATCGATGGCTGCTCATCCGATCCTATGGCGACTAACGCCGATGTTCTTAAGGGGTCCGTTCTCTCCACAACTCTCTTCCTGCTGCATATTAATGATCTGCTGATACCCGATATCTATGGATATGCAGACGATAGTTGTGAAGAGATACCAACCAAGTCCAGTCCAGTCGGGCCAGTCGGGATCAAATTCAGTCCGAAAGAGAAGCTATGGTAGAGCGTGTGAATCTCACACTACAGGCAGTCTCCGAATGGGGCGATGCCAATATTGTGAAATTCAACGCCTCCAAAACACAAGCGTGTCTCTTCATTGCAAAAAGGAGCCAGCTCATCTTGGCGCCTTCTTCCCGAAATCTATCACTGAAATATACCGACCGCCTTCAGTTGTTAGGGTTTGATATATCCTCAAATCTGAACTTCGGGCGTTTCATTGAGCTGCAAGGAAGCTGGGAGTCATTGCAAAGGTGCGGCGATACTTCACGCCGGGACAGCTGCTTACTTTATATAAAGCGCAAGTCCGGCCGTGCATGAAGTATTGCTGCCATATATGGGCTGGTGCTGGAAAATGCCACCTAGCAGCTTTAGACTCAATGGAAAGGCGTGCTATGAGGCTTATTGGTGACTCGAATTTGGTTAAAACCAATCTTACCAGCCTTTCGGTTTTCTACAGGATGCATTTCGGAGAGTGTGCGCAGGAATTGCATAATTTAATTCCTCCCTCTCCCTTTAACCACCGAACAACCAGACGTTCAGCCAGTCTCCACCCTTTTGTTGTTGACTTACCACGCATTTAAACCAAAAGGTTCGCTACGACGTTCGTTATGCGTACAGCAAAGGAGTGGAATAAGTCGTCAGCATCTGTCTTTCCATCCGATTACATTGTGGGTGTTTGGTAAGAGTGAATAGGCTTTTGTTAAGTCAGTGCGCTTCACCATCTAAGGCTACATCACCACTTACCATCACGTGGGATCGTAGATAAGTGCTGGCTTAGTAGAATATAAAAAAAATCATACATCTTACACAATTAACAACACAAAATAAATTAGAAGTAGCTTGGTATCGATCACCTCATTCTCAGGGGTTATTATCATCCATAACTTCCCTTATATTATAATACCAATTTTTAGACATTTTTTGTTTAATAAAGTTTTTGAACTTGGATAATGTCAAATTTTGTGTATTTTCTGGGATTTTATTGTAAAAGCGTATGCATCGCCGCAAGAATGTATTACTTTTTTTATTTTAATTGCGGAGTCGAGTAACTGGTACTCATAGCTTTTGTAAGTTTCTAGTATTTACAGCTGAATGTGACTTATTTAAAATTACTTTTATTTTTTTGTATATACAAAAATTAAAAGTATGTAATTTTATTTTTATATGTACACAAAAATAAAAGAGGCCAAAGTTAATATAATAATTTCCTTCAATTTTTGTTTGAGCGGCACTTTAGGATTTAAATCATAGATTGCTATATACAATTTCAGTGTCCGTTGCCTATCCCCATAACAAAGTACCATACGACATTATGCTAAAGAATTAGCTAAAATAAACTAGTCTGGCTGTTTCAATACTAGTAAGATTTTTAATATTTTTTCACAGCATATGCTGCAGAACTAACTCTGCTCGCTAGTTTTGATATATGGGGAGGCTCCATTGAACTTTGCGTGTAGAGTGATTCGAAGGAAAATGTATGTATATGATATCGACAAGATGCTCCTCTCCCATTTAAAATTACATTATTATTTAGATGTTTGACTTTGGACTTATGAAATTCATACATTTAGTTTTAGTGACATTTAAATGCAAACAAATTAACGTTAAACCAATTTACTAATTTAAATATAGCATTATTTATTTCGTCATATTTTAGTAATTGTTGTTTTAATTTGTAAAGTAATGAAGTATCATAATATATATAAGAAACAGAAGGGGGCCGATAATTGAGCCCTGAGGTACGCCCATTTGTAATATCGACACGGAAGATACTATTAATGACAACTTTTAGCTTTCTGTTTCTTAAAAAATGAAATATTAAATTTAATAGCATCATTTCTTCTTCAACACCATAGTGTTGAAGTTTCCTCATCACAGATCAGTGGTCACAATCGAAAGCTTTGGAAAAGTCACAGAATATACTCAAAGCATCCTGTGAATTTTCCCATGCATTGAAGATATATTTAAACAACTAAATACCAGTATCAGTATCATATAATATAATATATTGTAAATTGATTTTATTTAAAAAGAAATGAAGTTTCGCTGGGTTTCTTGCTGGTTCTTCCCATGACGGAGGTTTTCTGCGAATTTGCAATAAATATTCTTGTAATCTGTACTGAATGATGAAATGATTCTATTATATTTTATTCTATCAGTTGCCGATCGACCCCTTGTAAAACTGAATTGATTTTTATTAAGTAAAGTATTTACATTACAAAATTTTTTGCAAAAATCAAGAATAAATTTTCAAAAAATGTACTAAGTGTTGGCGGTACGGAAATAGGTCTAAAATTGACGGGGTTCAATGTACTACCAAATTTAAACAAGGGTATAAATATAAAGTACTTTAATAAGTTTCATGGAATCAGGAAACACGTTAGGTTCGATACGATACAAATATTTAAAATAATAGCCAGTTGAGGTGCGATTGTATCTATTATAGACGCAATAACTTTAACGGAAATCCCCCACAGATCTGCGGTTTTATTTATATCAATAATTTTACAATATTTTACAATATTATCTTTAGGTGATACTTTATGAAATGTAAAACTCTTTATACGCGCATTTACATTTTGTTTTCTGTGACGGCAGGAGAAGATTTCAGTGACATATTTCTTTTAGTGGTTGTAATTATTGGAATATCAATAAAATATTTCTCAAAAACTATTGCAACGTTCTGATCTGATCTGTAGTTTGAATTGCGAGACTGACCTTACTAGCTTCACTATTAATTATACTCCATATCATTTTTATTCTAGAGAGCGTTTTAAATATTTTTGAATATTTTTTACTTATTTCCTTAGTTTGACGCTAGTATTATATGACCTCTCATGGTAAAGTTCATATAATCTTTGTCTGCTCTTATGAACTCCTACTGTTGTCCATTCATTGATGGTCTTGCGATTGAAGCACTGGTATTTTAACTACAGAAATAGGGAAATTTGCCGCAGATCCGTTTTTTTTTTGCTTCCGTCAATGTTGCCAGTTACTACGTCATTATCATATTTGTATGGTAATTTATTTATATGAATTTGCTTGTGCAATTGCTTGATCAGCAATAATTAACAATTTAGTAAATTAAAAAATAATTTTTATTAATTATTTTTTATTTATATTTAGAAACTAGCTCAAACTTTGTATAATTAAATAACTATTAATTACACGAAACTTGAGCTGGTTTCTATAAAATGACGCCTCAATAACACTCTTTTAATTATTTTTTTGTATTCGAATATAGGTATAAAAATAATGCGTAGGCAGACTTTAAAAAGTAAAAGTGATATAATGAGATAAGATAATATTTCAGTAATTTTACTATGTTTTCTGCGGTAATTCTATAAACCTAGTCTGGCAGCACTATTCCGAGAGTCTGGCAGTGTTCTAAAAAAATTTAAACATTCTGTTCTGTGGTGCAATAATATTGCATTTTAATTTTTTTATCACTTTCTGTTTGTGTGTGCTCGATGGGTTACTGACAAAACCAGTGTTTCAAGTTTTATTTTGGTAGTCTAATAATTTGTTTTCATAGCACTTGTGATAGAAATGTAAAGCTTGAAGTTTATAAAGTATCAATTTGTTGGTTTACGTGTAATGATAACGTCAAGTTCATCTGAATCGGCGAGCGGTAAAAATTTCTCGTGTTTTTCTAAGTCACGGATAGCACTCTTTTGTGCTCTGATTGCTCTCAAGGTATGCTGTTATTATAATATTTTAATACTAATAAATAAATTTGTATTAGCCGAATATTGTATAAGCCGTGAAAGTATTTCGAATTGATAAATTTAGTCGTACTTGTAAATTATTTTTAATATTAGCTTACAGCTAAACAGCATTTGCAAAAACATGGATTTTATTTACGTTTAACGTGTTGCGTTATGGCCGTGATCCAGATTGCGTGTCCTATTATTACGCGGGAACTTGCGATATTTTTAGTTTATTAGTCGCAAGTTTATTTGTGATACGTTACGTTTATGTCGCATATTGTTTTTATTTTGTTAGCAACCAGAGGTTTTAGATGTGATAAAAATGAGTTTTACATAGACAAGAGAAAAAAGTGTAACAAACGTGAAAAATGAGTGAACAAGAAGCATTACCAGAGGACACAGTGCCACACCAGCCTCTATCATCAACTTCATCTGAAAATGGGTCAGTCAGCACTACAGCATCAACTATACCACAGGCAGCTGCACACAATAGACCTACAACACTGTCGAAACCATCAGGGTTGAAACCACCAACAAAGATAGGGCGGTTGTGCTCAAATTCTGCACCTAAGCCTGCTGTCCCCATCTCTCCTCGAACTGGTAAGTGTTTTTTTTAATTTATCAAACTATCATTTACTAATATATCAATTACCGTAGACTTATTTTCCATACAAACTGCAATTGACAACTTACATGTTATAAATTTACTCTTATAGCTGCTTAGAAAATTCTTGCCAACATCATGATCAATTATCACAACATAAATTAAATTAGTTAAAACAACATAAATTATTAACATGTTTTCATAATCATTACATTGATCTAAAGTAAGTTTTCTAAATTGAAGCATTATATTATAAGAAATTTGAATATTTGTCACTTAATCATTCTCACAGTACGCTAATAAAGTGAGAATAGTTGAAATGTTTGTATTAGGATACTACTCACTTGGAAAAAGAAGCAGGAGTAACTTATTATTATTAGGATGCATATATGTCATGCATTAATTACTGGGCAAGAATTTAGGATATTCCGTATTCCCCAGCATTAAATAGTTATCACCATCATCATTACAGCCCTTCACAAGTCCACTGCTGAACATATTTCCAGGGTTGTGTATTCCCCAAAAATTCCACAAAGCACAGTCCTGACCACCTGCATCAATCGACTTACTGCATGTCTTACCATGTTGTCACTCCATCTAATGGCATACAGCATTAAGTATTAAATAACAATATAGCCCATTAAATTGAAATTAATTTTAAAACTAGTCAGAATTAACTTTTCTGTTGTAATTGTAAAAAAATACCAGATTAAAATAGAAGGACAATTTCACACTTAAGCTTGTGTTTTGGCAAAGCAGATATGTACTTGATTTTATTGATATTTTATAGTGAGTTCAATAAGTATTCATCTTGTATGAAGGATTTGTACAATTTGTTTTTAGTGCCTCATTCTTTTCCGTTAAAAACAAAAACTAGGAAGCGACACCAAATATTATGTGAATCTTTATTATAAATGTAAAAGTGGTCTTTACAAGAAGAAGTGTAAGTAGCCTATGTTACTACTTATAATATCTGCTAGTGAAAGTCCCATCCAAATCTGTTCACAGGTTTTTGCGTGATGCATGTTCACCACAAAGTAGTTCTCAGATGATATTTTTTCAGACTTACATAACATTTTTGTTATATTTTGGCCAATTTACACAATATTTTTATGAATTATAGCTTATGTGTTACAAGTATAAAAAGGCCAGCGTGGGCTTAGCCCACTCCACACATGTTATCTTTAAAATCAGTACAAATACTAAAAGTAAATAAGATATTATATGCGTTTTGGCCTAGCCTTGTCTTGTCTTAGCGAGCGATCCAGGCAGCCTGCTTCACTTGTCAATTATGTATAGATTCTGATGTATAAGCTATATTATTGTAAAGTTTCATTAAAATCCATTCAGTAGTTTTTGTGTGTTCACATTTATAATATTAGTTAGAGATTAGTTAGCGATATATTGCAGTGAAATATGGTCTGATGTAAGGTCTGACTATGTGCCAATTTACAATTATTGTAACATTA
This sequence comes from Parnassius glacialis, assembly GCA_033319125.1. Classification (NCBI taxonomy): domain Eukaryota; kingdom Metazoa; phylum Arthropoda; class Insecta; order Lepidoptera; family Papilionidae; genus Parnassius; species Parnassius glacialis. Next base: position 37,188,499 of record JAVANC010000016.1, read on the forward strand.
AACATGGTGTTGAATTAATGTGTAATATTTAGGTGCAGAGGAGACTTAAACTCTCGCATCAAGATATAATTATCATCCAATTTGTAAAAAATATTAATTAATCAAAAAATGTCTTTAAATCTTAAAATTCTTGATTCTAACCAAGGATAGATTTAGGCGTTTTTTTATAGAAATAGGGTAACATGTAAGCACACAGTACACAGATGGTAAGTGGATGCTGCTACCCATAGACATCTATACCTATCATTGATTTAGATTCAAAATGCAGATGTCTTGCTTTTCACCTCTGAGGAATACTAAAATGGATGCCATGTTATCAGTAAAAAGGGTCTCTGGTTCTCAACAATCACCATATGAAACGCAGCAGCTTTATTTTGCTGTTTCATGCTGGTATTCTGTGAGAATTTGTTCCTACCCTGGCTGAGCTGACCAAATTATTTTGCAGCTATTATGAAAAAAAAAGTTTCTTTCGGCTACAATATTCACTTACTCTCTTAGGTAGACTATGTGCTTGTTTATCGCACTTACTTGTTTTAAAAAAATACTTTTGATAATAGTTATCTTAAGCATTTTAGTGTAAACGACCAATGAGGGAATCTAATGAAAGCTTGTTCAAACATTAGTATTATAGTGCAATAAATTGCATCATTCTGCTTTAAATGATAGAAATAGGCTACTTCCATGGTAGAGAGGATTTACTATCATTGCCACACTTGGCAGAATTGGGGATGGCAGTACAAAATGTTTCCAAAAGCCCCTTTCACATTTGACCCTCCCTCCCATCGCCATTTTACGTGTTTTATATCTGGTACATAAATACAGTAATAATGATTATATCTACATCAATCATAGGCCAAAAGATCTTTTATGGATGAGCCACTCTGAAACATGAATTGTTTGGCTTGACCAGGGAAGGACACATAAAATATCTTTGGTTCTTGTCACTCACTCCACTATTTAATGCTGTTATTCTGTGCAATCTTTTTAGGTTTCTGTACCCTAAAGGTAACCCTATTACTAAGTCTTCGCTGTCTGTCCATCCGTCTGTCTGTCTATCAGCAGGCTGTATCTCATGATCCGTAATAGGAAGACAGCAACAACAAAAATAAAAAAAATAAAAATTAAAATAAGTTAAAAATAAAATGGAGTGCCCCTACTAGAAACGTATTACTATGGTACGGAACCCTACATGCGGAAGTCCAATTCGCACTTGGCGGGTTTTTATTTTTAGAGATGCATTCCTTTTTCAGTTTTTGGGGTATTAATGCATTTATATTACATAGAGAATAGATGTAGATGTCAATAGAAACACCACTCAATAAGGCACATCCACGTCTTTTCCTGTCACTAGGGCGGCGACACTTTGGAATGAGGTGAAATATAAATTGACAGATCTCATTGTGGGAAACTTACAATTGTTAGAAAAGTGTAAAAATTTATTATTCTACCAAACCAAACTACGGATTATCCTTAAAAAAAAAAGCGCAAAAAGCGTAAGATTATTTACATAACCATCAAATGTAAACGAGCACCTCATGTAATTGTGTCGCCCTTAATTCTATAAAAATAATCTTCGCGATATTTTTCTGTCGCCTCTTACGGCCAGTGCTTTGTTTTGATTGCTACTTATTGTTATTATTGTCATTTACATTGTCGTGCAAAGTAAATTTGCCTCTTTTTTATGAACTATTCTAACTTTCAGTTCAGCTGATACAAGCAAAAAGCACGTTGTTCGTTGTTGTACAACATTAAAAGAACCATCTTTTATTTTCAATTGTTATATGGCACAATTGAAACGGAATTTCACCGGTAACTCTGACCAACGTCCGATTTGTATCGTCTTGTAAGTGCATTTCGATTATTGTGGACCTTATAGCGGCAATAATCATCGATTTCTCTTCACTGTGCCTACATTTTCTCTCCACTGTCACGTAAAATTCAACTTCGAAGGAATCGACACTAAGGCACATAATAAATAAACTGAGGCTAAAATTTTATTGTCTCCTTCGTGATTCTCTTGTAAATCGTAAATCTACAACTATTCCGATATTAAAACCGGTTTGTTAATGTTTTTTCTTTCGTTTATTATTGTAAAACAACTTTTTGCATTGACATTTCACAGTGATTGTAACTTGTAACACAATGGTTATACAGAATCAATATATACAATAATTTCAGTGTTAGTGTGTAAGGAGTTTACTTACACTAAATTGAACAAATACGAAAATTATAATATAATATTATTCATTTAGCAATTTCGTTCTTTACGTTCTTATAAATAATTTTACTTTTCCCAAATATGATTGTTTAGACGATCTAATTAACAAAAAAGTACGACGGCAATAATCATAATGCCATCAAAAACATAACTTGTAAAAAAAGCCAAGTCTCGCAACTCAGTTCTTCTACCGTAAAAAGTTGTGAGATCCATGTAATACCAAGTCGGTTAATTTATTCAGTCCATAGATTGATACATAGATTGACTTCGCAATCGCACTAAACAATCTAATTTATAGGCTTTGCACGTGCGATTTCTGGATCTCGACAACAGCGCCACCTACCGAATCCAATTGTGAATCTAAACTATTATCGAATCAACTTATTCACACACACAAATTTTCATAAAAATCGGTCCAGTTCAATCACACACACACGGGCAGAATAATTATATAATATATAATATGCATGTATTATACATATAAATCTTCCTCTTGATTCATTCAGTCTATTAATGAAAAGCGCATCAAAATTTGTTGCGTAGTTTAAAAGATCTAAGCGTGCATACGACGGGAAGCGACTTTGTTTTGTATTATGTAGAGATTTTATCGAGATCGAAAAGATTTCGGTTACACTACAGCAATAAGTTAATGTTATAACTATTTAACGAATGTGTGAAGTGTTTTTAGCATATATTAACATGTAATATAATTATTTGAACAAACAATAACCAATTCGAGTGATGATGTAGATTATCTAAACAGGTACCTCATAGGAACAAGCACAAGACAGTAATACCAGTTACTTCACTTCAGAGTCAGTAATTCCTTCATGGGGCAACAAAGTTCCAAATAATATGCATATAGCAGTCTATCTATCAAAAAGCGTTAATAATATACTATGGAATATATGATTGATTAACCCCTGGGAATGAGGTTGATCGCTACCATGCTGTTGGTCAGTTTTTATATCAAATTGTATGACAGAGGAATTTTTTGAAATAATTGGTAAATGCGAAAATAATTTTCAATAAGTATTACTTGTGATTTATATTGAATAAACATTATTCTATTCTTCCTTGGATTGAATATTGCTGCAGTCCGTAAATAACTGGTCGTTTTTTGGTCGGTAATACCCATCAATTTGCATTTATTCTTCGTACGTTCGTTCACTTTCACTGTAAAGCGTGACGAGCGACAATATTTCTGTCGACTTACTCGTATTATCGCGAGAAACAAGGTCTTCTCTTCCGAGCCGAGGTGTAAACGCATTTGTAAATTTCTTTTCCATTTTAATTCGGTATATACATATTATACCGAATCAGCATCAGCAGTTTTCAATGACGTCTTTGACTTATCAGATTTTTTTAAATATTCACATAATATGATCTTTTCAGTATTAGTTATTAAGTTATGTTAAAGGGACAACATTTTATTTTTCAATTTGTAAGATCTGTATGCATGAATGAAATGGTGTTTTAGAGTAAGATACATGATCATAAATATGAAGTTACGTTCACTTGGCCGCCTTGGCATTTGCGTCTTTGACGGTTGACATTTCGTATTGTCTATTTCTAATACTAAAATATTAACTCAATTTAACAAATAACCCCTTCGTGTAAGTTTCGGACCACATAACACTATCGGGTTAACAAGGGTTTCTCTTGTAGTCTACATTGATACCTTTTCTCCTCATTAGTTATAGCCTTGTTAACCCTTCATTTAAACGAGTTGAGTAATTTAGTTTCAAAATGCTAAAAATGCATTTTAAAATTTTGTTTTTAATTAATTCTTAATTTATAATCTCGGTTACTTATTTAAGTTATGAATCAAAGTGTGGGGTAATGCAAATACCTAATGTTCAATGTAAATAGGATAATGTATGTAGTTGTTAATCGTCGCAGTAGGAAACATATAGAATAATATTAATACGTATATATACGTATATATATATATATATATATATATATATATATATATATATATATATATATATATATACTATGATTTCACCTGATGATAGGTGGTACTAAGACCTAAGGGTGAAACTGCACTGTCTTAGTGCAATGAAAGCCTATTAACCCTTGCCTTAAATACACACACGTTGCAAACACAGGCAAAGATGTTCGATTACGAATTTTGAATGCATTAATTTCACATACGAACTTGCGGTTCACTTGATTGTAAGTGGCTACTGCAGTCCATGGTTACCTGCAGCCAACTTTAAACAAAGATGGCTACAGATGCGTTGTCACCTCTGAGGACTGAGATGGAATGCTTCACAGCCTGTTATTGTACTGGCTCTCTATACGATTCTGACCGGAACAGAGCGCAAGCACTGCTATTTGGCGTCAGAAATAGGTATGAGGGACCACCCTACCTAGACACCAGTCTACCCAGACGGAATTCTAGCCAGAAAAAGGGTCCTGTCACTTAGTAAAAGTAAGTAAAACCACAGAATAAATAATATGGTAAAACCTAGTAGTGGCTTCTATCACTAGTTTACGTGATAGAGCCATGCTGCAGCTATATTAGTAGTATAGTCGTAGCACGTATGGGCCGGCTCGACCGGGGAAGGACACGCTCTCACGGAATACCAGCGTAAAATAGCAGCTTAACACTGCTGTGTTTCGTATGGTGAGTGTAGAGAACCGGAGACCCTTTTTACTGGAAAAGAAAAGAGGCGTTTCATCTTAGTCCTCACGACTGACAATGCATCTGCATTTTGATTCTTTATTTATTTTTTATTTTTTTATAGGATGAGGGTGACAAACGAGCACACAGTCCACCTGATGGTAAGTGGTTGCTGCGGCCCATAGACATCTACATCTATCCTCTATTACAAATCAAAATGCAGACGCGTTGTCACCCGTGAGGACTAAGATGGAATGCCTCATTTCCAGTAAAAAGGGCCTCCGGCCACCTGCACTCACCAAGCGAAACGCAGAGGTAAACCTCTACTTCACGCTGGTATTCTGTGAGGTCGTGGTACCACCCCGGTTCGAGCCGGCCCATCCATGCGACAGCAAGAGCTGCCGCTTGGCTCTACCACTGTTAAAATTGAGGATAGATATAGATGTCTATGGGCCACAGCAGGACTGTGTGCTCGTTTGTCATACTATCTTATAAAAAAAGTTTGTAGATTTCTGTAAACTACTAGACTGTGACTACTGGTGCATGTTGCTCTTACCCCGGTCACTCACATTCGCACGAATACGCAAACCCACAAGTGTGGGACGACATTTGCAAATTATTATGCAAAGTTTTGGCTGCATTCGCGGTTTTCCAAGGTGTGTCGGTTTTTAACGGACATCAAAGCGCACGAACCTCGATCCTTCGCGTACTCTCCCACACATTCGTAAGACCAGTTGCGCTTACGATTGCGAAGGTAACGGACGTTTTGCCATTTTCATAGTTCGTGAAGTCTACAGTGTAGCGTTCTTCAAATAACTTTATCATGGATTGGAACAACACCAATGTGATGGAGTTCATTGAACTCCTGCAGAGTGACCGGCCATATGGAATATTCAAAAAAATCCCATAAAAACAGAATGGCCGTTAATGACGCCTGGGAAAAAATTAAAAATTCATTTTATGTATATATAGTATATGAACATAGGTAAAACAGTCCAACCGCACTAATAAAATCATTTTCATTGTCCATGATTCACAAAATCGCAAGCAAGACTGAGACATTCGTAAACAAATGTAGGAGGGAGTGTAAACGGGTTACCAAATTGAGTATGCGAACCATTTGCATATCCGCTAAGTTTGCGAATGAATTTTTGACGGCCCTTCACATGCATGCAAACATTCGTACAATGTACGAATGTTTGCGCGCATGTGAGTGACCCGCATTAAAGCAAGAGAACTTATCTCAAGTGAAGCGTCCATCTGGCCGAGTTTTTTTGTAGACTATGTACCTTTGACAGTAATTCGTTTCGCTTGTAACTCGTGTCGTCGCTTTCCAAACCCGTCCTTTGTTAAGCGTCTCCATTATATTGCATGACGGTAGAATCTTAATTGCATTGCTCTGTACTTTATTCTTGAACGTCATTACCCATTATGTAGTTATTTGGGTATACTAAAGAAAGCTTCTACCTCTCTCAACTTTTACCCAATGGAACATGAGTTGAAATTTGCCTTTGTTCCGTGAAAACATACACATACATAAACTCACGTCTGTCACCCTGAGGGAAAGGCAGAGTTTGGTATAAAAAACTTCCGTCTAGGGCGTCTCTTGCCGACTCTGCCACTCACTTCTTTTTTTTCTCTTTTCTTTTTATAGAATAAGTGAGACAAAGGAGCACACAATACACCTGGTGGTAAGTGGATGCTGTGGACCATAGACATCTACATTTATCCTCAATTAAAAATCAAAATGCAGATGCGCTGTCACACCTAGGGATTGAGATGCAATGCCTCGTTTCCAGTAAAAAGGGCTTCCGGTTTTCTACACTCACCATAGGAAACACAGCAGCATTAAACTGCTATTTTACGCTGGTGTTCTGTGATAGCGTGGTCCTACCCCGGTAGAGCCGACCCATTCGTCCTACAAGCACAAAATAGCTGCAGCGTGGCTCTACCACATATAGCTTCTCGAGCATAAAGGGGAATGCCCAATTCTGGCCATGAAACGCCCAACTATTTGCATTTATTAAAAAAATAAATCTTTTTTTATGGTAATTAATCGCGGTATTTATGTATCCAAAAAAGATTGCAATAATTTTTACAAAAAAAAGTACCGAAAAGATAAAAATGAAAATAGATAAATCCGGAAGTCATTAGTTTGTGGATAAAATAAAGTGTTGCCAATCACAAATCTCGTTAAAAATGTCGATTCTGTTTTTTCAATCGATTTTTTATGGTGTCATTATTATAATGGTAATATTATTTTTCGATAATTATTATGATGTTATGATAATTAAACAAGCGAATTGCTAGTTGATTTACCATGAACTCTTTAGACCATAACAAAAACACTACTGCACAATTTAACTGTTATTCTTATCTATTCTTAAAAATACATTTAAAATGGAATTTAAATAAATAAAACAAAACATATTTTAAAAAGCGTGCAGAACTTAAAGCGAATTAAAGATTATTCTTTTTTATGAAATTATAAATCGAATAAAAAAATCGCTATCTATTTATCGATTTTATGTCTGTTAATTGGCAACATCGAATCCGACAGCTAGGCCCATGTTTCAGTATATAAAAAGTACTCTGTGGACCCATGTTCTGTCATAATTATCAAAACTAAATAGTCACAAATCGAATTCATTGTATTTGTGTTATTTTGTTAGTTTTCTCGCGGATTTGTTATCTAAGCAACAAATAAGCTTTCTAAATGGACTCCGATAATTCTTCTCACCCTATTGACCACGGCCTGAAAATGGATCCCGCTCCTACTCCTTACCTCTGCACGAACTTGGACTCGATATCCACTATTAACAATGACTCCAGCTTTCCCAGCTCTCAGTAACTCATTCAAGAGGACATTTACGGTGTGTCAATTGTGGTTTAAATGTCACGAAAATACGAAGTCATTTGTTGTTAAAAAACTGTTCTTGTGAAAATAAAAAACCTTTATATCTTAAAATTCCGGACTTTTTTTAAACCAATTCCTTAACCATTTCATTCTTTTAATCGCATATTATCATTTCCAAATGCTTTTATATGTGGACACCCATGGCCGAAGTGTCTATGAACGGTGGGCATTCCCCTTTGCATTGTTACTATTTTCTCATTCATTACCTTTACGAAAACAAAATAGTATAGAAAAAAATTAATGAAAAGAATAATATTAACTACTTACAAGCGAAATTGCACAAATAAATTAATTTAATTCAAGTATTTTATCGGACCAGCTAGCTGAAGTGGCAATGTGGCGGATATTTAGCTCGAAGAACCGAGAATCCATGAGAAAGAAAGTTTTCGAGTGGCAGCCTTGTACCGACCGATAAGCAGTGTAGGGCGGCCCCCCACAATTAGGAGTGACAACCTTGTAAAACGTGCAGGAAGTCTATGGATGCAGATGGCTCAGGACCGTGGATTGTTGTGTTCCTTGATGACGATGTTGGACTTGTAAAGGGCTGTAGGTGATGATGATGATGATAAGTTGAAGAATGTTGGCGTTTTGTGATCTAGGTGTAAAACATAGCACCACACTCCTTAGTCACACCTGTCCGAAGCCAGGGCGAGTTGCTAGTAAACGCAAGTTGCTTTTACAATTAAAATTATCATAAAAAATATTAAGGCAATAACTTTATAGAATACAGAAAATTGCTAAATTAAATATTCCATAATACATAGTAATATTTTCTTATGATAATATTTTGTTTGCATTGCAAAACTAACAACTTTGATAAAATAAAGTGAAACTCAGTTTGACAAAAAGAAAAACAAAATTTTTAGCAGTCGACCAACCAACCATCCAACCCACCCGCTTTTAACGTACCTATACAAATTACAAAGAATGTGAGTACGCCTACACGATTATTTTTGTGGCTTTTTGCGAAATTTTATTATTCAACTGATATCTTAATATAAAAATGCCGTGTCACGCACGATGTTCGTTCATGCTAATTTTCGTAATGTAAATGTGTATTGGTTGCTCCAACTTGACATAGGTATATGGTAGTTTTTATCCTGATAAGTTACCCTCAACATTTTTTTATGGCGAATTTGAGTATTTTTGAAGTAATTGGAAGTAAAGACTAGAAATGAGTTGGGGGTGTATCGAACTTTAGGCCTAGTCAGTTTTTTGACTTTTATTTTTTCGTTGACTCTTGGGAACAAAAAGAAATCACAAGGAACTAAGTCAGGGCTGTAGGGTGGGTGACTTTGCCGCCGCCGCCGCTGTCACTGCTGCCGCCGCCGCCGCCGCGACACCGACGCCCGCAGAGGGGCGCCCCGTGGAGGAAGCTGAAATGGAATGCCTATAACGGCCCCATTAAGCTTCCTCCAGGCGAATATCAACCACTGCGCCTGCGCTCAGGATCTGTTGCTCCAGAGCATGGCGCAGTGGTCGATTAACATCGCTGTGGTCGCTGAGCCGTATTTTGTCTGGCCTAGGGATGACTGGGTGGCGGACCTTAACGGCTCAGTGGCCATCATTTCTTCGGCCGCCGCCGATACCCCGACCCTTGAAGGTGTCAGGAGGGGTCAGGGGTGCGTAGCAGCACGGTTCGGGGAGTTCGTCGTTGTGGGGGTGTACTTCTCCCCGAACCGATCTCTCGCCGAGCTCCATAACTCTCTTGCAGAGCTGAGAGCAGTCGTCGTCGGAAGCTATCCCCTCCCCGTACTTGTCCTCGGGGACTTCAATGCAACAAAGAACTTGGCTTGGGGTTCTCGTCGTACAGATGTGCGGGGTAGGATGGTGAAAGACTGGGCTCTGGAGACAGGCCTGGTCGTCCTAAATCGGGGTTCTGTCCCCACGTGTGTGCGGATGCGGGGCGAGTCGGTGGTGGACATTTCGTTCGCTAGCCCCGCTCTGTCGCCGCGTGCCATTGACTGGCGAGTCATGGAGGGGGTGGAGACCTACTCCGACCACCGGTACATCCGGTTTGACGTCTCCACCCAGCCCTCGAGCGCGCCAGTCCAACAGGCCCCGAGTGGTCCGCGTTGGGCGCTGAAGCAGCTGGACCGGGAGCTCCTCCTGGAAGCCTCGATCGTGCAGGCCTGGGTGTCATCACCGGATAGGCCTGCCGACGTCAATGATGAGGCAGGGTGGTTCCAGGAGGCCATGTCCGAGATATGTGACGTGGCAATGCCCCGCGTCCGGCCAGGAAGCGCCCGGCGTCTGGTGTATCGGTGGTCGCGTGAGCTGACGTGTCTGCGCGAGGCTTGTGTCGCCGCGCGGCACCTGTACGCCAGGCATCGCAGGCTCCGCATTCGTCCACCGAATGCGGCAGCCATTGAGGCGGAGCTGTACGAGGGATACAGAGTGGCGAAGACCGCCCTCCGGGAGGCTGTCATGCGGGCCCGGGATCGGGCCCGTGAGGAGATGCTGGAGACTCTCGACAGAGATCCGTGGGGGCGCCCTTACAAGATGGTGCGGGATAAACTCCGCACCTGGGCCCCCCCGCTGACGCAGAGTCTCCGGCCTCAGCTCGTGGAGGACGTGGTGAGCGCTCTGTTCCCTGCGCGAGGGGAACACCCGCCCCCGCCTATGGCTCCGCCACCTGCGGTGCCGGAAGCGGACCACCAGGACGACGACGACGACATCCCGGAAGGGACCGGGGTAGACCTGAGAGTGGCGGTACGTAGGCTCAAGGCCAGGAATACCGCCCCAGGACCCGATGGCTTGCCTGGCAAAGCCTGGGTCCTGGCCTCGGAGGCTCTCGGGCCCCGACTGGAGGGGCTCCTAAGCGCATGCTTGGAGAGAGGCCAATTCCCGCTTCGTTGGAAGACGAGGAAGCTGGTCCTCATTTGGAAGCCGGGGCGCCCTGCGGACTCTCCGTCCGCATACCGGCCCGTGGTGCTGCTCGACGATGTGGGCAAGCTCTTTGAAAGAGTCATTGCAAACCGCCTCGCCGAGCACCTTGCGGGGACGGGGCCGGATCTTGCGGAACACCAGTTTGGTTTCCGCATTAGGGAGGCACTCCGGTATCACCGGGTGCCGACCTATCTCCGTCGTATAGTCGGGGACTATCTGACGGACAGGGCCGTCATCTACCCCGGTCGCAACGGTGAGTGGAACCGGCGAGAGATGTCGTGCGGTGTCCCACAGGGTTCGGTTCTGGGGCCGCCCCTGTGGAACATCGGTTACGACTGGGTGCTGCGCGCCGACCTCCCTACCGGCGTCAGCGTAGCTGGCACAGGATGGTCGTACGAGGCGGCGGCGGAAAATATGACACGCGGGGTTCCGATAGTCTTTGAGAGGATCCGGCAGCTGGGTCTTGAGGTGGCTCTGCACAAGTCCGAGGCCATGCACTTCCATGGTCCTCGGAACAGGCCACCACCGGGATCCTCAGTGATGGTAGGAGGGGTATCCGTCGGCGTCGAGTTGACGTTGAAGTACCTAGGACTCGTCCTCGACGGCCGATGGAACTTCGTTGAGCACTTCCGACGTTTGGCTCCCAAACTGGAACGGACCGGGGCTGCCTTCAGGCGGCTCCTGCCGAACCTGGGGGGGCCAAACGCCTCCTGCCGGAGGCTCTACGCGGGGATTGTGCGGTCCATGGCCCTTTACGGGGCCCCGGTGTGGGCGCGTGGTTTGGCGCGGCTTGCCGTCCACCACCTGAACGCGCCCCAAAGGGTGGTCGCCGTGAGAATGGTTCGCGGCTACCGCACGATCTCCCGCGAGGCAGCGTGCCTCCTTGCCGGATTGCCGCCATGGGATCTGGAGGCGATAGTCCTCGCGCGCCTGCACGAATGGCGCACGGAGGCACTATGCCGGGGGGAAACCCCGCTGCCGCGGCAAGTTGTCGTGCAGCGGACAGACTTCCGGCGTGATCTCATGGCGACATGGAGAGAGCGACTGTCGCAACCCCGTGCTGGGCACGCCACTATAGCGGCGATAAGACCCCTCTTTGAGGAGTGGCTTGAGAGACGCCACGGCGTCCTCACCTTCCGCCTGACGCAGGTCCTCACCGGACACGGTGTGTTCGGGAGGTTCCTGCACCGAATCGGGCGGGAGGAAACGCCCGGGTGCTCCCACTGCGAGGATCGACCGGAGGACACGGTGGAGCACACCGTGGAGGTGTGCCCTGCTTGGGCGGAGCACCGCCGTGTCCTCGTAGCGGCGATAGGCGGCGGCGACCTCTCGCGTCCGGCCCTGGTCGAAGTCATGGTCCGGAGCGAGACGGAATGGGATGCCGTCACCACCTTCTGCGAAGCAGTGATGCTAGCGTAGGAGGTGGCGGAGCGGGAGAAGGAGAGAGCAGCAGCTTTCCTTCCCGGCCGCCGCGGGAGACGCCCCGGGCGTCGGGGGCTACGTCGTGGCCCCCGGCCACCGTAGGCGCGGGCCTGTGGATGGCGAGCAATGGGTAGCTCGCCGTCCGTCCGTCTTAACGACGACAGGCCGTGTCGACGGCGCGTTTTGTTCCACGCGCGCCTCAAAGAGCTGTCAGCATCGTGAAGGGGCCCGCAAGGGCCGACGCCTGCCGGGGCTGCGGGCTGTTCGAAAGAGATACCGCGGCTCCGGAACGTAAGGGCACTGAAGGAACACGGATGGTTTTTAGTCAGTAAAAGTCTGACACTCCCTTCCGCTCCACCCAGAGCGAAAGGCGTCATTTGATGATTTTCCATCCGCAAAAAAAAAAAAAAAGGGTGGGTGACTTAGAGTTTCAACACCAGATTCCCCAATAAATGCTTTTCTTTTAAAGGAGGTATGTGAAGAGGTGTTATCGTGATGCAGCATGATTCTCCGAAGCCCGGTCTTTGGTCTTCTCTCCCGCACAGCTTGAAAAGCGTTGGGTAATGCAACTGTAGTATACCATTCAGAGTTGACTGACCTACAATTTTCCAGCATTGACGTCGACAAATGTCCGCTCCGCGAAAAAAACTAGCCACCATTTTTTTCCCGACGTTGCGAGGTCTTTGCAGTTTTGTCGGTCACTGTCCTTCTGAGTAGACCCAAACCGATGATTGCCTTTTATTTTCCGGATCATATTGATAGATCATGTCTCTTCACCAGTAACGATTTCTGAAACACGCCTAGATGCCCCGTTTTCAAAACGTAGACGCATTTCATGGCACCAATCCACACGAGTCTGTTTTTCGTTTTCGGAGAGCAAACGAGGGATCCATCGACAACAAAGCTTCCTGACTCCAAGATGTTGATGTAGGATGATATGAATGCTCCCCGAAGTACAATTGCCTACAATCTTCGATGTCCGTATATATATGATTCGTGGGTCTTCTCGCATCAACATTTCAGTAGTCCATACATTTTCTGCCGTTACTGCTGTTTGCGGGGCTCCGGTCCTTTGGTCATCTTTAAGATTAAAGGGGTAAACCCTTTTGAATTCAGCAAACCACCTAAAAATTTTTGCGCGTGATTGAGCTGAGTCCCCTAATGCTGGTTGTAAACTTAATTGTTTGGTTACAAAACTACCCGTAAAGCCGAAAGGAGGTTAAATGGGGCCTTACAACGAGTCTATTCACAATATTTAAGAACCGTAGTAACGCTGTATAACATAACCCAGAAAAAAATATTATTATTTTCACTGATGTGCAAACCCTATTTCAGTAAAATTAAAAAGTAAACTACGTTTTCTACCTAATTCGCGGAACGAAAAAAATTTTTACAGACCTACCTAACCTAACGAAGCAACCTAAACGAACACTTACTTTTCATAATAAACGTGAAATTTACAGAAAGTTATTTTCTGTCAGAAACGGTTCAAATTGTGCTCCGCCTTGCTCAATACACAACCTCGCTCGTCGGGATATGGCTTGTGTGGCATTTCGCATCGTCGTTGGTGTTATTGATACGAAAACCGATCTAACACGCTGCTCCATCTCGGCAACTGTTGGGCAATCGGAGAAATACACTCTGTCCTTCACATAACCAAATTGACAACATATTTTTTTCCAACTTGACATTTTTTGAAGCCAGTACTTGGGTATAATGACATCCTTGAATTGAGGTAGCAAACATTTATAAATGAAAAATAGAAAAACTATTAAAGTAGACAATTATTAAGTAAAATAGGCACGTAGGCCTTTCTGTTAAATAATTTGGTTTCCTGACATGACAGCTTACTAGGGCTAACAAAATTTTTGGCTTTGATAATTAATTATATTTTTTACGGAGCATTTTGTAACACGTTGTATATCATAGCGCGCAAATGTTCACGGTTAAGATCCATCGTTTTAAATGAAAAGCGCGGGAAGCTTTGCAGGAAAATTAATAAAACTTTGTATTTTTCTAATATTGAGCAATTGGCTTATGGAGTATTATTTTTAAATAAATTTGCTTTTTAGAAACATATAACACGGGTGCGTTCCATTTTTAAATTTCCAAAATCTCAAAACTTAGTGAGTGACCTACGTACATCTATATCTATACAAATAAATAAAATTGAAGTGTCTTTTAAAGCTTTATACTAAATGCATATGAAACTATATACGGTACTTATAACAAAAATACAATTTTTAAAATTTTTGTCTGTCTGTCCGTTTGTTCCGGCTAATCTCAGAAACGACTGGACCGATAAGGAGTAACTTAGGCTACTTATATTTTAGAAAAAGAGTTAGGGTACCGCGCAACGTAACTAAAACCCTAAACTACACGCGGTTGAAGTCACGAGGAACAGCTAGTTTCTAATAATTAACAAGGATTTATATGGGATTGTCAGTTCTAAGCAATTATTACACAGTCTAAGTAGGGGTAAAGCGCTCGTCATAAATTTCACAGTGCGCGAGCAAACTGGGTTCAATATCCGCTGGCACCAACTAAATTCTTAGTTGCAATTTTAAGTGGTTATTTACCACGGTGTACCCGCATGTCTACGAAATTTACGTAGAAAAGTTCGTCAACAGGCATTGGTGCAGCACGGCAGACCTTTCCTTGCATTAAACTCTCGCCTGTGTTTAGCAGTGGAACTTATTATCTAGTTTGTAACTTTACACTTTATATAGATGTACTTATTTCACTTATAATTTTTATTAATCTCTATGTAATATAAAATCAATTGCTATCCGTTAGTCTCGTAGACTCAAAAATGGCTGGATCGATGTTTAAGAAATTTTTTGTGTGTGTTTGAGTGCGTCCCTGGATGATCTAAACTATTCTGAATTGGACTCCGTAGGTGCCGCTGTTATCGAGATCCAGGTCATCCGTGCGAAGCCGGAGCGGATCGCTAGCAACTATAAACCAACGTTTCGAATAACGGCTTTGTTAGGGTATAATGGCCGTAAGGTGTTTATATTGTAAATAAATAATATTATAAGTGAAATAAGTATGTGTCAGTCAATCCTATATAAATGAAGATGTAGTCACCAAGTGTGTGTTTCACCAAGTGACTAAAATCGCAAGTGTAATAATATAATTTACAAGGTCATTGAAGTTATAGAATATCCAATTTTGGATACAAGGAATGTTTCTTTATTTAGACGACAGGTCTATTATTTTCCTATTTTAACATTAGTCATAGTAAGCAACGAACCAGAACTTGACGAGAAAACCGTGCTCTCGATGACCGGAAACCTTTAATAAATAAAAAAAATATTTACATTAAAAAAGGCGTAATTTTTTAACATGGGCATTGAGCTTTGCAAAATGGCCGTTTGTATTTCAACTAGTTTTGCTTTCTATTCGATAGCCCGCTATTATATATTTTTACGACTTCATTTATTGAGCGTTTTGCTTTCATTTGCTTCAAGAATAAATTTTACAATAAAATACAGTACATTTAAGGCATAATAAATAAGGTTAGAAGACCACGCATCTATAGCTTCATTTTTGTTTGAGAAGTCGGTTGCAGGTCCATGCTGGACCACATACCATCAGGTGGACTGTTGGCTCGTTTGTGACTTCAGTTTGCTAAAATAAAAGTAACAACCTACATACAGTTGGGCACAAACCTCCTCTAATTCTGGAGGATCATGGAGCAATTGTCACAGGCAAGACCACATGTCCTCAGTATATTTCATTTGATTTTATTCCTTAGACATGCAAGTTTTCATTAATCAGAACTTTAATTAACAATTTCATTGGTGCCGGAGGGAATCGAACCTAGACTGCTCGCGTACTGTGTAGTTTACGGCGAGTATATTGAGCTTGAGCTATCATTCTTTATGAGTCAAGAGATGTCATTAGAGAAATTATAATAGGTACTAAGACCTATTTACATAACATTTAATTTTAAATAATTGAACCCATTGATAGAATTATTTCCACTAGTAGAAATGTTTGAACCACAGAACAATAAAAAACAAAAGAACGTTTAAAGGTCATTGGTTATGTATATTATATACATTTGTATTAAGTTAAAGGAAACGCATTTTCTAAGTCGATTTTTATGACGTTATACTGTAGAAAAAAAAATCGTATTACGTATGACCCTCGACTGACTGCAGTTAGTTTCAATGGAAGTTTTCAATAATTGGTTAAACGGTGACATAATTTGAAGTTTTATATTTATTTACAAATGTTCCTCGTCCACAATTGTATGAGAAAATTCATAGAACCGCGTGAATAGTTGCTCTGGCGATACCAATCGAAGGTCGCCTTTGCAATGTTGATGCCGGACCTGTGATATCATTCCTTTTTTTAGCTCTATCATTTTGTACGTAGTCTTTACTTATATTATAGAGGTCGCACTCGACTTACAAAGGCATTGCTTGTCTCTTTGTGACGTTAATGCTGTTACATGGATAAATGTGTCAAAGATTCTAAAAACACAAGAATATCCTTATCCATTTTTTTAAGAATACAATCCTAGAGATTATAAGTAATTACCATAAGATATAACCTCATAACAATCCAACCGGAGTTCTGTTTCAACATTCTGGTCTTAGGTGTTTAAACGGCTGCCATCGGTGCAAGTACACAAGCTTAATATACTACCCAATCAAATTGGAAATGTACATTAATTTTTTTCTTTTTTTTTTCTTTAAAAAAAAAACGTCACCCCCATACTAGGATTTTCTCCTGTGTCGTGGAGGCAGTTTACAAACATAAATTGCACAAGGACAAACATCCAGATATTTTTAAGTTTCATAATTTGATTCTGCTCCATCCACAGCCTGCTGTTATTTATGTTACCCATGTTCGGGATATTAACCTCTCAGATTCCGACATTGTACCGGACCAACTCCGTCAGACCTGTGGTTAGGCTAAGGTTAATAATTTATTTTTGGTAATAATTCTCATAGCCAGGCCCTGTCCACTAATGTATGGATCTATGCGGCATTAATAACAGCGCCATTGAAAAAACTAGGTCGATGTATTACTTGACAAACCGTGTAGATGGCGCTGTTACAGAATTATTTCATTAGTAAAACAACATAATATTTTAAAATCAATAGATAGATATACAAAATCTATTGGTGAATACTCCCATTTTAGAGGTTTTCAAAAAATTGACAACTTTAAGATACCTAGAAATGTTTTAAAACAAATTTTACAAATGAAATAATTCTGTAACAGCGATCGATCAGCATCTACACGGTGTGTCAAGTACTACATCGACCTGCGAAACCGACGTAGTTCAAATAGTCGTCATTTGAAGTAAATTCTCTTAATTTATTTCTCGTATAATCTTAATTCTCTTAATTTAGTAACGAGACTAATTATAATTTTTTTTTCTTTCTTATTTATATAATATGGAACAGTGATTAAGCTTATTTGCAATGAATTTGATAACACTTTTATTTCTAATACATTTTCCTTGAACAGTCGGAAGGCATTCAATGAATGGGCGATCATAAGAGCAGACAAACGTTATATGATCTTTACCATGAAAGGTCATATAATCCTAGTGTCGAATTTAGGGAATATGTTAAAAAATATTCAAAAATATTTAAAGGAGTGTGCTTCACAGCCAAGTCTTTGTATTTAAGCAACAAAATTAAGACGGCTTCTAATAAAATGAAAATGACATGGAGTATAATTGATAGCGAAACTAGTAAGATCAACTCTCGCAATTCTGATTACCAATTAAGTTTTATTAACAAATTAACTGAATCAAATCAGGACGTTGCAAAGGTTTTTGAGAAATATTTTACTGATATTCCGATCTTAACCACTACGTCACTGAACTCTTCTCCTGCCGTCGCCGAATCATTACTTAAACAAAATATAAATGCGTGTACAAAGAATTTTACATTGCTTAAAGTATCATCAAAAGATAAAGTTATTGCGTCTATAATAGATACAATAGCACCTCAATTAGCTATTATTTTTAATACTAGTATCGAATCTGGTGTGTTTCTTGATTTAATGAAGCATAGTAAAGTAATACCTTTATTTAAATCTGATAGTACATTAGACCCCGCCAATTTTAGATCTATTTCTGTACTACCAACACTTGGTAAGATTTTTAAAAAAAATCTTGATTAAATGTAATTTTTTTTTAATATAAATAATTTACTTCATAAAAATCAATTTAGTTTCACAAGGAGTCGCTCGACAACTGATGCTGGTGTTTGAGCTGATCAAGTATATCTTCAATACATGGGAGGATTCACAGAATGCTTTGTGTATATTCTGTGACCTATCCAAGGCCTTCGATTGTGTTCTCTATGAAACATTAGTCAGGAAACTTCAACACTACGGTGTAAGAAGTGATGTTCTTAAGTTAATTGGTTCATATTTAAGTAACAGAATGCAAAAAGTTGTCATTAACAGTAAGAGCTCTTCCCGGTCGTTGATACAAATGGGCGTGCCTCAAGGCTCAATTCTCGATCCCTTTCTGTTTCTTGTATGTATATACTATGTACCTTACATAGTAGAGGATAACCATGATATAGTATTATTTGCTGATGACACTTCTTTAATTTTCAAATTAAAACGACAATTACTAAAATATGGCGAAGTAAATAATGCTATGTCTAAATTAGTAAATTGGTTCAATGTTAATAAGTTGCATTTAAATGGCACTAAAACGAAATGTATGAAATTCATGACTCCAAATGTCAAACAATTAAATACTAATGTAATTTTAAATGGGGAGGAACTGGGTCTTGTCTATACCAACATTTTTCTTGGAATCACACTAGACGCGAAGTTTAATGGAGTCCCCGTGTATCAAAACAAGCAAGCAGACTTAGTTCTGCAGCATATGCTGTAAAAAAGATTAGAAATCTTACCAGTGTTGAAACAGCTAGACTAGTTTACTTTAGCTACTACCATAGCATAATGTTGTATGGTATTTTGCTATGGGGACACGCGACTGACACTGAAATTCTATTTGTTTTACAGAAGAGGGCCATAATAGCAATTTATGATTTAAAACCTAAAGAGTCGCTGCGACAATAATTTAAGGAAATTAATATATTAACTTTGGCCTCCCAATACCTTTATGAAAATGTAATGTACGTACAAAAAAAAAAGTAGTTTTACAAAAATAAGTGATATTCATTCTGTAAATACTACGAACAGACACAAGCTAGTAGTACCAGTTACTCGACTCCACTGAGTCAGTAATTCATTCTTAGGGCAATGTATACGTTTTCACAACAAAATTCCAAAAATATACAAAATTTGACCTGCTCAAAGTTCAAAAACTTTATTAAGCTAAGTTTGTATAAAAAGGGTTATAATATTAAGGAATTTATGGATGATAATAACATATAACAACATATAATATAAGATAATAACATAAATCCCTAATTTGTTTTTTGTTGTTAATTGTGTAACATACATGATTGTAAGCTGTTATTTAAAAAAAAAAGTCCCGCTGGGTTTATTCCTGGTTCTTCTTTTTTTTTCGAACCAGTGGTAATTAAACAAAAGAGTGATTGTCAATAAGTATGATTTATAATCTACGTTGGTCACTCAACAAGTTTTGAGATATACATAAAGTATTCTAGATACTATTAATATTTATTTTACATCTTTTCTAAATATTTTCCATCATGCTCTATACAAAGTTCCATTAGCCTAAACTAACTCTGAAAACACTTTTGCCAGTCTTGATCTGACAGGTTGGAAATCGCTATTTCGTAGGCAGCCACGGATTCTTCGGCGCTTGGAAAAAATTTGCCTTTTATTTTTTCTTTGACTTCTGTGAACAAAAAGAAATCACAAGGAGCTAAGTCAGGGCTGTAGTGTAGGGTGGGTGACTTATAGTTTCAACGCCAGATTCCTCAATAAATGCTTTTGTTCTAGGGGAGGTATGTGAAGTGGCGTTATAGTGTTGCAACATGATTCCCCGAAGCCTGGTCTTTGGTATTCTCTCCCGCACAGCTTGAAAAGCTTTGGGTAATTCAACTGTAGTACATCATTCAGAGTTGACTGACTACAATTTTCCAGCATTGACGTCGACAAATGTCCGCTCCGCGGGAAAAAAACTAGTCACCATTTTTTTGAGGTTTGCATTTTTGTCGGTAACTGTCCTTCTGAGTGGACCCATACCGATGATTGCCATTTATTTTTCGGGTCATGTTGATAGATCCATGTCTCGTCACCAGTAAAGATTTCTGAAACACGCCTTGACACCCCGTTTTCAAAACCTAGACGCATTTCATGGCACTAATCCACACGAGTCTGTTTTCCCTTTTGGAGAGCAAACGAGGGATCCATCGACAACAAAGCTTCCTCACTCCAAGATGTTGATGTAGGATGGTATGAATGCTCCCCGAAGTAATGCCTACAATCTTTTCGATGTCCGTATATGTGATTCATGAATCTTCTCGCACCAACATTTCAGTAGTCCATACATTTTCTGCCGTTACTGCTGTTTGCGGGGCTCCGGTTCTTTGGTCATCTTTAAGATTAATTATTTTTCCCCTTTTGAATTCAGCAAACAACCTAAAAATTGTTGCGCGTGATGGAGCTGATTGTAACCGTCGTAAACTTAAATGTTCGGTTAAACCAAATTTAAAATCATAATATATCATAGCGCGCAAATGTTCACGGTTAAGATCCATCGTTTTAAATGAAAAGCGCGGGAAGGGATGCAGGAAAATTAATAGAACTCATTGAAATATAATGTACTTACGTACTAGAACAGCAATTTCAAACAAAAACTGTGCGCTACTCTATGTCATTGCCCATGCGCCGTACAGTCTTCTTACCGCGCATGCGCGGTTTTTTATTTATTATATCATATATCAATAGATTATGCGTAGGTAGAATAATCAGTAGGTATTTAATTATTTTTTATTTAGAGTACATATATTGTTAATTAATTTATTAAAACGAGTTCAATTTTTAATAATTTGTCATTTATTTTGCATGATATGAGGTAAATTAATATGATAATATATAATATTATCACAATAGCATTTTAATTACATTTTGATATAAATATTTTATAAGATAACTATATAAATTGGAAGGAATCGAAGCTAATGAAATATATTTATTTAAATCTAGAACTGGGTCCCCAAAAGCCCTAAACTAAGTTCGCGTGCGGCATGGACACAGAGCTGATACTTTTTATATTATGCCTTATGAATTACTGTGAGAAAACATAGTAAAACTTTAAAAACTTCTACCATTTCTGTTTACACATGAATTATACGTATATATATAATTATTTGTTGTTTTTTGCTGAAAATTAATTTCAACTAATAAAATGTATAAATGTTATTGTAAAAATATAAATTTAAATTTTTAAGGAATTTAATTAAGTGCCTTTAAACAATATTTTTACGTGGTAGAGCCATGCTGCAGCTATATTAGTAGTATAGTTGTAGCACGAATGGGTCGGCTCGACTGGGGAAGGACAACGCTCTCACAGAAGCGTAAAATGGCAGCTTAACACTGCTGTGTTTTGTATGGTGAGTGTAGAGAACCGGAGACCCTTTATACTGGAAAGGAGGCATTCCATCTTAGTGCTCACCGGTGACAACGAATCTGCATTTTGATTCGCAAACGAGGATAAATGTTGATGTATATATGGGCCACTGCAACCACTTACCATCAGATGGACTGTGTGCTCGTTTGTTACCCTTTCCTATAAAAAAAAATATGTTTTGTTAATTATTGCCTTCTTCGTACTATATTTATCCTCTTCCTTAAAATGCAAAGAACAAATGTATGTATGATTTGTTTGTAACCACATCTCTTCTCTACGATTATTTTGGACGAATTTAATCCACTTTTCTCCGTTTTCATGGCTTGGACGTGGAAACCTAAAAATAAAATAAAAGAATAATCAGCAAATATAAATGTAAGAAATTTAGCCTAATTATAAATACTTCTATTTATTTATACAAAAAAAAATGTGCCTAATATAATCTTCCTACACTTGCTCACAGAAATTTCGTATCTGTACAAATTAATTTCATAATCTATATTCCATGACACAAGTTGGCGCCAAAGAAATAACTTTTTTAATTATTAATCTATAATGTTTTTTTTATTACTTTAGTATCTTTCTTACCGATGAAAAGTGATTCCTTGGTTTTTACTAACATCTCGTGATTTTGGTGTGCAATATCTAAGAACACACCCCGGCATATTTTATCAAGAGATTTTTTTTAAATCAACACAACACGTGACAACTCTACAAGCGCCTAGCGAGCGACTGATTAAAGTACGGTGACATTGCCACAATTGAATGGGACAGTGTAACTTAGTGCAGTGTCGCCTCTAGTACGTAGTACATAATAAATCAATGATAGAACTTTGTTTTTTTTCTAATATTGAGCAATGGGCTTATGGAGTACTATTTTTAAATAAATTTGCCTTTTAGAAACATATAACACGGGTGCGTTCCATTTTTAAATTTCGAGCATCTCTAAAGTTATTGATTGACCTGTGTATATTGAACGAAAAAATTTTTCTGTTTCTTACTCGTAAATAACATTTAAAAAATGATTGTTCTGAGACGTCTACAAATGTGATATGTGCTAATCTGATGTGTTAGACAGAGACTACAGATTAATCATGCATTAGATTTGATATTTTATCAAGTAACAGATTTAATGTTTGAATAACTTTTAGATCTTTTAACCTCCGAACAACAAAAACAAAAGAATGACGGAACCTTATAAATTTTCCAGTGGCGAAAAACCGTGCTGAACTTATTGTTATTTTACTGGCTCACGCACACGAACACTAAAACAATGCTAAACGCAACGAAAATATATCCCATGACAATCATGAGGTGATGGTGAATTTAACGACTCACACACTCAAAAAACATTATGCTTCTTCTGTAGCAGTCGGATAATTAATGCGAGTTTATATATAAGTAGTAACAGTGTGTAATGTCTGAGAGAATTTTAAATTGTCTTCGGCTTTTGTATAATTTTATTGCTTGAATAACCTTAATTTATATTATTCTGCATTTTCCGTGGAACGATAGAACATTGAAATCGTTACTGGAAAGTGTTCCGGTCTGCGGCGCGACGACGCAGGCGTGAACATCCGTGTAGCTGTAGTCATATTAAAAATGCAATGGAGCAAGCAGACGATAATGCCAACTTTATGAATGAAGATATTATATTTAGTTGGCAAAGTATTTCAAAATATAAAGAACCACGTCGTCTATGAAATAAAAAAAAATCGGATTAGCTTTGCGAATGGTATGGTATATAAAATAAACGTTTTTATGTATATAACTATAATTCACCTCGCGATTTTATTGTTCGTTTTTAAATAAGTAAAAAAATTTAGTGAATAAAATATCATAATTTCTTCTCATCCGGTTATATCATATTATATTATGTATAGCGTTGACTTATAGGAATATCAGGAAAATTTGCGGCTACCCCCTACCAGCTAATAGCTCATGAAATAAAATATCTGAGACATTGACTCTTTATATTTATAAGCTTAAGTCGCAAGTTTCTTTCATATGGCAAGAGGCCCAGTTCCACTGGGAATGAGTCGAGATATTCGATCTCAATCCACAAGAGTAATAAACGACAACTCAACAATGACAACACCTTTTTGAATGTCCATGCATTATATTATGTATGTAATTACTCTAAGAATAAAACCCAAAGTTATAGCCAAATATATATTTAAACTAGCTGGCCAGGCATATGTTGTTCAGCCCTTGTAAAATATTGAAGGTCACTTATCGGGATAAAAAGTATCCTATCTCTCAAGTTGGACCAAACTGCACACAGTGTACAAAATTTCATTGAAATTAGTTCAATAGTTTAGGACTTTAGGAGTTCATCGCCGACAAACAATGTGACACGTCATTTTTATATATAAAGATGACATTTAGATTCGATTAAGATAACATCATTATCGATGGCTTACCTCAAAAAAATTACCACTTCTAAATAAATACCTTAACCATTTCCAATAAATTACAAAAAAAAAAATAGATTATAGAAAAACATATTGTGTAAAAATGTAAACTATTTATTTTAAAATAATTAAATAATTTTTTTAAACCTTGTTCTTTTTCAGCCGACTAAAATTAAATAAGTTTTGTCACGTTTTTTTAGTAGAACCGCTATTCTCGTTATTATATTATGCTGCGAAGTTTGGTAAACTCTTCTATTTCCGTTTATTTATCCATGTGTTTCTATTGTAGTGACTATAAAGGTACCAGCCACTAAAATTCCACCAGTCACACCTCGGCGATCAAAGTCAAAACAAACATCCGAGTCCCGATCTCACGGTAACTTTATATCTTAATTTTTCGCTCAGCTTGACGATGTTCGTAATGACGCAATTGTGTTATTATTTAAAACAATCGTATTATGTTGCAATACTCTGAGAAATACGAAAATTTCGTGACATTGCTATAATCTTGGTATTTGAAAGATTTTGAAATTAATTAAGAGAATTAAATAATGCAGTCTTGCCTTCAGACGAGGTTGAAGTTGATTTATTTTACCAAGGTATTTTTTGTTTTTATATAACGGTCTACCTGATTTCATAAGATTATTAACTTAATATAAAATATTGACTAGTTATAAAATATGACTACTACTACTGACTAAATCAAATCAAATCAAATTAATTTATTTGCATAATACAGGTATAAAAGGTGTTACAGAAAATTATAATATGTACACTGTATTATTACCTTATGAGGTGTGCAAATACAATATATTATGTCTTGTCTTAAAGACATACAAATATAATTGAGTGTTCTTTTGAAAAATCATGTCATAAAATAAAATAGAAATAGAAATAATTGAAATTGGAATACTAATAAAAATTCTACATTTATAAAATTAAGTTGATTACAATAACAAAAAATAATAATATTCAATAAAAAGTAACTAGTCAAAATTGTCATTCAAGAACTCATCAATTTTATAATAACATTTGTCTATTAATAAGTCATTCAGCACCTTTTTACATTTAAATAAGGTCATATTTTTTATTGAATCAAGTAGTTTATTAAAAATTTGTGGGGCAATACCAAAGAAGCTTTTTTTCATTAATGATGTTTTACATTTTATGTTACATAACCTATTTATGTAGTGGGTGCGTATTGGATTCTTTCTAATATCAGATATTTTTTGGAAAAGAAATGGATGCTTTTTTACAAAAATAGCTGTTTCTAATATATACAATGATGGCAGTGTTAGGATTTTTAAGTATTTAAAATAAGGAAAACAGCTATCTGTTATTTTGAGACCACACAATATCTTACACATCGTTTTTGCATCCTAAATACAAGCTCCCTTTCAGAAGACTGTCCCCAGAAAATGATGCCATATCGCAAAACGGAAACAACTAGTCCATGGTTTGCTATCAAAAGAGCCTGGCTGTTAACCTTCTTCGAAAGTTGAGAAAGCGCATATGCGGATTTGCCGAGTCGTTTGCATAGATCCTCAACATGAGGCTTCCAAGTGAGTTGACTAGGTTTACATGTTAAGTATTTGAGTAGCCAGTATTTAAATTTCTTATATGATATATGTCCTACATTGCCTTAAATCTAAAATTGTGTGATGTTGATGTTCCCCTGGCCGTTTTAGACCGTGACGATAACTTTCAAATATTCTCGGAAGCAGTCAATTGCGCAGCAATAATTATTAATTTTCCAAGTGTAGTCGCCTTCCAGCCAATCCGTGAACGACGCTTAAGCTATATAGTCAGGGGTAAGATAGAATGCGCTATCACAGAAACAATGATCTAAATAGGCTCAGAAAACAACAGTTTGTACTTCTAACACACGCTGGGTTTAGCTAGGACTATAACACAGAAATCATGACTTTGAATCCATCACTAGACTACGCGAACGTTTAAAATTATACTATACTATTATATATTATACTATTACAGCCTGTGAAAGTCCACTGCTGAACATAGGTCTCCCACAAAAAATCTCTCTTTGGGGTTTTTTTCATAGTTGTCACCTATACCTACCACCTGCCAACCCGTCTGGTTCCGCTCCCTTCACCACAACTACTTCCCTCTCTGCTCCCTCAAGATATCCATCATTCATACATTAATTATTACAGCCTATTAAAAGGCCACTGTTGAATATAGGCCTGCCCCATAGACTGCCTTATAGTGGGAATATTTATCATAGCTCTTAGCAAGTGGTTGGGCAACCGCAGTTTTTAAAAATTTGAGTTGTTATCAGGATATTATCAGGAAGTTACCGCTGCTTCTATTATTCTATAACACAGAAAACTCCGTATAAAAGTTTTGTTGTACTCTCGCTCTCTTGACTAAATAATTTTAGCTCATTAGTGCAGCTCCTATGTGCGTGCACCTTCCCTACACGATTACAAAAACGTCCTTCAGTCCCTTACCAAACAAAAGAAGTAAGTAAAATTCTAAAGACCATAGAGTATAATGTATTATTCCTCCACTCCACGTCGACAATAGCACGTATTGTATTCATTTTGCCGCTTTTTTTGTAAACAATACGCCATGTTTTTACTTACCGAAAAGAAAAATTTAAGTAAATATTATAGTAATTTCATTTCACACATATGCATGTTCCCGTACAATCGTTTCATTTACCACCGAGTATACCTACATGTTAAAACAGCACTTAAAATTTCAATTAACAATTTCATTGGTGCCATCGGGGATCGAACACAGGTTGCTCGCGTACTGTGATATTTACATCGAGCTGCAGAGGGTATCAGCGTAAACGGTTCTAGAAAGTCAACTTGGCTAACCGCTGCTCTGTTTCATAGCGGTTGAACTCTTTTTATCTCTATATATAAAAATCAATTGGTGTCCGTTAGTCTCGCTCGAGCTATCCTGACGATTTCTTTGTTGTGTGTGTTTGAGTGGGTCCCTGGATAGTTTAGATTCACTATTGGACCCGGTATGTGGAGCTGTTGTCGAGATCCAGAATTCATCCGTGCGAAGCCGGGTCGCATGGCTAGTACCTAATAATTTTATGTATAAAACTGTGTAAGTTTCTCCATAGTATGTTTTTTCAACTCCCACGACTATTAAAATCTCCACTAATTGATGCATTTTTTATTTTCAGTAATAACGTCATACAAAGTGGTTAAAGTTAACGCAATCATTCGTGCTAAAATTTCTAAGTCCGTTTCGTACAAACAAAGATGGAATGTCGATAACACTAGGCTCTTTCGCACTCTTAAAATTTGAAAATCACAATCCTATGAATTTTATCCTTTCTTTTTAAACGCGACACGAATATCCAATTTCGTTTATCGAACTTTATCGTTATTATAATGAATTATTCATCATCACTATTATCATCGTCCAGTAACAGTTCACAACAGGACGTGTTTCTATTCCATATTTGGATGGAATCACCAATTAGGTAGGATGAATTATTGTTTACCTACATTTAATTGCTGAGATACTAAGGATATTGACATTAAGTATTTATTTGTATGGTAAAAGCTTAATTTACCATACGCATACCTATTTGAGTTTAAATTAATGTATTCGTATTGATCGTATCATTTTTGGAGCCGGACAGTTTACCTAAAATAACAATATAATATAAGCACCCACGCTAGTCACCCAGCGAGGTAGACAGAAGATACGGACTTTCATTTAGCGCGATCCTGACATACCTCTCTCGTGTCTTTCACATCCATATATCTTCGCATACATGCTCGTCGCTTAAAGGTAGGTACGTTAATCTGGCCCATCATCAATTTATCGTTATTTTTATTATTATTTCAAAGGCTACTTTGGTCTATAAACTTACGTCTAGAGCATTTTTACCTTTTCGTGATGGACCATTTGACTAATTTTAGCTTGCTATGGACCGCCAACTTTTGCGCATAATATAAATTATCGTAAGGTTTTTTTAAGTTTGTTCTATAATAAAACAAACTGAATGTGTGCATGAACATCATCGTGCGCCCCTTATTTTAATGGTGTTCAAGATAGTACTTTCAAACCGGCCATCATCTCCAATAATGTTGTACACTCTTTTATATTAGAGAAAAATGTATTATGCCTTCGCGGACTACTTTGAATGCCTTCAAGGACCACCAGTGGTCCATGGACCATGGTTAAGATCCACTGGTCTAGAGCGTCGCTTGCTTGTCGACTTTGTCACTGACTTCTGCACATTAATAAACAAAATAGCGTTTAGTATATCAGTGCTTCAATATTCAAAATATCCCATAACTTTAGAGAATATAGTCCTGATATAATGAGTAATTAACAAAAAACAAGATGTACAAGCGTCTGTATTATTTGGTTAGTATATTTACGCTCTACTTTTATGCATTTTTTTAATGTCTTCGAAGCATGCTAATATTTTTTAACTTTATACATTTTTAATTTTATACCATCACTAAACCATTACAAAATAAGTTAATGTTATATGAATATCGTCATAGAGTGTATATATAAATAAACATAACTGTTAAACTTATTCTTACGTTTTTAATAATTGAGAATTATTATTTTTTCTTTTTCTTTTTGTATTTTCTAGGGCAATGATACCAGTTTAATTGAACAAACCCCGATAGCAAAATTTAATATGTCATATTATATGATCCTATATAACATGTTGTATAAGTGTTTCACTAAATCGTAATTCATTTTAAGAACCGGCTTTATTCTTGCTAAACAAATGTGATCCGGTCAAAGAGCACGGAGGTACGTGCCTTCCGCTGCAAACTCCACAGCCGCTTCATGACTCAAGGATCGCTTGAATTCCGCTCGGTCACTGCTCCGGTGGGCTATTTACATTATTAATTGACTGCTATCAGCAACACCGATATTTATCCGATCATTATATAAATTATGTAATTTTAGCGACTATTATTAGCAAACGCTTACTCGAAAGACACCATTTTCTTCCAACTTATACACCTATATTATATTTTGACTTATTACTAACTATTACTATTCTAACTCATATAATATACTGTTATAAACGAATGAACGTATTTACGAATGATTATCGGAAAATTGTTCCAGAAAGAAACCCTAATTACTTAATTTTATTGAAAATCAAATAATAGAAAATTTGATAACTTCGTACGCAAATTCTCTGTTTCAATCGTAATAAATATACTTTCTTCATAGTATCCCGTAACAGTACAGTGCTGAACGTGAGACTCTCCACTTGAAGAGTTGATCATCACACTTTGCAAGCGTATGGACGGTCGCAGTATACCAGACGTTACGCACTTTTGGTGCTGTTGCCTGTCGCCGGTGCCGATCGGCCGGATACGCCTGGCGATAAAAGATATGGCTATACAGCTATTTTATGGAAGCCAATAATAAGATAAGGCCTGGCGGTGAACAATTTTTTTTGAGACTAATTTACACTTTTAAAAACAATGAATCAAATTCGCACATTCTGGTGGAAAGAAGTATTACCAGCTCGAGGTTGCGCACCTATTCGCCCGCCCATCGTAATAAGTAATGTACTTCAGTTGGCGCATACTTGACAAGGCTTTATAAAGCAGTTGATTAATACATGAATTAACGACTGAACTTATCGTGTGCATTAAATATATAATGCACAGGCACACCACATCTGTTGTTTTTTTAATGTTTATCCGTATGTAGGAATAAGATATGGGTTAAGTCTACCTATGCTATATTTCTTTTTCTTTTTTTTGTGTCGTGGCGGTCAAATATAATCCTTCACCCCGTTTCGTCCCGTGGGTGTCGTACTTAGGCGTCTATGGAAAATGTCAAAATGATTTCATGTTCGTAGACATGACAGTATAACTTCATCAGATACACGATACTAAGATTACATCTGATACGAGATGATTGAAACGATCATTCCCTACCCTAAAAGGACGATGGTCTTAGCGTTTGCTGTAAATTTCACAGTACGCGAGTGACTCTGGTTCGATCCCCGAAGGCACCAATGAAATTGTTAACCGCGATTTTATATGCTGTTTACCACGTGCGGCGGTGAAGGAGAACATCGTGCCCACGAGATTTTTTTTAATAGAATTAGGGTGACAAACGAGCACGCAGTCCACCTGATGGTAAGTGGTTGCTGTGACCCATAGACATCTACATCTATACTCGATTTCAAATCAAAATGCAGATGCGTCATCTGCCGTGAGGACTAAGATGGATGCCTCTTTTCCAGTAAAAAGGGTCTCCGGTTCTCTACACTCATCATACGAAATACAGCAGCATTGAGCTGCTATTTTATGCTGGTATTCTGTGAGAGCGTGGTCCTTCCCCGGTCGAGCCGACCCATTCGTGCTACAACTATACTATTAATTTAGCTGCAGCATGGCTCTACCACGTATAAAAACGTTATATTAGTTATTAATAGTTATTTATATAATTTTTCATCATGTTTATATCAGACATGCAGATTTTAGTGTCGTTTAAACCTGCATGTCTGAGAAATAAAAAAAAAACAATATTTCGAAGACATGTTAAGTCCGCCACCATACATTGGGGCAACACGGCATACACTTCCTTGCCTTAAAAACTCTCAGAAGTGAGAGGCCTGTAACCAGCAGTGGGACGTTTATAGGCTGTAACTTTACTTCAAGAAATACAGTATTTTGTTGTATTACACTCACTTTAAATGAAACAATCTTTACGGATATTATTGCGTTTAATTTACATATTTTTATATTCGCGACGTGTCGTGTAATTGTTTATCTCCCGGCGACGGGAAATAACGTCAAAGGTGCGAGAAGTCTGGCATATTATATATAGAATAAAAGTGATAAGCGAATACATACCCTACTACTACAGCACTACCTGATGGTAAGTGCTGTGGCAAATAAATATCTACAATCTTAGATTAAGGATCAAAATGCAGATGCGTTGTAAGATGAAATGCCTCATCATCACGAAACACAGTATCATTCTGATGTTTCATACCTGTATTCTGTGAGAGCATTGTGTTATCCCCATCGATCCGAACCATTTGTTCTCCAGCCATAATATAACTGCAGCATGTCTCTACCACGTACCAATTCGCTGGCCATTTTCAGCAATAACAGCAAGCCACTCTATAAATGAAACGGTCAAATGTCTGTCAGTGGATTGTTACAGGCTGTGTCAAGGTGATGCAGATGAAGATAACAAAAGAATTGCGTAGTCGATCGATCGATTAGTCGCTAATCCTTTTTTTGTTGACGTCCTCAAGCAAGAAAGGTCAACCAGAGCAAACAGCAATTTCAAAGAACAATATTACCAACATTTTCAAAACAAGGAACTTAATTCAACCGGATGACTTTGACCAACTGTCAAAGTCATCCGGTTGATTTTTGTTCCTCTCTACCTTGCATTTCAAGGATTTTTCCGTGCCATTAAAGAATTTAAATAAAATATGTAACTTATGTCATTTGCCTTCATATTAGACTTCGTTGCTTTAGGATGTTTAATTCAATATCGCTTGCAATTTTCCTTTTCCGTATACATGTTTTCAGCTTGTTAAGTATGCTTTAAAGTTTTGCGTGGCAAGTGGCGCATTCTTGAAAAAATCCTATATAAAAAGAGTTAAAATCAGAAAGTATATTTTCCTTTTATAGCAGTAAACACGCGTATACAATGAGGGCTAATAATTTTCTGCTCACCAGATGTCCCTAGTTGACACTGAGGTAAAGTTTTTTTGTTACACAATGTAATTTAATGGAGAAGTTAGTCTTTAAGAAAAGTTTATCAGTTTCTAGAGTATTATATTAATACAAAAAACAATGCGTCAGTGGTTTGCTCTTTAATTTCGTGCACATTTTTAACTTTTTTAATTTTTCTACTTTTATTAATGTACTATGTATTACACTGTACTGTATTATGTAGTAGTAGAACGGAAAGAAACAACCTTTACATTTTCTGAACAAATTAACTTCCCCGCTATGAAATCTGTCAAATATTATACCTCACTATCTAGTGGCGCTGCCCTGATGGCAGAAAAAGTCGTGGATGCCCTCATTAACGCAATCTTAGATATCTTTCTATATCAGTTCAGTATAATTTTGATAATATCTAATAATGTCCTCCAGACCGAATTTCGGTCACGGTGGTCAGTCTTCACTGAGAGTAGCCATCTGCGCTGGACGGGGTTATAGTGCCCAAGCGTGTGCGCAAACACAGGTGTACTCTCTATTCCCTCCCTCACTCTCATAGTCCGATGGGACGGTAATCCGACACGACCGGAGAGAAATCAAGCGCAGGACCAACGGCTTTTCGTGCTTTCCGAGGCAGGGGACACCTCCAACTCCCAGACTCCGGGCGGTTACTGAGAATTTCTTGACAGAAAACTCAATAACTGATTTTGGCCCGACCGGAGTACCGGAGATTCGAACTCGGTACCTCATGATCAGCAATCGCGTTTACAACCACTAAACCAACGACGCAGTCATGATATCTATAACTTCTTCGTCTTATCATATAGAATTATTAAGCTATTGCAAATGATAATTATTAAATCAAGATTTATTTGTGTTATTATTAACCGTGTAATACCTATGTAGCCGTGTAGTGGCGGTCAAGAATATCCACTACCCCATATCCTCCCGTGGGTGTCGTAAAAGGCGACAAAGGGAAACAGGCAGGAGATGGGCAGCAGCAACTTCCTGATAATAGCCAAAATTACAATAAAAAAGCTGCGATTGCCAACCCGCTCGCCAAGCGTGGCAACTATGGCAATATACCCCCCATGAGCAATGACAATAATAAACGGCCCCCAGTCCTCGGCGGCCCCGCTATTCCTGGCTACGGTGGCGACCATGGTAACGGCGGGGCAGGGGGTGCTAAGAATCTCCGGTGGAGGTTCGGTTGCCACCTTAGACGACTCGACCTGGCAACGTACAACGCACGCACCCTGAGGACTGACGAGAAGATCGTGGAGCTGGAAGAAGAGATAGACAAGTTGCGCTGGCATATTATAGGGGAAAGTCCGAAGAGATCACCAGTGGGGCTATCCAAGTTGACTATACAATCGTAAATGCTAATTCAAAACTATAAAAATGAATGAAATCAACATTACATAACGTGAACAGTCTTCACGTTTAGATTATGCCTTTCCATTCATTTTAACCTACTTCAAATAAGGATGAGGTGCTCAATTCGACTGTATTTTTTATGTGCGTTGCCTCATAACTTTTTTCTACGTGAGCTAATTTTGATGATTCTTTTTTTATTTGAAAGCTGGTGTTTCTCATGTGGTCTGACCAGTAGTTTTGAGTTATCCTTAATAATTTATATTGAAGTCGGTTGTACAAAACTTTTAATTTTACCACTGGTTACAAGTTTCTATTAGCGATAACGATTGCAGAAAGTCAACTTGGCAGAAGTTATCAATTTTGTAATATAACGTATGTATATGGTATCGCAAGCGTACGCGAAAATAATTATGTAAACATATGCTAACCAACTATACCCGTATCCGATGTAAAGCCTACGCTTTAAAAACAAAGATAAGAGTTAAAAATGACTGTAAAACCAGACCCAACAAGTTTAGTAATAATGATGTTTGCGCAGTTTGAATCTGGTTTGATTAAATAAAGACCACGTCCACGATGGATCATGTCCTTTTGTTTAACGCAGTTTTTACTCCCCAATATCTTACATTTTCAATTTTTTTTTAATATAAAACTATTTGTAAACTAAAGTAAACTATACAAGCTCTCACACACTTCAAACTACCTACTCACGCTTAAGAACAATGCTCAATTCTGAGAAAACTTTCAGCTTTTCAATGTCTAATGTCTATTCCGTCTCTTCGGCGGCATGTTAAATTTTTACAGTTTTTTCTTGAATAGTAAATTGTAGTGAAACTCGTTTGATTTATTGATGATGGAGTTTCTGGGCGAGAGCACCTTGTTTAAATTTTTTTTAATTAAGTATATTGATATTTACCATTGTACCAAGTAGTGTCGGTGTAAGAATATCCACTACCCCATATCATCCCGTGGGTGCCGTAAGAGGCGACAGAGAAAAACAATTCAGGAGATGGACAGCATCGTCTTCCTAATGACGACTAACAATAAAAAAAACTGCGTTCGCCAACCCGCTTGCCAAGCGTGGCAATTATTTCAAATATCCCACCTTTGAGGCAATCTATGGGGGAGGCCTATGTTCAACAGTGGACTTCAATGGGCAGTAATGTTGTAACGGTATATGCGCCATTGATAAATTTCAACTTTAACTATAGGACTCTTCTTTCTGGTTCATCGATCCATCATCCCAAACATTATCATCAAAGAATTTTCTGTATTTTAATAATTTCATGTATAAATCATTTTTACGTGGTAGAGCCATGTTGCAGCTATATTACTGGTATAGTTGTAGCTATATTACTGGTATAGTTGTAGCACGAATGGATCGGCTCGACCGGGGAAGGACCACGCTCTCACAGAATACCAGCGTAAAATAGTAGCTTAATGCTGCTGTGTTTCGTATAGTGAGTGTAGAAAACCGGAGACCCTTTTTACTGGAAAAGAGGCATTCCATCTTAGTCCTCACGGGTGACAACGCATCTGCATTTTGATTCGTAATCGAGGATTGATGCAGATGTCTATGGGCCATAGCAACCACTTACCATCAGGTGGACTGTGTGCGCGTTTGTCACCCTTATCCCATAAAAAAATAAAAAAAATAAAAAAGGCGATCAAACACTTAATGATGTAATATGAGAACGCAAACGGAATAATTTAACGTCGGAAACCGATGAAAATAACATTTCGTACTAAATGTACAATAAGTTTTGGATTTCTTTTTTTTCAAGACACTAATTGTATTTTCAACTAGTACAAACTCATCGAGTATCATCGTCATCATCATAATTACAGCCGTTCACAAGTCCACTGCTGAACATAGGCCTCCCTCAAAGAATACCACAAAGCACGGAAGACCGTGCAAAGCAGGAGACCCTCCTGCATTCGTCGACTTCCTGCATGTCTGACGAGGTCGTCACTCAATCTAGTGAGAAGCCGCCCTACAGTTCGCCTACTGGTACCAGGCTAACACTCGAGAACCTTTATTCCCCATAGATTGTCTGTTCTTCGAGCTATATGGCCGACGCATTACCACTTTAGCTTACTATTATCATCATCATCTGCTGTTACACATAGGCCTCCCCAAAATCCTAAGCCACCTACTTCCATTGACTCCCTACATGTCTTATAAGATCGTGATTCTTTTTATATCATCTCGTGGGTGTTGTAAGAGGTGACAGAGTGAAGCTGGAACAGTAAATGGACATGAGCATCTTCCCGATAACACCACCACATAATCAAAATCCTGGTGCGTTGCCAACGCGCCTACCAAGCGTGGTAACTATGGCAAATATCTGCAATCTATGGGGGAATCTATGTTCAGCTGTAGAATTTGATAGGATTAAAGCCTATCAAAGTCCACAGTATAATTAACGCCCCTAAAACCAACGTCCTTGTCAGATGTCTTGTCAGGTCATGCTATAAACACAAAAATAAAACATTTTTAATTCAGTTTACGCATCAGACCGTTGTCGATGAGTACAATGTTGCATAATATCATAATCGTTTACATTTTTAACTATTAGAAATAATACAAATGCATAGTATTTAATTATAAATAATTGAATACGGAAGCATTTATCATTCACAAGTCTCCCCCATTGAGTGACACAAATCACTTAGCTAAAGCATCGAGCGGTCCCGTATGTCTCAATATCACATGAGATCGCCAGTTCATCTTGTAGGAAAACTTAGTTTCTTAGCCTTATTAAAAAAGCAAGTTGTATCTACATTTATCCTCGATTAAAAATCAAAATGCAGATGCGTTCTCACCCCGGAGGAATAAGATGGAATGCCTCGTTTCTAGTAAAAAGTGTCTCCGTTTCCTCTACACTCACCATACGAAACACAGCAGCATTAAGCCGCTATTTTACGCTGGTACTCTGTCGTCGTCGTCCTCGGTCGAGCCGACCCATTCGTGCTACAATCATAATAATTACAGCTGCAGCTTGGCTCTACCACGTAATGGAGATAGTGATATTCCAGAGTAGTGGATTCTGGAATATTAAAAGGTATTTTTTTTAAAATTTATAGTTTTAACTTGAAAATATGATATTATTTTATTGTTTTTAATTATTTCAAGTCGGCTTTTATTCAATTTCAATTTGTTAGTGTGTCAAACGTTAGTTGATCCTGTTACCTATAGACACAAACACTACATTTATTATTCTCAATTATGAATTAAAATGTAGATCATTCCTATAGACTAAGATGGTTTCTATTTTACGCTAATTTTCTATGCGAACGCGTTCCTACACCTGTCGAGCCAACCACAAGCTACAGACACCATTTTTTTTAGCCTTCATACAAGGAATCCCTTCCATTCCAATTCCCTTCTATGTTCGTCTGTGTCTGTCGTAATTTGTAACAGATTCCATAACTTCCACTTTTTGATATAATAATTTAAAAAAATGCGAGCGTTATAATAGTTTTATGTGCCCTATAGAATCCCCATAGCTCAGAAAGTAACCGCTCGTCGTAAATTGAAGACTACGCGAGCAACCCGGGTTTGGTCCTCGCCGGCGGTTGTGATGAATTCAGAAACCTGCGTATTTGAATATTAAAATATTTCGAGAACTTGTGAAAACAGCTAACACCCACTGAAGCAGCGCGGCGGATTAGTAAATTGCTCCCCAACCCTCTCAGAAATGATAGGGAGGTCTGTGCCTAGGTGTGGCACGTATGTTGGATGTAACTTTCATGTCTCTCCTCTATAAACAATCAAGGAATTTATTCCTTGTTTAGACGAAATATAATTAAACTTACTACTGCTATTTGTACTTACTAAAAAAAAGTACAACATATGTACATAAACACTCACATCTGTCACCCAGACGGGTAGGCAGAGACTATGGACTTCCATTTGGCACGATGCTGACACACCTTTCGCTTCCTCCACATCCATAAACCTACGCATACACGCTCGTCGGTTAAAGCACAGTATAAATTTCCTACTATATATTTACTGTGGTTAAAGGTACTCTTGATTTGGCCCATTTTCAATATATCGCTAATTTGGTCGATAAACTTTTGCCTAGGGCGTCCCTTCCCGACTCTGTCGTTCACCTCTGCAACATAAATTTGTTTTGCCACTCTTGACAAAAAAAAACAAACAGAATTAAAAATTAACAAAGTAATACAATTTCCACATAATGGCTTCTGAAGTCTGTGCTACGACAATAGTGTATTGAAGAATTATAGTCCCGACTTTAGGAGCTATTATGTGAAAATTATTTGATTTTTTGCACGCGTCATAACGCGAAGCGTTTGAGGTAGTGCTTTACTCTCGACACGTCAAGGTAGAGTTTTGTGGTCTTAAAATGCATCTATCTTAACCATATTGCACATATACGATAATATGAGTAGTCGTATATCAAGAAAACACTCGAATTAATCCATGTTATATTTTCTAAAAAATCATTGTATATTGCTACTTTGAAAAAAAAATGACGTATCAAGACCGGGCTTTTTTTGTTAGCTTCAGAATTACATCGACTGGTTACATCCCTATTTCATATCAATAGCCTAGTATGCGTAATTTGTTTTTTGATTTTTCAAATATATAGTTTTGAAGTCGGTAAGTATTTTTATAGTCAGTTAAGTAATTTTACCTTTTTGAGTGATTTAAGGAATACGAGATCACAAGTTAAAAGTGAAAACTAGAATGTTGTCTTAATAGGTAAATAATCCACTATATTTCCACGCTTAGGGATGGATTTTGGACTCCTGAAGGATATGTTATAAAAATAATATGAATTTCGCGAAATCAGTGAAAATACATTAAAAAAAATACCGCTCCAATCCAATACCTCGTTTTTTGAACTTCGTAAAAATATAAAGGTTAAACAATCATTGTATCATCATAAATATAAATTACTAACGTAACCTTTAATCTGTAGTGATCTATTATGTTAAAAGCATTATTGTGTTTTACTACTTATAGTTGCATAAGCACTAATGCAGATTAATCATTTACATTGCATCCATCTGTCTTTCGTTTCCAAGACGCAGTATTAGGCAACTGCCGTACTTGCAGCTAATTGAATAACTAAGTCTGAGCTACCAGTAAAGCATTAGTTAGTAATCAATAAGTCTCGACGATATCCGTAAATAGATTTAAGCTGGACAGCAAAAGGAAGACTTAGAATGATTTAGAAATGTTGTGTTTACTATTCTTGTGCAATAAAATATGTGTACGATTACTGTGACATTGAGCAATAAAAGAAACCGATAAAATAATACCAAATTTAAATACTGGCGATGGGGAGTAGAGTCGAAAAGTGTGATGATTCTAGTATTGCGATTACAATACGACTGCCAAGTGTGTGAATTTCGTGTAAGTAAATAGGCTTGTCCAGCGTTGATTTTTTTTATAAAAGGCAAACGAGCACACAGTCCACATGGTAAGGGAATGCTCTTTTACGGTGGTAGTCCGTTTTAGCGTGGGTCATCCATTCTTGTGACTTCGAAGACCCAAAACCCATTCGTGCTGCGGCCATCACACATTGCATTTAATATTTATGTAGTAGAGCAATCCTGCAGGTATATTGTGGTTGTTGCGCGAATGTGTCGGCTCTACCGGGGAAGTACCACGCTCTCACAGAATACCAGCCTAAAGCAGCAGCTTAATCCTGCCATGTTTGGTATGTTGAGTGCAAAGAAGCGGAGACCCTTCTTCTGGAGATGAGGCATTCCATCTTAGCCGTCGGGGGTAAAAACGCACCTGCATTTTGATTCTTAGTCAAGGTAATATTATAGATGCCCATTGTGCACAGCATTTCTCACCATCAGGTGGAATGATACTCGTTTTCCACCGTTATTCTATAAAAAAACCTTACTTAATAGAATACCATGTGTTCAAATGATAACATTTTTTTTAAGGATAAGGGTGACATCGAGCACACAGTCCACCTGATGGTAAGTGGTTGCTGCGGCCCATAGACATCTACATCTATCATCTATTACAAATCAAAATGCAGATGCGTTGTCACCCGTGAGGACTAAGATGGAATGCCTCATTTTCAGTAAAAAAGGCCCCCGGCCACCTGCACTCACCAAGCGAAACGCAGAGGTAAACCTCTACTTCACGCTGGTATTCTGTGAGGTCGTGGTACTACCCCGGTTCGAGCCGGCCCATCCGTGCGACAGCAAAAGCTGCCGCGTGGCGCTACCACTGTTACATAATTATTGAATAAATTATAATTACAAAGATAATGTAATTCCTAATTCTTGACTGCGATAAATGCCGCAAAATTAATCCTAAAGATTGAAGTTATCTTCTTGTGTCCGATATAACGCTTGTACAATAGTAACACAAAGGATCATAATTGAAGACTTGAAAACAAATACTTTGTTAAGGTCGTCAACTTACGCAATAACAATTAATTAATTCCATTTTTTAACTGAACGCGACTGTACC
Source organism: Parnassius glacialis (assembly GCA_033319125.1). Lineage (NCBI taxonomy): Eukaryota > Metazoa > Arthropoda > Insecta > Lepidoptera > Papilionidae > Parnassius > Parnassius glacialis. The sequence continues at coordinate 37,228,072 of JAVANC010000016.1, forward strand.
CTTAATTCATTTACATTGACAAATTCGTGTGCAATCAATTGTTAATGTAAATATTACATTAGACAATTTCGTATTACCACAAAATAAATAATAGGTATTACACTGATACACCTGTCCTGTCCATATTAGGTACACTGTAGAGATGCAATAGTAAAAGTAAGTGATGTGATAAAAACGGATGCGGTAATGTGAATCAGCTAGAATGCTCGACCTCTCTACTGCTCGCTTTCTTTGACCCATTAGAAATCGTGTGCCGGTGCCACATTCGACGTATGCATTGCGAAACTTCCACAACGCAACTTGAATGACCATAAAATGGCATTTTAGTTAGAAAACTAGAATCGTGACGAAATAATCCTACGAATGTTAACCGCCCATTAAATAAAATGTCTGTTAATTGTACTTATGGTTATTAAAAGAGAGCCGGTTAGCTTTTACTAGGTTTTATTTTTATATTTTTAAATGAAAGAAATAATTTTTTATTTGTAGTAACTAATACTTAAAATATACCTTATAAAAAAGACGAAGTCCACACTGGATTGCGGCTACGAAAGGGCTACTGCTGCCAATACTGCAGCAACAGAGTCACTGCAGCGCTGCAATCTACTATTTATCTGCTTGTCAATCCATTTTAAAATTACAAAATCTGCAGTTAGAAAACCGTACGTTATCCTCCGTACTCACCAGACGTAGGCCTAACCAACTACTAGTTTTCCGCAATTTGGATAGTTTCCTGCTGTAAGCTAATTTGGCATGTGGAAGCAACGTAAGAGAATCCATCATCTCATTTCCTCCCGTGTTTGTGGTACTCATTGCCTCCTATATATGAAAGTAGAACATCTCGTATCATATCAATTTTTAAATACCCAGCTCGGTGACTAGGGATTGCAATCCAGCACTGTTTTCAATCCAACGGGTTTTTTTTTTTGCTGGATTGACATAAATACAGCGGAATCCCGTGAAGGTTATACTTAGTTTTTGGATTTTAAATAAATATTCTTTTTTATGATATAATAAAATGTTAATTAAAATTCCAAATAGCAACAATATCATACTGCATCTAATTGGCTAATTATTTTACTATTTGACTGCTTGCTTATTTATGAATAAAAAGTTCTCTTTTCCATAGAATTTTCCTTTTAAGGGATGTCTTCCTTAACAAAATTTTGTGAAGATGCGGATGCTTTAGGTACTCAATAACTCTGTGTATTGTTAACGTGATTGACCTTTTATTATACAATGTTTAGTTTTCAAATTTGAATTAATTTGCGCGATTTGATGCTTGAAGATCCGCATGCTGTTGCAAGATAACGCAGTTCTTAAAAATATCGTGGATCCCGCTTTATTGCGGTATCTCACTTAGCTGGATTGAAATCCCTATCGGGGACGCAAGGAAGCGTGAAAGGTGCGAAATATTTGCGATTGCTGCCTACCCGTAAAGTTTGGTTTGGTAGTTGGTCAATCTGATTGAAGGAAGTATTTGAACAGCTAATGCGGTGAGAGGCCTGCATACAGTAGTGGATTTTTACGAGTTAATGCATGTGTACGCGCAAGCAAACATGTAGACACTTACTTGTTTTGAGATCGAAGTAAGACTGGGACGCATTGTTAATAATACGAAGATCAACACGTTATTTTTGTTGAAAATAATAGTTTCTTATATTGTAAAAACGATCTTCCCTAGCCATTTTCTACAAAATTAACGATACCGGCTCATGTTTAGGTACATTTTTGTTCTATTATCAATATATATAAGATATCTAAAAATACTTTAAGTAGGCAGACATATTCAATAAAAAATAGTGGTGTTTACTTTTTATCAAAATGTCACAAATAGTCGTTCAGCTCGTCAATTTTCGTAGACGTCACGACAAAACCTGAACCGAAAACCAAACGCGCAAATGCTGATTTCAGCTTAGATTTAAACCTAAAACCCAGAACGACTAATATTATAGCTATTATATATATATATATATATATATATATATATATATATATATATATGTGATATATATATATATATATATATATATATGTGATATATATATATATATATATATATATCACATTGATCTATCACAAGCCCTACAATTTGTATCGTATTTTTGTTTTGTAACTAAAACATCAGTGTAGGAATTATCGGAATACATTGCGATATCTTTCTGTAAGAGTCTTATCAAAGGACTATTTATAGTATGGTTCTGATTCGTTTATAGGTCAATACTTTTTATCTTTATTAGCTTAGCTTTTCTCTGCAGCACACATACATATTAAATATACATTTAATGCTCACATCCACCTGTGTATGTAAAGTCAATGTTTAAATGTAGAAACAATATTAATTAATATCACACCGTGTCTTCCTGGATTTATTTGTAATGTGCAATTCGAAATTTGTTATTGTAGGTTTTTTAACATACCAAATGAATTTCCATCCGTCAATGTCTCGTAACAAACTATTTTTCAATTTTGCAATTTAAATTCGCATCTCAGGTTAGGTCAAATATGATGTATGGCGAAATAATTCAGGTACCTAGTTTGTTTCTGTATCTTCCAAAATCCGCCCCCTCGACCGGGACGGGGCGGGCGGTCTGGCAAAAGAAAAATAAGGCTGGTATCAGGCGTGTAAGGAAGGGCGCGCGGGCGTAGGAAATATTTGGCCAGTCAGTACACACTCGACGAGCGAGCTCACCACCCGTATTGACGTGAAACACGCGTTTGTCTCAAAAGATCCACATCCGATTCTCAATTTAAAATCTCACTATATTGGCTATTATATAACAAAAGGAAATAATTTCAGTGGGCAATTTAAAAAAATAAGAAAATATGCCAGTCGAAACGAAAATTAGCTTTTCCGGTAAGTATTATCTTAGGTTTTGCACTTCAGTTTTTCATGACGACCGTATACTTTAGGTAATTAATAATATATTGTTTATTATTCATTAAATAAATTATTTTAATATTGATTGGAAATGTGTTAAGCGTAATAACGTTTTCTTTTTTTCGGAATAGTGTATACATCTGTGGTATATATTAATTAACCTACAAATAATATTTTAAGTAAATAATATTAATTAAACTAATGATCATACAATAATCATACTAAATTACCATTATTTCTAAATATTTACTATTAAGTAGCCAGAAATTAAAATTTACCATAATATTATATACTTCTACACTCTTAATCATGCTTCTGCAAAGAAATAAGTGACCTATCATTAAACTACGATTATACTTTATTTCTTTAGATAACGTTTTACAAATGGCACTCAAAAAGGGCAAAGAATTTGCAATTCATTAGTACTATTATGGAATATCTGACCTGTTCATTCCATCGGCAGAGTTAAAATTAGCAACAGCAAAACATTATCAAACGAATGAATATTTCATTTAATTACAGAATTAGTTTGCTTTACCTAATAGGTTTTATGAATGAATTTATTTAAACATATTATTACAACAAATGATGTGAATGAAAACATTTTTGGGTTATTTTTTTTTCATTATTTGATTAAGTAATTTCCAAGAGTACATAGAAAACAGAATATTTTTTTTTATATTTAAAAGGGAACTGGTTATGCAATTCTTTATCTAATAAATTAATCGAAATTAGTTTAGAGAAGTTAGAGATAAATTATTTATTTTGGAGGAAAGAATACGAGAATGTCTTGTTCTTACTGTAGCCTTGTTTTAAGGACTTACAACGATGCTTAAGATGTGACATAATATTGATTCGACTATATTATAACAATAGACCACATTCACTTAACCTACAATTAAACAAGGCTGCATAATGCAGTTTATAGATTCAGATTCGCTTGCTCTAAATCGTGACTCGCGTCGCATGACCTCATAAATTATACTCTTGCTCTTTTATAAGGTTTGCTAGAATATTCTATAATGTAAATGACAATGATACACCGTCCAATTCATTTTGAATAACTCGAGAGTTAATATGAATTAAAACAATTTTGAATAAAATATGTCCGTCGGACCATTTACCAATATAAAAGGAGTTTACGTCCAACCAGACGCTTTCTCCGCGTCGCTTTATCCTTTTAAAACATGAAAATCTCTTTATAAATGCTTCGTTTACATAAATTAGTAACACTATGTCACTGTTACAAACTTACGTTTAGAGTGTGGCTTTGCCCTTATAAATCCTTGGTTGAAATTTGCCAAAACTGCTACTGGAAGTCTTAGTATAAGTCTCTTGTCTGCCTCAACTGCTAAGAAGGTACCTGAGAATTGCATGTCTTCATCACCATCAAATGTTTTTTTTTTAAATATATTTGCATAAGATAACATTGTATAAATAAAGGTTTAAACATTTATTGCTACTATGTTTACAGATCAATATATTATATAAATGGAATAACATTTACATTTATATGATTAAAATTCAATTCAACGATCCATGACCTCTGATAAGATGACATTTAAAGCGTTATTACAATAAAAGTATTTATGCACTTCATTTTGTAAATGGATTAAAGCATATTTTGTTTTTAATACTTAGGAGTTATACAACTAATCAACTTGATTGACTTACAAGGGCACTGTTATTTATAGGCTGTATTATAATACTTGGTAGAGTAGTGCCGGTTCACCTCTTGGTGGGTCCTCCCCTGAAAATCTGAATTGAGCCGTGGTTTCTACGGTCGTGTCTATGTTGCTATGTACCTCTGAAACGAACTTCCAAATTGTTTGAATTTTTAATTAGAACTAGAGCGCATTGCAGTACACTTGCAGCAGTATATTTGAGTATTAATGAAATACTTTCCTCTGCGTACTTACTTTCCTACTTTACGCAATATTATATTTAATATACTAAACTAAACATTTAAGTAGGGATAGGGAATGAAATTTTCAATAGAGCGAAAGAACAATTTTTGGATTTTTCTCATAACTATATCCTTTAAAGAATATATTGTATAGGTAGTATTTAAAAGTATATACTATCTAAATTGAAACCTAATTTAGAGGACATTCTGTTAGATTCTTTACAGGTTAAGTATACATATTTCAACAATATACTGCAACCAACAGTACATTCGGCTTGGAAGTTAGAAGTTTATTAAATAGTAATAATTCTATATTGTAATAAAAACGCCATGCTTATTTCGATAATTTTAATATTTTGATATAAATACTTGCTTGCACACTTTTAAGGCATTTCGAGACGACCGCGACCTCACTGTGGCGCTTATTCTTGCTTTGTATAATGTATCTGCTCTTGCAAGCCACAACACTGTTAGCGGTGTCCACAACCGCTTAACCTTGTTTAGCTTATTGGCGTGACATATCATAATATGATCACAAACTCAGAACTTAAGCATAATAAGCATTGTACAATTAAACTGTAATGTAAGGTGCATTTTGAATTTGAATTAATTGTTAGTAATTAAAAACTATAAAAATTATAAACATATAAAAATGCATTATTTTAACTTTTCTAAACATACAAAATGATGTATCTTTTTTGTAAGTCTTTAATTTTTTTTTGTTTTGAGGCCATCGTTTGTGACCGACAGGCACTATTGTTTATCTACAAAAGTTTTGTGTATTTTTCCGCGTTTCGTTATCTGTCATAGCAATTAGACGACACGCCAATGTTTTAATGTGTATCCAAACCAAGTACACAAAGGACAACTCTGCCCGGGTGAATCAACCGAAGTTCAGAACTGTAATTTTTATTTTTTTTTTTTTTTTTTTTTTTTTTATAGTAGAGGGGGCAAACGAGCATGCGGCTCACCTGATGGTAAGTGACTACCGCCGCCCATGAACAACTGCAACACCAGGGAGGGAATTGCAGATGCGTTGCCGGCCTTTTAAAAAGGAGTACGCTCTTTTCTTGAAGGTCCCTAAGTCGTATCGGTCCGGAAAAATCGCTGATGGTAATCGATTCCACAAGGAAGTCGTGCGAGGAAGAAAACATCTTCTAAATCGCACAGTGGTGGACCGCCAATCATCCAGATGGTGTGGATGGTATCGGGAGTTCTGCCGCGATGTGCGTTCGTGAAATTTGGCGGCTGGGATTAATCCGAACAATTCCTCAGAGCACTCCCCATGGTAGATGCGAAAGAAAATGCAAAGAGATGCAACATCTCTTCGCAGCGCCAATGAGTCGAGCCGATCGGAAAGAACTCGGTCGTCGACGATTCGAGCCGCTCTGCGCTGGATGCGGTCAAGTGGAAGGAGCTGGCACTGGGGAGCCCCTGCCCAGAGATGGGAACAGTATTCCATGTGAGGCCGAACCTGCGCCTTGTAAAGTTGCAGGCGGTGTGCCGGCATGAAATACTGTCCCGCTCTGCTGAGCACGCCAAGCTTTTTAGAGGCCAATTTGGCCTTCTCTTCCAAATGACCACGAAACTGCACGTCACTCGATATGTCGACGCCGAGGATTCCGATACTGGCTGAGGCAACCAGGGGAGTGCCTTGAAACTGAGGAGATACGACAAAGGGGTTCTTTTTAGCGGTAAACGCGCAAACTTGTGTCTTCTGAGGATTAAACTGGACTAGATTTAGTCGCCCCCAGTTCGAGACTTTGTCCAGCAAAGACTCGACTTCAGACACAAGTTTGTTCCGGTACTCGGAGACGTTTTCCCGAGAAATATTAGCACGGCCGGTGTATAGAGCATCACCAGTGCTGTCATCCGCATAGCAATGAATGTTACCAGTTAGCAACATATCATTGATATGCAGAAGAAACAGCGTTGGTGATAGCACACAGCCTTGTGGAACACCAGCGTTAATAGGCTTGTAGTCAGAACATGCACCGTCTACAACAACCTTGATGCTCCGATCTGCAAGGAAGCTGGTGATCCAATTGCACAATTTCTCGGGAAGCCCATAGGAAGGGAGCTTCGAGAGAAGCGCTTTGTGCCAAACCCGATCGAAGGCCTTCGCAATGTCCAGACTAACGGCCAACGCCTCCCCCTTGGACTCTACTGCCTCCGCCCATCTATGGGTCAGGTAGACCAGAAGATCACCAGCTGATCGACCCCCACGAAAACGTATTGGCGGTCACTAATCAGCTGGTGATCCTCAAGGTACCGGATGAGCTGGCAGTTGATAATGGATTCCATTATTTTGGAGAACAAGGAGGTGATCGCGATAGGCCTATAGTTGGACGGGTCTGAGCGGTCGCCTTTTTTAGGGATCGGGTGGACAAAAGCTGTCTTCCATGAATTCGGGACTACGCCTTGGGAGTAGGAGTACCGAAAAAGACGCGTTAGGACCGGTGCCAACTCCGGAGCACACGTCCTCAGCACAATTGGGGGGATTCCGTCAGGCCCACTCGACTTCTGGATGTCCAGGGAGAGAAGTGCTTTGCGAACCGAGCGCTGTGAGAACAGCACATCCGGCATAGAGCACTCACACCGCGGGATGGTCGGCGGTGTTTTCCCCCCGTCATCAAGAGTCGAGTTGGACGCAAAAAGGGAGCCTAAAAGGTCGGCTTTGTCTTTTGCGTTATGGGCCAGTGAGTCGTCCTCCCTGTGCAGAGATGGTAGTGATGGCTTACAGAAATTTCCTTGGACAGCCTTGGCGAGAGACCAGAATGCACGGGTTCCCGAAGGAAGGCGAACTAGTTTCTCGCCAATTCTGCCTATGTGCTTTGACTTTGCCTTGGCAATAACTCTTTTGAAGGACCTGGAGGCGAAGTTATACTTCTTTTTAAGTGTGCTGGTGTTTACATCCCGAGTCGCCGAAGCCGCAGCCCAGGCTTGATAACACTCCTGCTTACTGCGTAATGCAGTTTTACAGGAGCGACCAAACCAAGGCTGAGATCTGCCTCCGATGGGTACCACAGATGATGGAATAAATAGTTCCATTCCCTGTAGCACCACATCAGTGACAGAGTCAGCAACAGCGCTGGGATCATCCGGCGAGAAGCAAACCCGCCCCCATGGGTAGGATGCAAAGAAAGACCGCATTCCGTCCCAATCCGCCGACCTGTAATGCCAAACACGGCGGCAACCTGCAGAACGCAACCGCGAAGGGAGCGTGAGTGGCACCATACTCCGGATCAAACAGTGGTCCGAAGAGCCGAGAGGGGCATCGACGGAAACCTGATATCCGTCCGGATGAGAGGTCAGCAGAAGGTCCAACAGGGAAGGTGTATGATCCTCCACATCTGGAATCCGCGTAGGCGAAGTAACCAGTTGTGTCAGACCATATGCCAAGGCAAAGTCATAAACAGATCTCCCCGCATGATCGGTTAAACGTGAACCGAGCCATTCGGCATGGTGGGCGTTAAAATCGCCAAGGATCACGATCTCTGCGGATGGGACCTGTTGTAGCAAGGAATCTGTAGCCATTTGGACGTGGTCGATGAGTCGGTCTGTTTCGGCATTACCGCTATGGGACCTATAGAGGCACCCGTAGACGCGCGGATGGTCGTCGCTGTCTACGCGTAGCCAAAGGATGGACAGGTCCGAACCTTCAAGACTGCCGAGGCGTCGAGAACAGATGTCCTCTCTGACATACACGCAAACTCCAGCCCGAGGCACAAAGGAGTGCTCCAATTTGTACCCAGGGTAGGAGAGATACGAAATATCAGCCGGAGAGGAAACCTGCGTCTCGGTCAGGAAGAGCAAGGCCGGCTTCGCCGTCTCGAGATGGTAGTGGACGGCGTTTAGGTTAGAGTTAAGTCCCCTGATGTTGCAGAAATTCACGGATAGCGTGGCAGGGGTCGCCTTGGTATTGTTGCTCTGTTTACCCCGAGCAGTTATGTTTTTGAGCGGAATTTTGCCCCCCCCAGAATACGCGGGGCAGCCTGAGCACCCACGCTTAGGATTGGAATAACATGGTCGTGGATGCTCAGCGAGGGATTCTCCAGGGGTACTGGTACCCTCCTGGGGTAGTCTATTGTGTAATTCCGCTACCATGTTGATGGGGGGAGGGGGATTGGGCCTCCGGCCACCTGCACTCACCAGACGAAACGCAGAAGCAGAGCTTCTACTTCACGCCGGTATTCTGTGAGGTCGTGGTACTAACCCGGCTCGAGCCGGCCCATACATGCAACAGCAAAAACTGCTGCATGGCTCTACCACCGTTAAAACCGTTTTATTGTCGCCGCATGTCATAAGCTTGTGTTTCAGTTGATTGGGATGTCAACTTTTAGTATAATAGTTAATACACGCAGGTACATTGTAGTTCAATGTTGTAGAGTTGTCCTTGGGGATTAAAACGCTACGATAAAATCAACAACAGTTAACTAAGCAAGGTCAGCAGGGTTAATATTAAATACTAATCTGTTAAATTTTTAGGTTTAATGGCCAATCCGAAATTCAAACTTAAAATATAATAATATTCCTTAAAACTGAATCGTAATTCTTATTTCAAATGTCACTTGGAATCATGATTTCTCTAAAACGCTAATTCCAGTTTTAGGTTTAGGGGTGTGTTGTAATTAATAATTATCCAAAATCATAGGGTTCAGTAAGCTTAAGTATGAGCCGACCTTATTATAATAGTTCGAAGAACCGATTATCAAGGTTAACAAGGAAGAATTTAAATGAATTTCACACAAATCAATATGAATGTACCGTTACTGACCTATTCTTCCCTTTTGCATATATGTAATAGCGCTCGCCACGTTTCCATCTTCATCGTATGTTAAAAACGACTGAACTGACAGTTTCCTGTCGCCTTATCCTTATCGGAGATGCGCCATCCGCGTCGCAATTGCTCAATTACACAAGTCGGCATTGTTGTCGGTCAACCGTGACGAAACTGCAGAACAGGTGTAACCCGTAGGGACTTACGTGACTGCTTTGCGTGATGCACAACCTGCCGTGTCATATAAATTGAATATCATCATTACATTCGTACACGACGCCGAGACCGAGATCAAAGCAGGCGTCAATTTAATAATCGATAATAATAATTTATTGCAATGTGCAATCACTTCGATGCTCTTTACTGCTGCTTTGTTAGTTACTGTTATTTTCTGGCGGTCTATTTTGAATTATAAAATCAATTACTAATAAAATAAAGCACTTTAAACAATACCAATGCATGCTTGCATGTTTGTAATATATACATTTAGAGTACTAGTTTTTAATGTTTCATGACAAATTTATCAAAACGAAAAACTTATGTACCTACTACTTCTGTCTATCACAGAAGTTTGTTGGGGATAGTTCTAGTGTAAAATAATTAAAAAATTTGACTACTTTAGGCGGAACAGTAATTGTAAAAAAAACTAGAGCTATAAGATACAAGTCGTATACAATTGTACACTGTTAATTAACAGTGTTTGTAAGTATTGTCCTTTTGTTTTTGTCTTCATTGTAAATCACTCCATACCACCTTGGACTCCGGTTTCGATTTCATATATTGTAATGACAGCGTTGTAAATCAAGCGTAACGGATCGGACAAAATATGCATCAGTGATCAGTCATCAACTGGCGTTTCATTTTACATTCGCTTTTTTGTGTTGAGAAAATTCGAGACGTTAAGTATCGTGGCGGCAAGCCACTTATGTATATTACGTTATTTTATGGTGTCGAATATAAACAATGCCGCGTGCTGGTCTTACAAGTGCGCGATAACGCCTCTTCACAGTCCTTAATCTGCCCGAACATGACGGTCGTAATCTTAGGATTGCTCAGCAAGCATGCAGCATTACAGTTATCTGCTCTCACTGCGAGATAAGACGACTTACAAAATGCTCACACGTGTGTTTTCAAAGAGAGAAAAAAAAACGTGATTTCAACTACATTTGGATAAGTTGGTTTTTGTGCGCTTATATAGGTAATCGCCTTTCAACATTATGAGGCGCCAGGTCTTAAAAACTTGTTACACGCTAACGAGCTAACCGCTAAATTGTAGTTATTGCCTTTTTGATGTGCTAATACGCGCATAGAATTCTAAAAGTGCACATATAATGTCTATGGCTATGTGTAAAAAAGCCTATCTTTCTATATTAAATTTATAGTTGTTACTTAACGGGCATAAAGTGACATAAACCCTTAATTGTAATCTTTGGTTAATTAAACAAAGCTAGCAAAACAGTAACTTACTTATTTGCATTTTTTATGTAAACTTCAAGATTGAATCTTCTACATATATTAATACGTGAAGAGAAATCGTTGTATCCCTTTTTAAGCATTTTGCACGGAGGAGTACCTATGTGAGTTAAAATTTATGAGGAAAAGGATTACGGAATATTAAAATTTATATTTAATATGTGTTGCAAATACATTAAATTCGTTCGTTTACGTTCCTACTGCCAATGGCACAAGTTATACAATATTGCCAATGTCTCTAGAGTAATTACTGTGTATGTACTCTAAGGCCAATATCAAACACTTAACAGTCTGTGGTCAAAAAACAGTCGCACAGAGTAGAGATAGTGGTCAATCAATTTTAAAATGTTGCCATCAAGTTATTACTGACAGATTGACTGAATGAGCTGCGAATTCTGTGTGATCTCAAATGAGTCTATGGAGTGTATGTCAAGGCAAAAAAATATTCGTTTTATATTTTGTATTTAGATATTTGTGTTTCATATATTAATACGCAGTTTAAAAACAGCTTAATATACAAACTTAAAAATTCAATGAATTACGGTCGAATTTCGAGCACTAGGCGACCACTAACTAACATTAAAACGTTAACTTTTCATGAGTTTTGTTACGTAATTTAAATTTAGTGTATTTATTGTATATTTCTTTGATTAGGTCCCGCTATCATTATAAGGAACAATTATTTTTATTTATTACTGTTTTGTTATGACTGTTCTTATGTGTCACAGCATTAATAACTTAGCATTTATGATCGATTAGATAAACATATAGAAGTATATTTCGATAAGATTTTCAAGCTTATGATAAAAATACATTACTTTATCATACTTCAAAGCAACCTAGAATGTCTAAAATATATGTTCGGCAAAGGAAAAGAAAATTTCTCGCAATAGGTATTTTATTTATTGTAATATATTGTGGGGGAAAATTCCAAAAATAACTAGTAGGTACTGTACCTTCTATCAGAATTATACCGAACACTGTTGCATTTAAACTAGAAAATATCACAGATATCTGTAAAGCACAGCTATTAGGCGAGAGTTTCAGTTCGCACTAGTCCAATTATTTTTCAATTAATTGAAGGATTCTGATAGTTGAGAATGATGTTAGTCGTTTATGTACATCCTTATATACATATGTAAAAAAATGTTAAATGCATTTTGAGAAATGTTTTATTTGATGACTTAGGAATAAAAGTTTGCTTACTGCGCGAGCGCGCAATAAAAATGAAGGAATATGACATCATCGTATATCTAACGTTTGTTCTCATTAAAAACATGATAAAAAATTATAAAACAACAAATGAATTTAGAGAATGCAATATTGATTTATTAATTTTGTGTGGTTGCGGCAGTTGATGTCGTTTTTATGTGTTATCGTGTGGTTACGGAAGAGATCTATCCTATCTATTTTTTCCATTTCGTCCCATGGGTATCGTAAGAGGCGACTATGTGAAATTCAAGAATTATGGCATCATTATAGCAATTCTTTATGCCAGGAGTAAAATATTCAGCACTGAGCAACAGCGTCAAATATGCGAGACAATTTATACTGCGGTCATCATCCGTACCGTAATGATCAGTAGATACATGGGGAGAGCCCATATCTAGCAGTTAACTCTTACGAGGTGATTAAGAAAAAGAAAAAGAAAAATATTCTATGCTAGAGTTACGCTACAGTCAATCTTTACTACATCTCAAATAAGTCTGCTTGAATGGAGATAGACTACGCTGTCATAGCATACAAGTGTAAAATGGCAGCGTAATGCTGCTGTAGAGTAGTAATGTAGTAATAGTAGTAGAAATGTAGAAAACCCAAGACCCTTTTACTAGTAACAAGGCAGAAAATCCATCAGTCTGCATTGTAATTCTTAATGGACAACATATGTATGTAGGTGTACATATATGAGATATGAGTTCCATCCATTACGATCTCGTGTGCTCGTATGTCAGTTTTATTGTATAAAGAATATTATTATCACAAGAGATTCAATTCACCCCTTCCAAAAGCATTTTTAATATGTCTTATATACATTTCTGTAGGTATTTCTAATTGGTATCGTCGCGTCGTAGATATTTTGCATATTAGCATATAGTACTGTGTAATATTAGTTAACTAAACTTTTTTGATATTTTCCGCTTTTTTTTTTACTTACGTCTGGAGGCTGGCCAGAAGCGATACATCATCACTTAACAATATAGTTAATAGAAAACAGGTCATAGACACACTTTATTTATAGCTTCTGGCACCGTGGCGCCGTTTTGTCTAGACTAGACTTATTGAATATTCCCGTTGACCCGCCCAGAACTGCAGTTGCAGTTACTTATTTTATACACGGATGTCATACGTACCGTGAATACGAATTTATCCATGTAATTCTCCATTATCATGCAATTAAGTATGTCTATTCGTGCAGGTAATATGTGGGTTGTGATAACGCTGATGCATTTTATTATTTTATTTGATAAAAAGGTTAATAACCTAATGATTAAGGTTTGTGGTCGCGTGAAAAAATATACCGGCTCAGTAATCGTTGAAATTTAAATTTTCCTTGGAATGTATTGTTAATATCTACAAACATTTTTTTTAAGACCATCGATAAACATCTAAAGGCCTTTAAATGGTAGGGTATAATATTTAATACATAGTGTGCAGAGGCGTTGATATACGAATTTTAATGTTCCAGCTATAACATACACGTTCACCTTAACATGGATAAGCCGTTTACCGGCGACAATACGCCCCCAAAAAAACGAAAGAAATAAAGAATATCATATTGATCATTGATTATCATAATCTATTTTTGATAGGATAGCCTTTAACGATTCGAACATTCTAATAACACGAACGATAACGTAACCCTTCTTTTATAGAACTGAAGTGACAAACTGCAGTCAATCATACTGATTGTAAGTGGCTACTGCAGTCTATTAGTATACCTGTAGCCAACTCCAAACAAAGATGGCTACAAGATGCTTTGTCACCTCTGAGGACTAAGATAGAATGCCTCACAGCCTGTTATTATTCTGGCTCTATACTCTTCAGACCGGGACACAGCAGTGCAAGCACTGTTACGGGGCGCCAGAAATAGGTTGAGGCTACCTACCCCGACAGATTTTAAGCATAAATACTACACTACATAGTATGAATGAAGAACGATTGGCGAAAAAAGTGTATAAGGCGCGTGCGAATGAAAGTGTTGGAAGGGGTAGACCTAGGCGGACATTTCAAGACCAAATCAGGGACGTCTTGGAAAAAAGCCAGGTCAAGAGTACCCTAAACCGTAGAGCATGTATGAAGAGAATAATGAAAGTGGACGAAGCGAAACAAGTATCTAAGGATCGTATCAAGTGGAAAGAAGTGGTCTCTGCCTACCCCTACGGGAAAGAGGCGTGATTATATGTATGTATGTATGTACACAGTATGAAGATAGAAGTAATCTGTATAAATCATGTTTCTCTTCCTACATTCTACATTTCTTCCTGCCCTAGTATGCGATGAAGCTAAAACACAATATTTCCCATTTATAAAAAAGTTGTTGGTAAAGTTATTGTTTCATGTTTTGTTTTTATCTAATCATTCCAATTTAATTTTTAATCGTACTACTTCCACACACTTTAATATTGTCGTATTAGTAACAAAAAACTGTGCTTGCAAACCTGCTTGTCAAGCAGCAATCTATTGGGTAAGGCCTTTTGTCAGCGGTGGTATTTTGATTGCCTTAAAAAATTATTTTATGAACGGTAACGTTTTAATTTATAGAAAAGTGATCGTTTTGTCTTTAAAGAAAGATCGCGTAATAAAATATAAAATTCCGTAATTACTCATCAGTCTCGTATCGACGTAATATTAAAAGACGGTTTTAAAGTATAATATAAAGATTGACATACGAGAGGATTTATTCCTTCTTAAGTCAAATTGAGGATAAAACGAAAATATACAGCTCAGGCGCTACTTAATAAACCAGTTTTAACATAAAATTAAAAACGAACTGAAGCAATGTGTTTTTAAAATCGATTTTACATAAACTAGTATTTGTCGTGGAGGCGTTCGTGTTCAGAAGGCAGTGTGAATTGTTTTGTTTACTAGGCACTTACGTCAGTGTTTGTTGGAGACGCACTCGCAAGTTCAAGGTGACAAACAACAGCTTGTGCACTTCTCATTAGTGTTTGTATAGGTTTATGAAATGTTAAAATTATAATTTAAAATTAAAAATATTACAGTTGTAAACTTTACTAGCAGATTAATTATAAAATATTTTTTAAGCAACTGGTAACAAAGCAATGTGAAACAACAAGACTAGTTGGTAGATTTGACTGCTTCTTTGCTTAGGAGTTCGTCTGGACAGGTACCGTCTTATATATTTCTGCAGTCAAATAGCAGTGCTTGTACTGTGTTACGATCTGACAGGTTCAGAGAACAAGCACCTACAATTACAGACTATCAGGCATTGTATCTTAGTCCTCAGATGTGAGAACGCAACTGTAACCTTTGTTTGTAGAGGTGTTCATGGACTGCAGTAACCGCTTACCATCAGGTGGCCTGTAAGTGCGTTTGTTACTTTTTAATTAAAAAAAAAGATATTTTTTAAACGACACTAAAGTAGACACTTATTTTCTTTATAATATGTACTTATTTTGGTTAAAAATCATTTCAATTAAATTTATGTGTAGATTTGTACGTGGTAGAGCCACGCTGAAGCTATATTATTGTTGTAGCACGAATAGGTCTGCTCGACCGAGGTAGGACCGCGCTCTCACAGAATACCAGCGTAAAATAGCAGCTTAATGCCGGAGACCCTTTTTACTGGAACCGACGCATTCCATCTTAGTCCTTAGGGGTGACAACGCACATTTTGATTCTTAATTGAGGTTAAATGTAGATGGCTATGGGCGACAACATCCACTTACCATCAGGTGGACTACGTGCTCCTTTGTCACCCTTACTCTAAATATATATATAAAAATCTGTACACAAGTTTGAAACGTTAGGTGTACATAAATGGCTTGTTTCCTTTTCTTCTTATGATATTGTAACATACACGGTGTGTTTATCCTACGTCGTCACGTCTCTTAAAACCTGTGTACACAGTTGGTTGCGGAGCCCGGTTATTTTTCTCATAAGTGCATGCCCCATGAGCCTGTCATCACGTCGAGTGTGGTGCAAGAAAAGGCTGACTCATCTCGTTAACCTGCGGGCTAACATATCAGATACGGAGATTGCTTAAGAGCACGTCAGATAATATTTTCGGTTTACTTACAAGTTACAAGGCATCATATCTAAATTTTAAGAGTATAAACAGTTTTATCTCTGCCGGTACCAATGAAATTTTAAATTTAATGTTGAGTACTGCCTAATATAATGAAATAACACATCGTAAAAAATTCATGTCTGAGAACAAGTTTTTTTTTTTTATAACGTGACAAACGAGCGCATAGTCCATCAGATGGTAAGCGGATGCTGTGACTCATAGATATCAAATGATATCTATCAAAAGTGTTGTCACCCCTGAAAGCTAAGATGGAATGTCTCGATTCCAGTAAAAATGGTATCTGTTTCACTTCACTCACAGAGCAACATTAAGCTGCTTTTCCTGTTACGTTGGTATCCTGTGAGAGCGTGGCCCTTCCCCGATCGAGCCAACACATTCGTAGTGTAGTCCGACAAGAATAAAACAGTTTGAAGAATTTATCCTGTGAACAGCAGTAAGTCGTCTATTGGCCGTAACTTTAGTTACTAGACTTAATGATAAATTCGGCCATACTTTCTTCATGGGTATTTTAAATCGTCCTGAATAATATTTTTACAAAATTACCCATACAATTTTAGTCAAGAGTCAAACCCATTAGGCATAAGTAAAACGTACTTTTTATTCAGACGCACAACAAAATAAATGATTAAGATGTTTACAACATTGTTTTTACCTGTTTTAAATTTGCTAAAAGCTTGACCTACTGTTTTACGCGTTTTCAAATTAAGCAGAGGTCAAGATGCAGTTCTTGAGCCTCGACAGAGGAGACCTAAATATTAATATTAGTTTTATGTAATCCTAATTGATCACTTGATCTATAGATAAAAACAATTATATTTAAAAGGTTTTATTTTGTTAAGCATTATCAGTAGAATATAAAAAAAATTATACTACTGTTTTTAGGACTTGAAACAAAATCACACAATCATGGAAACAAAATCACATACATACATATAATCACGCCTCTTTCCCGTAGGGGTAGGCAGAGACCACTTCTTTCCACTTGCTACGATCCTTACATACTTGTTTCGCTTCGTCCACTTTCATTATTCCCTTCATACATGCTCTACTGTTTAGGGTACTCTTAACCTGGCCTTTTTTCAAGACGTCCCTAATTTGGTCTAGAAATGTCCGCCTAGGTCTACCCCTTCCAACACTTTCATTCACACTCGCCTTATACACTTTTTTCGTCAATCGTTCTTCATTCATTCTCTCGACGTGGCCAAACCATCTCAGCATACCTTTCTCAATTTTTGTCACTACATCTTCTTTCAGACCAGAAGAAACAAAATCACGTTGTATGTTAATACCTATCACTATCATATTATCCCTACAGCCCATCACAAAGCTACTGCTGATCATCGGCCTCCCCCATAGATTGTCACAAAATAAATTTCGTACATAACGTTATTAAGCTCATTCAACTATAAACAATATTAAATATTTCACACCATCTGAAACTATTTGTAAGTTAACATTTACAATGTGATCTTTAGAGAGATACTCTCGTGGACTTAACATTTCTGCTAGAACCCAACGGGGTTACGGTGGACGCATCGTTTTATGCGATTACAATCTCAGCGGTATTGTACGTGGGAAACTGAACTATCGTCAGGTACCGTTGTTCATTCTGCCTCAGAACTGCACAGCTGCACTTGCAATATTTATTGTTACAACTTACGGCTATTGCTTGCGGGCGCACGCCTTGGAAACCCGCTATTTATTCCTTCTCATGTTACTGTCTTCTCGTACCGCATAGGCCACAGTTTTGCATTGTTGAAGTGGTATTAATTTAGTTCCTATAATTTATATAAATGGTTCGTATCTTTAACCAATAAAACAAAGATATCAATGATTTTGTTACAAATAGATGTTTGCCATAAAACGTGGTGATTGTTGCAAATCCTTCTTATCATAACGGGGAAAACCCATATCAATTTGTGGACTTACAGGCTGATGATCTTAATTATGAAGTAGAAGACTGTTTACAAGTGTCTTACTAACTGAGCAAACACCTCATCTCATTATTGAGAGGATAATTGATCAGAAAGACTTCATACGTCCCCGAGAATTATTTATTTATGAAATAAATTTAATTTTATTTAACATTAAATTTTAATTATTTTATTCAATGTGTTTTTATAGAATAAGAGTGACAAACGAGCACACCACCTGATGGCAAGTGGATGCTGTGGCCCAGAGACTTGTAAAATTTATTCTCGATTAAGAGTCAAAATGCAGATGCGTTGTTCTTGAGGACTGAGATGAAACGCCTCGTTTCCAGTAAACAAGGTCTCCGGATCTCTACACGCGACGAAAGTGAGACACGGCAGCATTAAGCTGCAATTTCACGGTGGTATTCTGTGAGGGCGAGATTCTTCCCCGGTCAAGCCGACCCATTCGTGCTACAACCTATAATATAGCTGCAGTATACCACGTACATAACTACACTACCACATTAACACCACCATTCATGTTTTCTCACGATGCTCCCTTTTGACTACAATTTACGAATTTAATACTTTTAATAAGAAAAACGTTGAGTTTTTACGCATTTAAGAGTTTTATCGTCGCTGACTATGGTATGTTAAGCTTATTTCATTTAATTAATACTGTTTGGAGTATTGATTATGAGTGACGATTAGCGATTAGCATGCCAGGTGCGGTGTGGTGGCGGCTCATTATGAACCATTACTGTAGCGAGGAGGAACGTGTCTAGATTGCTTAAACTATTGCTTGCGATCCTATAGGGCTACAGCTACCAATCCATTCTCGTTTAGTACAGGATTACCGCTAGCTTTGAACGTTGTCTGAATTTCATAATTTAATATCAGCCGTCTATATATATTTCACGGCAATGCAAAGCCTTAAGAAGTATTTTTATCAGATTTTTGTAATCATCACTTACAATATTTTTAAGTGTAGCTATATAGTGTGGCCGAGACCACGTACGAACGAACAATTTACTATGTAAAATACTTTGAAGTCTTACGAGTCTTTCTGGAAAACTCAACCTGGGTGTCTACACTCTTATTTCTAAGCAGATTGTGTAAATATTTTTTATAACATGAATGTGAGAATCAAACTGAAAATCAAATTTGATAGTGTAGTCCATAAATACTTAATACTAATTTCAAACCAAGTATTCGTCAGCAGTGTAGATATTTTTTGCTTTTTTCGTTGATTTTGGTTTTATAATTTTAATTCTGCCATCTATCGGTTTTGTTATTTAATGATATAGGAAATTCTCGTAGCATCTACTACGAAAAAAATAGTAACTACTACGAGAATTTCCTGGCATTTCCCTGAATCTAAAATGAGATCTGAATCTAAATCTGTTATGCTGCCGCCAGACGATAATTTATGCTAATTTTATTATTGACTAGCTGTTCCCCGCGACTTCGCCCGCGTGTAATTTAGGGTTTTAATTATGTTGCGAGGAACCCTAATTATTTTTCTTAAATATAAGAAGCCTAAGTTACTCCTTATAACATCAGCTACCTGCCAGTGAAAGTCACGTCGAAATCGGCCCAGCCGTTTCGGAGATTAGCCGGAACAAACAGACAGACAGACAAAATTTTTAAAAATTGTATTTTTGTTATAAGTGCCGTATATATTTTCATATGAATTTAGTAAAAAACTGAAATTTTAACATTACGAACACACCCTTCAATTATTTATATGTATAGATAATTTAGGTTTGTGACATTAAAAAGTATTCCGTGCTCGCTTACAACTAGTTTGCACGCCGTCTGCGACTTAACATTGTATAAAAATTAAATATCCTTTGAAATTGCCGACCACGATCAATTGATATTTAAAATTACTATTGCTTTAACAGTTTCAAATATTGATAGTTTAAAGAATTAAAAGAACTAAAATTTATAGATTTTTTTTTAATTTAAGTGTTTATGAACAATTTAGTGATATGCCTTTTTATATATTATAACTTCTTATTCAAAATAGTCTAAATAATAACACAACATCGTCCTTCTCATCAGTAAGCAGTCTACTTCAAGACTTTTTTTATAGGATAAGGGTGACAAGCGAGCACACAGTCCACCTGATGGTAAGTGGTTGCTGTGGCTTATAGACATTTACATCCATCCTCGTTTGCGATCAAAATGCAGATGCGATCTCAGCCATGCAATGCCTCTTTTCCAGTAAAAAAAGTGTTTTCAGTTCTCTACACTCACCATACGAAACACAGCAGCATTAAGCTGCTATTTTACACTGGTATTCTGTGAGAGCGTGGTCCTTCCCCGGTCGAGCCGACTCATTCGTGCTACAACTATATAATTAATATAGCTGCAGCATGGCTCTACCACGTCGAAAAAAACAAGACATGGGCGTCTCCCATAGAGAGGTAATTGCCATAGTCGCCACGCTTGTCAAGCGGATTAATGAGCCCAGCTCCAGACGTTACGCACGTTTGATGCCACTTACCATCGCCGGTCTGGACATTAATAGCAGATGGTTATGTCGCTTACTGTCAGAGGTCACAAGCTTACTTTTTTTTATAGGATAAGGGTGACAAACGAGCACACAGTCCACCTGATGGTAAGTGGTTGCTGCGGCCCATAGACATCTACATCAATCTTCGATTACGAATCAAAATGCAGATGCGTTGTCACCCACGAAGACTAAGACGGAATGCCTCGTTTCCAGTAAAAAAGGGTATCCGGTTCTCTACACTCACCATACGAAACAGCAGCGTTATGCTGCTATTTTACGCTGGTATTCTGTGAGAGCGTGGTCCTTCCCTGGTCGAGCCGACCCATTCGTGCTACAACTATACTAATATATACTATTGCTGCAGCATGGCTCTACTCCGTATAATAAATCCTTTTTTTATCCGGCGATTTTTTATTTCCTTTTTGTTTATCCGGCGATTGCCCTAACTTGCGTCTTACGATTCACATTACGGTCACTATACGGCAAAACACAACATCCAATCGTCTACGAATCAACCCACGATTAAAACGTAGAAATCATCTGGTATTTGTATTTGTAATAAGGACATCCACGGTAGAACTAGATTATCTGAGATAGCCCAACGGGTCAATAAGCTGAAGTGGCAAAAGGTCTGCCATATAGCGCGAATAACAGACAACCGATACAGGAAAATGGGTTCTCTAATTGTCAGTATCGTACCGGTTAGCGAAGTGTGGCGTGACCCCCTACTAGATGATGTGATTACCTGGCAAGAAATACAGGAGGTAGATGGATGCAGGTGGCTTAGGACTGCTTTTGGCATTACTTGGGGTAGGCCTATGTTAAGCAATGAACGTGATGTACTGTAATGATGATGATGAGGATAATACTGATATTGATTACTTTGTACGAGTTGAAAATACAACTTGCGTCTTGAACAGAACAACGTCCAAAACGTATTATAATTTCTTTATATTATTTTCATCCGTTTGCGATATTATGTTTGCGTTTAAAATTTAAATACAGCACCATATGTTTGAATCGCCTTTTAAATACTCGAAATCATTTAAACACACTAAATTCTTTAATCATATTGTCATGTCATATTGTTTACTTGCAACGGTTTATGTGTTTTAACAACGCTGTTTCCATATACGTCGATGAGTCATTCAAATTATAAGAAATACGCAATCAGTTACTTATGCTTACTTAATATGATGACTACAAAAAATTTTGTTACGATTTAATCGGTATATTAATAATTCTTGTTTTTACTTCTGCGCCCAAATATACCGTGTTCCCGCCTGAAGAATCGATTTTTCAAAGCGCTCTCCCTAGGGTGTATATTTCGTTAGGATTGCGGTAGTGACGCAACAGCTAACTCGGTCACACCTAGTATTTTCGTTCAAGCAAAGTCACATCGATCTAGAACTAGATCGCCCACGGACTCTTCCCGAACTACTTCCTCGTAACCTATGATCTTTATTGTTTAACATTATTGTTCATTCTCATCTTATTATTATATTAAAACGAATTTCGTTTGTGTATTCTGTTAAAGTTATTTAACTTAGAATGAAAATTGAGAAGTTATTTAATATTTCTTTAGAATCTAAATTGCACAAAAATATAGTAACGGCTTATAAATAAAGCCCCCTTGCTTGGCACATGCATACTTCTCTTTAAACTCTTAATTGAGATTGATCTGGTAAAGAGCCAAACACACACTGTACAGCTCACAATTGTGCTTGAAATATATTTTATCTCTTAGACATGCATGTTTCCTCAGGATAATTTTTTCGCTGTGTAACAGAAAATGCTTTACAAAAGACAGAATTTAATATAATATTACCTAATTGAATAAATAAATATTTATATTAAATATGATACCTATGTACAAACCGTAGTCCAAGATAGAAGTATTCGAATAATGGTATTACAATTATTAAGAATTACACGCAATATCAAGCATTTTAACGAGTGAAAATTCGGTTATCCGTATCGAGTACAGTGAATTGTATAATTGCCGTCGAGAATTGCGCCTCTTGCAATGAACGTCTGCTGCATCGATCGCCGGGGGTCCCTGCTTCATTGACATGGGAACGAAGCGAATAATTGTCCTCAATTGGCGAATTACTCTAGCAAGGGAAAGTATACGTTGTATTAGTAGATAGACAATATTATGTATGAGTCGTATTGACATGATTCTGTAATTTTGACCAATAGCCCAAACGCAATAATAACCGAATACTACAGAAATTTATTAGCTGAACCGAAATATCTACTGCACTATGCCACAGTATAAATATGAACAGTATGGAAACTAAGCCTATATAGTTGAGGATATAATTACCTACGCTCCATTGAAGCAATAGGGTTGTAACTTTTAATGTTTTAATATTGCTTTTTTTTATCAATCAATCCAATTTAAATAACTAGCTTACAGTTTAAATAGGTAATCTCAGCAAAAAACGATAGTTTAAACACGAAAAACAATTTAATATTAACACACAACAACTTGTAGATCTTTAACTTTGTCATTACGGCGTAACCTTTTGAAAGATTCGCCGGGAACGTACGGGACGAAAACGTACCTTTATTCTTAACTAATTGTTCCCTGCGACTTCACTCGCGTGTTAGGGTTTTTATTTTTTAGCGCCGAACCCTAATTCTTTTTCTGAGATAAAAGTAGCCTTAGTTACTCCTTATGATATCAGCTGTCTGCCAGTGAAAGTGCCGTCAAAATTGGTAATAATATAATAATAAATATTTATTTCATTTCCAATTACACATGTTTACATACAGGATCAAATATGATTAAAATTAAATAAAGTAACAATAAGTCTAACAAAAACAACATGTTATGATAAAATTAAAACTATGTATAGCTCAATAATATAGAATCTACAAAAGAAAAATAGAAAAGTCAAGTTTCTAATATTAGCTACTTACTTATAATTCGATAACGATTATAACAATGACAATAAAAATCATTCTTACCTTTCAAAATCAGCACTAAGCTTAAAATAAGATAGCTCCGGTTTTGATGAAGCCGAGTTCAAACAGCCGTATACTACGCAATACGTTCGTGGCATTTTTAAAGTCTTGAGGCGACACTCGATACTGAGAGCACCGCGACGAGCGCTTAGAAGTCTTGTTGTTGCACATGTTTGTGTGAGTGTGCCGTTTCGAGCGTTTGTAGGAAATTTCCATACTGTTCCTACTATATATTTACTGTGACTATGCAGTAAATATTTAAGTTTAGCAAATAACCAAACAGAGACACACGTCCGTAAACCGTATCCGCTCTGTACACGATAAGATCGGCGATTGTTCAGAACGATAGAGATTCAGAGTTCAAGAATGGGAATTTATGTTTTACATAAACTGGATTGGAATCAAAGAAACAATAATAATTAGTACTACAAAGAATATGTAATTGATAATTGTCACACATCCAATACAGTGTCCATTCAAACCCTCAATAATGTTTTTTATTAAAAGTAAATATTAAGTTAAAGTAAAAGCCTAATATTCCTCCCACTGACATTTTTCGGTCATTTCATTTTTAGGGCTTTATAGGGATAGAGATGACTATATCCTGATATCTTTCCTGGTGCCTAATTGACATTTACAGACTAGATTTTCTCGAAATATTTATTTATATTTCAGACATGCAGATAATATCCCCATGATGTTATTAGTAACTCATCACTTAAATTTGAGGTTAGCAATATTATTGGTGAATATGAACTCAGTTCGTTCGCATCACGGAGCAAATACAAAGTGTATTGCTCTGTGGTTCGCATTAATAGAAAGGCGTGCTCTAATCTCTCACTAGCTGCTGCCACTGCTCAAGTATGTCAAACTTTTTCAAACTTTGTATATTTCATGGTTGTTGGTTGTGGTCTCGGTTTTTTTTTCACAATATATTCTACACATAAATATGACCGTAGTTCGTGCCCGTAAATAAGAAGCAACGTTTGTTATTTGTGTTTGCATAACTTTTCGTAATTACCACAAATGTAATCGTTGTACACTTGAACTTGACCACCGAAATTTTCGTTTCGGTCACGGTATGTGTTCAAAAGTCTATCGCTAATAAAATGAATAAATATTGTTCATACTTGAAGAGTAATTACATCATCGCTGTGAAGTGAAATGTACAAAACCGTAAATATAGACATTATCGTTTATCAGTTTTTAAATTTAAGTTATGTGATTCGGGCCTTGTTCGGAAAAGTAATATATTGTGACAAATTATTTTCGTAATTCGTTTTCGTAATGTTTATAATTTATAATGCTATGAGACAATATTTGAGGGAGTCCTATTTTCGGCAATGGCCTTTGGGATTTGGAATTTGGCAAAGGGCTATATTATATAATATAATATAGTAGCTGTATAGTATATGGTTAGCGTTTGCTGTGAATTTCACAATACGCGAGAAACCCGAGTTCGATTCCCGCCGGCACGACTGAAATTGTTAAATTGCAATAGTAAGTACTGATTTATTATGAGCTCAGCTATGAAGCATACGCTATGAGGAAACCTGCATGTGTGATCATTAATATATTTTGTAAGCATATTGTGAGGTCTGCCAATACAAGTTAAAGCAGCCCGCCGGAATAATTGCGCCATAACCCTCTCTGAAATAACAGATCTGTGCATAGCAGCGGAACGATAAAAGGCTTGGAATGAAAGAAAATGCAAATTGTAAATATTGTCGTGACACGAAAGGAGACCTTAAACATCTGGTTTTCAATTTGGTTTGAATAGATTACTCCTCAAATTCCATTCAAGATATTAATAATGATAAAGTTCCTGATACTCTTCAAAGTCTATTAGCTAATGAAAAATTCTTCCGACCATTATATTCCTTTAATTTTTTTTCTGGTGTTCAAGATATATAAAAATGATAATAATATTGATATTAAT
Source organism: Parnassius glacialis (assembly GCA_033319125.1). Classification (NCBI taxonomy): domain Eukaryota; kingdom Metazoa; phylum Arthropoda; class Insecta; order Lepidoptera; family Papilionidae; genus Parnassius; species Parnassius glacialis. Next base: position 37,253,730 of record JAVANC010000016.1, read on the forward strand.
CAATAGTGCAAACGTTAACAAACTGTTTGTGAATCGGTGTAAAAGTGAATTTTTGATGAATGTATCGTTCGTGACATTTACAATTTTTAAAGATAATTATACATTGTAACTTCAGGCTTAAAGGCTAGAACCCAGAGCCGTAAAGCCAGTTATAAAAAAAGATAAAAGGCTGTAACTTTAACGTTTGATGATGTTTCTCTAACCGCCTGTTACAAGAAATAGTTTGTATTTAAATCAAAAAATAATCTTTATATAAATAATTCTTATGTCCTTGTGTATGTGACTGAACTCTTTCTAAAAGACTGAACCAATTTTGATGAAGTTTTGTGTGTGTGATTAAGTTGATTCGAAAATGCTTTAGATCGACTATCGAACTCGGTAGGCAGCGCTGTTGTCGAGATCCAGAAATCACTCGTGCGAATCCGGGGTGGATCGCTAGTATATAACAAAAGAGAACAAAAGCAAAACGCGCACTCGTAAAGCCATTATATTAGAGTACCTAAAATAAGTTTATTGAAGCGTTGTAAACTTATAAATCGCAGGCACGCCCTTATCTTTATCTTCTTGTATCCAATGAGAGTCATATAATTTATTGATGCTATTTAAGAAACTTTATTCCATGATTAAATAATTCATGTATTGCGTAGATGTCGCTTTCGATAAGAAATGGAAGTCTTTCAAAGTTACAAAACATATGTGACAATCAATTATAAAAACGTGTACGCAAGCAACGCAATCATTCAGTAATGAATTTTATAATTAATTCCATGAGAGTCTAACTTATTCATTTTTAACGTATCTATTTTAAGCGTTGTACCTAATCTACATACATATTGTTAAGATAATTTTTGTAGCTATGACTTGTGTCCTCTAAGCATGACAATGTGACCTGTTATTTTGGTTGACAAACGTGAAAAAAATTCGACTTGTAACGCTAATTGCGTCGATTAGAATGGATGCTTTAAAACAATTGTGCAAATTACTGAAACGTGCAGTATAATGAACGCAGGAAGTATCATTTTAGTAAGTTTGTTAAAATATAAATTAAAAAAAAAAAGATTAATACATACTATAAACAGGAACAAACACAAGCTAGTACCTAATATACAGTTATTCCATTCCAAAGAGTAATTCAATCATAAGATTGATGTACTCTCGAGTTTAAAAATTTATAAATCAAAAACAACCCGTTATGGTTTATGATAATATTAAATAATACTTGTTTGATAATGACATTAGGAATAAGGTGAAGGCTACCAAGCTGTTTCTAAAATGATTGTATAATTAACTCAACAACTTCATTGCAAAGTGTTACAAACTTCGAAAAAGGCATTTTTCTCTATCTAGGAAATACTCATTACCTTGTTGTGTTTCATTTTCAAAGAAAAATTAAAATTTTTTGACTCCTAACGCTAAGTGCCTCGATTAAAGGTAGATTCGTCAAAAATTGGTTAAATTACCGAGATGTCTCGTATAATGAACGCAGGAAATATCGTTTCAGTTGGGAATAAATGGTTGTTGGCATATACTATGAAAAAAAATTGTACATTTGGTGACTATGCAGCTGTAGCTTCTTTTCTTTGTTTTTGTCTCCAGGTGCCATGGTTGTAAGGCTACTTACCGTCAGGGGAATAGCAAACTTGTTTGTCACTCTAATTTGAAATTTGCCATTATAAAATCTATCTCCATCTTTTTCAGCCCGTGAAAGTCTAATAGTAGACATAGACCTCGTTCTTTGTAGAGAGTCTTTGCCTTAATTGCCTGCCACGCTTGATCTATTCTAGTCTAGCTGCTTTGACATTTTTTTTATTCACCTTGATATTTTTATGTGACATAATCGAATTTAGTTATATAGCCATCCATCATTGTAAATAATGAGATTTTTCTTCTCAAAATCACCACTGTACACACTTACGGGAAGAAAAGTGTGATGCATTTTTTTATCCCGACATCTCACGTTCAAAGCAAGCATAAAACACCACGCTCTTATAGAATAAAAGTAAAGTAAAGTAAAGTTACAGCCTATATACACGTCCCACTGCTGGACACAGGCCTCCTCTCATTTCTGAGAGGGTTTTAAGGCAAGGAAATGTCCGCCGCGCTGTCCCAATGCGTGTTGGCGAACTTCACATGTCTTCGAAATATATTTTTTTTCTTATTTGTCAGACATGCAGGTTTCCTCACGATGTTTTCCTTCACCGCCGAGCACGTGGTAAATCAGCACTTGAAATTGCACTTAACAATTTCATTGGTGCCGGCGGGAATTGAACCCGGGTTTCTCGCGTACTGTAAAACTTACAGCGAGCGCTAACCACTTATAGAATACCAACATAAAATAGTAGTTTAATGCTTCTGTGTTTCGTATGGTAAGCAACGCATCTGCATTTTGATTCTTAATCGAGAATAGATGTAGATGTCTATGGGCCATAGCATCCACTTGCCATGAGGTGGACTGTGTGCTCGTTTGTAACCTTATTCTGTAAAAAATATCTTTTTACCAAATATTCTTTGTGTTCGTTTACATTTACGCAATTTAAATTACATGACGCAGTTAATGTTGACGACGTAGTCGATGGTATAAAAGGAATAAATGTAGGTACTGCCATAATTTCTCACGGCGTTCCAATTAGTGTGAGATATAAGAAATGACATTGTTACGATATAAATCTCCTTTGACTTTTAGAATGCTGGGTATTATTGTTTTTTTTTTATAAACGTAATCTCCACACTAGGATTTTCTCCTGTATCCTGGGGGCAGTTTACAAACATAAATTGCACAAGGACAAACATCCAGACCCGGAACAATTATTTGTAGGCCATACAAATACTTGTTCCGTACGGGATTCGAACCCGTGGCCCTTAGCGCTGCAACTCAATTGCTAAGCCACTGCGCCACGGAGTCGTCAATACTAATATTATGGTATATTGTTCAATACACTATGTTATTAAATAAATTATATAGATTTAAAACCAACAAGTGATTCTGAAATCTATATATCTAAGTATTTTTGAGGGTCTAAGTATTTTTTTTTAAATTTAAAGTATCATTAGTAATTCCTAGCATAACTGTTTAACACTTCATCTATGCGTTAACTTTTGAGCAAGTAAGTGGGTAACTCTCGTGATTAGTTCTAAAGGCGGATTCGAATTTTCAATATTAAGGTCTGTGCCCTTAAACGTAAGACCTCTGATTTTAGGCACGTAGGCGTCACAGGGATCGCGATGTAACTCACTTTAATATAAAAAAGGGCTTTACACACGAAGACTTTTTACGTGCCTTTGAACCTCGTTAGACGCAAAGAAAACGAGCCGCGAAAATAACACAAACGCACAGTAACGTTGAATGAAACGTGTTTGTAGCACTACTCAAAAATGCCTACGTAATACTGATTTTTAAGCACAATTAGCAGTAATACGAGGTGATCGTAAAAGTAGAACTGACATAGGACTAAAAACTTTGCACATAGACGAACACTACTTAGCGTAGCGTAGTATATTTATCCTTGTCCTCGGTCGATAGGGTCGGAGTTCTCTGAGTCGGGACGCGACTAACTCGCTTCCTGTGTCGCGCATTTATATGGATGCAAATGTACTGTCAAAAAAACACATGCTCGCGTATTAACTAAATAGAAATATTTTATATGAAGATGAAAGTAGAAAATTTGTTCTAAAACTTCATTGAAGCGCTGCATCGATTACGCGTGATAATGCCGTGTGTAAAGGCCCTTAGAGTTATGAATCGCCAGCCTACGCTCGGAGCAAGGCCGGTCCGTTGCGCAGTTGGCGTAGATGATTAATCTACACCGAGTCAATCAGTGCCGGACACTAGTCAGAAGCAATCGGCTGGCGTTGTCTCTCTCGTAGCGTTACTAGCATTACATAAGAGGTCTGGGTAAGGTCCTACACGACTATTCTACACAAATGAATATTTTGAACTTAAGTAACAGTTTATTCTATGTTCTTCCTTGCTTGTAATATTTTTAGTATCGTACGAAAAAAACCACACGATGTTTTTGAAATCATATTTAGCAAAAGTTTTTTATAGACAAAGTTAGCTTGCGTTTTCGTCAAAGCCTTTTTTCTTTGAAAAACTATACCAAACACATTCCATGACATTACAATTTGCCTCGTAAATGTTGTCGTGCTTTGTGTTATTCTTATTTTTTGTCATAAATCATAATATCATACCATCAACAATTTTTTGTCGGCATGTTTTTAGTTTTTGCTTTACGTGGTTTTGTTTTTTGTTGTCGTAGACGGCAGCTCATCGGAAACGCCGAGGAAATCGAGCGACGACTTTTCGCGAAAACATTTATCAGGTAAGTTTTACTTTTATTTCATCAAAAGTTTAGTTACAATAAAAATTTCTAAATTAAACGGCATGCGAGCATGGACTTGCTTCATTCATTTTTCATTTTTTTTTGAACTGGACTTGCTTTGGTCTATATCAACCATTTCTTGCACCTGTTAGATTTAAATTTCATCAGATCATAAATATTTCAAGTTTGTACAAAATCTAAAGTCACATTTCGCAATTATGTCATGCTTCTGCACTCCGTGGAGCAGATTTAATCGAAGCCGAAGAAGACGAAGTATCTAGCAGCCTCCCCGATCGACAGCGCACGTATAGAAAAGCATCTAGTAAGTGTATCATACTAATCTGTACATAACATTTGTGAAGCACGTTACACCAATTGATATTAACACAAACTTTAAAGGTCACGATGAACACAATAAATGTCACACAATCGATAAAAAGTTTGTGTTACTGTCGTTTGAGATACAAATAGGTGAAGGCATGCTACATTCATTTGTATTAGTTAATTACCAACGTAGGAAGGTGATGGAACTTGGAAACAGCATTCCTAACCAGCCACAATTATGTAAAAGGATTTAAAATACATGTATCAATAATGTGTAATACATTCCTATGTAATTGTCATACTCATTATATTACAATAACAACTTTACGAATTCTCTAAAATAATAAAATTCATTACGCGACACTCAAGAATTTAACAGAACATGTTTAAATGCATTAAAAACAAACTTAACATGTAAATTATTAAACAACTTACATTAGTTAACATTCTTGTCTCATCCGAGTTTTTATTTTGTGAAAATGTTCGGCAAAATGTTAATATAGTGGTTTACACCTACGACCGTTTGTCAAATATTGGCTCCGTAATGATCGGCATTGCTTCAGATGTATTTATTACAACCGATTATATTTTGGTATGATATAACTTGATAGTAACATAACTAAATACTAGCGAGGTAAAAGAAATATTTTTTTAATACTTTTGTAAATAGTAAACGAATTAATCGAACTACTCACTGACATGACTAATATTATTAATACCGAAATCCGGTGAATTTATTAAGAAAATTTCGTGTTAATGTGTGTTGTGTTAGTTGCCAATAGCATGGTGTGCGCTGGTTAGTAGTGGCTAATGTTTGTGTGTGTCACTTGTGTACGTAGCCGCTAGCAGCACGTTCAGCGGTACTTCGATGGACGCTCTGTGGGAGAAGCATGCGCGTCGCCTCAGCGAGGCTGGCCTAAGGAGGTCCTCAGGTAAATGTTTCATTACGCCCTTGTCAATTCACAATCACACAGCCATTTGCATATTACACATACCAAGGCTATCACAACCTCAGTATTCACGTGGAAATGGTTTGAATATTTGTGTATCACTTGTCATGACTGTGGGTCGCTGACGCTACACGTAGATCGCCTACGGCCTACACATACACTAAAGATTTGGTAGTCAACATTGATTATTGGGCTTACACTCTTGTTTGTTTGCAGCCGTTGGAATTAGCTATTGAATGATAGAAATTAAGGCTCGGCATGGTATCTTAATTAGATATTGTAAGTAAATTCTATATATAAGTCAAATGCAGTTTGTTTCGACTTAGGAATATTTATAGCTTTTAACCGACTTTTAAAACAAGAAGCTTACAATTCGACTGTATGTTTTTTTTGTAAAAAAGTTACGCGAGATCTTCGTTAATTGTGAACCGATTCTGATAATTCATTTTTTAATAAAAGGTAATCTCATATAAATTTAAAGAAATGAAAATTTATTATTTAGTTGTTAACTGTTTAGAGGAAATTGAGATTGTGATATTGCTTAGTGTCCACTCAAAAGGGTAAAAAAATAATTTAATAAAAAGTAAAAGACAGATTCAACGGTTATTTTTTTAAAACAAAACGTTGCGTATTGAGCCGTAATTTAAATGGGTGTTTATTGTACGTTGCAATTGCATGCAACGGTATTCAAGTCGTGTGCACGTTGTTTAAACATGTGCGGTGAATAAGGAATGCAAATAGGATATCCATATTCAGAAGTCTATAAACTTTAGCGCTTCTCACTTTCTTTAGAAACTCAACGGAACTATAAAGGTGCCAGAAATTGTGACTCAAAGGCACACCTGTATATAGTAATGTTATGTTATTACATTTCAGACCACAGTGTAATATTAACAGAGGATACAGACAGCTTTATAATCGGTGAGCGCGTCTGGGTAGGCGGTACTAAGCCTGGTCAGATTGCATACATAGGCGAAACACAATTTGCACCTGGTGACTGGGCGGGCATCGTACTCGATGACCCGATAGGTAAGTGTTTCGTATCAGAAAAAAGAATAATTTTTTTACTTAGAAATTGTACATATGTATTCAATTAATATTTTTAGGAAAAAACGATGGCTCCGTTGCGGGGGTACGTTACTTTCAATGCCCAGAAAAACGAGGTGTTTTTTCACGTCTGACACGTTTGACGCGAGCACCTCTAGCGACTCATGGCCCTCATGACGCTTCCCCAGTCTCAGATGCTGGCAGTGTCTTCGAACGACCGCCTTCTGGCGCCGCTAGACCCAGACGTACGCTTTCTCCTAATGGAAGTGTGCGTAGCATCGTCAGCAGTAAAATGAGTAAGTTTAGTTTTACGGATTTTTTTCTTGTGAACAAATTTCGATTCTGTTAATTTTAATTTTTATTTCTAGATGCTTCGATTTCGACAACGACAAATGTAGAACTCCGCCTGGGTGACCGCGTAATAGTATCAAGCAGTAGAGGCAGTAAAGCTGGTACTTTGCGCTATGTCGGGGTAACTGAATTCGCGTCCGGCGTATGGGCCGGTGTCGAACTCGACGATCCTCTTGGAAAGAACGATGGCTCTGTTGAAGGCAAGAGGTCTGTTTGAAAACGATAGCTACGTATACTCTCTTTGTAGAAGCTCGTAGCTTTAGTTTCCAATGTATTTGTTACGTAATGCGCTATAAATGTTGATGAATAAAATAAGAATGGGAAGAACCCAAAACTGAAGCTTGTTTATTTACAAAGAGAGTAGAAACTGACTCGCAAATTAACGTACGGTCACTTTCATCGTACCTTTTCAGGTACTTCGAGTGCGCGCCGCGTTTCGGCCTATTCGCGCCGATCTCTAAGGTTTCGAAGTCCCCGTCGAACAGGAAGCCGGGCGCTTGCGCGATCCACAGCAACGGTCGGGCGACGCCAGTTCGACGTTCCAACTCGCGAGAGTCTCTCACTTCGTTGGGCACGTCGATTGCGTCTTCACGCGTGGGGGTGAGGCTGGGCGTCACGCCACTCGGCGCTCAGGTAGGCTAGCCTCGCGCGCGGTCGGCCGAGCCACCGCACCGCTCCGCGCCCAACCTCCACGACAAAACCCTGCTAGTGAAGCACGTGGAACGGGATCGCTGCGCCTTGATCGCTCTGCCCCAGCCGCGCATTTACTACGATTTAGTCTTCCACTCGGCAGCTAAAAGCAACGAGTTGAAGGTGAGGCGCTGGTCGAGCGAAACGCTGCCGAAGTCGTGGCGTTGTTCGGAAAGCGTACTAAGTTTCGAGCGATCACGGCGCAGCGATTCGGGAAGCTCTAACGGGACTTTGTCCCGTTCGAGTGCGAGCGAAGTGGTCCGCGTGGCAGGCCGGCCGGCCGCCGTGACGAGGGCCAGCCGCGGGGTCGCCGCCGACTTGTTCGTTAACCTGCCGCCGCCGCGCACTCACTTCTCCGGCTTCGGGAAGAGCTACCATTTCTCCTGCGTCTCCCCTTTCCAGTTCACTTACCCTAATGTGGTATACATTTGAGCCAGTTCCTAATCAAAAAATCCGTGATAGTGATGTGATACACAGAGCACAATAGTTCCGAATTGTGTTCAGATACGCAAACCGTGTCTGAACAGTTACCGTCCTATAAACATTTTATTTTTCGCGCAATATTCACTGAACAGATATACGAGTACATAAACGCTTCTTATTCAGCACCCGAATTAAGGTAAGCACCCGCAGGAGAAATGGTGTGTGTAGTGTTTGCTTGCCGTTTGCATGAGCATCGGTTTTATTTTGTTTGTACCTGGCACCCCTTGGTTTGGCCCTTGTGTTAATTTTTTATTATGTTTATTACTAAAAATAGTTTAAGAACCACCAGTTTAGTTTTAGTTATAGTTTACATTTTTATTTTTAATGTAGTTTTTGAGTTCATTTAATGTCCCAGTCCTGATTATAGTTAACTTTCCTTTAGCGCGCTTGCATTTGGTCTCTCAGTTATACGAGCATGTTGTAGTAGTCATATCGTAGAAACTTTTTATGATTTAAATCTGTGATATTATTTTTAAGATTTTTATAGGACACATTAGGAGCGATTCAGACTTGACAGTGCCTTGCATGGCGCGCTTCTGAACGTACTATACAATTCAATAAAGCGAATTTCAAGGTCGTTACTTGCAAATAATATAAACCTAAGTAATGGACATATCTATTTCCTTTCCCCCATTTTAAAATGAGCTCCATTGTACTCTGTCAGATAAGAATTAGATATTAATGGGTCAGACAGCGTGCCTGTTACGTCGCGCAACTTTGGTCGCGATGATTTGTTCCAGCGTATTAGCATAATGGCATCAGTGCGACGTACCCGCGATTTGCGACTGTTGATCGTAATCTTTTATCACACAATTTCCCACCCTGTCATTCAGTCACCCCTAAAATACTCTTAAAATATTTCTTCTACAATAAGAGTAGGGACTAACTCAGCATTGTGAATGTCATACGTGCCTTTTTTGACACATTCTGACATCCCACAATACATTGAAGAGCAACATTTACTCTGTGTCCTGCATTCACACTCATATCAGTAATTATCTAAATAGAACGTTTATCTATAACAATTCATAATGCCACTATTTGCGTTCGCTGGTCACTAGTACTTATCTTTAACTTCGTTGACATCGAAATGATAGCCACTTTGTAGTACATTGCATCGTATAGCTTTTCTTTAGCTCATATAACATATGAAGCAATGTACCTACTGTAAAATAACTATCATTTTGAAGTCAACAAAATTAGCGAATAGGTCTGCTGTACTCAGGCGATAATGTGGTTCCCGAAACTAGACTCAATGTCACATCGAGGTGTTCATACCAAATACCGTGTGTAGTCATGGTATATTATATAACGACGGTAAATACTGTCATACACTGCATAGTTTAGATGTTAATAGCTTACGTGATAGACTAGTTATCTCGTAGACGCTAATAAGCAGTCATCTGGAAGATGTGAACATCGTTGTTACTAGCTGTGAGCCTCTACGACCGATATCGCGTGACCGGCACGCTTGCTGAGACCATTACGTGTTCTTTTGTTAGTGCTTAATAATTTAGTTTTACTTCGAGCATGGGTTGAACTTGACAATAATATATTGCCAAATACTATTTTTATATATTGATTCAATACTTTTTCTTTGTCTCAGTGATCATCAATCGAAATCTAACTTCGAATTTGAATTCAATTCCAATTTATTATGTAATGCATAGCGTACTTAGTATTTTCATTGGCACTATAGTTAACTAAATTATCACAATTTTCATCAAACGTTCAATCATTTCGTAGAATCAAGCGCTTTTTTTTTAATTTGCCTCTATTTTGGACAGTTGTTCTATTAAAAATGTAATATTCTTTGGCTATTTCAAACTATTAGAAACTTTAAATCCAAAATAAAACTCCCATTACTACAAACTCCAAATATGTATACGTTATATATGTATATAAATTTATAATTAATAGTAAATTGTGTTGGTAACGTAAGAGAATCCATCGCCCCCACTTAACTCGTGGGTGTTGTAAGAGGGGACTGTGGGAAATGCCAGAAGAATCTTATGGCTTCCGATAGCGTAACGCACTACTCAGGCCACGAGACACCAGCGTCAAAGGTTACGTTTGACACTGTGACATGACTAGAGCAAATCCTGCCTACAACGAGAGAGGACCATGTCCAGCCTTTTACTAGCTGATGATGAAGAAGAAGAAGAATTGAGTACTATATATAAAGTTGTAACCTGATTAAGATGTTGCGATACCAACATTATTTAATAAAACAGCTGTCCAAACTTTTCAATGCAGTTCCAAGTTAAACTCGGAGGTGCATTGCGACCATTGTTTACGTATGCGTCCTAATACAGTTAGAATTTTGATGGAAATCGAAATTTTAATCGTATTTCACGCCTTAAGTGTAGTTACAGCATACGCAATGGGAAATGAGTGCGTTAACGGGTGTTGTTTTGTTGTTTTCCCCTCATGTTTGTTTGCGCGTTCTCACTGTGACTAACGGCACGGCAGCGAGGCGGTCCGCGAGCCTCATCCACGCCCGTCAGCGCCAAGAACGCGTTACAGGTACGGTATTCCACTATTGCGGCGCGGTAAGCTGCCCATTAACGCCATTGTGGATCGGTAGGGTTCCGTGTCCCACTATTGGGCCTTGACAGAACATCGTTATTTTTAATTGCTTGACGATAATCTAGGGTGTCAAATATTGTGATGCGTTAGACTCGTGTCTTTTTTTTGTGACGCGATAGGCTAACGTATCTCGTTTTGAAAATGCGATTTTCTGTTGTTCCCCAATTTTGTGACATGGTATGCAACCGCATCCCACTCATGTGGCGCGGTAGACACGGGGAAAAACTGGCGTGGGCTTTTTGTCAAATGATGACATTTTGCAGCTTTGTAATAAAAAATTCCTTTTTAGTTTAAAACCGATCATTATTTAACAAGTAAAAGACAATTTACTTCTTAGATGATTATCGATTTTCGGTCGGCCGAATACTTTTCAAAATACTTTTAAATTTCTAGCTTATTAAAATGATAATTAGGTGTATCAGTATTACTTCTCCAATACTTTGCTGCATAATGCATAATTTTCTCTTCTGATATTTAGTGCACGTGAGTTGTTATTTTAAACCGACTACCGCGTTGTAATATTGGGGCTTTTTTGTTTTAAAAGTAGTGTTTTAAAAAATTAAACGTTATTTTATGTGGTTTTGTTTTTTCTTTTTCAAAAATGTTAATACCATTTAACATTAATCTTTACCTATTTCAGGTTTTAAACTTTCTTTATTTAATATAATTGTTATTTGTCAAATAGCACAGTAAAGTACAAAAAAATAAAAATCATGTTCCACAATAAACCAGATTTTTACAAAATCTAGGCGTTATGTTGTAATCATTTTTGTGATAGAATTAAAGATTATTTTTTATTATCTCTTTTTAGCATTTTGTCAAAGGCAAAAACTGTGATATTACTTGGTTTTATTAACAAACTATATTGTACACTTTTGCTACATTTATTTTGGTGCAATGGAACCAATACATTTATTTATTGTGCTTATTTATAGAGAAACCAGTGCCTGTAAGAGTTGATGATATTCATATTATGTAAGGACTTATTCGACACTTAAGGATTCCTTTTAATATATTTTATAATATTAGTGACGTCTATACAAGACGGATTAATTATTTTAAACTAATGTTACGTTAATTAAGTAACATAGTTTTAGACAGTGCTAAGAATGGTATAGATGCGTCGATATGAAATACTAATAAAACACTTTCAAATACATTTAGATAGGCTTATGATAAACTTTTAATCAATCAAATATATAACTTAAGATTTTAAAGAATTTATTCCGTCAGTTTTTTTTTATTGCATTTGACGTATCTATTCAGTTCTTAGTACTGGATTTAGGTTAGAAACTAATGTTATTACTTATTAGTAATATATGAACAAAAATAAATATAAGATAATAAACTATGTCTAATGTGTGGTGTCTTATTATTCTATCCCTCTTTGTATCTACGACACAATAAAGTATTTCCTATAACTAACTACTGTGGTTTTATTGCAATAATAACGCTGTATGTTTTTGCTTGTGCGATCGCATGTTTGTGTTCGCGTTTGGTGCTTGGACGTTGAGTTTACAGTTAATCTGTTTGCCGTTGTAAATATAGCTGTACAAACTGTCAAAATAATCAATCACAACAATTTTGTCTATCCTATATCTCTCAAATTTTTCATACACAAATTTGTATATATTTTACACAAAGTTTAGAACAAAAAAAATGCGTTATAAACATCAAGAATAATATTATTGTATGAAATATTAGGTACATACATACTTAAAAAAACATTAATATCATGTGATTACAGAAATTCGACTAGAGTTAAACTATTTGCAAGGTTCTGACTTGAATGATTAGTTTGTTTGATATGATGCCATGTTACTTACTGCAGGCAGATAAATAATGTAATTATATCGGAGGCTAACCGAAAAAGTTGAAGAGATTAGTTTCCTATTGTCGTGCTGTTGTCAAGAGGTTTGTAGAATGTGTTAGTAGTAAGTTGCAGAGGACTGGTTTTAGGTACATCTATAAACGAATGTGTAACTATTTCTTTAACGCTCTACACAAGTGCCAGCTAAAGAGAGTCGCTTAATGATTCTTTATTTCCGTCTATTCAAAATGTACATAAGACTAACGATTCAATACTAGTGATGAGAATAAGAAGTAATTACTTCGTCAGTGCGACAGTAAGAGGTAAAATTCAATCACCCTAGATTTTTGCATTGAGGTATGCCTGGGTCCTGGTACACCAAATTTCTTTTTCGTAATTGAACTATGTGAATGATAGAAATTAATATATTATAAATACCAATGAGGCTCAGAATATAGTTTAGGATAGTTACTGATTCGATAGTTCTGACAATATATTCTATAAATACATCTTACTGTTGCGGATTTTACTTTTGTAAAGTTCTATTCATTGTCCCTAGAAAAAGGTATCTTGGACAGTAAGGTCTGGCAATTTAATAAAACTATGTCCGTTGAACATGTGACAAGCCACTGACAGACTCTGGACTCAAAACTCAGCTGACGGTACATAAACACAAATCTGATACTTGTTTTAGAATTCAGTCTATTCATTACGTTATCTTAGCTAAATGAGACTTTATATGCCACCAGGGCGGCGCCACATTGAAATGAGGTGCAATATTTGACAAATTCATAGCGGCGAAATTAATACGTTAGGAAAATGTAAGGGCTATTATTTCTTTCTCCGTAATTCCTACAAATAAAAAAAAGAATTAAAATGTGCAAAAAATTAAAGAACAAATTACTGAGGCATTGTTTTGTGTTAATACGATACTCTAAAATCTACTGAACTTTTATTTAAAACCAACTTCTCAATTAAATGACATTGTGTAACAAAAAACTTTATCTCAGTCCCAACTAGCGACATCTGGTGAGCGGAATATTATTAGCCCTCATTAATACGAATACTTAAATAATTTGGTGATAGATTTATTAATTTATATCAATATTCAACTCACTCTTAATAATTCGCCTAAATAATTAATGTTTGCTGTAAAATGCTTTGCTATTAAGATCTTCACGCTACACAAGGTTATGTTACAAGACAGACATCAAGCTACACTTGTTGAAAGGTTGCGGAAATGCTTTTCTTTATTATATAGCGTGATTCACTGCTACTGATACCCTTTTCTTCACTAAGCAACGTCGAATGTGTACAGTTATTAAGAATGATGTTAATTCATTGTATATAAAAGTTAGACTAAGTAATTGCTATCATAATATTGTGACATGTAACTAAATAAAATTGCATAATAGTTAGAAAAAACTTTTAAAAAGTTTTAAGACTAAATTTATGTATGCAAGACTATTATTACAATAATCTACAAAGACGTTCACTACAATATAAAAGTGCGTACGTAATAGGTAACCTTAGCTTAAACTTAAATCGTAATCGGCCTAGTTCGACCTTGTATATTGATGGATACAGGTTATGTTTGACAATTATACTGTACTGATATCACTAGTTCATACCAATATGCTTTATAAAAGTGGCAAACTAATAGATAGACAGAAGCCCGAGGCTGCAAATAGGTAACTGAGTGCTGGTGCTGGGCGCTCGACTTAAATTTCTTATTTACGAGTACGTTATCATCGCGAGGAAACCTGTGTATCTAGAAATATAAATATTTTATGTTAAAATGCATTGGGACTGCGCGGCGGCCTTCCCTTGCTTCCAGACGAGATCATATTCAAAAGACGTTTTTTTCGTTTCAAATAATTTTGGATAAGTGTAGGTTTTGTATAAAAAAACTGCAGTGGCGTACCCGACCGCCGCCCAGTGGGCGATTATGGCAAATATCTATGACGCAATCAATGGGGTATGCCTGTGTTCAGCGGTGGATTTTGCTAGGTTGTAATAAATGAATGAAGTGGTGTGTGTGTAGTTTTTCTCCTTGTCGGAGGGGAGGTTTCTTTTTTACTCCAAATGCATGCAAAACGACTTAATACGTAGTTGCTATATGAAGCTAATACCCAGCAAAGGAGTTGAATACATTGCCAGCATCTGTCTTTCGATTCGATAAGCTAAGTCATTGCGCTTTCCCATCTTCTTCCCCATCATCACTTACTATCAGGTGGGATAATAGTCAAGCAAAGGCTTTTTAACAAAACGCTGATCACTCAACCACGCGCACTAAGAAGTGTAAGGAAAGTATAACGTATTTCGATCTTTAGCTCATTTTGAATAACGTGCGTATTACCATATCTATTTGAATACATAAATATTACCATATCTATTTGAGTACATTAATATTACCTTATCTATTTGAGTACATAAATATTTTCATATATCTTTGGCGAGGCACAATGGGGCTATACCTATATAATAACTATATTTTGCTTGCTTATAATTCTGCAAAGATATATCATTATTATTCTTGAGTACGCATATTATTATAAAAAAAATGCTACATACATAACAAAAACAAACAAGGTTTAGATTTATGGAGAGCGATAATCGCCGTTATCATCATCATCATCTCCGTCATCACCATCATCAGCCCGTAAAAGTCCACTGCTGGACATACCCTCTTATTTCTATTAGTCCGCCGCGCTGCTCCAGTGAGTGTTGGGATAATTTTTTTTTTCAATTTCAAATTCGCATTCATTCTTTCATTACAGCCCATAAAAAGTTTACTACTGAACATATGCCTTCCACGTAGTCCGTAGATTGCCTGAGAGGGGTTAGCAGCCGCTGTTTTAATTAGTATTACTTGGCTGTTAACAAGGAGATGTTGCTGCTCATCTCATTCTCCACCACAACACGGTGGACTTCACGTGTTTCCGAAATATTTTATTCCTCAGACAGACAGGATTCCTCACGATGTGTTCCATATATGTGAAATAAAAAATATTCTGTACTATTTTGCTTTTTGTGTTTGAGTGTTCTTAGGTCTGGAACTGCATGCATACCTTTGTAGGAGTTTGATTTTTATATAACTGTATTTGCTCATATGCCTTTTTATCATAAGCCCATAAAGAGCCCATTGCTCGATATAGACCTCTCCCACTTATAAAGAAATTGCTTACGTGACTGGCGGTTATGCTATCGAAATAAATTCGCAAAGACAGAACTGTTACCGATACAACCTCTTAAAGTCCACTGCTGAACATAGACCCCCCCATAGATTACGTTATAACAGGGATATTTGCCGTAGTTGTCACGCTTAGCAAACAGGTTGGCAACTACATTTTTTTATTTTTTAGTCGTTATTAGAAAGATGCTGCTACCCATATCTCGATTTGTTTCTCTCTGTCGCCTCTTACAACACCCACGATATGATATAGTTTAGTAACATGGTCGTAAAACTATAATGTGCCGTCTGGTGGCGACGTAAGGAAGTTCCCGTTTACCATGGGTGTCGAAAACGATGACTATAGTATATATGTATATGTCAAAAAGATCTTATGGCTTCGGATATATCACGGTGTAACCATCTCATCAACATCAGGCGTAAAATATACAGACCCAGTAACAGGAAGCGTCAAAGGTGCAAGATGTCTGGTACTGCGTTCGTCAATCCAACCTGACAAGTGTGACTAATGAAGAAGAAGCAGAACCTGATAGCAATTTGAATTCGTTTCAACTTTCTGAATTCAATTATATTCAGCCAGCCAGGATATTAGAACATTATTGCTATTCGTCTTCTTTTATAGAATATGGGTGACAAACGAGCACACAGTACACCTGATGGTAAGTGGCTGCTGAGGCCCATAGAAGACATCTACATTTATTCTATATAATCGTCTAAAGAAGGAAGGTTACTACTTCCTTTCTCGTTGTAAGAAGGTTATGTCGCTGTCAAGATAAAGTAAACAGAGAGCAGTACATATGCTTGCTCACTTTTCTTATGACCGATGCTTACATTAGGATTCAAACATGTAAATGATTTAATGAATGGAAAATGGAAAGGAATGAAACATGTAAACATATATTTAACGATATAAAAAAAACGAATTAGCATAAAGTATTAAAAACTGTAAACAAATACAAGTAGCTTGTAAACTTGTAAAGCATCAAATTAAGTCATACCAGCAGTAGGAGCGTCACCGTCCCACGGTGGGAACGGTGACGCCCAATTAGCAACCGGAGCAGTGTAGGAGGGCGTTAATGTGGCATGTGTTAACGCCGCTGTTATGCTCTCGATGTTGTAATTTCTCAGAATGACTCGCTAAATACCTTCGTTTAGCTATGACTTAAACACAATAAAGGATTATTACATCATTTTGTCTTTTAGCTGCCTTCTGGTCGAATTCATTAACGATATAAGCCAAAGAATAGACTGCTTGACTATTCTTATGTTACTAGTTATTCATACATCTATCCTTTACTAGTAGGCATTGCAATCTGAATGTTTTTAAAATATGGGTATTTTTGCATCACGCAGAGGTTAAAGCAGAGGATATATTTTTCTTGATCCCGCGGAGGTTATAGATTTTTTTGGAATTTAAACAAATAATATTTGTTATGGTATAATTTAATGTTTATTCAAATATACAACAATCAACAATATCTTACTGCACAAAATTGACTAATTATTTTACTGTTTGACTACTTATTAATAAAAAGTTCAAAAACAGTAACGAATATCCATACTCGGTAACTATGTGATCCTTGTACCCTAGTTAACTAAAATATTACTTCACATTTTTATCTGAGGTATTTATAATCGATCTAATTTATTCAGAGATATTGGGTATTATATGAATTTAGTTTGTTTCCTAATTGTCTTCATTTTTCTTACTAAAAAGAAATTAATAAATATCAAATAATAATTCACTTCTCTTTTTGGAAATATGGTCTCAAAACAATTAGCATCAATAGTGTTATATTCCAATCTATTTCCTATTGAACTACATGATACAAATTATGTAGCACTTATTTGATAGTTAATAGTCGCGCAACAAAGTCAAATATTTCCCTTTCACTCCATCAGTTTCAAATGCTAATATTTTTTTTAAATATTATTTTGAAGTCTTCTCTGTTCTAGTTCCTGTCTGATTGTGTAATCTTCATTGTCTTGTCTTAGCTGCATTTATAATTCCTCTTGTAAAGTTAAATTATTCTGTTAGCTGATATCTGGTTCTATATCCAAAATAAGATAGATTTCTTTTTACTGTTTTTATTCGTTAACGTTAAATTAATATCAATGGTAATATCAGGATGGTAACTTATTGATTACTACTATAAGGTTTTTCGCGTTTGAATCGGTATGATCAACAGGTCAGACATTTCTCTTTTCAAAGTCCTAATGAACGCAATTCTTATTATCTTTAAAAAATAAACTCGTAAAAATATTTACGGTACTTCTCTTACAAATCAGTTCGTGTGACCCTACAATTCTGAATTACTGGTTGTGTGTTTTATTTTCTATTTTAAATATTATGGTAAAAAATTAAATTTACTTTATTGATTGAAAAATGTTTAAATTATACAAATATATTACATACTAGCTGTTCCCCGCAACTTCGCCCGCGTGTAATTTAGAGTTTTAATTATATTACTCAGAACCCTAATTCCTTTTCTCAAATATAAGTAGCCTAAGTTACTCCTTAGAACATCAGCTATCTGCTAGTGAAAGTCCCGTCGAAGTCGGTCCAGCCGTTTCGGAGATTAGCCGGAACAAACGGACAGACAGACAAAAATTTTTAAAATTGTGTTATTGTTATAAGTACCATATATACATTCATATGCATTTAGTAAAAAACTGTTATTTTAACATTACAAACAGACACTTCAATTTTATTTATTTGTATAGATGTATAGATAATACTAATACTATGCTCAATTAATGTCGCCAAATGACGGAATCGTAATAATTATAATCGATTGACCTCGTAAAATTACGTCAACTCTGAGACGTCAACATAATTTAAATAATATTTCATTATTTAAATTATGTTGACGTCTCAGCCAATTATAATACGAAACGTATGTAGATAATTATTAGATATAATTTTATAAGATTTATACATTTTTGGCAAGTATATTTTCCTTATTAATAACTACATTATTTGTAGATAACTTGTATTTTTTTTCTATAAAACAGCCTATAATAATACTGGTTCTCCTTACACACCCCCGTAGACCCGAACACGGCAGTGCAAGCTACTGCTTGGCGGCGGAAATAGGTAAGAGGGCGGTAGTTAGTCTAGATTCTAGACCCAGACTGACCGTCAGGCAGAAAAGGTGTTGTATATATTATGTTATTTCTGACCGTAATATTTCACTGCCTATGATAGGCCCACTTTGCGCAGTTACCAATTCATAAAAAAAATTAATAGGTACACTTTGTTCGTTTTCATTGAAACTAAGATTACATTCCAGTAATTGAAAAATGTAAGAAAATTTATTTCTAAATTTGCTGAAATAAGTCTTATACTTTATAATCTTCTTAACTATTTTAATCACGCATACATAACATATCTAGGTACGTGTTTTTCATTAAATGGCGATAATTTAATAATTTATGTATTTCGTAAATAATTCAATCAAAAATATATGTATATATACTTAATCACTAATAATAATTGTTCTAAGTATTAAACTTATTGCTTGACATTTATCATCATTGTTTGCATATTAATAAATAATATTTATGGTTTAATACGTATATTTAACATTGTTACTCAGCGTTGACCGAATATGTGTACTTTATACGGCGTCTTGATAGCTTAATTAGCATAATGTGCTTCATATGATGTCAACTAATCGACCGGCAATTAAAAAACAATTGCAACGTCTTTGTTCTACACTCACGGACATATTTAAAGGAACACAGAGACATATTAGTATAAAATATTTTATTTGTGTTTATTGGACTTTAAATAATAATTATTTCACAAAATAAACGAAAAGAAAGTTTGGATTTGTCAAAATAAAATACAGAGTAATCTTCATACATGTAACGAAGATTAAATAATATAATAACGACCAAAATTTTTTAGACTAAAATGTTTCCTGTGTGGGTTGCTATACGTTGCTACATAAGCGGTATATATCCCTCTGGGCATGTTTTGTTTTTATTTTCATAAAACTTTGTAGCATTACATTTAATTCTTCTGCTAATGCACTTTTGAAACCTCTTAATTATTTAGCTATTTAGAATTTCCCTAACTTTTTATCTAATTTTAGGTTTAACAAGATTGTTAGCCACTTCAAAACTTCGATTTCGCTCTCCAAAAAGTACCACAAAACTATCGCTGTAGTCTGGGGCCGAGCATTATCTCACATTAGAAGAAAGTTATAATTCTTTATGATTATATCTTACTAATCTATGTTTATAAAATAAGTCAAAAAGTTTCCTACTACACGCATTCATGAAATTAAA
This sequence comes from Parnassius glacialis, assembly GCA_033319125.1. Taxonomy (NCBI): domain Eukaryota; kingdom Metazoa; phylum Arthropoda; class Insecta; order Lepidoptera; family Papilionidae; genus Parnassius; species Parnassius glacialis. Next base: position 37,273,782 of record JAVANC010000016.1, read on the forward strand.
GCAGCCAAAAGGACATTTTTTTATCGGAAACAAAGACCTATTAAAATTCGTATTTAAAATGCTTAATTTGTGGATGCTGGTCTGCTGGTAAGTCTTCGGATCAGTGACCAGTGTGTAAAAATAACACAGTAGAAGTAGATAATAATTAAATGAATGTTTTTTTTTTGCCTTCCTCTAAATATGTCCGTGAAATAATTTTGATATTAAAGTGTTTTATGTTACGTGTAGTGCTACCCTACGCGAAGAGCTAGTAAACCTAAGTCTACCCGACTTTTTGGGTAAAGTCTGAATAATTTTTACATAAATGACAGCCGTACACCCATCGTCGCTGGTGTTACTTGATTGACGCTTTCGTATTTTTGACAAAATTATTTCAATTATTATTCGAACTTTACCCAAAAAGCCGGGTACACTTAGGTTTACTAGTTCTTCTGGTATTCCCCGTGTTTGTTATGGAGAATAAAAAAGCATGTCGATTAGAAAATAGTTGTTTTAATGTTATAAATTATATATATTCTACCTAAATGGTTTATTGTGGAACTTTGTTTTAATATTATTATAAATAACTTAGTATCTTTTGATTGAAATGTGTAGTAGGTGATTAATATATATTTTAATAAATGGGTACGCTCAAGTCAATATTTATTTTAAACCGATAACAGGAGTTATTACGAGAGAAGCAACATCATCTAGAACGGTTGATGCGTGAAAGAGAATTGGAGCGCGCCGAGGTTGCCAAAGTGTCCCTTCAGGCAGAAAGAGCGGAGACCGCATTGGAACAGATTAAAAAGGAAGCTACACAGGTACATGTGTGCTTATATATTTTACAACTGTCAGCTATAGTTGGACTTCGCGTACTAGATTCTAGTTAGTTATAATCAAGCAAAACGTGCGAAATTAATTTTTCATTTAATACTTTATGTTATTGAAAATAAAATCATATTTCCAATCATTTCAGTACACATTGAGCGTACTTATATTTTGATTTACTGAAATTCGTAGAAGGTTAGGGGATAAGCGCTTGCCTTTCATTTTATAGTCTGCAAACAACCACAGAATAAATAAGTAAAATAACTTAGGATCGATTCCCATAGTCTCGTTAGCATATTATTGTGATGTCGCTTGGGAAGCGAAATATCGGTAACCTTTCATTAGTGAGAACATCGATAGGACTATTGGTTTTACTCGTATTGTTGCCGATAGTATCGACAGCCAAAATATATATCGTGTTATTTTTTTACACAATAAAAAGTAACAAACAAGCACCAAAGCTAACCTTTGGTAAGTAGATACTGTGACCTACATCATTTTCGATTAGGAATCTGATCTATCTGGTCTATGCCTATGGAATACCTAGTTACCAGTAAAAAGGTTAGTATTGTGTGACAGCGTGGACTTTCCAAGGGCATTTGAGCTACAATAAACCTAGCAAGCTTACAGCATAGCAAAGTGGCGAAGCAATCAGCTTTGTAGCGGTTTCTAACGGAAAAAAAAATTTCAAAATAGGAGGTTCAGATGCCTGGGTGATCAGTAATCGATTGCTGAAAACAGAATTTGAAAATTTAAAACCGTTCTCGAGATAATCGTGGGACAGACGGACAGACGGACGGACAGACGGACAGACGGACAGACATCGTGAAATCAATAAGTGACTTCGCAAGCTTCGCTACTTAATAATTAATAAATCCATTGTGGCTCTATAACTAATAGTGGGCTACTTTTATCTAAAAGTATTATTTACGAACTGTTGGTATAATGGTCGGTAGTTAGTAATAGGACCGATAAAGATATTTTTAATAATAATATATAGTAATAACAGAGAGGAAACAGGATTGACGGACATGACGGAGCGGCGACTGAGTGTTGCCGAATACCAGCGTAATATAGAAGCTTAATGCTGCTGTGTCTCGTAGATGGATGGTGAGTGTAGAGAACCGGATACTGGACACGAGGCATTCCATCTTAGTCTTCAGGGTGGCAACGCATCTGCTTCTTAATCGAAGATAGATGTAGATGTCTATGGCGGTATTTTTAGATAGATGAATATGCATTACGCAGTAAGCAGGAGTGTTATCAGGCCTGGGCTGAGGCTTCGGCGGCTCGGAATGTAAACACTAGCATGTTTAAAAAGAAGTATAACTTCGCCTCCAGGCCCTTCGAAAGAGTTATTGCCAAGGCAAAGTCAGAGTACATAGGCACAATTGGCGAGAAACTAGTTCACCTTCCTTCGGGAACACGTGCATCCTGGTCTCTCGCCAAAGCTGTCCAAGGGAATTTCTGTAAGCTATCACTACCATCTCTGCATAGGGAGGACGACTCACTGGCCCACGCCACAAAAGAGAAAGCCGACCTTTTAGGCTCCCTTTTTGCGTCAAACTCGACGTCTATGGGTCATGGCATGTACTTACTGTGTGAGGTGGACGGTGTGCTCGTTTGTCATCCATATTCTATTAAAAAACCGTCAGAAATACATTAACGTAGACAATGTTCATGTTTCAGACAAATACTGAGAATGCGAAACTCAAGGTCGAGTTGGATAAGCTTAATAAAATGCTGGAGGACGAAAGGCAGAAGGTGGAGGACCTCATGTTTCGAACCGAAGAAGAGAATATCAATCGAGAAGACTATAACGTAATCATTATATAGACCACTGAACTGTTTTATTATTTACTTTACATTAAATTGTGATTAAAACGAAATCTTTAATTTATATTTTCAGAGATATAAAGAAGCCATGGAGGTGAGTATCTTTATATTTGTTTGAAATTGACATCTTAATATAATTATTGTTGTTTTTCATAAGCTAAGGAAAATAAAATATGAATGTATAAAAATTTGAATTCATAATATTTGATGTTTTTAGTTAAATCTATATTAATAAAATGATAGAGGTTTGCAGTTGTGCACGCATCACGGAAAAAGAACTGGCTAGATTTCAATTAGGTTTTCTAAGTTTTATTTCTTAATTTATCTAAAAAAAAAATTGTGATATCTTCATTTAATATAAAGTTAAAAGTTTTAAGAAACAACGATTTTTATAAGCACTACGTGTTCAGTGATGTGTGTTTTCTTGATATATCAAGCAACGCGGACAAAGTCGCAGATATCAGGTATTGCATCTAATACGCAATAAAAGCAAATTTTTACGTATTTTATTCTATACATATTATGTTCTATATTTTATTTCACCATGTCGTATTTTTAATACTGCCTAATAACCAATTATACATGCAAATTTAATTTTGCATAGTTATTTCCGAAAACTATTATATGAATTAAAAATATCAATAAAAGACTATTGACTGTGCGTGAGTACTTTTACTACATCGAAACATTACTGATATTTGTTTGAATTAGCTAGAACCTTTTTTGTAATTATAGCAAGAGAAAGCGATTAGGGAGAAACACATTCGAGAACTTGAAGCGGAAATTGCTCTACAAGCGGCAAGGGCTGAAACAACAGCGGCGGCGTTGAAAGCGCTTGAGGATCAACGAAGTGCTGAAGTAGCCGCAATGGCCGAACAATATAAAGAAGAATTATCTGCAGCCCATAGTGAGTGTATAAAAACTTGTTTTAATTATTTTTCGTATTTAAATACATACTGGCAATATTATTACTAATATTTTATTAACCACTCCAAATTAGCTCAAAAGCTTGTGTTAAGAGTGGTTGAAGTTCGAGTAGGTGAATTCGAACTCAAGACTTTAATTAGTTTGTGATCCTTACTCTTAACTATTAGGTTACTGTCTTATCAATATATCAGATATTTTGCTTTCCTTGTACTAATGGAATGAAAGCTTATTTTTTAAATTTTCAGCCTTATCATCAGAACTGCAAAAATTGTTGGATGAAGCGTATGCTCTTCTCAAAGAAAAGGAAAGTGAAAAGGATTCCCTAGGCAAGAGTATGTCCGAGGAGCTAACTCGGGTTAAAGCCGAATCAGAAAAAGCATTAAACGAAGCGAAAACTAAAATTGCAATATCTCAAACTGAATTTGAAACTCAGATTTCAGTATTAACTGCTAAATTGCAACTGGCAGAATCGAAACTTGATGCAGAAAAACAAAATGTCGAGAGACTTAATAAAGAGAATAGCCAAATTATTATTGATCTAAATACTAAGATAACTCAACTTCAAGCCGTTCTTGATGATAAAACATTAGAATTAAATAAAGGTAAGAAAAACATTTGATAACTAGAAAAACCTTATCTTACAGCTTTTAATACAAATGTCGTCTTTTTATTTCAGTTCTGGGAGCAAGCAAGGAACATGAAGTAAGCTTGAATAAAGAAATAACAAAATTAAAAATGGAACTAAGTTGTAAAATATTAGATATTGAAGAATTAGAAGTTTCAAAGAAAAAACAAGAAACATTGTGCCAGAGTTTACAAGATGAAATTGGACGTGTCAAAGAAGAGCTAGCAGCTAAAGTTAATGAATACGAAAGTTTCTTAAATGAATTGTCCCAACAAAATGAACACTACAAAACTGAAATTTTAAAATTACAACAAGGCTTACAATCAAAGACAAAAGAATATGAGAGGCTGCTTGCCGAATCTGCTGAAACATCTAGTTCTAATGAAAAACTCATTAATGAATATAAGCAAACGCTTCATGAAAGGGACAAAGAAATAATAAAACTTAAAGATGATTTTGAACAAGCTACGGCTAATTTTAATATCAAGCATAGTAAAATTGCAGAAGAGCATAGGAAGGAAATTGATGACCGTAATTCAAAAATAGAACAGCTTCTAAAAGAAATTGAAGTTCACAAACATGCTTTGGATCAAAACAAAGTGGAATTAGACACCCTTAATACACAATTTTCAGTCAATATGGATGAAATAAAGGCACTGAAACTAGAAAACGAACGGTTAAAACAGTCGGTCGACGAATTAACGCAAAGTAATAACGAACTAAAAGAAAAAATGTCAGCTATGGAATTAGAAATTGGAGAATTGAAACGGCAGTTAGGTAGCACTTTAGAAAAATGTGAAGAATTACAAAAATCTAAAGAAAAAATTGAAAATGAATATATGAATCTCACAGGACAAGCAACCGATTCCAATGAACAGTTCAATAAATTATCACAACACTTAAAAGATACTGAGAGAGAGCTCCAAGAATTAAGAGATAAGCATAGAGAAATCAGTAATAATCATGGTCGTGTCGAACAAGAATTAAAACAGAGAATATTTAAATTGCAAGAAGAATTTTCAGTAGAACGTGGCCAGTTATTAGATTCTATAAATGAAAGTATTGAAAAACAAAAAGCAGAAGAAAAGAAAATAAAAGAATTCGAAATACATGCAATTCAATTTAATAATCGTACAAGAGAATTAGAAAACCAAAATGATTCACTATTAGATGAAAATTCTATTCTTAAAAGAGAAATAGAGAACCTTAAGGTAAAAGAACAAGAATTAAGTATTGAGTATGAATCCATACGTAAGAAGTTAGAAGTAGAAATTGATAGATACAAGGAAGAGGTATCCATGTTAAAAGCTGAAGGCGCAACGTCTGAAGTTAAACTCATGGAAAAGGTTGACCAATTAACTGAAGCACAAAATGATTTGAATAATAAACTAGAAGAAGCAAGAAAACATGAAGATTCTCTACAAAAAATATTGGACGATATGACAGGGCAGATGAAAAACCAAACAGATCAGCATGAAAAAAAAATCTCTCATGTACAAGTTCAGTTGGGTACAATAACTGAAGAATTAAGCAAATACAAAGCAGAAGAACAAAGGTTAAAGGAACTTCTTGAAGAAAAGCAAAATATTGTAAAAGATTTAACTTTGAAGTTAGAAATGATAGAAATTGATGTTAAGTCACATGTAGAATTGGTTGCTGAAAAAGACCGGCAGTTAGCGCAAGTAAATGAAGAGTTAAATAAAGTTACGGATAGTAAAAAGAAGTTAGAGGAACAGTATAACAATATTAGTGCTGAAGCATTAGCCATAAAACAAAAATATGAAAATTTATTAAGTAATGCATCGGCTGAAGAGTCTATGATAAAAGATCAGATGGGTCAAATGGAGACACTAAGGAAAGAAATGATAACAATTCGTAATGAAAAAACAGCTTTAGAATCTAAGTATAATGATGCCTCAAATGAGCTTAGCGAATTAAAAACTAAGGCTGAAGAAGCAGCAACGAAGCTAAAAGAAAATGTTGATATAACAATAAACTTATCTAAAGAAGTAGATAAAAAAGACGATTTGATTAAATCTCACGTTGACCAACTGAAAGCCGACTCGGAAAAAATTAAACGATTAGAAGAAAAAATAGCTCAACTAAGAGTGGAAGTAGTTAATAAAGACAAGGTTTTAGAAGAAAATGAAAATCAACTTACTAAACTAAAGGATTCTTTAAAATCGGGGTCTGATGAAAAGGCGCATGCTTTTAATGCACTCCAGTCTGAAAATGAACAATTAAGGGTAAAACACAAAAATGAAGTTGAATCTCTTACAAATGAAACAAAGTCCCTTAGGAATCAAATTTCAGATAAAGAAAAACAACTAGAAAATCTCCAGAAAACTCAGGAAAAAGTTGTTGAATTACAAGAATTGTTAGCAAAATCTGACAGCGATATCAAACAATTAACAAATATCAATGAAGGGCAGAAATTAAATTACGAAGATCTAAATAAACAACTTCAAATGCAATTTGATCAGTATAAAAAGGAAAATAAAAGCTTACAACATGAACTGAAGAATAAAATTATCTGCTATGAAAAACAATTACAAGAATCAAAAGACAAATATAAAGAAGAATTTGAGAAACAACTTCAACTTCAAAGTAAACTTATGGACGCTGAAAAAAGAATTTTAGACTTATCAGAAAAATTAGAATTGTTAACCGTGCAACAAACTAGTGATATAAATAAGGACGATAAATTACAAACATTGACGGTTGAACTACAAGCTGCAAGAAAATCTAGTGCCGAAACTTTAGCTCATAGTGAATTGACTATAAATAATCTGAAAAAAGAAGTTGATAATAAAATTAGGGATTTAAAGCTTAAAGACGAAATGATAACAAGGTTACAAGAAGAGTTAAAGGTATTATCGTAACAACGCTTTACTTATAGTCGCACTTAGTATAATTTAGTACAGTATTAAATTCTACGTGAAATTTTCAGAATCACAAGGTAAAAGCGGAAGTAGCCGAGAGGGAAAAAATTATATTGCAAAAAGAAATTGCATCAATTGGTACCAGCGTACGCGATAAAAATGATAATAACGCTGTAGGTACTTTGGGACAAGGTGACAATGCATCCACAAGGTAGTAAATTGTGTTATTAGTATGACTTCAATTGTTTTATTCGACATATCATGAATATAACTAGTGTAAATCATTTTAATTCGTACAGGATGCAAGAAGAAAAAGAAATAGAAGGACAAGTGAGTTTTTTGAATTCTGTGATAGTCGATATGCAGCGTAAAAATGAGCAACTAATGGCAAGAGTTCAAGCGCTCGAAGGCGGTACCATCACAAACGAACCTCCGCTTTTGTAAGTTTCTTGTTACATGTTTTCATTTATAAGTTGTTGGTTAAAGAAAGATGTAGAACGTTTCTACGTTCTACATCGACGAATTATTTATAACCTTAACCATATACAGAAATTGTTTTCAGGGCAATTACATATTTATCTTGGGTGTGGAATAAAAAAATTAAGATGTAAAATCAAAATAAAAATGTTTGGAATAGAATTAAAAATTATTATCATTAATAAATCATTATTATAAACTCATTAGTCTATATTAATACGGCATTTAATTTTTTTCCGATAGATTAGCCATATAGAAGTCGTAAGACCTGATGCTAAAGAACTAAAGCTTAATTTTTAAACGCGTTTTCTCAAAAGAGGAAGTTCTCAATTGCCGAATTATTACGAGTATATAATATATTACGTAACATCTCCGAAATTATTTTACCAGTTTTGTGTCATTTCGGTGTCGTTTTTATTTCAATAAGTTATTAAAAGTCTGTTAATATCTGTCTTTAACTTATACCTACATATTATATCATTACATTTTCGGTCGGGCCAGTGTTTATTGATATAATTATTAGATTTTATGCGTAAAAAATATTGTATTGAAAATGAAACATCAATTTATTATTCAATTTAGAATTTAGTACTATTATATCGTTCATTTATTTTCTGTTACTTTCTACACACATCACCAACCTTTATAAGTCCACTGCTCGACAGGAGTGCCTATCCAAGAATGCACCCGCTGACATGCGTTTCTTGGAAACTTTCTTGCCTCAGCGTCTTGAGTGTGCTGGGCAGGCTGTTTGGTGAGTGCGGAGTTCTAAGTACATGTACAATCATAATCTGCCAAACTGTGAACACAGTTTTTCGGCAGCAGCAGCTCTCGGGGATACACATATATATGTACCAAACTTATTAAATTTCTGGAAAGTAAAATAATATACGTGTTTTTTAAGTTACTTTTACTTTTCATATTTTTTATTAAACCATGAGGTAGCTGATTGATAAATACGGACGTTATGTATCGTCTTTCACGTTTTATATAATAGTTTTTAACCTTTGGAACATACAACTTAGGTGTTTTAGCTATGCGTGTTGGATACTTATACTCTCTTTCCTGGTTATGTTCAACTAGTTGTGCCACGCGTTTTCACCTGCGTAAATCATGAGTCTAAGCCGCGCGAAATGACACCTCGCTTAAAGTTACAGTTAGTTAAGTTACAGTTAGTTAAAGTTCCAGTTAGTTAAAGTTCCAAAAGGGTTAATTAAAGTTTCTGGCCTCAACTATAAAATGAAGAATAAATCTCAAACTACTGTAATTGTTATTAAATATAATCTTCCTCTATTTCAATACACTTTTAACAGTGCTTTACTAACTTTTCTATACCCTAAATTTTTGCCCTCAAAATGTGACAAAAGTGCTGACTTCACCTCATCATCAGTGTTAATTTTTTTTTCTCTGTAAGTCGTATTTCAATTTTAAGAACAAATAATATTAAAAATAGGGGCCTAGTCGGGCCTATATGATAGATGGTCAAGCTCATCGAAACCGCATTTCTTAATGGCAGCCTTAGAAACACCCGATGTGTGGACCGGAGCATTGTCAAGGAGGGTTTTTGCTTCATGAAGCAACAACCCTCCTTGCGACAATTTCTCTCAATGTTTTTCTTTAATAGCATCTCGTAATTAATGTAGCAAGAAAGCATAGCAATCGCCTGTTACTTTTGTGTTGCATTCTTTAAAATCCACTAGTAAAATTTCTTCGGAATCCATAAAGATTGTAGCCATAATCTTTTTCTGATAAATTGAGTCACCTTTGCTTTTTTGGCCGCGTTGAGCTCGTACGACGCCAATTCATCGATCCCTTTTTTGACAGAGGATCATGATAAAGAACCATGGTTATATCATGTAGTGTTATGGTACTTACATATCATTTTACACTGTTTTAAATTTATTTTTCCATTCTGTTTTTGATTTTCTTTTTGCATCACCTTTATTTCCATAGGATCCTGTAACGTTTTTAGACCATAACAAATAATTTTCACTTCGTATTTTCACGCTATCAGCACTTTTTAAATCGGTGTCGATGGAGTCTTACCTTTTTCGATCTTTTATTTAGTTCTCCGTAACTCTGCAATTTCGGCTTTCGTGCGCGCTGTTGCGCTATTTTTTTTTCCTATATCAATAATATCTCATTTCTTACTTAACTCTTGTCGTTTTTTAATTATAAGCCTGAAACCAAAAATTGTTAGTTTTTGACATCGTTATTTATTTGGTTGTCATGGCAATTTTTATTCAAATTCGTTACCGGTCTGATGTTTTTATTTCAATATTTCCACATAAATACTCTTTTGCTCTGGGTCATTTACAAAAAATTCCTTTTAATTTAAATAATTTCCCATTCTCTCTAAAAAGGTATAAAAGCCGAACCATCGGTGAATACAGACAGTCTCGCTTCAGCTTCCAAACTTGAAGCATCTCCTAAAGGCCTTATCCCGGGGCCGCACTGCCCCGGGATCCTGCAAGCCTCTATCTACACCTGAAGTCGTCGGCGTAGTCTACTCCAAGCGCGGGGCCGCACTGCTCCGGGATCCTGCAAGCCTCTATCTACACCTGAAGTCGTCGGCGTAGTCTACTCCAAGCGCGGGGCCTCACTGCTCCGGGATCCTGCAAGCCTCTGTCTTCACCTGAAGTCGTCGACGTAGCCTACTCCAAGCACGGGGCTGCACTGCTCCGGGATCCTGCAAGCCTCTGTCTTCACCCGAAGTCGTCACCTAACCTACTCCAAGTGCGGGGCCACACTACTCCGGGATCCTGCAAGCCTTCCTTCATCTGGAGCCGTCGCCTGCACCTCCACCTACTAGTGCCCGTGCTATCTTTAGGCGCTGCGACTGTTTACTCCAGGCGCTGAGAGCGCCTACTCCAAGCGCTACGTGTGCCAACTCCAGACGCTGCGTGTGCCTAGACCAGGCGCTGCGTGCCACCACCGCCAAGAAACTCCAAGCTCAGCGTGTGCCTACTCCTACTCCAAGCGCAGCGCGTGCCACTTTGACCTTCAGGCTCCGCTTCAATATTTTTCTATCTTTATTTTCTATCTAATTGTAATTTCACGTCACCCATCACCATCATCATACTTCATTTTTTTATATAAAATTGTAAATATATTTTTAAAATTTTAAATATATTATTTTCTTGTTCTACTTTTGTTGTTTTGTTGTTCTTAGGTTAGGTTCTTTTTTTTAATTGTCGCTTCACGACAATCACGCGTAAGAAGTTAATCCAAAACTTCTTTTTGTCGGCCTTCACAAAGGGATAAAAACTGAGTACAGCATTTCACTCCTTGTTTATGAATTTTAGAAACCCAACTAGCACTGACCTTATTTATACCCAAATATTCATGTAGCATTCTAAGCATTTCATAGTTTTTGAAAGTCCCGTCATAACCATCAGGTGGACTGTGTGCTCGTTTTTCACCCTAATCCTATAAAAAAAACTGCTAATTCTTTAGCTTTTAACCGTCGTATCTTCCAGTACTGCCTTCTGCACAAATTTAGTGTTTTCATCCTTAACCGATTCGTTGCGGCAAATACATATATTTCATGACACGCCGGGCGTGGCAATCGCCACAGACAATAATGTTCTTTTTTATGCTTTTTTTACTTGTTTAGACCTAATTAAGTTTATTTGACATCAAACATAAGTTACAAATGGAAGGATACTTGTTTTTAGTGGGTAACTACGTGTTTTTTTACGCGTTTTCTTTGAAATTGAGAGTGACTTTTTTTATGAAGAGATTACAAACTTTTTGTACTATTTTTTGTTGTTATAAAAAAATCATTTATATAAGTAGGTACAGCTAAATCACCCTGGAAACCTTGGTTTTTATTAAATTAAATTTTCACCTAATAATAACATTTGTAAATATCAAACAATGAAGAACCTTAATTTGAAAAAATAGTATATTATTCATTGATATTTACAAATGTTAAATATTATTTAATGTTATACAAATGTAAAAGTAAAGTCGATCCGAAAACGTCTAATTAGTAAGAATAGCAAAACAAGTGTTTTCAAAAGGAAAAAAACGCCGGCGCTATATGGCGGCGGATTGACAAAAGACTATTTATTAGCGAACTTTTTTTATGCATGAACGGTTTAGAACTGTTTCAAGCAAAAATAAACCTTATACCATATCACAAGAGCACATGGTACTTCATAGGTCTATTCGGCCATATGATAGTAATAAGACGGCAGTTCAACCATTTTAAGCAGAATTAAACAATAAGACAAACGCATTGTTTTTTTAACAGGAGACTTGTTTTCGCAGAAATTTATTTACAACTTGAGTTTGTGAGCGATCGCAATGAGTGCTATTATTTGTTACTTATTAAGCAATTTTTCCATAACATGATTTAAAACCCACAAAGTAAAAATAGTACCATGTACACGTTAAAAGAAGGTTGTCAACCCCTAAACATTTCAAATTTTCAAAATATCCAGAAACGAAGCTGCATACATGAACTACTCGCAAAATAATGAATTTTTTGTTCTGGATAAATTTTCCAAAAAGGCAATTTGAGCGAGTTATAACGATTTTTAAAAAGATACGACTCGCATGTCATACGCCACACGCAAAAGTAATCGATGGCACGCCTGGCGTGTCACTCGCACTGAACCGGTTAATGGCCTCGGATGGTCGTCTTGGGCGAGATTCATCATCAATTGGTTCCCTTCCAAAAAAATGGTTTCGCCCATTCTTTTACGGTGGAGTACGAAGGGGCAGAATGTTCCGCCGGTGTCTTACCCTCTTTTACCACAGGTTGATACTCGATTTTATGCATTTCGAAATTTTTATCGACGGTGACTTTATTAGGCTGTATCACTGTAACAAACTTTACATTTCGAAGACATGTGAAGTTCGCCAACACGCATTGGGGCAGCGCGGCGGACATTTCCTTGCCCTAAAACCCTCTCAGAAATAAGAGGAGGCCTGTGCCCAACAGTGGGACGTAAATAGGCTGCAACTTTACTTTACTTTACTGTAACAAAATGAAATAATTTTTTGTGGATAGATTACGAAAATTCGAGCAATTTAATGACATGAAAGTTTTGTATCTTTGATTAATCTAATGTGGGTAGGCTAGAAACTTTTGAACTTTTTACCTAATACGTACCACTGCTGGGCACAGGCATCCTCTCACTTCCGAGAGGGCTTAGTACATGGAAATGTCCGACGCGCTGCCCCAATGAGTGTTGGCACACTTCACATGTCTTTGCAATTTTTTTTTCACAACCCGGCATCAGATACATAGCTTTAAACATTAGAACACTTGTTGGAAGCTATATGTGGCACGGGACTTTAAATCAATGTTCAAATAAGTGTGCAAAAAATGCACTTAACCAAGCGGTGTCGGTTTTTTAGCACACATCAAAGCGTTCAAAGTCGACAGTGTTCAAATGTTTGCGTGGCCTGCCACACTTGCGACACTTGCGCAAAGTTCAGAAACACACTCGTGTTTTTCGCGTTGAGTGGGACAGTCGTGCGCAGTACGTTTTAAAAATAGGTCCAATCATAAAGACAGTAAAAAACAATCGAATGAATGTGATTTGTATGGTCAGCTTTTATCTTAAAAGTTAAAACCCTTGGATAAAGATGACAGACTAGTACTTATCAATCAAAAAAATTAATGAAATAGATATTCTTGTATTTATTTTATTGTTTTGTATTTTATTGTATTATTTTTGTACATGTAATAAATAATGACATGCACTTAAATAATACAGGCATACTGCAACCACAAAATTGTCATTCATCTTGTTTGTCGTTTATCAACGTACTGTGGAGAGATTTGTTTGCAAAGCATGGCTGGCAGGTTGCGCTAATAATTGTTCAAACAAGTGTTCAAATTCTTTCAAATAAGTGTTCAAATATTGTTGCTATATCTGGCGCCGGCTTCAGACATGCAAATTTCTTCACGATGTTTTCCTTCACCGCCGAGCAAGTGGTAAATGTAATGGCACGTGGACACCTCGCTTACGCCTAGGTATATGTTATGACACTTCGCGCACCGGCGTTCACTGATGGTTTCTCCTCGGTTCCCATCGGTCGGCTAGGCTTATGCGTCGTTCGCGCGCTGAGCCGAGTGTCGAATCATTTTGATTTTCTACCGACTTCAAACAAGAGGAGGTACTCAATTCGACTATGTTTTTATGTGTACATAATTTCTCATAAACTTTTTCTGGGAGTACCGATGTGTTTCGATGATTCTTTTTTTATTTGAAAGCTGGTGTTTCACATGTGGTCCCATAAAAATTTGATTAAGGTCTGACCAATAGTTTTTGAGTTATTCTTAATAATTTAAGTCGGTTGTATAAAATTTTTAATTTTAAATTATCTTATCGAAATGTTACATACCGATGAAAATAAATATCATTGTTCTTCTTAGTTTTCTTTCGTGAATCGTTTTTACAGTTTGTCACAGCACATTGCACTATGGTTACTTAAAATTCAAATAAATATCGTCGAGAGAAACGCTTAATGACCATGACCTTTTGTGACTAAAAATGACGTCTTTGCCATTTCAAGACTGTTCATACCCGTGCTCACTGTTCATACTGCCTAACGCACTCGTCACAGTCGTTGGATAGAAGGGTGCACCGTTTGTAAGTGAGGTTGGCACTTGGAGAAATTGTATATCCCCCTTAAACCTAATACATATTATATTTAATTGATTTTTTTCAACCATTTCACCGATATTTGTGCTTGCGTGGCCTCCCACTGGTCTATCGGTGTCAATGACGTCCTAGAACGATAAATGTGACAAAGATAGCGTCCAACAAAACCGAAGTTAGTCGGACATCTCGATTTGTCACATTTTTTGTGTGAGTGTGCGGGTGAAATAGTTCTAGAAATGAACACCTTCACCAAAGTTTTGATACATGACCTATCAGATCTGGTTTACGCTGCTGATCATTACCTATATGTACGATGGCGCTTCAGCACACTACGTATCTGTGGGATAAAAAAACTCAACGCGTAGTTTTTTGTACTGTTAAACTGACATTGTAGCGCAATTGCTCGCTCTTCAAATTAATTATAATTTAAAGTTTTATGGGCGTTTTATTTCATATCTCCATGTAGAACTTGACAATATTTTTCCGCAGTAACGGTCGAAAAACGCGTGCGCCGAGGCTGTTCTGCGACATCTGCGACAGGTTCGACGAGCACGACACCGAGGAGTGCCCGCGGCAGGACGCCGCGCCGCCCGCGCCCGCCGCCCGCGCGCCGCCGCCGCCGCGCCCCTACTGCGACATATGCGAAGGTACGCTCTGCACCGTACCGTGTGCTGCCGTGTGCTACCGTGTAGCGGTGTAAGGATATCCACTACAGGTTGGACGAGCACGGCCCGCGCCCGCCGCCGCCGTGCCCCTACTGCGACATATGCGAAGGTACGCTCTGCACCGTACCGTGTGCTGCCGTGTGCTACCGTGTAGCGGTGTAAGGATATCCACTACAGGTTGGACGAGCACGGCCCGCGCCCGCCGCCGCCGTGCCCCTACTGCGACATATGCGAAGGTACGCTCTGCACCGTACCGTGTGCTGCCGTGTGCTACCGTGTAGCGGTGTAAGGATATCCACTACAGGTTGGACGAGCACGGCCCGCGCCCGCCGCCGCCGTGCCCCTACTGCGACATATGCGAAGGTACGCTCTGCACCGTACCGTGTGCTGCCGTGTGCTACCGTGTAGCGGTGTAAGGATATCCACTACAGGTTGGACGAGCACGGCCCGCGCCCGCCGCCGCCGTGCCCCTACTGCGACATATGCGAAGGTACGCTCTGCACCGTACCGTGTGCTGCCGTGTGCTACCGTGTAGCGGTGTAAGGATATCCACTACAGGTTGGACGAGCACGGCCCGCGCCCGCCGCCGCCGTGCCCCTACTGCGACATATGCGAAGGTACGCTCTGCACCGTACCGTGTGCTGCCGTGTGCTACCGTGTAGCGGTGTAAGGATATCCACTACAGGTTGGACGAGCACGGCCCGCGCCCGCCGCAGCCGTGCCCCTACTGCGACATATGCGAAGGTACGCTCTGCACCGTACCGTGTGCTGCCGTGTGCTACCGTGTAGCGGTGTAAGGATATCCACTACAGGTTGGACGAGCACGGCCCGCGCCCGCCGCCGCCGTGCCCCTACTGCGACATATGCGAAGGTACGCTCTGCACCGTACCGTGTGCTGCCGTGTGCTACCGTGTAGCGGTGTAAGGATATCCACTACAGGTTGGACGAGCACGGCCCGCGCCCGCCGCCGCCGTGCCCCTACTGCGACATATGCGAAGGTACGCTCTGCACCGTACCGTGTGCTGCCGTGTGCTACCGTGTAGCGGTGTAAGGATATCCACTACAGGTTGGACGAGCACGGCCCGCGCCCGCCGCCGCCGTGCCCCTACTGCGACATATGCGAAGGTACGCTCTGCACCGTACCGTGTGCTGCCGTGTGCTACCGTGTAGCGGTGTAAGGATATCCACTACAGGTTGGACGAGCACGGCCCGCGCCCGCCGCCGCCGCGCCCCTACTGCGACATATGCGAAGGTACGCTCTGCACCGTACCGTGTGCTACAGTGTAGCGGTGTAAGGATATCCACTACAGGTTGGACGAGCACGGCCCGCGCCCGCCGCCGCCGCGCCCCTACTGCGACATATGCGAAGGTACGCTCTGCACCGTACCGTGTGCTGCCGTGTGCAACCGTGTAGCGGTGTAAGGATATCCACTACAGGTTGGACGAGCACGGCCCGCGCCCGCCGCCGCCGTGCCCCTACTGCGACATATGCGAAGGTACGCTCTGCACCGTACCGTGTGCTGCCGTGTGCTACCGTGTAGCGGTGTAAGGATATCCACTACAGGTTGGACGAGCAAGGCCCGCGCCCGCCGCCGCCGTGCCCCTACTGCGACATATGCGAAGGTACGCTCTGCACCGTACCGTGTGCTGCCGTGTGCTACCGTGTAGCGGTGTAAGGATATCCACTACAGGTTGGACGAGCACGGCCCGCGCCCGCCGCCGCCGCGCCCCTACTGCGACATATGCGAAGGTACGCTCTGCACCGTACCGTGTGCTGCCGTGTGCTACCGTGTAGCGGTGTAAGGATATCCACTACAGGTTGGACGAGCACGGCCCGCGCCCGCCGCCGCCGTGCCCCTACTGCGACATATGCGAAGGTACGCTCTGCACCGTACCGTGTGCTGCCGTGTGCTACCGTGTAGCAGTGTAAGGATATCCACTACAGGTTGGACGAGCACGGCCCGCGCCCGCCGCCGCCGTGCCCCTACTGCGACATATGCGAAGGTACGCTCTGCACCGTACCGTGTGCTGCCGTGTGCTACCGTGTAGCGGTGTAAGGATATCCACTACAGGTTGGACGAGCACGGCCCGCGCCCGCCGCCGCCGTGCCCCTACTGCGACATATGCGAAGATACGCTCTGCACCGTACCGTGTGCTGCCGTGTGCTACCGTGTAGCGGTGTAAGGATATCCACTACAGGTTGGACGAGCACGGCCCGCGCCCGCCGCCGCCGTGCCCCTACTGCGACATATGCGAAGGTACGCTCTGCACCGTACCGTGTGCTACAGTGTAGCGGTGTAAGGATATCCACTACAGGTTGGACGAGCACGGCCCGCGCCCGCCGCCGCCGTGCCCCTACTGCGACATATGCGAAGGTACGCTCTGCACCGTACCGTGTGCTGCCGTGTGCTACCGTGTAGCGGTGTAAGGATATCCACTACAGGTTGGACGAGCACGGCCCGCGCCCGCCGCCGCCGCGCCCCTACTGCGACATATGCGAAGGTACGCTCTGCACCGTACCGTGTGCTACAGTGTAGCGGTGTAAGGATATCCACTACAGGTTGGACGAGCACGGCCCGCGCCCGCCGCGCCCCTACTGCGACATATGCGAAGGTACGCTCTGCACCGTACCGTGTGCTGCCGTGTGCTACCGTGTAGCGGTGTAAGGATATCCACTACAGGTTGGACGAGCACGGCCCGCGCCCGCCGCCGCCGTGCCCCTACTGCGACATATGCGAAGGTACGCTCTGCACCGTACCGTGTGCTGCCGTGTGCTACCGTGTAGCGGTGTAAGGATATCCACTACAGGTTGGACGAGCACGGCCCGCGCCCGCCGCCGCCGCGCCGCTACTGCGACATATGCGAAGGCACGCTCTGCACCGTACCGTATGCTGCCGTGTGCTACCGTGTAGCGGTGTAAGGATATCCACTGCGCCATATCATCCCGTGAGTGTTGTAAGAGGCGACAGACAAAACCATTCAGGAAACAAGTAGCCTCATCTCTCACTCGCTTGCCAGGCATAGCAACTATGACAAATATAATTCCCCGGTATGAGGCAATCTATGGGGGAGGCCTATGTTCAGCAGTAGACTTTAATAGGCTGTAACAGTCTTACATCACACAGAATTCCGCTCATGGCGGCCAATCTCAACGAGGTCTAGCCATCTGCACAGGACGGGATTATAGTGCCCGTATGGGAAAGCACACTATTCGCACACTCTCACAGCTCCATAGGACGATAATCCGACACGACCGGAGAGAGATCAGGTGCAGGACCAACGGCTTTACGTGCTTTCTAAAGCGATGGGTGAAGCACCGCTATCTTCCCGACGCCGAGCTGCTACTGAGAATTTCTCGCCAGAAAAACCCAATAATTGATTTTTGCCCGACCTGGGAATCCCCTCGATTAGTAACCGCATTTATGACCATCAGAGCAACGAGGCAGTCAATGTCCAGAATGAAAAAAAAAACATCGTCAGAGTTTCAGAATACTTCATCATCAATTACTGCACTTTACAAGCCTACTGCTAAACATAGGCCTCCCCTAACGATTCCACAAATTCGGAATCATTGTTATGTGAAATTTTAGACAATATAAAATATTGGTCTGGTAAGGAAAATAGAATACCTAAGAGACAGTGAGTGAGAAAACGTGATAAACAGGAGAAACGATTAGGCACAATGCAAGTACAACTTTGTTTAATAAGCTAGCAAAAGAAGTTTAACAGTGTAAGTTTAAAAGTGTAAAGTTTAACAGAAATGTAACAGTGGTAGAGCCACGCGGCAGCTTTTGCTGTCGCACGGATGGGCCGGCTCGAACCGGGGTGGTACCACGACCTCACAGAAAACCAGCGTGAAGTAGAGGTTTACCTCTGCGTTTCGCTTGGTAAGTGCAGGTGGCCGGAGGCCCTTTTTACTGGAAATGAGGCATTCCATCTTAGTCCTCACGGGTGACAACGCTTCTACATTTTGATTTGTAATAGAGGATACATGTAGATGTCTATGGGCCGCAGCAACCACTTACCATCAGGTGGACTGTGTGCTCGTTTGTCACCCTTATCCTATAAAAAAAAAAGTTTAAATTAGGGTATTTTATCACCGTGGAAAACAAACGAGGAAGACATTCAGTCTCAATAAATAGATTGCTAGACAATTGGTGCCTTCGATGCAATTCTCTAAACTATTTCACAATTCTCTCGGTTAGGAAACCCTTGATTGAAAGTATTTCACTTATGCAAATATGTTTAACCGCTCATGTGCCGAGTTCGCGTAACGTGGAATATCCGTCGTCTGCCGGCGATTTCCCACATAAGCGCTATTTCTGAACACTTTTTTGTGATCGCTATTTTAATGTAAAAATCAACAATTGTCGCTGACAAATTGCAGTTTTTGGTAGATCAGTATGTAAATTTCAAGAATTAATGTTTTTTTTCACAATAATAGGGTCTTATTTAATTCCAGGATCACAAACATCCAGTATTATCAAAAATTTCGTTATCAACTTGGAAAAATTGAATAAAACAACAGTTGTATAACAAAAACTGTTATTTTTTTATTAGCTGTCTGTAGTATAGGATACAAAATATCAAAACACTGCCAAAATATACCATAAATAAACTAAAATTGATTAAAGTATGTGTAATAAGTCTACGCTGCATTCACAAAGTGAGAGCGTATATCTGCGCTCTGGTCATGAAGCAAAGACGCATATCTACGCTCTGGTTTTATGTATATAGTATGTTTAAAAAAAGCTAATACTTTGATATAATTTCGGTAAATAATAAAATGATAGGACGAGAATAGAAAAAAATGGGCAAATACATGTTTTACTTGCACAAAGTGATGGAATAAATGAAATGGATGGCTGCTAGTCTTATCTGTGTCTTTAAGATTACTTATAAATTATATATTAAAACATGAAAATAAAATATTTTCTTCTGCATCTTCAAAATTATACAATTCTTGAAAATCAGGCGTGATGGCCGCCATGGCTGAAAATAAAAGCATATATATATAAGCATAATATTATCCAAATATATATATGAACGAGCAAATATTATGTAAATATACATGTTACATGCAACTGTGACTGTCATCTCTCGATTATAATTCGCTGATTTGGTACCACGCGTAAGCTGCCACACGGTGAACGTTCAACAAGCATTCCAGCAATTAGCGCCGGTGCCCCTCGTCTCTGAACCTTCCATCAAAATCCGCTAAAACATACACTAACATTACCAAATAATAGATTTTCTAACGGGTCTAATTGTAAATCTTAACCATCTAAGATCAGGAACCCACTTAAACAATCATTTCCAAATCAGTCTAGTCGTTAAGAAGTTCAGTGACATACTCGTATAGAAGATAAAGATAAAATATAAAGAAAAAACCAGAAATAAAATAAAAATCAAAGATTATTGGTAATACTTAATAATAATTTGCCCCGACACGCGACTTACCTAATTGCTAATGATACTTCTACCTAAATTGACATGAAAATATTTAAAATAATAAAATTAATAGATAATTGTGTAACAAAATTCACAAAGCGTAGATCTAAGCTCCGGCATGATTATTTTTTGAACATCCTGTAAGGGTATATTTTTATAGGCTATGTCGAGTTAGTGTGATAATTTGGTCGTAAAAAAATAATGTTGCAAATCAGAACGAAACGTATCACATATCTAAAATCTGCATGAAATTTCCAACAAAATAGTATAAGTAAAGCAAAAGTCGTAATACATTTCAACTTCAAATATTAGTAACGAAATATAGTATAAGGATTCTGCGCAGATTTTTTCAAATAAAACCATCGAAATGTTAATACTACACCGATTCAATTTCAAGATTTCAGTCCTACATACAACAAATAATAGAAAACTACTTACTTTTTACACTTTTTTTCTTCAAAAAACCACTTTAAAACTCAAATACTTTGCCTGTTTGAATACTAACGGTAGGATGATTTTTACTCCGTTTTCGCAGCCAATGAGAAAGCTTGACGACTGCAACCCGTTCATTCATTCAAAAAGTCAAGATTCAATCAATAATAAGCTTTAAATACCCTTAAACATACGTAAAATGGCTTAAATTCACGTGAAAGTCAAGAAGCGCAGATCTAAGCTCAGTCACACAGAGGGTACAGAATTTTCTTCAGAGATCTACGCTCTGGCATATGAGCGGTTAATTAGAGTACAACTAAATCTCTTGCGGAATACGTACATACATAAAAAGACAAAAAAACTATCTGTACTAAAACTTAACCTATTTTATATCCTTTCATGTTTTCTGTTCAATTAGGACTTTGTACTCATCCAAAAATGTCTTGCGGACCTTGCTGTGGTGGATGTTGTGGTGGATGCTGTGGCGGGTGCAGCAGCGGACCCTGTTGTCCATGCATCACTATCTACACGTGCTGTACGAAGATCTGTTAGTGCGTTTCCATGGCCAGTGTCTGCAATACTTCGTCTCACCACATTATAATTGGTGCCGTTACGTGAAATAAATATGAAATAAATATGCCAAAAGAAGAACCAAAAGACCATTATTTTACTTAGTTTTTAGTAATCACCCACGTGGATCACTTAAATTTATTTAATTATTAATATATTTAATAATATATAAGTACTGTTCTATTGTTTCAGTGTTTGGTCACGCCACGGAGAATTGTGATGAAGAAGAAACTTTTTAACAGCTATTTATTTAACACTAGTTATAACGTTACCGTTGTTTGTTATTTATTACTCTTTGCATGAGTATTATTTATTGTTTACCATTTACAGGTATGACTTGTTTTGTAGTTGATATCTTAGAAAATGTCTGTACATAAGAAAAATTGATCTTTTTATCTAAGTTTTAATGGTAGCATGTTATTTTTAAACAAATTAGGTGATTGTATTTAATTCTCGTATGCATTATCTGGATATAATGCATATTGAGAATCGTAATGAATAGCATCATAATAAGTGCGTCTTCACTCACAATCATGATTTTTATCTGTATTGTATCTATCTCTCCTGCAACATATTGTAATAAATCGGATTAACACCAAAATATTAAATAAAATTTTGTAAAAGCAATAAAAGTAATATGATAACCGGTTTTTCTTAATTCCCTATCAGAATTTACAGAATTTTTTATAGAATAAGAGCGAAAACGAGCACACAGTCCACTGATGTTAAGTGGATGCTGTGGTCCAAAGTATCCTCGATTAAGAATCAGAAACAGATGCGTTGTTATCCCTGAGGATTAATATATTTTTTATAGGATAAGGGTGACAAACGAGTACACAGTCCACCTGATATATGCCTGGTAAATGGATGCTGTGGCCCATACACATCTACATTTATTCTCGATAACGAATCAAAATTCAGATGCGTTGTCATCACTGCGGACTAAGATGGAAATTCGCGTTTTCAGTCTTTCCGGTAAAAAGGGTCTCCGGTTTTCCACACTCACCATACGAAATACAGCAGCATCAAGCTGTTATTTTACGCTGGTATTATGTGAGAGCGTAGTCCTTCCTCGGTAGAGCTAACCCATTCGTGCTACAACTAATATAGCTGCAGCGTGGCTCTACCACGTGTAGGTGGAATGCCTCTTCCAGTAAAAAAGGTGTCCGGTTGTCTACGCTAACCTTACGAAACATAGCAGCCTTGAGCTGCTATTTTGGTAATATATTTCTATTTGTTGTTACGTTGTCTTATTGGATTTATCACATCATAAACTCATGGACCCCGTGGTGGTAGACGGTTTCCACGCGGTCGCGTTGTAAGAATATCGACCTATCCCATATCGTCCCGCGGGTGTCTTAAGATGCGACAGAGGGAAACTAAAACAGGAGATGGGTAGCATAGTGTGGCAACTGTGGCATAATCTCCCTTATGAGGCAATCTATGGGAGAGACCTATGTTCAGCAGTGAACTTTTACGCTGTAATAAAACAGCCCAGTTGGCCTTACAGAAATGTTATATAATATATTGAAACTAGCTGGCTTGGCCAACTTTGTTCTCTCCTTTCTCGTTGGCGGCGATGAGTTTTATTCTGTTTTCACTCCGGACTTAAAAGTCCGGAGCTATAAATAGCGAAAATATAAAATTTGACTAACTCGGCAGCACTACGAGGGGCGGCTGATAAGTCCGCGACCCGAGGTACTAATAGCAGGTAGCGAGGTAGCAATGCCTCATTATCTTGTGTTTAGTACTTATTGCAAGCATTATTCCTTAGTAATATAAATATAACCCTCTTCGATAATTATAACGGCATTAACAAATTATCTGTCGAAGGGCAAAGGTCATCGTTTCAGCCGAACTGTCAAATTAGAATAGTAATATTGAACACCGCGCTGAACTGATTGCCTTGTAGTCTGCGGTGAGTCGAGAAGAAGGCAAGTAATCTGCGAGAGTGCCGTGAAGCAGAGGCGAGCAGTAAGGCTCAGAGCCGTGCCGAACACTGTAGCGCAGAGAGTAGCTTGAAGGAACAGGAAGCATTATTATTCCAGTGCTGCGATGAACCTTTGTAAAGCTAGATGGCTTGCAGAATGTGAAGACTGCAGACAATATCTGCTCGGGAGCGAATGAATGGAGTACCTACTTGAGGACGATGACGAAGGTTTGAAGTTGTAGTTTCCGAAGGTTATTGGTTGCGTATTCATATCACGTCGGGGTCACCACTATAGCCGGTGGTAGGAAAGGGGGGAGATCTCCCGCCGGGCAAGAGGTGTTCTCCCGGGGAGCGGCCAATGCTCCGATTGGTAGTTCGAAGCTATTCTTTATATGCTGCTTTAACTTGGGAACTTTGTTAGTGCGATAGGCTTCGATGTGTTTCGCTTATGGCGCGACGGCAGCGCTACCACACTGTGATAAAAACGAAGAATACAAACCACGTTTTACAAAATTAATTTTCTAATTTATTGTTACTCTTAAGCTAAATCTTATAATTAATTTCTTTACAATTATTCAATCTAAACCATCTTTCTTCTCCTTTATTGCTTCCTGTAACAAAAGAAAAACAATAACTGGTAAAGTTAGGTACTCAGTTTTATGAAATAAACAAGAAGACAAAGTTTTGTCAGGATTAAAATATATATTAATCGTCCGTAAAAATGGATTAACTAATTTGTAGTCCATAACCTCTATGATTGAAATAGTTATTCAATCATAATTACCCCTTGGCTATACCAATCAAGAGAACCGGCGGAAATACTCCTTAAATTTCTTAGTTGGTCTCTTTCTTAGTATATCTAATGCCTTATTTACATTCAGTTCATATCCGCGGCAGGGAGCATGGATGCGACAGCGCGAGTATGGAAATGGGTCCTTTGTCCTGCCTCTGCCTCTGCTGTTCATGCTGCCATATGCCTCCCGAAATGGCGGTTTTTCGTGCGAAAGTCAAAGACTGAGCAGGGCAGCACAAGTGCGAGTGACTTGATCTTAAAGTCTCTTGACTTGACCAAGCAGTAAACAAAGATCCGTTGAAAGAAGAACGAAAAATGTCTTTGTCCTGTACCACAATCTGTTATTGATGATGTGGCTGTATACCACTTTAAATCACTAAAAATATTTGGGAAAAATTAGCGAAGTTCGCCAACAAGTATTGGGGCATCGCGGCAGACATTTCCTTGTCCTAAAACTCTCTCAGAAGTGAGAGGAGGCCTGTGCCTAGCAGTGGGACGTATATATGCAGTAACTTTAACTCCTAGCAGTGCTAAACACTGTTGGAAAAGTGATTCAAACTGATAACATTTTGAATGGTTATTTTATTGTGTTTTAGCATCCTTATTAAATTTTTTAAATTTTCAAAAATTGGCATATAAAAATTATGCGTTTGCTGCAGAAGAAAAAATTTGTGAGGTGAAAAGAGGAACTACCTCCTTACCCCACCACCCTTAGCTATCTATATCTAATGAGGTAGCACAATATTTAACCTATCCAATTTGGCTAAAGCCGGCTCTGTACCCTTTGCAAATATAGATTTTTTTTTAATTACAACTCATATTTTATATAACATATTAAATAATCAGATCCAAAAAAAATAAAATTTGAAAACATAATATTATCAACATGATAAAAAATTAATATAACTGAAGAATTTTAAATAAAACATCTAAAATTAGCATTGCTTTACATACCTTAAATCTCTCTTCAAACAGAGATAGTTCAGATGTAAGATCTGTTAGAGCATTCATGAATGCTTCCTGAGGGGTGTAGTCAGATGTGGTCTGTATACGCAACACAAATTTATGTTCCAGTGGATGTGGCACTTTGTAACCAGCAAAAAGCACTTTTGGGTCTTTAAGGAGTTGGCTAAAATAATAAGTATTAATTGTAAACAACAAATTTTATTTACACTACAACAAATACATACATAAACTTTATAATAATCTTTGTTGGGTTATGATTTTATATATTATTGGAATATGATTACATCTGAAAAATACCCACAAGTTATCAACTTATACATGATAGAGCCACACTGCAGCTATATTATGGTTGTAGCACAAATGGGTTGGCTTGACCAGGGTAAGACCACACTCTCACATAATAACAGCTTAGAACTGCTGTGTTTTGTATGGTGAGTGTAGAGAACAGGAGACCCTTTATTACTGGAAATCAGACATTCCATCTTAGTCCTCAGGGGTGACAACGCATCTATATTATGATTATTAATTGAGAAAAGATATAGATGTCTACTGAAAAGAACAACTTTTGAGGCTCAAGGCCAAAGAAAATATATTTGAAGGAATGTTCCTTTAAATATATTTTATTTTGGTAATATATTTTAAGTGAATAACAAGCCAATCAGTCATTATTGCAATAAACTTTAGACTACGCATTACTGATATTACACTGGCTCTCTATACTCTAGACTGGAAAAAAGCAGCACAGGCATTTGTTTTTGGCAGCGGAAATAGGTAAGAGGAGGGTGCCTACCCAAACTCCTAGATGGAAAAATATTCCTACCACCTTAGTATTTTATAAATATATATACTATTATAAGTAGATTCAATAAACTATTATTAGTGGAATATATTATATACTACTATAAGTGGAAAATGCTTACTGTCTGATCATATTTCCAAGTGTGTGATCTTCTTTGTTTACAGTAAATATAGCAGCATTGGTGACTTTAGTATCTTCTTCTTTTTGAACTCTGCAAAATGCATAAATGTAAATAGCCTATGTTGTGAAAGTAATGTAAGCCAATTGAGTAAGCCATGGTGTTTTGTACTAAAGATAATTATTAGCATATTACATGATATCTTAATAGTTGATACTGGAAGACACTAAATTTTTTTGAGGCTTTTCATTGATTGTGATGGGATTTTTGTACCTAATGTACTGCTTATGATATTAGATAAAAGGTTTTTTGCAGTGTCAACAATATTTAGACAATCGGAACGAATTCAGGCAGTGTAATAGTACAAAACCAAATGGATTCTTGTTTGAAGTAATCAATTTCCTCTAATATCCACTAGCTATCAGAAAAGTCACACCAGTGCGAATGTGAGAAGCATAGTCGAACTATGGAGAAGGTATGAAGACGTTAAACTTGCAGTGGAAGAGATGGCATCACATTGACAATGACACTGTCAATGTTTTTATTATTATTTGTGCAGGCTATTAATAAGCTAAATAGCTAAATAGCTAAAAACAAATGGTAAAATTAAAAAATTTGTACAACCAACATCAATATAAATTATTAAGGATAACGCAAAAACTACTGATCAGATCTAGATCAAATTTATATAGGAGAAGCACCAGCTTTCAAATAAAAAAAAAGAATCATCAAAATCAGATCACCTAGTAAAAAGTTATGAGGTGACATAAAAAAATACTTTTGATGTCCTTTAATAAATGTATCCAAATCGACACTTTCGTGTTTAGAAGGGAGTACTTTTTTACACAGGATTACAAATTAAGTAGGATTTCTTATATTTACGCAAACACTACACATTTAAATAAAACTAATTTTATGGATTTTATCACGTATATTAACTTATTTTATATTCCTATTATTGTATATTAACTTATATTATATGTGAAGAATCGCCGCTACGGGAAGTCTGTAGTCTGTGAACACGTACAGGATCGCCCCCGTCACTACATTAGATTTGATAGACCTCAAATCCTCGCTAAAGAACACCAATTCCTTCCAAGGATGATTTGCGAGGCTATTGAAATCAAAAAACATCCTAATTTCAATAGAGAAGATGGCTGGGTGCTACCATCTGCTTGGTATTCCATAACTAATAAAATTAAATCCCAACTCAAGCCTACAACTGCAAGACTTCATGATACTGTAAGTTCATACTGTATAGATCGGAACAAAATTAATAATTTTTAATCTGAAGGTAGCCGTGGTTAACTATGACATTGGGACATCATACACTTCAGTCCCCTCCGTGACCATGGGTGCTGAAAAGTGCCCGAAACGTCGGGAATATAAAATAAGTTAATATACGCAATAAAATCCATAAAATTAGTTTTATTTAAATAAATAGGATTTCATAATTTAAACAAAAACAGGTATCAGTTTGATGAATACCAAACACTATGACAATTATGTCAATACCCAGAAAAACTACTTACACTAAAAAACAATCTCCGAATTTATGTTTTTAATTATAAACACATGGATAAAAAAAAAATTGTTTGAACGCACAAACGCACAGAACGCACAAAGTTATATAATATCATCGACTGGTTATGGTCATCTGACACAGATGCCGGCTGTGCCAGTACGACATCCGCCATCTGTCTTTCATATTATTATTTTACCTAAATGTATCGCATTATGTGAGAAATGACAGTATGATTAAGCAGTCAAAAAAGCAATAAAATTAATTAAACTATTTGCATCAATTGCACTTTAAAATTTATTTATTTAAAAACAAATGTAACACCTTAAGAAAAAGGGTACATAGGGCAAACTTAATGCCATGTGGCGTTCTTTGCCAGTCAACCATGGGTGCAGAAGACAATTATAGGCAGGTGCGAAATATAATATATAAATAAAGTGTACATATGTTAAAATATAATATTTACATAGTACATACATACTCAACATATATTTAAATATACATGCATATAACATATTTACATACAATAATACATACATACATACATGTTATGTGTATACATGCTTATAAACTATAAATAAATGTCCATATTAATATATAAATAAATATTTGAATAAAAAATGTCAGTTAGTAATTGCCCTCAAGTAATGTTGTCGTAGAAGTAATTTAAAGTAGTTTTTATTTGTTGCATTCTTAATATCATTGGGGAGGGTGTTCCAAAGATGTATAGCTTGTATCGTAAAAGAGGACCTGAAAAAAGGCCTATGCTGTGGAAACCTTATCCTCAGATGGTTTGATTGTCATGGTGTTTGACCTTTAATCCAATGAAGAAAAAGAAAGCTATCTGTTATTAGAAGAATGATGAAAATTTAACTGAGATTATTTGCTTCCCACTCATTAAATTATTGGAATTAAAATTTGATTGCCTCATTGATTTTATGATTGTAAGCACAACTGCTGATCAAGTGGTCCCAGATTTAAGTCATCGATTGGGCCAAAATCTATTTCAAATTCTCACTAGCATCCTGGCACAGTCCCTCAAAAAGCTAATAAAACTGTTTATCCTGAGGTTCCACTTGTGCATTGTAATTGTGTTCTAAGCAGATGGTTAGTCTCCATTGAGAATAGTTGTTGTGACCGATATTCAATCTGGGTACATTCACTATGAAACAAAATCTACTTTTACAATTTAATATTTTAGCTTTATGATCTATATAATTATAGTGTCTGTAGATTTAGTAGATTTTAATACAGAAACATATTTCTTTGTCATCATTGTTATTTGTTGCTCCGTGTGTAGCTAAAATATATAAATTACCTGGGTTAGTAATGCGAGAGTGAATGACTTACAGTTAATGGTGAGAAAAACCCCGTATAACTTTTAATTACTTAATATTAAATGAAGATATCACAATAACTATTTTTTTTTAGAAAAGGGTCAACAGTCTAAGATATAACCTGGAAAACCTAATTGAAATTAATCCAGTAGTTTTTAAGTGATGTGCGCACAACTGGAAACATCTATTATTTTATTTATATAGATTTAATTAATTTCTACCATGACAATCGATATCAGCGAGTCCAAAAACTTGAAAAGAAGATCAACTTGAGTTAGTGCTGCATTAAAGATAAGGAAGATGCAAAAATTGGAAGGTACATCACACATTTTACTATTTACTGGATATGTCTTGTTGTACAAAGACATCCCAAGATACTTTATATATTTTTAGATAAAAATAATAGATATATTTTAAAATTTTCCTTTACATTCAATGGACCTGAAATGTTGATTTT
This sequence comes from Parnassius glacialis, assembly GCA_033319125.1. NCBI lineage: Eukaryota > Metazoa > Arthropoda > Insecta > Lepidoptera > Papilionidae > Parnassius > Parnassius glacialis. The sequence goes on from JAVANC010000016.1 coordinate 37,303,002, forward strand.
GTTTTTACAATTAACAGAGAGGTCTTAAAACTTACTTCTTTTCTCCATCATATAATAGAAACGATTCGAATGTAGGTGGTGCATTCATTTTTATATTTTTTTATATTTATGCACTTCGTACAATTACGTTTATTTTCCTAAAAATAATATTTAGTTTTAGCTAACGTGAACCAATAAAATTTATAGCAATTTATAGATTTACAATTTGCATTTTGCAATTTGTTTGACATTGTTGTTGTTTTTATTATTCGCTCAAGAGAGCAGGCAAAGGAACAAAGCCATACAGCCTTTATTTATTTTGAAAATTATCACAATATGTTGATGCATCACATTGTGCAGCCCTTGGGAGATTTTGACAGCAACTTGAGCCAGCAGACAGCTGAAAGTTGGCGATGGTATTTAAGGGGCTACTCCATGCGAACGACCTTGAGCATTTGGTGTGGCGCGTCGACTCGATACAATATAGGATCGCGTAAATGTGTAAGACGCCACCTACTGTACGGACGTAGTATTTTTCCAACATCAATAAACTATTTTATGGAAATACACACAGCGTACGACGATAAATGTATTTTATTTTTTTTATTCGGTATATAAGTTGCATTATATTAGAATTATGTATTCTCATATATTATCTAATTATGAAATTTTATAATTAATTATATATTAAAAATTAAGCATTGAAAATTGTGAGTTTAAAAGATACCTACTCACTATAGGTAAATAGATAGATAGCTCGCCTTTTGTACAAATATTTGGTGCAATAAAGAATAAACAAATGAATAGGATGTTTCGCAGAGTGAGAGTAATATAGAATGAGAGTCGTGGAGGCAGTTTACAAACATAAATTGCACAAGGACAAACATCCAGACCCGAAACAATTATTTGTAGGCCTTACAAATATTTGTTCCGTGCGGGATTCGAACCCGCGGCCCCCAGCGCAACAACTGATTGCTAATCCACTGCGCCACGGAGCCGTCGCCGGGTTATAGGTAAAGTGACCATACGTCCCGTTTTGAACGGGACTGTCCCTTTTCTCGGTCACCTGTCCCATTGTCCCCAAATAAAGCTCCGGGACACAAAATTGTCCCGTAACTCGTTGGATGGAAGTATTCAAAGCCAACAAACTTCAAAATAATTTTTTTAATCGAATATATTTTATGTCTACCTGGTACAAATGCTCCAGTAGAAAGAGTATTTTTCTATTTTGAATAAATTGTGGACGTCTGAAAAAAACACTTACGGCTCCAGTTCTAAAGGCGATGTTGTTAACAATAAAAAAAACTTGCCCAGAATTTTATTCTTATTTAAAATCATCACCTATTATTAAAGCAAATTTAAACCATTATTAAAGCAAATTTAATCCACTGACAAATGTAATTAATAATTTAAAAAAAATATGTTGCATTTAATAATTACCGTCTATACCGAATATAATTTTGTAGTGAACACTAATTGTATAAAGTTATAGTTTTTAGAGTATAAATAAACCCATGTCCTGTTTTGAGTTAAAAAATAAATGGTCAGTTTAGTCTTTTTAGTTAAATTTAGTTTTAATTTTTTTTAGTTTATAGTAAAAAGTAAGTACGTCGGTAATATTAGTACCTACTTAGATACTTTTTACCGAATTATAAGTATAGAACACCTTATGTACTCAATTATTTTTTGAAAAAGAAGAAAAAACAAGCAATAAATAATATACTATATTTTAGCAAAAAAAACTATAACTTAGTAATACTAATTATAACTTAGAACATAAATGAAAAACTCATAACTGACTTTTAGGCCGGACCCAGGATTCGAACCCGGGACCTCATGATCAGCAGTCGCAATACTACAACCACTAGACCAACGTGGCAGTACTATACGTAATAAAATATTTCGGTTGTGTGTTAGAATTATTTTTATCTGTATACTATACTGATAATATTGAATTAGCCTTTTATAGCGTAAATTATAATATTTGTCGAAATGTTAATTATGGATTCGAACTTTACATGCTAATGGTGCTTAATTTTTTATTTGCATTTACTTCAAAGAAAATACACGCAAAAAGCGTCATCGCGCAGTAAAAACACAACAAATATATACTCGTATATAACTAATACGAAAAATCATACCCAAAACAAACAAATAATACTACCTATAAATAACCTAATAAGTAATAATATTATCAACTGACATGACGTGAGCGTGTGCGCTGGCAGACGACACGGGCTTCACGTCGAAGAGCTTAAGGCTCACTGACTTGAACAAGCCCGTGCGCAGTGAATACACCCAGATTTTAAAATAATTTCTTAATAAAATCAAATTTTGGTCTTTTGAAAAAAAAATTACAATAGAAATGTTCATTAATAAATTGCCTATCCATTGGTGTAAATCGCAAAATAAAATAATACTTACTTTACGAGGAGATGCATGTTATCAATAATTATTTCACATTTATATGGCTTCGCTGTAAGGAGATTATATAAATATTTATACTTTTAAAAAAAAATTGGATACAGCTCTTATGGAATCAAGATTATGTAGAAATATAATTTGTTTTTTATTTGTTGATATATCTTTTAAATAAAAAGTAGATAGCTCCTAAAAACCGCACAAATAACGACTAGCGCAACATTTTGCTCAACCCGCGCCTTAAAGGCGCCTATGCAAACAAACAGCTTATCTTGAGAATCCATCACCATCAGAGCACTTGTTTCACCGTTTCCACTAATAGTTCACATGCGTAGACAGTTAATACATAAAATTGCACCACTTTTACACATATCAAAATCCACTTCAAACTATTATTTAAACTATAATACAGAAGCAGCAAACTGCCGCCGGTCAAGTTACTGCCAAAACGCTGCAAAGAGTACTCAGAACAATAACTAAAGCATAGAGGAGCTTGTCTAACAGCTATATATACATCTCTTTTTTTTTTCAAAGCATGTCAGAAAGAGATAAATAAAAGTTTGTCTATAGGTACCAATGTACATTCGGCGAACGTCAGTTTGGATATCTTAGTTACCTTTGTGCTACTAATTTAAAAACAAAGATTTAAAAAAGTTTTTTGTCTAGGGCTATGTTCATCTTAAGGTGGAAGCTCCAGAGTGGCCCGCGAAATTCAAATTTTCTTGCGTTTTTTGGAATTTGCAGGTCAGGGTCAGGTTATATGTTTAACAAAATATGATTCGCGACCATAACGAGTATGTATTTACAGAGTTATAGTCATTATAATCATCAATACAACGCTCTAAGGTCGTATTATCCCATTGTATCGATATTTCCAGAGAAACTCATTCAAAGGGCTAATATGAACTTACAGGGTTGTATTGGTGATTTTAATAATAATAATTCTGTAAACACATAATCGCTACGGTCGCGAATCATATTATGTTAAATATACCACCTAACCCTGACCTGCAAATTCCAAAAAACGCAAGGAAATTTGAATTTCGCGTGCCACCCTGGAGCTTCCACCTTAAATTGTTCGTATAATACGCTGGCTTGTCTTCAGATTGTCTGACTGTGTTAAAATTTAGTTTTCGCTTGGAAATTATAATTTTTTCGCAGTGTGAAAGTGTGAATCGAAAAATTATTAAAAATAACAATGTCCGCATTATAGTGGGATGTAAATCCCATTCCTCTAGGAAAGAAAACGACTCCAAAAACATTAGCTTTTACCGGTAAGTCATTGTGTCAGCATTTGAAACATAATTTACGAGCATTTTCAATTGATAGAAATTCACGTTTTTTGTCATTTTTACTTTAAAATCGAATAATCTCTGAATAAATTACGTTTTTTGCCTATTTTTAAGTAATTAAATTGAATTTTGAGTTAAATTTTTGGCAATAGTGTTGGAAAATATATGTCTAGTATAAATTATCGATAGTTTACGATTAAATTAAAGTTTTCCTACGGACATCAATTTAAGACAAAAATTGATCGACGCTATTGCACGTCGCAATTGGGAGTGTAAAAAGCACTACCGTATTTGTTCCAGACATTTTAAAGATGACTGCTTTATAAATTTTAAACATAAATGGCGCAGGTTGAAATTAAATGCTATACCTTCACTACATCTGCGGGATAACAAACATTATACAGTAAGATTCTTTTTACAATAAATCTGTTTATTGTTTTGATTTGTTTAAAAATGAAATTACTGATTACGCGGTGTTGATATATTTATGTTGATATTTTGACTATTGAAATTAAGTATCCCACCCTTAAAATTCAAAATTGTTCATTATTATTTCCCCCATTGTTTATTTCGTTTAATTCATACATTTCCTATGATGCAAAAATAACATAAAATGACTAATTTGTTCTAGAAATATAGCAGCCCTGCATCTACACTGGTGACTATATCAACATCCAGTGTGTCTGAAAAGAATATTGCATCAACATCTAGTACAATACCGACAATTGCACCAGTGCAACATCAATCAGCACATCTGTATCTAGTGCAAAATTAACTACTACAGTTAGATTAAGTTCGATACAAAGTCAGCAAGAATTAATTAGTTGTGTATCTAAATTAGAACAGGATTTACAAAAACTGCAAAAAATTGCCATACGACGACTGTTGAAAATAAATTGTTTGTGTCAAAAGGGAAGACGTTTTAAAAATTACAATCCGGATTTAAAGTTGAGATAAGAAAAATTTTTTAATGAAGAAAAAATAGAAAAAGAAAATTTGCTCATATTAGATTCAGTGAAAAATAATCCATTAATTGAAAAATATCTACAGAAAGAAATGGAAGACGATAAGCGTAAATACTCTTTGGAATTGAAAAAATTCGCAGTCACTTTAAATTATTTATCACCGCGAGCATACAAGTATGTGCGCAATGAATTAAAAGATATTTTGCCACACCCAAACACAATATGCAAGTGGTATCAATGTATCCAGTGTGATTCAGGATTCACTACAGAGGCATTTGAAGCTATTAAAGAAATGGTAAAATTAAATAATAATAAACTTTTATATGTAGCGTTATCATTCGATGAAATGGCTATTCGCAAGTTGGTTGAATGGGACGGAAAAAATTATTTTGGGTACGTCAATATCGGATGTGACTTGGATTCACGAGATATACCACTTGCTAAAGAAGCATTAACTTTTATGATAACTGCCGTAAATTACATCTAGAAAATACCTGTGGGCTACTTTCTTATTGACTCAATCACCGCACAGCAAAATCTCTATTGGTACAGAAATGTATATCACTACTAAAAAATTCTGGAGTTGAAGTTGTGTCGCTCAATGTTGACGGTGCTTCAACCAATAAAGCTATGTGCAATATTTTGGAGTGCATGTCGATGCATTCAATTGTTCTTTTAAAGCTAATGATGATGAGGTAGTATATCTGTGGCCAGATCCTTGCCATAACATCAAATTAATACGTAACATACACGGGAACACAATTTCTTGGGAGTTATTAGAATTGTTAGACAAAATTCAAAGCAGTGAAGGGCTTCATTTGGGTACTAAAATAAAAACTGAACATATTAACTATGTAAAGCAGAAAATGAAGGTGCGTTTAGCTACCCAACTTCTCAGCGCATCAGCAGCAGATGCTCTGGAATTTTGTAAATTACTCGGAATTCCTGAATTTACTAATTGTACGGGTAAAATACAATTCGTTAGAATATTTAATAACCTCTTTGCTATAATGAATAGCCGAAATATACGGGCAAAAGGATGGAAACGCGCGTTAGCAATATTTAACTTTGACGAAACCAAAATATTTTTTGAGTTCGCTAAAGAATATATAAAGAAATTAAAATTTACAGATGGCTCGTTCGTTATTCATTCTAAAAAATCGACAGGTAGAGCCACGCGGCAGCGTTTGCTATCGCACGGATGGGCCGGCTCGAACCGGGGTGGTACCACGACCTCACAGAAAACCAGCGTGAAGTAGAGGTTTACCTCTGCGTTTCGCTTGGTGAGTGCAGGTGGCCGGAGGCCCTTTTTACTGGAAATGAGGCATTCCAACTTAGTCCTCACGGGTGACAACGCATCTACATTTTGATTTGTAATAGAGGATAGATGTAGATGTCTATGGGCCGCAGCAACCACTTACCATCAGGTGGACTGTGTGCTCGTTTGTCACCCTTATTCTATAAAAAAAAAAATTATAATCTGCATGGACTCTTTAGTTGGTTTGTACCAACAATATGTCCTCCCAGAAAACAGTGTTTTAAAATATCTGTGTAGCCATAAGTTCAGCCAAGACCATATTGAACTGTTTTTCGGAGCCATAAGGTCTAAATGTGGTTTTAATAATAACCCATCGGCAAAAATGTACAGAGCTGCTTACAAATGGTTGCTGGTAAATGCAGAGCTAAAAGATGGTTCAACAGGGAATTGTCTTCCTCTAGAAAATATAACAATGTTAAATTACAATAATCAAAAATATAAACAATTATTAAATTCATCTACTGGAAATGGTAAACTAGTTGATTAGCCTGATGTGAACATTAATTTCGAGAATTATGCCCGCTTTTCACTACGGGATATAATATAATATATATTACATCTCGAGATATAAATTAATATCGCTCACCATACATTTCATATGGAACCGTTTACACTTACCTATAATATATATTACATCTCTAGCTATAAATATTTTTTGATCGACCGAGCGATATTTTCATATTATATTTTGCCCCCTGTACCCCGCCCACCGTTCCGCGCCCCCGCAGAACGGTGTACGGGTTAAAGGGGGGTAATCCAATGATCAATGACGAACGCACACTGGTTAAATTAAAAGATATATCTCACAGTGTGAACGCCAATTGCGGGATATAATTTATATTTCGGGATATAATATATATTATATCCCATAGTGAAAAGCCAGCCTTATTCTGACCATGATTATATTTTACGTGCCTCAAATTTAACAGAATACGCACAACATGTAGTAGATTATATAGCTGGTTATGTAGTCAGAAAAATAAAAAAGGAAGTCATATGTGAAAAATGCCTCCAAAGTTTGGAAAATGACAGTGCTGAGAATCCGTTTTATTTGATATCTATTAAAGAGAGAGAGGAGGCCTGACTTAACCATATTTTATTTAATATATATTATAATTAATTATTTTGTATTATGTATATATATTTATACATTATATATATATATATATATATATATATATATATATATATATATATATATATATATATATATATATATATATATATATATATACAGGTTGTCCCAGTAATAGTGGATAATCTGGTATGTACGTGTTCGGGCAGGAGGGAGGTGGCCTCGGTTCCCTAAAAAAAAATTCCATCCCGAACGGTTCGGGGTCTACGCCATGTTTTATAAAATTCTGAAAATTCGTACTTCTGCTCACATTTGTGGTCATCACTTTAATGGCTAGATCGGATTTTTTTCTTTTAATGTGTTCCCTAATAATGGTGTTTCTAAATTACCCTTAAAAGTTTTCAACTACTATGGGAAGTATTTTACAGGACTGCACTAAACATAAGTTTAATTTTTTTACTTTATTTAACTGCTAAGTTTGAGCACCTGTGGTAAAAAAAACGTACAGGATCTGTGTGGCTAACCATTTAAAAAGTTTTCCTAAATCATAAGGATTCTAAAACATAAGCATACTATGTACTTAATGTCATTACTTACTGAGCTATAGCCGTTAATGTGTAAAAGTAGGCATTTCATTACAAAATTACAAAATTATTGGCAGATAGTTTTTTTTTTAAACATTACATGTCTTTGTTAGGTAAGTACATTTGTCGCCCTTGTAAATTTTACTTTACTACCTGCTCGCCTTGTTTGGACCAATTCTAAGCTGTGTGAGCGAGACAAACGGTGCTTAGGATTAATGTGAGTAAAATGATCGACAAATACTCCATGTAGGATTCACTACATTACAAAAGTTTTCTGCTCCGAAAGAAAAAATTAGGACATTTTTAAATAAAATAATTATTTTTAAAGGACAATAATTTATTTATTTATTTCGTATTATAATGTGTTGTACATAGAATTTGTGAGAAATAATTAAAAATAAATATTTTTTTAATTTTATTGTTGTATTGATTAATCTCACTATTTCCAATTTGTATAAAAAGTACTCTGTGGCTTTTATTAAGGTTGCGGTGCCAAGATTCACTAGCGCTCGATGTTATTTCAGTAGTTTGGTTAAAAAAAAATTAAAAACTCGAACGCTACTGAAATTATGGCCCAGCCCGCCACGCCACCTTAGTATAATGATGACAGTCATGTAGAGATAATAAACTCTGAAAATCACAGACACACCATGTCACAGATCTGAGAATATGATTCCACGCTTTCATGATTACCATAGACAAAAATACCTACTCTTTTGTCTATGACAATGTACGTTTTATTTATCTAGTTTAATCGTAGATAGAGGATATTAAGTAAGATACTAAGTGTACGAGTTTAATACTTCTATGCTTTAGTTCGTAGAGGGAGTATATACAAGTTCATTCTCTCTCTACGCTTTAATTATTGGGAGATGGCAAGCCTACAAAAAAATCGTGTCAAATTGAAACAATAAATGGCGGACGCTGTAAGCTCCGCCCATTTTTTAGTGATGTGAAGTCTATCAACTTTTAAAATTTAGTAACACCTATATGTATTTTTATTTATTTTTAAATATGCAAATTTATACTTTCTCTAACGATTAGGGAGGCTAGGAGAATTTCGCGTGAATTTAACCGCCAGATGATTGCTGCTCCAGTTTTATCGTTTAAAAATAATAGTTTGAAGACGATTTTGATACTTAATGCACGGATAGCACACACAGTGTTTATACGTGATAGAGCCATGCTGCAGCTATATTAATAGTATAGTTGTAGCACGAATGGGTCGGCTCGACCGGGGAAGGACCACGCTCTCACAAAATACCAGCGTAAATTAGCAGCTTAATGCTACTGTGTTTCGTATGGTAAGTGTAGAGAACCGGAGACCCATTTTACTGGAAAAGAAGCATTCTATCCTAGTCCTTACGGCTGACAACGCATCTTCAAACGAAGATAGATATTAGAATATTTGTGCCCCCAGAAAAAAACAAACAAGTTGTCTGTGCAGTTTGGCATGAGGGTGAAAGTGGTAGAAAATCTCGTAATATTGCTTCAACATACACTCATTTTTTCAGTAAAATATTGCAGAGACCTAAAGCCTGTAAAATTTTCTTAGATAATTGTAAAGTGCAAAACAAAAACAAGATACTTTTATCTGCTTTGTTTTTAAGAGTAATTAATGATAAAATGACAAATGTAGACAAAATTACTCTGGAATATTTTGAGCCAGGACACACTTTTATAGCCGAAGATGCTGTACATGCTCCAATTACAAAGAAATTGAAATCTAAGGATCAAGTCTAAGATATAGATAATATATATTCTATATCAAAAGCTCACGAGAAAGCATGCAAGTCGATTTGTTAGGTCACAAACAAATGATCATATTCAGTAACGATTCTAAAGTAGCATTCCCCAAAAGTAAATATACATAACCTGAAAGTCATAGAATTCAGAATAATTGAATTAAGAATATTTGTGAAGAATAACTATAACGCAGATTTAAGGAAATATATTTTTTGAAAAAGAAAATAAAACTTGAATAGCGGAAAAAATTTACAAAAGTTGTACCTGATCTTTTGGAAGGGATACCTAAAGTGACTGAATCTAGAGGTATTACCGAGACAAAAAAGAGTTATTAGCACTGTGCAAATCAATGCCTCAAACAAGAACAATTTTTTATGAAAATCTTGTTGTCTCGGAATCACCCGATCTTGACGAACACATTGACATTGATTTAATATATTAGGTAAACCTAAGACCTTAAAGTAATTCTTAGACTGATTATATCAATAAAACATTGATCTCATTATTAAATTGTTCCATATTTTATATGTGTTTTTAGTTTTATAATGACTTTATTAATGTTAAGTTTACTTTTGTTTGCTTCAGTTGTTTTAACTAATATTTGATTCGAAGAGATAATGATAATCGATTTGAAAATAATTCATTCCTGAGTTGACGTTTTGTTGATTTCGTATTTTTGTTTTATTTCACTAAATATTTGCTTTATATTTTAATCTTTCGAGTTATTGTGACTTGATTGGTATTTTTAAATTGTTTCCTTGATATATTTCAAGTATAGTTATTTGATTTGAAAAGATTTCATTACTTAAGAACTGTGGTTAGTATTATTAACGTTCTTTCGGAAGCCTTGTTATAGCCTATGATTGTAAAAGTAATACACTGTAATTGAAAATACAGTATTTTGTATGATCCATTAGCTCTGTTCTCATAAAACCAATACACTGTAACTAAACATACAGCGTTTTGCTCAAACAATCAGGAACATTTCTTCAAGTTTTATAGAAGTAATACACGTTTACTTAGTTAATTCTAAATGTATGGATTGAATGGTTGTAAAATGTTCATGGCTAGATAAAACGTAAAAATACCTTTAATTTGGTACCTAGCACATAATATAATGTTATTATAATTTTACTAAAATATACCAAAAACCAAAAAAAGTTTTAAAAGCCCTTTTCACGAAATAAGTATTTCCGAGATACAGTGTTTTGGATTCACACGTCAGAGCTATGCTGCAGCTTATAAGCACTATATTATAATTGTAATTATTAATTAGTTGTTTTATTGATATCGGTGTCTATGGGCCATAGTGTCCACTTACCATCATGTGGACTGTGCTTATTTGCACAGTTATTCTATATAAAAAAGTGCCAAGGATATATATACCGATTCATTGATATTTCGATAAAACTAGCGCCATTCTCAACGCGTCCGTCCAGCGAGACGTATACTCTCATACTGAACGACAGGCGTGTGTGTAGAGACAGCTCCGATATTGCTCCGATCGCTGTGCTTCCTTGATTGCCCCTGCGGCAGGCAGGTCAATAGCCACCTTAAGTGGGAGAGAGAAGAGCTAAATGTAAAAGAGAACTTAGTGCGTCACTCGACTTGCTCGACTTCGCATGTATTTATTTTGTCTCCATTTGCAACTATTTAAATCAGTGTTAAAACGACCACTTGGCTATTTTACTGGACTATTAGTTTTACTTACTGATTTGGGCTTGTTTTGCGTTTGGTGACATTTGCGACGATTTGGCTCGTTTCTGGACTAAACTGGATTTTTGTGTACCTATCAAAATGCCACGTCATCAGTACACGGCATAAGAATATGCAAACATCACAAACATGCATTTTATTTATGGAGAATGCAGAGGCAACGCAAATGCAGCCGCAGCTCTTTATATGGATAGGTACCCTAATGCGCGCCACCCAGACTACCGCGTATTTATAAGAGTCCACGTTTGTTACTCCGAAGGAAGAATGCCGGGTAGTAGTGTCGGTGGTGCTAGCGCTGGAAGAATCGCTCGTCCTGATGTAGAAGACGTGGTGCTTGAGGAGATTGAAAACGATCCTTCAACCTCTACGTGAGCAATAGCTCGACGGACAGGTATTGGAAAATCGACCGTACACGGTATTTTAAAGAAAAACGAATTCCACCCTTACCACGTCACACGCGTGCAAACTCTCCAAGCAAGAGATTATCTCTCAAGAGTGCGTTTTTGCCGGCAAATGCTGGCAAAGATGGAAGAAGACCCGCAATTTTTTAATAAAATTTTGTGGAGCGATGAGTCAACGCTTAAAAGAGACGGTTACTTAAATTTACACAATTTACATAATTGGGAACTAGAAAATCCCCATCTTATGCGTGAAGACAGGTCGCAATATCAATTTAAAATAAATAATTGGACCGGAATATTAAATGGTATGATAATTGGCCCATTTGAATTACCGGGGAATTTAACGGGGCAAAGTTATTTGGAGTTTTTTCAAAATGATCTCCCTAATTTATTACAAGAGGTTCCCGAGGAGCTGAGGGAATCGTTTGGCTGCAAAATGACGGTTGTCCTGCGCATTATGCTGTTCCGGTTCGTGCATATTTAAATAGCAGATACCCAAGTAGATGGATCGGACGTCTAGGGCCAATTTTGTGGCCTCCACGTTCACCGGATCTAAATCCATTGGATTTTTTTTACTGAGGCTGTCTGAAAGAGGAAGTATACTGTAAGCCTGTGCGGTCTTTGGACGAACTACGCTGTCGTGTCAGAGCAGCCGCATCAAAATATGCGAGCGACGGTACACAAGACTGCTCAGAAGATCATTTATCCGAAGATGTAGGGCATTCACAAGAGTGGGAGGCAAACTATTTGAACATTTTTTGTAAATTAATAAAAAATAAAACATTTTTATTTTAAATGTTGTTTTTTATTAATCCCCAACGATCAGACACAATTAAATTTAAAAAATGTTCCCATATTACAAATTTTGTTACTTAGTCTTTTCTCCTTTTCTACATTAATGGCAATAAGTCACTATTTATGGAAGATAAATCTGGCGAGTACTAAGCAATTTATAAGACTTATGTAGTTCAAAAGTTGAAAATCGAAACCTTTCAGCTACGAATATCTAACACTTGGACACGAAAATATCTCCGTTGACTGCGGATATCCAAGTGACATTTTTACCCGCTTATTTAACGAAGAAATAATGCATTATGCACTATGTCTAACTCATTCTACCATTTGTCGATGTGTACAGGATAAAAAAGTATAGCATAAAAACCCATTAGCTTACACATTTTAGTAGGATTTTTTATTAATATCATCTGTTGATTTCGTCTGTCCCTTGAGTCAGCCATCAGAGTGATTGACGCGCGCTAATATCGGAGTTGTTTGCAATTATTTCGTACAAATTTTGATTGATTGTGTAGTGAATTGTGTTAAAAAAATGCCTGTATAAGTAACCTTCCTATTTGTAACCTCATTTTGTATTTTATCTCATTTAGTACGTGTGAAATGGTTGTTTAATTTGTATGAAGCAAACCGCTATCTTAGAACTAACATGCAGGTTGCGGAAAGTTGACTTGAAATGTATGTAAAATTTTAGTGTTTACTGTCAGTTTTGTGTTAAAATATATATAATTGTTCATCATTTACAGTTTAAATACATGAAAATGAGGATAAAGTGCAACATTTTCAATATTTCAATGTAAATATGTAATAGGTGTAATGGTGTCTATTTCTGAGACGCCCGCAGTAGTGGATTCTAGTTCTCTGTTTTGCCAGTGGCTAAAAAAGGAACTAAAGTTTGGCATACTGCATAAAGTTCAAATTCGGTTGAATTGTTAGATTGGTAAAGAAACTAGCGCCCTCGATCAGATAAACGGAGCTTTGTTTGATTCCACGATCATTCGATGATTTAGGAAAAACTAGATGTGGCATTTGGATGTGTCATGTGTGTTAACACAAGGCTTTGGATTTTTTTAAACAATTTACTAAAAAAGAAAATTGGAAAGTATTTACATATATTTTTTTTTATTTAATATATTTTTTTTATAATAATATAAACAGTTTGTGGAATTTAAAGTCACCTCAGAAAAACATTTTAGCGGTTTTTTTTCAATGTACATAGTATTTTTTTATATATACTTTGCAAAATTCGTAAATCAAAAACCATTAAAAAAAATTCGATTATGTGTCAATCTACTTTTTTAATGCCGCATCCAGTTCGAACTACATTCTACATCCGTGTAAGTTGATTGTTGGGTACTTGTAAGCTTATTTTTAATGCATTTTATGATAAAAAATTGTATTGTAGCCTACGATTTTGCACATTGAATATTGTAAATAATAGCTCAAAATAAAACAAAATTGAACTATTAAAAGACTTTGGTTCATTGAGAAATATGACAATTTTGATTTTACTCAACATTTACATACACTAATTACTTTGGGACTCTATTAAATGCATATAGCCATCTATAGAAAATTTCATAGAGAATTCAGAAATATATACATGTTATAGTAATTGATATACCAGAATCAAGAAATTTGCGTTCAGACGGACTGCACCCAATCAGCCGTCCATTTTATTAAACAGCTCCACAATCAACGGAGTAGTGGGGTTAGAGTCTCCGCAGTTGAGAGGTTAAAGAACATTACCTTAATTAGAAATATTTGAGCTCTTTCTAGTGCTATTACACGTGTTTTTGCTGCACCCCCCCAAACAGGTATACAATAATTCAGTACCGATTGCGCAAGAACTTTGTAGGTGGTAATGAGGGTCGTTTCATTTGCAACACACCTGAGTTTTTTGAACACCCATGTTAGTTTTCTTATCCTGTCAGCGATGCTTTCAATGTGCTGACTCCATGTAAGATACTGATCAATAGTTACACCGAGATATTTGATGGTACTAGTCCTGGTGATTTTATCACATGAGCAATTACTATGGCTATTTAAATAGGGATTATGGCAGGTATGAACTGTTAGATTAAAATTAGAATCAGGTTGTGTATTTTTCCGTATAGAAAAAGGTATGAATTTAGTTTTATTCATATTTAGAGTCAGAAGGTTCGATCTTAGCCAGTTAGATATGTGGTGAATTCCGAAGTCAGCCATAACCCTTAGATTTTCCCATGATTTTGCATTAAAAATAAGAGCGGTGTTATCTGCATAGGTATATATTTGACAATTTTGTAGGCTTAAATTGCATAAATCGTTCACATAGATTAGGAATAAACTAGGCCCGAGGATCCTGCCTTGAGGAACACCATAAGAGATATTTGATGGACGGCTAAGTTATTCACCAAGTTTGAGTTGTTGCTGACGTTTAGTGAGATAGTCTGATAGAAGCGCATGACGCAGACCTCTTATACCATATTAATGGTTGCTCGTCTGCTTGTTTGTCCCTGGTTCTTTAAAGAAAATTTAGTAAGGTATTTTTTTTATTATAGTATTGCAAAGATGTTTTATAGGTCCAGATACCGTATTGCTAACACACCGCAACGTTCATAGTGAAGACAGTCTTTGATTCATGTGTGCTTGAGTACCACGTGACGCGCATATCTTACGCACCATAGCTGCATTAATGTGCGTGACTTCGGTAATAACAGTGCGAATCGATTACCCAAAAAATGTGGGAGATTTTATATTTCATTCATATTGACGTACCTATTGATTCTAAGAGTATAAAATATGTGTGCGTGGCGTGTGCATTTGTGTGCGTGTGTATATGGGGATATGGTTGCTTATGTGTGTTTTATGTAGGTACGAACATCGCACTAAAATATTGAAGATATGTAATAAAACCTATAATTAATGTAACAGTTAAAATAAATAAAAAATCACAGTAGATATTTATGTATGTAACATATATTTATAATCTATTATTACTAAATATATACAGAGTACTACACTTTGGTACTGTAGTACACAAAATATAGCCGCTTTTTACGAAGACCTTAAATTTTTTATTTCAATCCTCAGTAAAATGACGAAAAAAGTAAGTTTGGTTAAGCGTAAACTTCGGCCAAGAGATAGCAAAATGTTTAATTTTTTTTAAATTGCTCCGTTCCGTTGCTGCGTGAAGGAAGGACAAAAACAAATAGATAAAAAATCACACTTTCACATTTATAATATTATATTAGTATGGATTGTCAAGAATGATAGATAAACTTTAAAAACCGGTTTACAATCGGCTTTTTGAGGGTGGAATTCTAGTAAATAACGGTTCTGAGTGACCAAAAAGGATAGAAGCACAGGAAAGTGCAATTTCATGCTGCCAGATGTAGTTCAACCCTAACCCTTAAAACGGTTTAACTCTATAGGTTGGGTAAAATCTGTAAAATTAGACTGTTTAAAACCCCTATACAGATAACCTTTACGGTTGATCATGACATTAAAAAATGGTAAAAACATTTCATAGACTAGGCAACACTCGAATATTATTGCGCAGTATTATTACTTGTATTGACATTTAGCTTTCGTATTCTTTTACAAAGAAATACACCATAAAATTGTATAGTTACTTATGAAAAGTGATGTTCTTATCCTTATCTTTTTTCCAAGAGTAATTTTTAAATGATTTCACAGCACAAACAGTCATTTTGCGAAATTATAAACACTGGTGCGTGATGTACGTTCGCAGTGAACGTCGCTGGCGTAATGGCGGAACGATCGAACGAATACGCCAATATTGGCGCCTTTGAAATGGAAGCGTTTTAAGCGCACGTATACGGTATCTGGACCTTTAAAACATCTTTGTAGTATTGACAACACTGATTATTCTCAGTACGACCGATCGTCGCACGATGGCATTAAAATAGTTTTTTTATAGGATATTATATTAGATATTCTGTGAGAGCGTGGTCCTTCCCCGGTCAAGCTGACCCATTCGTGCTACAACCATAATATAGCTGCAGCATGGCTCTACCACGTGTAAAATCGTGATTGGTGGGCTCTTACGTACTGAATTAGTTATTTGATATCCCTTTCCGCCATAGATAGTTTATCATAGACACGGGATTTCCCCTGCAATAACCATACAGCTTTTTATTCCCTCGAAATTTTCATTCATAGTTCATTCCTATTTATTGTCTGTGTTTAATTGTTGCGTAATGAGTTGTCGTGGTGTAAATACGTAAAACTTTTGTAAAAAAAATATTGTATATCGAAAATCAAAATGGAAATTCCTTTGAAAAAGGTTTATGGTCAAAAATATATAGTTATTGGATCTAGGGAATTCTAAAGAATTTTTAATATCCTGAATTCTCATAATCTAGCGAGATTCGATGGTACTTTTTTTTATAGGATAAGGGTGACAAACGAGCACACAGTCCACCTGATGGTAAGTGGTTCCTGCGGCCCATAGACATCTACATCTATCCTCTATTAGAAATTAAAATGTAGATGCGTTGTCACCCGTGAGGACTAAGATGGAATGCCTCATTTCCAGTAAAAAGGGACTCCGGCCACCTGCACTCACCAAGCGAAACGCAGAGGTAAATCTCTACTTCACGCTGGTTTTCTGTGAGGTCGTGGTACCACCCCGGTTCGAGCCGGCCCATCCGTGCGACAGCAAAGCTGCCGCGTGGCTCTACCACTGTTAAAACTTCTACTTCTAGTGACTTGTCCAAATTGAAGGTAGCAGCACTGCTAGTTAGTCTGTGGCGTTAGCATCATATTAGTCTGTGATCACAGAGTACCTACCTTTGTATATTCAGGCTCAGAAGGGCTAGAACCCAGAGCCGTAAAGCCAGTTTAAAATAAACCTTTGTATTTGTATAAAATTGTGCATTTCTTTATGTTTGTGTCCTGTCCCGGCATCCGTTCCGTGGTTCCGTGTGATAATTCCATTGGGGTAGAATCTACTACCTAAGGTGGAAGCTCCAGGGTGGCCCGCGAAAATAAAATTTTCTTGCGTCATCAAAATAATTTTTAAAAGAATTTCTAGATTTTTTGGTTGCACTTCATTTTGAACTTGATATTTAGACGATGATACCTCTTCCGATTCTAACCTATCTTTTTTATCGGCATGTTTTCTTTTCAAGTGATCTATTAGATTGGTCGTATTTCCTAAATGCTTATATTCTTGATTATAAGAGTTACACTTTACAAACGGACTATTATTGTCCACTATCAAGAAATAACTCCACATTAATGATTGATTTTTAGGATAAATTTTCGATTCGTTATGAAGTCAAATACAAAACAAATCAGTAAACTATAAATTGCAAGATCAACCGCCCGTTCTAGCACTCGCACAAATAGTGACTTACGTCAGCGTCACACATATTAATCAGCTATTCACACAGTTTATTTACTGGGATTTCTCTGACCTTAGACTAAAGAGAGACATCTACTATAGACAAAAATTACGATAAGGTTGGCAATCGATAGTTTAACCAGACTATCGATAGAATCGATAGTGCAAACACTATCGATTAATCGATAGTCTTTCGATGTTTAAGGAACACTATTATTGCTGTTGAGTTTTGAGTTGATTGCATACACAGAACACATGTGTAGTGCCACCAACTTATCTGTTCAGGTGGACAAAATTGGAACTAAATCCGCCATGTTGCCAGATGCCAGATTGCCAGATATGGAAAATTAAAATCACCAAATAATGTACTTGTGAAACATAGTAAAAAAATTATCTCAATTTATTGCAATTCATCTAAAGTACCTAGCTTTGTAGTTTGTGTTGCTAATGTTCTAATGCCCCAATTAATTGAAGATTCATTTCATAAAATTACACCGGTGCGGTGGAAAAACATATGTAATCATGTAAAAAAAAAATGAAAATGAAGACAGACTAAAAGATGCGTATTTAAATGAATCCTTTATTATAGAGCGTCATAGCGATAGTAAAGGCGATTCCAGTGACTCAGAAGATGAATTATTGGAACCAGTAGCTAACGCGGGTACATTTTTCAAAACAGAAATTCCTGGATTTCGGCCGCTTGAACTCCGAGATCACGGCCACAATTATTTTATAAAATAATTGTAACATATATATAAATAATAACACTAATTCTCACTAATTTTATATATTAACACGAAATTTGTTTTATTTTATATCATGTGCAGGGCACAGGGAAAAATGGAGCTCATTGACAATTTTACGTTTTTGGAATGAACTATACCATTTTACTTCGTTTTCTATGGCCAATCAGAGCACGTTATTTTAAATACGATAATAGGCGCTGATTTTGTGTAAAGTGAATTTAAAAAAATTGTACTTTAGGATAAAACGCGCTCATTGCATTCTATACCGCGTAAAAAGGTGCCCATTGTCTATGAAACCACGCTAGAACGGGCTGATGTAATACGGGATGTGTAAAAGAAAACGCGCTCATAGTCGGCAAACTGTATTATTTTGTCATACAAATGACGGCTGCCAGATACGCTTCCTTTTCTTATATCAATGGCTTCCTTGCATAAATTTTACGACTCCTTTAGTGTACGTTAGGTTTTTAAAAGTTTTTGCTTATTTATCTCAAAATGGACAATAATACCTAGGACACTCAATAAGTTTTAAGATATACGAAAAGTATTCTAGATATTATTAATATTTATTTTACATCTTTTCAAAATATTCTCCATTATGCTCTATACAAAGTTCCATTCGCCTAAGTCAACTCTGAAAACACTTTTGTCAGTCTTGATCTGACACGTCGGAAATCGCTTCTTCGTAGGCAGCCACGGCTTCAACACCAGATTCCTCAATAAATGCTTTTGTCCTAAGGGAGGTATGTGAAGAGGCGTTATCGTGATGCAGCATGATTCCCCGAAGCCCGGTTTTTGGTCTTCTCTCCCGCATAGCTTGAAAAGCTTTGGGTAATACAACTGTAGTATACCATTCAGAGTTGACTGACCTACAATTTTCCAGCATTGACGTCGACAAACGTCCGCTCCGCGAAAAAAAACTAGCCACCATTTTTTTGCCGACGTTGCGAGGTCTTTGCAGTATTGTCAGTAACTGTCCTTCTGAGTAGACCTATACCGATGATTGCCTTTTATTTTCCAGATCATATTGATAGATTCATGTCTCGTCACCAGTAACGATTTCTGAAACACGCCTAGATGCCCCGCTTTCAAAACGTAGACGCATTTCATGGCACCAATCGACAGGAGTCTGTTTTTCGCTTTCGGAGAGCAAACGAGGGATCCATCGACAACAAAGCTTCCTCACTCCAAGGTGTTGATGTAGGATGGTATGAATGCTGCCCGAACTAATGCCTACAATCTTTTCGATGTCCGTATATGTGATTCGTGGGTCTCCTCGCACCAACATTTCAGTAGTTCATACATTTTCTGCCGTTACTGCTGTTTGTAGGGCCCCGGTTTTTTTTTATCTTTAAAATTAATTTTACCCGAATATATTGACTTACCCCACAAATTAATTTCATGCTAATTAACATGTATTTATTTTATTTCATTAGTGTGTTTATATAATTAGACATTGTTTATGATCACCAATTAATTTGTAAAATGTAAAAAGGAGATCATGTGACAATGAGCGCCTTCTTGCCTTTTACATTTGGGAGTTAGGTAATTAAATTACAAACTATTGTTTATTTACCAACCCAATCTTTTAAAATAACAATATATTATGTTAAATATACACTGTTCCTTATTTATATGGGTACAAATCATATTCTAGTAGAGTTGTAAGTGTAGAAATTGAAATTTTAGGTTTAATTCTTTAATTACTCGAAACAATGAGAATGTCAATGAGCTCCTTCTTTTCCTGTGCCCTTCATGTGTAATAAATATGTAGTTACCTATTTCCTCGGTGAATTTCTTAAATGGCAATAGTAAGCACTCCACTAGTGACGCTGTCAACTGAACAGATAAGTTGGTGGCACTATACCCTGACGGGAAGAACGAAAACTTCATGCAATAAAAATGCCAACAGCTTGCGACACTTGTGCTCCAGTTTTTGATCCATGAACGAACGGATGTGAATACATGCGTGTATATGTATAATGCTCATTGCCCACCCCCACATTCAATATTCTATTTTTAATCATAATATATTACTATTTCCATTCCAATTTTCTACGAATGTAGAAATTACATTCTAAATTAGTAAAAAATCTGGAATGGAAATAGTAATAAATGAATAACATATTGGAAATTTTAAATATTTAATAACACAAACCTTAAGAGGAAGATTAAAGTTAACAATTAGCTATGCATTGAGACATAAGTAGAAAATTGGAATGGAACACGGTTAATAGTTTTTCAGAAATAAAACAATTATTTTCATAGAGATTTAAATATATTATCGACTAGTAATATTATAGACAGACATAAACTTGGGCACTCAATTTTAGATGATTATAGACGCATCTTAGAACACAGCGTTTTCAGTAATCCATTATTATTCGTTAAACATCTTCATTAAGTAAAACAACTCTAATAAATCACCATAAATTAAATATTCACTGGCTAGTAACACGACACTTATTTTTCTACGAAATATACTAAATCGACATCAGTTTTGAATTTGGCTTAGAAAAGTTAAACAAAACTAACTCCATTTAATTGGAAAATTATTTGAAACATTCCCGTTTAAAATAATATCTAATTGATGTAAAATGTACTTTGAAACTTGTTTTTTTCGTAATTTTATGAATATGTAATAAATAATAATCTAGTTTACATTTTTATTAAAGCTGTAGCAAACCGTATGTATTCGGTACTGAGTAACGGGTGCGCCATCTAGTACCGAGTAACGAAACGTTACACATGAATGTCTTTCGTTACTCGCATTTTTCGTACTATGGGTACCTACACTGTTTCAGTTAACGCAAGTACCGTTGATACGTGATGCGTGTATTGAAACATTTGGATCGTATGTTTTACACATGCGCACACTTATTCGGTGAATTTAAAAACGTAGGGTCGTTGCGCCGGTTTTCGGCCTTTTAGTGGAGTTGTGAACTTTAAGGTACTAAAAAAAATAATTGCCATTATGCTGGCCTAGTGCTGTTAATGTTAATTTGTAGCTTACATAATGTAGTTTTCATTTTTGTAACTCATTGATGCTACAAGCAAAATCTCTTTTTTATAATAATTTTTGATGTGAAAAATATGTAAAATGCTAGTTTTCGGCCCCAAATTTTAAATTTCGGCCCACAAGAATTTTAATTTTCGGCCACTGCATTAGACACGATAGAAAAGGTGCCTTAACCTTAACTTAATATAATTTTTGTAAAATTATAATAAAATTTCGTGTCGTTAAATATGGCAATCAAATCTTCTCATTTTTTGTACTTGTTCATATTTTCATCATCATCGGCCTTTCCATTACATCCCTTCACAAATCCACTGCTGAACGTAGCCTCCCCCAAGGAATGCCACAAAATACGGTCCTGAGCCACCTGCATCCATCGACTTCCTGCATGTCTTACCAGATCGTCACTCCATCTAGTGGGGGGACGCCCTACACTTCGTCTCCCGTTACGAGGCCGCCATCCAAGAATCTTTTTCCACATTGGTTGTCTGTCGGTTCTTCGAGCTACATAGCCGGCCCATTGCCAGTTCAGCTTACTAACCCGTTGGGCTATTTCGGTCACTCTGGATCTACTACGGATATCCTCATTTCTAAGTTTATCACGCAGAAAAACTGCGAGCATAGCCCTGTCCATAGCTCGCTGAGCAACCTTAAGCTTCCTCATCCCGCCAGCAGTGAAGGACCTCGTCTCAGTTCCATAGGTCATCACTGGCAACACGCGCTGGTTGTACAGTCTCGTTTTGAGGTAATTTCCCGAACGCTGCCTCATATTTTAGTCCAACAAAATCTATACATCTCAAATCCATTTGGTGCAAAAGTCACATCCAACTTTTTTCCATATCTTCTTCTGTATCGCTTATTAAAATGTCATAACACCAGGTGCAATTTACTTTTACTTCATTTTCGTTCATGGAATTCTTGGATTTTGCGATTTTTCGTTTTTGAACTTTAGCACTTTTTAACTTTTCTTTTATATTCTTTTCTTTTTCAAAATATCTTATCTTATTTTAACTTAGGTTAACTTCTCTATTTTAACTTTCTCTTTATCTTTATAAAGTTTTCGCCACTCTGCATATCAAATTGCTACAGAAGAAGGTGTACGTGTACTGTTAATGGTTGATTTTTTTACGAGTTCCGGTTTAAATAAATGTTTTATCTATCGCATCTCTGTATTCTTTATTTAATAGTACTGAAGTCAATATTTCACTACTTTGTAGAGGTGTACTAGTCTGTTTTATTGGAATATCAACCAGCACATTTTCTAAAGTTTCAAAGGCGTTGTTTGTTATCATCGGTGTTAGTAGTGGTGGTAACATCGTGGCCATTGTACTACTTTGAGTCCTTATTATTGCATTACTGGATTCTATCACCATTTCCGGCATTGTCAGTACTGTTGTCATTGGTAGGCTTATTTGAGTTGGGATTACAAGAACACCTTCTAACGATACTAAGGAACTGATATCCAAATAACTTCTTGCAATGTTGAAATGTTGTTATCGATAATTAATTCGAATGCATCGGTAGATGAATTCATAGTTACTAGAACAACGCCAACCATGTTTTTTTTCTGCCAGATTTGATGTTTCAAAACTTTACTTGTGGAAACTACGTCTGCTTTAATTATTTCGTTAGAAATATAATATTTTTTCTGGTGTCTGAATTTTCTCTAATTAGTCTTTCCGGGGTATTCCGGACACATTTTGAATAATCCACTACATGGTGGTCAAATTCATTAAGTCCACATTTTCTGAAACCATTTACTAATTATATTTCTTTGGAGGAGCCATCTGAAGAAAATAATGTCTTATTAGTTGTGTCTTAGGAAGAAGATTCTTCTTCCTAAAACGCAACGCGAACGCGGTTTTGTATGAAATAATTTCCTATTCTTTCATACAATTTTAAGTTGGCCGAAAACTAAATAATAATTTTAGACTCAATCCAGTTTTCGGACACAACTAAAATGGGTATTTTAGTTTCATCAATAACCATTCAAATTGCAGTATTTGGTGGCCGAAAACTGAAAGCTAGTGTCTTCGCAAGGATACAATTCATTATAAATAAGAAAGAAGACTAATAGTAGGTAACCAAATAAATGAAAGAGACATAATAAGGCTAAACTCTGGCTACTTTTTGGCCACATGGCCGATAACCAAATAATAGGAAAATTTTATGTGTCACTTTCCGGCCACCTAATTTATTAACTTTTACAATAAAATGTTATAGTAATCTATGTCAAAATTTAAAATTAAGTTATTTATACAGTGAAATATAAGCACAATATTAAATAATGATTGTAAATACAGCGCAATATTTACTTTTGAGTGAAACGCGCGCCACTATTTTTTTTGCAGGATCTTACATTTTTTGACAGCTCCTGTGCCGGCGTCAAACTGAACTATTTATTATAAATCGCGTATTGTGTTTTCCCGATGAAGTAATGTTGCAATATATAATGCAACTATTTACAAATGCATTAAACTTAATTTTGCACGATAATATTTATTAAAATCGTTATTAAATCAAATTTACTGCATTACCCGGTGGCAAAGGCCGAAAACTAGACCCGGTCGGCTTACCGGCGCAACGACCCTACGTAAAGAGCGATGTTTGTTTATTAGGTAAAGTATAATTTGGAAATTCGTCGTCCAAGTCTTTTACTACTTATTGAAGGTATTGTGTGTGTACACGAAGTTTTAAATTGGAACATAAGAAGATAAGAAAGTATTTTTTATAAATTAGAAATATGTATGTTTTTGTTTTTTATTATCGCGTATTTTCACCTTTTTTTTGTTTTTATCTTAAATTAAACTAAATTTAGAATAACTTAAACACAAGTCTGGTTCAAAATACGCCGCGACGTCATACTGTACGCGTATGCAATACGACTCGATTCGATGCTCTAACATAACAGCATGTTGTGAGGTATCAGTACCTCGAGCACGAATAATATACAATTGCGTCAAGAATTCGTATAGGGTAAACTAAGCGAAAACTTTTACCAAACAGTGACTAAAGTCGTCGGCAGCACGAACGCTTATCTTTTAGTCAAGTGTACTCGATACTATATTGTAACTAAATGTAAACAAAGCTTAGAACTCAATATTAAAACGAACGAATTAAATGAATGATACGTTTATAAATTGCTATCATTGTATTTGTGGAGTCTTTTATTGTGCGTAAAAATAAGAAAACGTGATGAAACTTATTCATAATAGTATGTTAATTAATGTAAAACAGTTATTTGACAAAACACTATTTATATAATAATATATGGACAAACTTTTTTTATGTTTATAAAACTATGTTTCACCTCATATCAATTGTGATTTCCGAACGCGGATTTCTTAAGATAAACACTTGACTTCGCTCCGCTTCGTGTTGTTTTTTGTAGTTTTGTGTTTTCAATTTGTTTTAGTTAATTCCTGCTAAATGTTATAATGATGTCGTCAAGAACTAGCCACACACACATACAATAATGGTAGAGTTCATGAAAAAGTAAGTAACTATATTGAGACAACAGTTTTGATTGTATTTTGGTCTATATGTTCATTGTATATTGATACTGATTAATTCTGTTAAATAATGAATATTGTTTGTTTTCAAGGAACGGTGATTTATCGAAACCACAGAATGATGACAGTGGTGTATTATAAAGTGCAAGGAGCTATGTGATTTACTTAACAGCCAAGGAATCGGACTCTCGCAACGTAGAAAAGTGGCGAAAAGTAAGTGCTAGTCTTATTTTTCTAAAACATTCAATATTAATCAAGAGCGCTTGATTGAGAATTTTGTGTTCATTATCGTTTTATTTGGTTTGCTTAAGATGTGGAGTGATTTAAAAAGATAGTGGGCAAAACCTTATAGACTAATTAATATGAAAAAATATGTCTCACATACTTAGAGAACAGGGTGCTTTAACATAGATAGAACTTTAGTAAGAATCACTGTAAAACTTTAATTTTAACATCTTAATATTAATTATTAACACATACTCGTACTTTCTCCGTGAAAATATATTATTCAGAAGATATTAATGTATATGAATATAAATAACTTTAGAATTAGACTAATATCTTATTATTTTACAGGTAGAATAATCTGCCGGAATTAATAAAACAGTATTCTATATTTGCAAAGATACAAACAGAAAATTTAATAATTGTACCACTATAGGTATGTCTTCAACTACTCTTGTGTATATTAACTATTGCAATTATTAAATATAAAAAAAAATATTTATTATAATTTCATGATATAAGTGATAATAGTGTGTAATCATGAGTCCTGTTTATTTTATAAATCAAAGAAATCATAATAATAAAATACTCATAATTCCAATTAGTCATTTCTTTTTCATTTCTTATCTTTTAACTTTCAAATATTTTCAACAATATAAAAAGGAAATAACTGTGCAAGTAATGTAGAAAGTTCAAGTTTTTCAATTGATCTTTTCAGATGATGGGGACTGGAACACTCCTGGCGGCATCAAGGATCCAGTACTTATACCTCCATCCAATCCCAGATTCCTAACAATAACCAGATCCCAAACACCTCCAAAATCTACCACACCGCCGAAATCTCTAATTGTCCTCCACAGGCAACCCACCCCACAACAAGCCAAAAAGAAACCACTTAGATCATTAGAAGAATATTTTTTGAGTGAGGAGAATATAAGGAATGATAATAAGAAAAGATAGGGATTTGTATAATTAGAACGAGAGAGGATACTACAGAGAACTTTGTCAACATGATACTGAGCTGAGGTGCAAGTTCAGTGTAATAATATATAAATAATAATAATTGTACATGTTTTTAATAAAATGTCTTATTGAAATGTTTATGTACTTTTTTATTTGACTTTAATATTAATATCGGCAAAAATAGACTACACTTAAAATCTAAAGTCGTAATAACAAAAACAAATCAAAACATTATTCAAACTGTGCAGATATGCCTACAACACAATAAGAGAATCAATTTAATTAAAAAAAATTGGATACAATAGAAATAGAAATGGATTTTTTCTTGTCTAGTATTCATTATAAATAGTACTTATTTAAGGTCATTCTTATGTTTAATTTACCACTGGTTCGGAAAATATCTATGTCCAGGGAAGAATTAGGAAGGATAATTGTTTACAATCATGTATTATGTTACACAATTAACTATAAGTGGTATTAGGGTTAAAATTTCCAATATGGACCATCGATTTAAATGCCCATATTTTTTTTGTAGATAGTACTCACTAAAAGAAAGCGTTTTGCAAAGTTTCAATGTGCGGAAATGCGTACTTTTTGAGAAAAAAATTATTGAAAATCAGTTATTTTTGCAAATTTATGTCAATGGTACGACTTTCAATTGATGCAATTCCGTCGAGTTGGCGGTTCATACGTACTTTTACAGAAAAGTTACACTATTATAAGCACACACACAAAGTTACAACATGCGGAAGCGCGTAATTTTTGAGAAAAAAGTTATTGAAAATCAATTATTCTTGCATTGTTTATGTCTAATCCTACAATAAAATTGACGCCATTTTTATTGTTATTGTCAGTAGGGATGTCGGTTCTTTCCGAAAAAGATCGATTTTTTGAATAGCTTCGAATTGTAAGCTGATGTATCGATTCTCAAAAAATCGATTTCTAAAATATCTATATTTTTTTCATGTTTGCATTTATAATGTAAATATATATCCATTTTATGAGAAAAAAATGCCCTTCATCATAAAATATAGGGGGACTGATTCAGAAGGATTTCTGTATCTATTTGAGACTGCTACGTCTCCGGCGCTGCGGGAAGAGCAGCCTCTACGCCTTAGCGTAACAAATCGCAGGCATCCCTCCTCGCCTCCGCAGCTTCGGCTTGTTGGTCGCCTTCGGCGACCAGCCTCAGCCGCTCCGGCTCGTCCGATGCCTACGATTTGTTACAGCAGGCGGAGGCTGCTCCCCCTACGCGCCTCCGGCCCTTTATTACCACTCTAGGGGTAGGACAGACTTGTACCAGGTGGAGTCGGGGTCAACCAATTCGATTCTTTGACATAAGGTGAACCTAACCTATTTTATTTGTTATCTGCCCTAGTAAAAATAAATAAATTAAAATAAAACAAATTTCAATAAGAGATTATTTACTATGGTATCTTTCTGGTTTTTCATAAAATGTATTTATATTTACATTATAAATGCAAACATGAAAAAATATTGATATTTTAGAAATAGATTTTTTTGTGAATCGATACATCAGCTTACGATTCGAATCGATCTTTTTCGGAAAGAATCGACATCCCTACCGACGATGACAAAGACAATACAAAATAGTGTCAGTTTTACCGTAGTAATTGACATAAATATTGCAAAAATAATTGATTTACAATAATTTTTTTCTCAAAAAGTACGCGTTTCCGCACATTGAAACTTTGCAAAACGCTTTCTTTTAGTGAGTACTATCTACAAAAAAAATATGGGCATTTAAATCGATGGTCCATATTGGAAATTTTATCCCTTTTCTTCGTTGCGAGAGTCCGATTCCATGGCTGTTAAGTAAATCACATAGCTCTTTGCACTTTATAATACACCACTGTCATCATTCTGTGGTTTCGTTAAATCACCGTTCCTTGGAAACAAACACTTAGAGTATTAAACTAACAGGAGACGACATTGGAGAGCGTTCCCCGCTGTCAAAAGTACGAGAGCGCGGATCATTCCCGTTATATAAAATTAGTTGCGCCGCGTACGGCGTCAGTTACCAAGTAGTCGTAAGCGTGAGTTGACCTCCAGAAAAATGCTGAGTTGCAGTGAGTTTTCTTGTATAAAAAGATCACAGACCTCAAATTTACAAAAAGACGGCGTTACCTTTCATCTTTAAGTATTTATTTTGATTTCAATAATTAATATAAGCATTAAAACACGAAAATTCTAATTAATATAGCTGAGCACGTAGTGTTGCCAACTTAAAGTATTAATACTATAGTAAGGACTTTTGCACTACTAGGACATAATTAAATTTTGCTTAATTGTAGACAAATGTCGTTTCTCTTTGTTCTAATTACACAAGACAAAATCGTGTTATTGAATAGTCTTAAATTCATCAATATTATTGTGATCTATTTGCAAAACTATATTATTTCAAAAAACATTAATAATCTTTAATTGTTTTTAACGAAATGAAAACATCAATTTAAATTGTTTTATTGTATACATTATGCATTTAAAACATTTTAAATAGATATTTTCATTTCATTATGTTACGTTATGAAACGAAAAGAAGGGGAATTTCGAGTATATAAAATGGTATCATCAAGACTATAATAGTGATGTTCACTGTAATCTTTAGTGTCGATGTTTTTATTTGACTATAAGTAATACTTTGATATATAATACCAAGGTGTTATTTAAAATTATTTTTTGTACAATGTTTAAAAAAGATCTTTGGTTTTACAGTTTTCCAAAAGATCTTTACAGGCGCCAAGTTTGGATAAAAGCATGTGGCAATCATATAACCTGGGTACCTAAACGAACAAGCACTATTTGTTCCGAGCATTTTGACCAATCGGTTTTCGTAATCCAATCAAATAATAAAAGGAAACTAAATGAAACTGCTGTACCGACTTTGAAATTATTGAAAGTACGAGTATGTTTATTATTTTGCTACAGGTTTATTTTACATTATCAAAGATAAAATTCAAAACATGTAACAAATCGAAATGAAAGGTTTAGTGAACGATATTTATTCATTTTAAAATGTTATTTACAAGTTTATCGTCTTAGATGGTGTCAACCAAATTGTTGTTTTCAGATGAGACACGAATTATTAGCGCTTAAATAAATAAATAAGGACAAACAAATAATTTCAGTGTCATATTTATAATCTATTATTATTAAACATATACAGAGTACTAAACTTTTGTACTGTAGAACACAAAACATTAGCGCTTTTTACGAAGACATTAATTATTTTTCAATCCTAAGTAAAATGACAAAAAAAGTATGTTTGGTTAAGCGTAAACTTCGACCAAGAGATAGCAAATGTTTAATTTTTTTAATTACTCCATTCCGTTGCTGCGTAAAGGAAGGACAAAAACAAATAAACAAAAAATCACACTTTCACATTTATAATATTATATTAGTATGGATTGTCAAGAATGATATATAAACTTTTGAAACCGGTTTACAATCGGCTTTTAGAGGGTAGAACTATACATACCGCTCTCTTTCTCGCTCTAGTAAATAACGTTTCTGAGTGAACAAAAAGGATAGAAGCAAAGGAAAGTGCGATTCCGTGCTGCCAGATGTAGTTTGACTCTAAGCCTTAAAACGGTTTAACTCTATAGGTTGGGTAAAATCTGTAAAATTAGACCGTTTAAAACCCCTATACAGATAACCTTTCCGGTTGATCATGACATTAAAAAATGGTAAAAACATTTCATAGACTAGGCATATTATATATTTTTAAGCCTACAGGAACATTATTTCGATAATGATTACGTTCCACATAACATTGAACTGGCAAACTTGGTGATGGAAAAATGTCCAAGCACCAGAATTAGCTACCTCGCAAAAAAGAGTGATCCCAAAAAGTGTATTCGTCACATATACCAAACTTATTCACTTTAAAAACCAATTAAAATATAATATAATACTTTTTCAATTTGTTTTAATTTTGGTAATTCTGTATTATTATATTGTACCTTATGTATTTTTTTTAATTTACTTTGAATGTAATATTACTCATTAAACATTTGTTCATTTTTATTTTATTTAATTTGCTAATGTAACTTGCATAAAATTTCATCGACATATCCATATCGACAAGGCCCTCGCACTAGTTGTTTATGGCTTATGCACTGTAACGATGAGACATTTATAAGAGATTTTCAAGGTTGTGTGCGTTTTGCTTAATCGTGTGCTCATATTATGCTGTTTGCGTGCGTAACGACGTGGCCCAATGTTTACGATTTGCTTAGTGTGCGTTACCTCGCCTCCCGCTAGAAGTGACAGACTTTTTTGTTCGGAACTTTATGCGCATGGCGTCTCCTGTTAGTTGAATACTCTAAGAAACAAACAATATTCATTATTTAACAGAATAAATCAGTATGAATATACAATGAACATATAGACCAAAATACAATCAAAACTGTTGTCTCAATATAGTTACTTACTTTTCCATGAACTCTACTATTATTATTGTAAAGTGTGTGTGGCTAGTTCTTGACGACATCATTATAACATTTAGCAGGAATTAACTAAAACAAATTCAAAACACAAAACTACTAAAAAACAACACGAATAAAGATGTAACCGATATATTCGTAATCGTTAAGATATTGGTAATATTGGGTGGATTCATAGATCAGTAATCCAACGTATTCTGATATGCTAATATTCCATATTCACTTCATTTATATACACTAACTGTTCAACATCGGTTGGATAATATCACACGGCTCGACCCGACTGCTGATATTCGTGACGAATATCTTTCGTAACGTAAGTATAGCGGTGCAAGCGAGCTAGCCGAATGATCAAATGCTTACGTTACGTCTTACTTACTTACTACGTAGCGTATTAGCTTCTTATTAAGAGGTACCCGTAAAACACTATTCATAAACTAGTATACAGTTATCTGTGTTCATAAACGCACTATAACGCTAAAATATACTATAAGTGTTCAATAGCGGCTTCATAAGTTATAGAAGGGTCCACCGTACTATAAACTCATTATAAACCTGTTATAAGGAAAAAATGGCCGATCTGCGTGCGACTTAGAGTATTAAACTAACAGGAGACGACATTGGAGAGCGTTCCCCGCTGTCAAAAGTACGAGAGCGCGGATCATTCCCGTTATATAAAACTAGTTGCGCCGCGTACGGCGTCAGTTACCAAGTAGTCGTAAGCGTGAGTTGACCTCCAGAAAAATGCTGAGTTGCAGTGAGTTTTCTTGTATAAAAAGATCACAGACCTCAAATTTACAAAAAGACGGCGTTACCTTTCATCTTTAAGTATTTATTTTGATTTCAATAATTAATATAAGCATTAAAACACGAAAATTCTAATTAATATAGCTGAGCACGTAGTGTTGCCAACTTAAAGTATTAATACTATAGTAAGGACTTTTGCACTACTAGGACATAATTAAATTTTGCTTAATTGTAGACAAATGTCGTTTCTCTTTGTTCTAATTACACAAGACAAAATCGTGTTATTGAATAGTCTTAAATTCATCAATATTATTGTGATCTATTTGCAAAACTATATTATTTCAAAAAACATTAATAATCTTTAATTGTTTTTAACGAAATGAAA
This sequence comes from Parnassius glacialis, assembly GCA_033319125.1. NCBI lineage: Eukaryota > Metazoa > Arthropoda > Insecta > Lepidoptera > Papilionidae > Parnassius > Parnassius glacialis. The sequence continues at coordinate 37,334,704 of JAVANC010000016.1, forward strand.
ACATCAATTTAAATTGTTTTATTGTATACATTATGCATTTAAAACATTTTAAATAGATATTTTCATTTCATTATGTTACGTTATGAAACGAAAAGAAGGGGAATTTCGAGTATATAAAATGGTATCATCAAGACTATAATAGTGATGTTCACTGTAATCTTTAGTGTCGATGTTTTTATTTGACTATAAGTAATACTTTGATATATAATACCAAGGTGTTATTTAAAATTATTTTTTGTACAATGTTTAAAAAAGATCTTTGGTTTTACAGTTTTCCAAAAGATCTTTACAGGCGCCAAGTTTGGATAAAAGCATGTGGCAATCATATAACCTGGGTACCTAAACGAACAAGCACTATTTGTTCCGAGCATTTTGACCAATCGGTTTTCGTAATCCAATCAAATAATAAAAGGAAACTAAATGAAACTGCTGTACCGACTTTGAAATTATTGAAAGTACGAGTATGTTTATTATTTTGCTACAGGTTTATTTTACATTATCAAAGATAAAATTCAAAACATGTAACAAATCGAAATGAAAGGTTTAGTGAACGATATTTATTCATTTTAAAATGTTATTTACAAGTTTATCGTCTTAGATGGTGTCAACCAAATTGTTGTTTTCAGATGAGACACGAATTATTAGCGCTTAAATAAATAAATAAGGACAAACAAATAATTTCAGTGTCATATTTATAATCTATTATTATTAAACATATACAGAGTACTAAACTTTTGTACTGTAGAACACAAAACATTAGCGCTTTTTACGAAGACATTAATTATTTTTCAATCCTAAGTAAAATGACAAAAAAAGTATGTTTGGTTAAGCGTAAACTTCGACCAAGAGATAGCAAATGTTTAATTTTTTTAATTACTCCATTCCGTTGCTGCGTAAAGGAAGGACAAAAACAAATAAACAAAAAATCACACTTTCACATTTATAATATTATATTAGTATGGATTGTCAAGAATGATATATAAACTTTTGAAACCGGTTTACAATCGGCTTTTAGAGGGTAGAACTATACATACCGCTCTCTTTCTCGCTCTAGTAAATAACGTTTCTGAGTGAACAAAAAGGATAGAAGCAAAGGAAAGTGCGATTCCGTGCTGCCAGATGTAGTTTGACTCTAAGCCTTAAAACGGTTTAACTCTATAGGTTGGGTAAAATCTGTAAAATTAGACCGTTTAAAACCCCTATACAGATAACCTTTCCGGTTGATCATGACATTAAAAAATGGTAAAAACATTTCATAGACTAGGCATATTATATATTTTTAAGCCTACAGGAACATTATTTCGATAATGATTACGTTCCACATAACATTGAACTGGCAAACTTGGTGATGGAAAAATGTCCAAGCACCAGAATTAGCTACCTCGCAAAAAAGAGTGATCCCAAAAAGTGTATTCGTCACATATACCAAACTTATTCACTTTAAAAACCAATTAAAATATAATATAATACTTTTTCAATTTGTTTTAATTTTGGTAATTCTGTATTATTATATTGTACCTTATGTATTTTTTTTAATTTACTTTGAATGTAATATTACTCATTAAACATTTGTTCATTTTTATTTTATTTAATTTGCTAATGTAACTTGCATAAAATTTCATCGACATATCCATATCGACAAGGCCCTCGCACTAGTTGTTTATGGCTTATGCACTGTAACGATGAGACATTTATAAGAGATTTTCAAGGTTGTGTGCGTTTTGCTTAATCGTGTGCTCATATTATGCTGTTTGCCTGCGTAACGACGTGGCCCAATGTTTACGATTTGCTTAGTGTGCGTTACCTCGCCTCCCGCTAGAAGTGACAGACTTTTTTGTTCGGAACTTTATGCGCATGGCGTCTCCTGTTAGTTGAATACTCTAAGGCGTGCGAGCAACGAACAGCTGATTGTTGAAGTTGTATAGATTATCGTTGGTGAAATTGTTTTTTGTGGATTTTAATTGCTAAAGTGTCATTATGCAAGCATTAGAAGCTATGGACCAAGTAGAAAATGCTCCGCATCATCGTCGTAAGGTTTACCGGAAGAGATATGATCAGTTTTCTTTGCCCGATGTAGAGTTCAAACAGCGATATCGCTTCAAAAACATACGGCATCTTTTATAATTGATCTCGTCAGGCAGGATTTACAACTGGACTCAAGAGGTTGTGGTACGTCACCAGAATTGCAGGTGTAAACCGCCATTAGATGTTGGGGACGTCGTGAAGTAAGTCAACTTGTAGCGTAGAAGTAATAATATCCTATTTGAGTGTGTAAACGTTTTTATACCTATCCTTTTTAGGTTCAAGACGATGGGGGAGACCTTCATGGGTTGACTCAACCAATTGTGAGTCGTATTTGTGCCAGAGTAGCTCGTGCGATTGCTCGTCACTCTGACACCTACATAAAAATGCCGCAGTCCTTGGCAGAAGAGCAAAGGGTTATAAGGGAACTCTTAGAGGTAAGAAACTTTCCTTGTGTTGGGTTGCATCGATTGCACTCACATAAAAATAAAGAAATTTGGTGGTGATGCAGCTCAGTATTATATAAACCGAATAGAATTTTATTCATTGAACGTGCAAGATCATATTATAATACAATGCAGTTCTTTGCCAGGTGGTATATTACTCATATAAATATGTACTTATTTTACCTACATACATAACTGTGCTCACATATTTTTCATTTTTAATGCAGGTAGTTTGCGATGTTAAACTCTATATCAGAGACATTGTTGCCAGATGGCGAGGCAGTACCCATGATTCCTGTCTTTAATGAATCCACTTTGAAAGAAAAGAGTTACAAGAGAGAGACTCTTAGGAGATTCAGGCTACAGATTAGAGCCATATCTATTTACACCTATACTAAGACCTCAAAATGAGCGTGAAGAAAGATATAATCGAGCACAAATTGTCACTCGGAACTGTGTTGAACGTTGCTTTGGTGTGTGGAAGCAGCGGTGTCAGTCTATTTTATGGCATGACAGTAAGACATGAAAAATGTGAAACCTACAATTGTGACTGTTGCAGTGTTGCACAATATTGAAATAGGACAAGATTCAGTACCAGGTAATTTGCACACAAATAATTTTAATCATTCATGAATATAATATTTTTTTACATAATAATATTTGTAATATAATTTTCAGATCATGATGACAAACTCAATGCAATTGTGGATGTTGAACTTCTACCTCAAATTGGTGAGGCCAGAGGAAGAGACTCCAATAATGCTCTTCTATGAGCATTTATTAATAGGCATTTTAACTAATTAAGGCTATCAGTAAGTAGGTGCTACATTTTAGTTTTCAATTATTTATTTTGCAAGAACTTGTAGTTTTTATTATAATATTCAATTTTTATTTTTATCTAGGTCCAAGTTTCGTGCTTTCCTTCCTTCATTTGCCATTTGGGCTTGATGGACCTCTTTCCTACACTCAATTTCAGTATAGGCTATACTTGCTGGTCTGAAATAAAAATAGTTATGTTTGAGTATTTAAAAAAAATCAAAGTAACAATTTCATAAATTAACATAATCCCTATTAGAATAGAGGTCATTGTATTTACCTTTTTCTCACTTTTATATTTTCTTCCAGGTTTCTTAGAAGGTGTAAACAGTGGTTTTGGTGGTGAGCCAGTAGCTACAACCTACAGCAATGAAAACCGTTAAAAGAAATTTGTTTACATTAACTTAATCTTAAATGTTTCATCAAATAAAATTCAAGTTTAAATAGACCATTTCATTTTATTCAAGTAATACTTTTATCCCTTAACTTTACAATCCACATACTGTGAGATAACTGCTTTCATAGCTTCAACAATATCAGAATTACAGATCAAGTTACGGGTTCGATTTCCAGTTTGGCACATGTTTACTTAATTTACAACTTTTCACATATTTCATATTTCACACACCTCTTGTGTATTTTGGACGTCCTGAAGTATTTCTACTGTGACACCCTTTACTATACTCATTGTGTCCTACAACAGTAAAATAAGATAAAATTAAAATTAGATATGAAAAATATAAAAATGACTTGCTATCTCAATACATTATTGATGCTTACGATATCTGAAGTCTTGTTTTCAATGTTGACAAGTTTAATTATCTCATCCACTTTGATCTCATTTTGCGCTGGCTCCCCAATCTACAAACAATGCAATAAATAATTCAATTACTAATGAACTATATTATGTAAGTATGATTTTTTTTGATAACAATACCATTAAGTAAACTTTAGTAGGTATTTAGGCAGAAAAGGAACAACAATGTTTATCAAATGAAAGTTTGCACTAGGTAGAAATAAAATTTGCAACTTTTAACTTAGAATCTTAACATACATAATACCAGATTTATTTCATCAGAATCAAATTCATTTGTGTCAATGACAAATTCATTAGGGAGCCATGAACAGATGTCATCTGCATTTTTGGGGTTTGTTGTTGGAGGTGGACCACCACCAGTCTGGAGAAGATTCTTACGTTCAATAGCCTTAATTTTCTTTTTTGTCATTTTAATAATGCTCCATTGGGATTTTATTTGTGGGAGGGTCCAAGTGCCACCTTTGCACATACTGTTGAAACTGGAAAAAAAATGCAACAATGTACATAAATGTTTAACATTTTAATATTCAAAATGGGCTAATCTTAATGCAATCAATCCTGAGAACTTGGTTGCACTTCCTCATATATCAACCCGTCCAATCCTATGTTCTATGAGCTATGTGGACTGCCCACTGTTACTTAAGTTTTCAACTTAAGTCTGAACCTGTGTCAGCAACTTTACTATTCAATAAGTTTCATCATAATGAATCCTATTGGATAGGGAGGCTCCTGTCATAGCTCTTCCTGAAGACTGTTAAGTGCAGGCCGTGTCAACTTCCTAATAGCAGATTGGTACCGGGAGATGACCTTGGGGGGCTATAAGGAAGCGAGATGGAATAATATCTATCTCCCTCGCACTTCATGTTATCTTGCCATGAAAGAAATATTATTTTAAATGACACATCATTTTAGTCATTTTTTTATTTAATAATTATAATACTTTATTATATAATATATTTCGTTAAACATATATTTATTACGACTTTATTGAAGTAACAAAATGTATGAATATGAAACTGCATACTATAATAAAAAGGCAAGTTATGGCAACAGTAAATAAACAAAATTACAAAATAGAAATACAAATCAAAATGGCAGATCCCATGCGCTTGCGGTTGTGTTCTTGTTTATTTGTGTTGCAAATTAAGTTTATATTTTGATATAAACTTATTTCTTACATTACTAACGTTGAGTTGAATATCCCGTTCCTCCGTTTTAGTGTTTACAGTGAGAAAGAGACTCAAAAACAAGTGCTGTGCATTGTGCTAAAGAGACAGAGACTCAATTTTATCTTTCATCATGAAAGAAAACGAAAGGAAATGTTACAAGTGTGGATGTTCTCGTGCTCATGATCGTAACCTCACCATGCGTCGTTTTCCTAAGCCTGGGAGAACAAATAGCTTACGGTACGTATGCTAAATAGCTTTTTGATTACTGATTAAAACAGTTTTAAAATGTTTAAATTTGAACCACTGAATTAATAAAGTAACAGAAATAAAAATTATTATGGGCCGCATCGGCTAATAAAACATAAGATACATTAAGCGATTTAAAAACGTGTGCAAATAAATCTGAAAATTAAAGAGAAATTATGCAGAACAGCATGAGGTGTATCACATAGAAATCATAACATAATAAAGTAGTTATAGATGTATTGGTACACATAGAAATAACTTGTGGAATAATATTTATGTATGTATACAATACAATCACATTGTTTGAAAGGAACAATCTCTTGTATTGCACTCTTCTACCAAGCATGTTTTTAGCACCTCAGTAGTATATTATTATCTAATTGTATTTTTTCAGATGTGAATTATGGGCGAAATACTGTTTTCCTCATGACTTGGTGGTCACCAGAATTTCAAAACAAGCTTTATTCTAGGCATTTAATGTTGTGCACTAAACATTTTAAGAAATCATCATTCATTGATAATTTTGGAAAGAGGCTAGTCAAATCTACAGTACATGATGAGGAATGTGATAAGGTTAGTTAATTTTTCTTTTGTTACTATCTACATTTTTTCTTTTGTGTGGCTTTTCTCATATTACAGTGAAAAGATTATCTCGTTAACAAACGGTGGTAACAGATTGAGTGGTAATTTATAAGGGTATGCGACGTAGCCATAAAACAACAAAAATATAAACTTAAAAAAAAATATGTTATCTTTTATTTAAAAAAAAAAACCTTATCCATACTAGGATTTTCTCCTGTATTGTGGAGGCAGTTTACAAACATAAATTGGATAAGGACAAACATCCCCCGGCACAATTATTTATAGGCCAAACAAATACTTGTTCTATGCAGCATTCGAACCTGTGACCTTTAGTGCCGCAACTCAATGCCACTACACCGCGAGCTGTCAATGTTGTTTAAATTACATGATTATAATTTAGTTACTTACAGAATATATTTACAAATAAAAGAAATTGTTAATATAGTGTCTTAAAAATAGGATGGTGGTGGTAATGGGTTAAAGCAACATTCATTAATAAAAACAAGTTGTATTTAATGTTTATAAATTTATAAGGCTGTTTGAAATTTAGAGATTGGTTGACCAATGCTGGGATACATGATATAAATAATGATTTGATAATCTCTAATTTTCAGATCACATTAGCTGACCTTCATTTGGAACAAATGGATGTGATTCAGCATATTGCAGGTCCATCAACTACTAAACAACCACTGTCTGAAAATATTCAGAACACTATAACTGTTCCAAATGTATTTGAGCCTGTTGCGGGTCCGTCAAAATTTATACAACCCTTGTCTGAGAATGTGCATTATAAGACCATTCATTAAGGCTGTCAGTTCTTATAAAGGAGGTGAGTATTATGGTCTTTTATTTGTTATTATGTCAATATATGTAGTAGTACTTTTTTACTATATTAATTTACCCTTTTATCATTCTAGGTCCTGCAACATTGTTTTGATGCTGGAATTAATATTTCAGCTACAGTGTGTGATATGGATGGTGTGAATAAGAGAGCTTTAAGTATCTTGGGAGCATCTGTAGAACAGCCATATATTCTGCTAAGTAATCGAGAAGTGGTTACCTTTTTTGATACTCCGCATTTGCTCAAATACTTTAGAAATATGTTTTTAAAATATGAAATTAAATGTCCAACAAATATAACATCAAATGATCAAATTGGATTTGGTAAGATATTTTGTTTTATTACAATCATAATATTATACATATTTCCAATTTACAGGATATTTACACAAATGTTTTTTACAGGTGTTGCTAAATGGAGCTATATAAAGGAGTTTTATGAAACAGATAACACCAATCCCAATTTTGTGTGTGCACCTTGCTTAAAACAAGAGCATTTAAATCCAAATACGAAGCAGAAGATGAAGGTGAAGCTAGCTGCACAAGTGTTAAGCCACTCAGTTGCTGCAGGAATGTATGCTAAAATTTCACAAGGTAAATTAAATTTATAATTTAAAGTATAATATTTAAACATATGTCCACCCATTAAAATAATTATTAACTTAACCGGTTCAGTGCGGATGGTACGCCAGGCGTGTCATCGATTACTTTTGCGTGTGGCGTATGACACGCGAGTCGTGTCTTTTTAAAAATCGTTATAACTCGCTCAAATTGCGTTTTTGGAAAATTTATCCAGAACAAAATATTCATTATTTTGCAAGTACTTCATGCATGCGGCTTCGTTTCTGGATATTTTGAAAATTTGAAATTTTTAGGGGTTGACAACCTTTTTTAACTTGTACGTGGTACTCTTTTTACTTTGTAGGTTTTCAATCATGTTGTGAAAAAATAGTCTAATAAGTAACAAATAATAGCACTCATTGCGATTGCTCACAAACCCTAGTCGTAAATAAATTTCTGGAAAACACGTGTCCTGTTAAAAAAAAAACAATGCGTTTGTCTGATTGTTTAATTTTGCTTAAAATGGTTGAACTGCCGTCTATTACTATCATATGGCTGAATAGACCTACGAAGTACCATGTGCTCTTGTGATATGGTATAAGGTTTATTTTTGCTTGAAACAGTTTGAAACCGTTCATGCATAAAAAAAAATTCGCTAATAAATAGTCTTTTGTCAATCTGCCGCCGTATAGCGCCGGCGTTTGTTTCCTTTTGAAAACACTTTTTTATAGGAGAGGGGGCAAACGAGCATGCGGCTCACCTGATGGTAAGTGACTACCGCCGCCCATGAACAACTGCAACACCAGGGAGGGAATGGCAGATGCGTTGCCGGCCTTTTAAAAAGGAGTACGCTCTTTTCTTGAAGGTCCCTAAGTCGTATCGGTCCGGAAAAATCGCTGATGGTAATCGATTCCACAAGGAAGCGTGCGAGGAAGAAAACATCTTCTAAATCGCACAGTGATGGACCGCCAATCATCCAGATGGTGTGGATGGTATCGGGAGTTCTGCCGCGATGTGCGTTCGTGAAATTTGGCGGCTGGGATTAATACGAACAATTCCTCCGAGCACTCCCCGTGGTAGATGCCAAAGAAAATGCACACTTGTCTTGCTATTCCTACTAATTAGACGTTTTCGAATCGACTTTACTTTTACATTTGTATAACATTAAATAATATTTAACATTTGTAAATATTAATGAATTATAAACCTTATTTTTTTCCAAATTAAGGTTCTTGATTGTTTGATATTTACAAATATTATTATTAGGTGAAAATTTAATTTAATAAAAACCAAGGTTTTTCAAGGTGATTTAGCTGTACCTACTTATATAAATATTTTTTTTATAAAACAATAAATAGTACAAAAGGTTTGTAATCTCTTCATAAAAAAAGTCACTTACTCTCAATTTCAAAGAAAACACGTAAAAAAACACGTAGTTACCCACTAAAAACAAGTATCCTTCCATTTGTAACTTATGTTTGATGTCAAATAAACTTAATTAGGTCTGAAGAAGTAATGAAAGCATAAAAAAGAACATTACTTTTACACATGGCTGATGGCACAACAGGCGTGTCATCAATGTCTGTGGCGCGTCAATGAAATATCTGTTTGCCACCACAGCTAAAAGTTGTCGAAAATCGGTGCCGCAACGAATCGGTTAAAAAGGAACTAGGCTCTCCCAAGTACAAATTATTGTTTATTTATTTATTTATTTAACAATTTATGTACACACAAAATAATGTTACAATGAAGAAAAAAAAAAGATATTTTGTACAAAGGCACTGCTTATTTCATATTGAAATTTCTTCCAGCAGGCCTGATACTGAACAAATTAAAAGAGAAGCTGATCTAGTGTGCACTCTCATAATAAAATTTTATATTAAAATATGTATGTTTAAATATAAAATTTTATATTTTATATTTAAACATACATATAACTAAATACCACTATAAATACATATACACACATACACACACACACGCACACACACACACACACACTCATATATACACATATATATATATATATATATATATATATATATATTTACGTGCTCCTTCTTGATATCATCAGAATGATCTTTGTTCTCCAAAATCTTAAAAATTAAAAATTTATATACATATAAATATAATAATCTTTATATATAAAAAGTACGTGTCACGTTGTTTGTCCGCGATGGACTCCTAAACTACTGAACTGATTTCAATGAAATTATTGGTCAATGTGCAGTTTGGTCCAACTTAAAAGATAGGATAGCTTACATCTCAATTTATAATCGCAATACAATATTATTTTATTGAAAATTATTTGTCTATTATTTGACGGTCACAATTATCTGTTAGCTCCAAACGATTCTGTCAGATGACGATATCGGTCGTTCGGAAAGGGCAGAACAACGTCTGTCTGGTCAGCTAGTATATTATATATATAATCATTGGGACGACAAAGAAAGATAGTGCTCTTTGACTCGCCTTTTGAACACGGACACTGTTTAAGTCTCTCGAATTGCAGCAGGAAGAGAATTCCATAACCTAACTGCATGTACTGTGAAAGAGTGAGAATAGGACTTAGTTCTAGAGGAAGGGAAATTTAGGAGGGTTTTTATTGTGTGATATGTGATTTTTTTTTTGAGTTGTCTTGTAACATACTTTAAATCATATTTCTTTAACAGGGGAACTCTTCAGAGGCGGTCACTACAGCTAATGTTATTGCAAATATGGACAAGCTGTTTGATTGTGTCAACGCATGCACACCAGACCTAAGAAGGGGGAAACCATTTTCGACAAACATGACAAATAATACACCACATCTCACACATTTCATTTTAATGAAGAAATTTTTTACCCGTTAGAAAATCTTTTTGGATGCATTCGGGACAATTGCGGCTGCAATTCAAATCCCACTGCTGGGCAGTTTGTTGCGGGTCTTAAAACGACTGTCCTTAGCAACTTATCTTTTATTGGGACAGGAAATTGTGAAGAAGACCAAAATCAAGTTATATTGACAAATTTTAAAACTTTATTGTCTCCACCTACAGACACACACACTGCTTATGCCACAATTTCAACCGATGAGTTAGAAGAACGTGTAAATTCTACATTTGAATGTAGCTTGGAAGAAAGCAGTGGCGAAATACAAGCATGTGCGTATGTCTGTGGGTTTATAGTAAAAAATAATCTCAACAAATGTGAAATTTGTAAAAAAATGTTGTATCTGAGACACAAGACAGATCACATACTTTTATTGACTAAAGAATATAGTGATCTAAAAAAAATCCCTGAAATACGCCTCTACAAACCTCATTAACTGTATTGAAAGTAGTGCTACGATTATTTATGATTTTTTAGAGGCAGAAGCATATAAAAAAAAAATTAAAAGGGACAATTAAAGTTTTGTTAAAAAACTCAATAAATTTGGAGTTTCTCGATAAATGTCCAGAACATAAAGATATGAATATAGATTACTTATTTAATAGCGTATTTCACATTTGTATGAAGAGATTTTGTATTTTGAAAAATCGGCAATTTGCAGAAGAGTACTCTGCATCTGCTCAAGAAAAATTGATATCTTGCAGAATAAATAGGATATTACATGAAACTACTTTTTCTGTACGTACAGTCATAATCACTTCGGTGGTGACATTTTAAAGTTAGGTTGATTGTACCAGTTAATGCAGACTACTTTATCCTGGGTAGTAATTACCACATGTAACATAATAAACATACACTGAATTTTTAATGTGGACAATTTTTCAGTTATTCGGCTATGTCAAATGCAGTTAATATGTTAAAGATAACACTATCTTCATAAAATGAAAGTAGTTAACTTTAATACAATACATTTTTGGTTACTGTATTGTGCTTTTAACTCAATATTCTAAATAGGGTGTCTGAGGATGTGTTTAACATGTTAAATTTTGCATAGCTTAAAATTAAATAATTTTTCTGGAGACCGACGCAATAATTTCCTTATCTTTCATTTGTGATTTAGTATCATTTTGTTGTGTAAGATATATTTATTTGCATTTGGTCAGTCTCAGGTAAAACCGATTTTAATTTTAGGACCATATTTACACTGCAGCAGGGCTAAAGAAATTACACTTGTAGGTAGTGCTAATTAATGACACGAAAATGTTGACTTATTATTTTTTAATGCAGTCAATAACAATAATATAACGAAAATAATTTCTACAAATGTAATATTATTGGGGGCATCTATAATATAATCAGGTTATTGGAGTTTAGACATAATATTGCAAAGCTATTGCCTTGTTTGTAGAAAGTGAAGGGAAATAATGTTTTCTTGTTAGAAAGAAGTGTTTATATTAGATTGTCTAATCTTTTTTTATATAAAACCAATGTACCTTTACTTTCCATTTTGCTTAAATGTCATGTTACATATGCCGTTTACTTAATAGGTGAAGTGATGAACTAAGTAGCTATAAAGTAATAATCGTTGACACGTGTTTTATATTGCCTTGTTTGTAGAATGTGAAGGTAAATAATGTTTTCTTGTTAGAAAGAAGTGTTTATATTAGATTGTCTAATCTTTTTTTATATAAAACCAATGTACCTTTACTTTCCATTTTGCTTAAATGTCATGTTACATATGCCGTTTACTTAATAGGTGAAGTGATGAACTAAGTAGCTATAAAGTAATAATCGTTGACACGTGTTTTATATTGCCTTGTTTGTAGAATGTGAAGGTAAATAATGTTTTCTTGTTAGAAAGAAGTGTTTATATTAGATTGTCTAATCTTTTTTTATATAAAACCAATGTACCTTTACTTTCCATTTTGCTTCAATGTCATGTTACATATGCCGTTTACTTAATAGGTGAAGTGATGAACTAAGTAGCTATAAAGTAATAATCGTTGACACGTGTTTTAGCGAAGTTACGAGAATGCTTATTTCCTATACTTCGCTAAAACACGCCTACCTCTTAAAAATAGACTATTCTGCTTTACATAACTACTTAACTATTAAATCGATATTTAGTTAAGAGCTGTTGAGAACTCATACATGCATAAAGTTAAAAATTTGTTAATTACTCTTTCACTTACGTCCATCAATGTACCAACGGTTGTTCTATGTACCAATGTGGACAAGTATGTAATGTAAATAAAAATTATGTATTTCAAAAACCACTTTTACTTGAAAAATAGTTCCTTTTTTATATTAAAATGATTGCTAGTCGTTTCAAAAGTGGTTTATGAATGTAAAGTACCATAATTTACAAATAACTTTGTGCTTTTGTTTTCGTTTTAATTTAGCAATATATATCATTGAAACGAAAAACTACAAGCTATATCTATATGGTATTTTACATTCTTAAGCCATTTTTGAAACGAAACAACCAAGATGCCAAATAAAAAAAATCACATCAAAATTCCCGCGCAAAAAAGTTTTAGGGGGCACCACAGAGATGGCGTGCATTATGGGTGCCATTTTCTTTGTTTGGAGTTGACATTCTTCCCGCCTAAGGGTACTAGTGTTCTGTGGTTAAGTGACTTTAAGCGCGTTGTTTTCTTAATTTGACGCAAATGTCACAATTGCTGTCAAACTTTTTTTTTTACCGGCGCTAGTCTATGGATTCATCAGAATGACAACATAATAAAACTAAAGTATTTCTTAAGTACGATTTAACTAAAAGAGGTTTATAGAACGTTTATGAATACAGAATTTTATAATAGGTTTATTAGTACTAATGAGCATTTTAATTAAAGAGTGTTATAACGCCATTTTAAGGGATTTTTATGAATAAGGCTGGCTTTTCACTATGGGATATAATATATCTTATATCCCGAAATATAAATTATATCCCGCAATTGGCGTTCACACTGTGAGATATATCTTTTAACCAGTGTGCGTTCGTCATTGGTCATTGGATTACCCCCCTTTACCCCGTACACCGTTCTGCGGGGGCGCGGAACGGTGTGCGGGGTACAGGGGGCAAAATATAATATGAAAATATCGCTCGGTCGATCGAAAAAATATTTATAGCTAGAGATGTAATATATATTATAGCTCAGTGTAAACGGTTCCATATGAAATCTATGGGGAGCGATATTAATTTATATCTCGAGATGTAATATATATTATATTATATCCCGTAGTGAAAAGGGGGCTTAAGACTGTAGGAGTCACAGAGTACCTACATTTACTAGGAGTAAAGTATTCTGCACAGAGTACATTATATACAGGGAAGTATTCTGTGTTGCAGACTTGCAGTCATAGAGAAAAGTTCCTTGCAGTTGTGAACAGAACAGAGTCAAAAGAGTATCTTTGTATGAGAAGTCGATGTCTGAGATACGTTGAAAAAGGCGGGATAGAGAAACTTGTAGTATAAAGCTTTAGCCTTTTCTTTGATTCATGTAATCACAAACAATATATTATTTTATACAAGATGTACTGTTATAAAAAGTGTCAAAGTTCTTTTCACGGAAAAATTAGTGAAATCCCAGGTAACTAAACTTACTATATAGTTTTTCTTTAGTAGTTTTTGGCGGCAACTTGACCTGCGGCGGTTTGTTGCTCCTGTATTATTTTTTAAATAATGGTTTGAAGTGGACTTTGATATATAAAAGTGGTGTGATTTTGTATATTAAGTGTCTGCGCATGTGAACTATTAGTGGAAACTGTGAAACAAGTGCTCTGATGGTGATGGATTCTCAAGATAAGCTGTTTGTTTGCATAGGCGCCTTTAGATACCATCGCCAACTGTCAGCTGCCTGCTGGCTCAAGTTGCCGTCAAAATCTCCCAAGGGCTGTACAATGTGACACATCAACATATTGTGAAGCAGTGAACTATGAAGAAATTATAATAAACCGAATAAAAATACTCAAGACTTGGCCTAAAGGTCTAGATACCAGGCCATAAACTCCAAAAAAAGTTTTTCTTTAGAATTATGTTTTTGTCTATTTTGTCCCAACTAAACGTAGTGATTATATTCTCTTTGGTCCCAACATTATTTTGCTATATCAAACGTAATCAAACGATATTTGTTGTTGATCAGAAATAGACAGGGTTGACACTTATACCAGGCCCAGGACAGATTTAGTTCCATTCCATTTAGTAAGCGCTAGTGTTGCACCTTGAATGTCAATGTCATTCAAATGTCAGTCTATCAATTAGTCCACAGATAACTGTATAATATTCAGAGAAATCAGTCAGTCTCACAGACTATTATGATGCTTACAGCTTACACATGTCAGTTCATGTCAGTCTTGTATTGTGTGAGTTGAAGTCTGCTGGTATATTTTGTTTTCTCCTCGGTTTATACATTGAGTCGATATCTCAAAGTCCACCTGCTTCCTTACCCAATCAGTGATTGTGAGTGTGTCTAACGTAGAACGCTACACGATGTCGAAATTGCGGAAGTGTTGGTTGTATTATGTTGCTATGCCAACAACAAAACTCATCGCCTTTTTAACTTTCCAAAGGACGATAAATTACGGAATTGTGGTTGTCTTTCTTGGTGCCTGTTAATATTAAGCTCAGCGGTTTGTCTAAGGAACAATTGTTAAATAGATATGTGTGCCAAAAACACTTTGACAGACAGCAGTTTGACGGTATGGGTAAGCGTCTTGCGCATGGTTGGTTATTCCTGCTAACTTTACTAACATTACTTAAAACTATCGCTTTCAGTACTTAATAATTAATTTTCCACTGTTAAAATAGATTCTTAGTTTATTTAATCTTTTTTCAGCACAAGACCACATTAGTGATCATTATGTTTTGAAATGTAATGTTGAAAAGGAGCCGCCAATTGAAGAATCCACAAATTCTAAAACGGATGGTAGGTTAAAAGAATTGTGTATTCAATTTTATATATTCATTAATACTTTTAAATAATAATAAAACGTCATGATCAGTAATTCTGTTTACAAACACTGAAAATTGAAAAAACTAGACCATTGATGCAGTCAATGTCCCATAGTACAAAACATATTTTACAACACGTTTTTGAAACCAAGTTGAGTTTGTCTATGTAACACACACAAACTTGCAGAAGAAATCTTATGTGATGGCTTTTATTTACCAATTTATTTTGTTCTGTTTTTAGGACACACATGTACTACTGACATGCTACAAATAACAGAACCTGCAGAATTTGTGGCAAACTTCTCTATATCATCATCAAAGACAGAATCAAGAGGTATTTTTATGTCTTTTATTTCCTTTTTTAAATATATATTTATAATATCCTCAAGACCGAATAAAATACATTTTTAATTGAAAAATCATAGAAAAATAATAAAAGTCATTTTATATATAAATTATTTCTAGACGCGATAATTTTTGTCAACTATTTTTCTGCCATTGTTCTTTTAGTAATTATAGTGGTTAATCTCAGTAGCCATCTGTGCATGGTACAGGATTATAATGTATGAATGTGTGCACAAACACAGATATTCTATTCCTTCACTCTTATAGTCCGATCACAGTTAGAAAGAGATCAGGCGCAAGACCAATGGCTTTATATTCTTACAGAAGCGGGTTAAACTCAGCAACATTCCTGACTCCGAGTTGTTAATAGGAATTTCTTGACAGAAAAACCTATCAATCCAATATAAAAAGACACCTCATAATCAACAGTTGCAAATAGTTTAAAGATATTAGACAAAAAATTGACAATACTTGACATTTATTTTTCTACTAATTTCAGATGTGATTCGCAATATTGAGCAAAATCGAAAAAGTAACGCACCAAAAAGAATTTGGAGTGGAGGTATAGTATTTTATAACACACTAGCGACCCGCCCCGGCATCGTGCGGGTGCAATGTAGATACTTATATGGGGCAGTGTGGAGAAATTAATAATATTATGATTAGTCTATACTACAGGATGTTTTGTATACAATATTTACAGCTGGTTTTTTATGAGACAGTACGAACATGTTTTCTTTAGAGATTATTCTCGAAAGCGCGACATATAATTGGCCGTGTGAGAAACACTCAACGCTCATATCAAAACCTGCAACGTTGAATGTATGACCCTGTGACTTATTATGGTCATTGCAAAAGATAGCTTTACCGGAAATTGCAGGCGCTTATATTGAAACGGTAAATCTGATGATATATGACATGTTTTATTTTTATTTTACTGGCTGGAGAATTATACAATGCTAAAGGGTGTGACGCGGCGATCGACACGGTACACCTCGCGTTCTCCGACCGCTGCCAACCGGGACGAAACGTAAGGCCCGCCAGCCCCTGTGCCTCCTCTTTTAAAATCTCTGATATCTTTTAGGATGTCCAATTTAATGAAATGTTGTTAAGGGCAGTTTTGATCTACATGAAATATACAACGCATGTAATGTATTTAATTGGATAAGGAATAATACTGTATTGTATAAAATAGCTTGGAAAATAACACATTTTTTTTTATGTAATATGTAAAAGATAACAATGGTTACTGTGGGTTATTCTTAAGAGATAAATGTATACCATTGCGGACGTTTTATCTATCTTTTTAAGATATATAATTTCGTAGTACATCATTTTGATCTATCTCGTAAGGTGTAGCCAGCGTTTGCGATTTATGTTTGTTACGACAACATATTACAAATCTTTATACCTATTTTTCCCCTTTTCTGTGCTATAATATTTATGTATTATACATGTAAACCTTTTTCTTGAATCACTCTATCTAATCCTGAACATATAATTAAATTCCGTTGAGCAGTTTAAAAGATCTAAGCTAACAGACAGCGGAAGCGACTTCATTTTAAACTATGTAAAGATACCCCATAAGAGCTAGTTATTTAATAATAGACATTAACTAGCTTTGCTAGTTTGGTCGCATATAATTTTTGTTAGTAGTTTATTTACAGACATCTTCCTGGCAAGCGTGACATATATAGCATATAACCCTCACATTGGGAGAGGTGCATGTTTTTTAATAGGACTTTTACAGGCTGATCATGATGAAGAAGAATAGTTCTAGTTATTTTTAGACATCTTTTAGTTGTAAAGTAATACAAAATTTAGAATTGCTCCTACAAGTTACGAATTAAATTGTATAATTTTATATTATCCTTTTACAGCCAATAAACTGACCAGAGACTGTAAATGCTTCATAAGAAGAATGAAAAATATTGCTGTCGAAGAAAATAAGCTTGAAAAGCCATTTTCAGAAAGGTTTCATGCTGCTAAAAATCTAAACCATAACCTGTTATTTAATAAAAGTTTTGGCAAAAGGACACAACATTC
Source organism: Parnassius glacialis (assembly GCA_033319125.1). Classification (NCBI taxonomy): domain Eukaryota; kingdom Metazoa; phylum Arthropoda; class Insecta; order Lepidoptera; family Papilionidae; genus Parnassius; species Parnassius glacialis. The sequence goes on from JAVANC010000016.1 coordinate 37,352,422, forward strand.
AAATCCAAATTCAATCCAAAGGTTGAAAATAAATAAAAAATTATAAAATTTGAAATGTTGTTTTATTCTAATTTAAGACTAAATACATACAATAGATATTTATTCGCTGAACTTTTCAAATAAGTATTTTAAAATAAGAAAATAATCCTTGCATATCGACTTTTTTACATGTGCATCACTAAACTATCGATATCGACACTTGAATATTAGACCTAGTTTGCATCACTATACGACACTAGCGCTTTGCGAATTCATTGGAACTAACCGTCAATTAGAGAACTGTCCCATCTGTCTCTGACTAGTATACAGTTATCTGTGACTTATACATGTTTCTACAGAAAAGGAAGTTACAGCCTATCTAAAATAAATTTTCTTAACGATTTGGTAGTCGCGGATTGCTTTAATATTTTTTAAAACCACATGGATCCATTTTGAAATTGAATTGAAGTAAAAGAATACATGGAAATAAAAGAACACTTATTATTTAATATAACTGGACTCTGGAGGATAACAATAACTTGTGTTTTAATCTAATTTTTAGTAAGAAGGTTATTTCTGCTTAAGAATATGTAAGAAAGTGTCGTTGCCTTGCGTCTAATTTCATTTGCAGCTGCTACATATCTCTGTGCATCGAGTTGTTTTTGACAATGCAAAGCAGAAGTCATTTGTAATGTTTAATCTTTTACAATTTTTTGTTTTAATTGACACTAAAACTGAGAAAACTGATTTACAGAGATTTGTAGCCGTAAACGAAATTAGGGAGAGATATGGCTTGTATAACAAGCTGAGGGTAAGCTTGTCCTAAAGAACAACAAAAGTTGCTAACATTCTTTGCATTGAATTCAGTTTGCAATACCTCTTTGGATTTTAAGTCAATGAGATCTTCACTATTAACATTATACCAATCAATCATTAGAGCCGTGGTATCTCAGATGGTAAGTGCTCGATGTAACTTTCACAGTACACAAGCAACCTGGGTTCGATCCCCGCCGGCATGAATGAAATTGATAATTGCAATTTTAAGTGCTGATTTACCAAATGCTTGGCGGCGAAGGAAAATACTGTGAGGAAACCTGCATGTCTGAGAAATAACAAAAAAAATATTTCGAAGAGATGTGAAGTTTACTAACATGCATTGGGGCAGCGCAGTGGACATTTCCTTGCCCTAAAACCCTCTCAGAAATGAGAGGAGACCTGTGCCCAGCAGTAGGACGTATATATTTATTTATTTAGAACTTCATATACACATGTGGTATATAGGCGGACTTAATGCCTAAGGCATTCTCTACCAGTCTAACTTGGGATGATGCAGATGCAGAGATAATGTGTAATAAAAAGTTACGCCTACTTTATGCTATCTCTTAAAAATAAGAAAAAAGCAATTTTAGCATGGAAATAAGTTATAAATGGGTGGGTACACTTATTGAAGTTACAAATATAATACATACATACATACATACATACATATACGCACGCACACGCGCACGCGTACTCGCACGCGTACGCGCACGCACTTCATACACACTTCATTCACACTTCATACACACTTCATTCACACTTCATACACACTTCATACACACTTCATACACACTTCATACACACTTCATACGCACTTCATACACTTCATACACACTTCGTACACACTTCATACAAACTTCATACACACTTCATACAAACTTCATACAAACTTCATACACACTTCATACAAACTTCATGCAAACTGCAAAATAAAATTCATACACACTTCATACAAACTTCATACACTGCAAACAAACTTCATACACACTTCATACAAACTTCATACACACTTCATACAAACTTCATACACACTTCATACAAGCTTCATACACTGCAAACAAACTTCATACATACTTCATACAAACTTCATACAAACTTCATACTACCTTCATGCACACTTCATACACTTCATACACACTTCTTCAACACTTCATACTAACTTCATACAAATTTCATACAAGCTTCATACACTCTTAGTACAAACTACATACAAACTTCATAGATACTTTATACAAACTTCATACAAACTTCATACACACTTCATACGCACTTCATACACACGTCATACACTTCATACACACTTCATCAACACTTCATACAAACTTAATACAAACTTCATACAAGCTTCATACACACTTCATACAAACTTCATATAAGCTACATACAAACTTCATACAAACTTCATACAAACTACATACAAACTTCATACAAGCTTTATACAAGCTTCATACAAACTTCATACAAACTACATACAAACTTCATACAAACTTCATACAAACTTCATACAAACTTCATACAAACTTCATACAAACTTCTTACAAACTTCATACAAGCTTCATACACAATTCATACAAACTTCATACAAACTTCATACAAACTTCATACAAACTTCATACAAGCTTCATACAAACTTTATACAAACTTCATACATACTTCATACAAACTATATACACACTTCATACACTTCATGCACACTTCATACACACTTCATACACACTTCATACACACTTCATACACACTTCATACACACTTCATTCACACTTCATACACACTTCATGCACACTTCATACACACTTCATACACACTTCATACACACTTCATACACACTTCATACACACTTCATACGCACTTCATACACTTCATACACACTTCGTACACACTTCATACACACTTCATACAAACTTCATACACACTTCATACAAACTTCATACACACTTCATACAAACTTCATACACACTGTAAACAAACTTCATACACACTTCATACAAACTTCATGCACACTTCATACACACTTCATACACTTCATTCACACTTCTTCAACACTTCATACTAACTTCATACAAATTTCATACAAGCTTCATACACTCTTAGTACAAACTTCATACAAACTTCATAGATACTTCATACAAACTTCATACACACTTCATACGCACTTCATACACACGTCATACACTTCATACACACTTCATCAACACTTCATACAAACTTAATACAAACTTCATACAAGCTTCATACACACTTCATACAAACTTAATACAAACTTCATACAAGCTTCATACACACTTCATACAAACTTCATACAAACATCAAATAAACTACATACAAACTTCATACAAACTTCATACAAACTTCATAAAAACTTCATACACACTTCATACGCACTTCATACACACTTCATACACACTTCAACAACACTTCATATAAACTTCATACAAACTTCACACAAACTTCATACAAACTTAATACAAGCTTTATACAAGCTTCATACAAACTTCATACAAACTGCATACAAACTACATACAAACTTCATACAAACTTCATACAAACTTCATACAAACTTCATACAACTTCATACAAACTTCATACAAACTTCATACAAACTTCATACAAACTTCATACTACCTTAATACACCTTAATACACAATACACACTTCATACACACTTCATATAAACTACATACAAACTTCATACAAACTTCATACAAACTTCATACAAACTTCATACACACTTCATACGCACTTTATACACACTTCATACACACTTTTTCAACACTTCATACAAACTTCATACAAACTTCATACAAGCTTTATACAAGCTTCATACAAACTTCATACAAACTGCAAATAAACTACATACAAACTTAATACAAACTTCATACAAACTTCATACAAACTTCATACAAACTTCATACAAGCTTCATACACTCTTCATACAAACTTCATACTACCTTCATACACTTAATACACACTTAATACACACTTCATACACACTTCATACACACTTATAATACACACTTCACACTTCATACAAACTTCATCAACACTTCATGCAAACTTCATACACACTTCATACGCACTTCATACACACGTCATACACTTCATACACACTTTATCAACACTTCATACAAACTACATACAAACTTCATACAAACTTCATACAAACTTCATACAAGCTTCATACAAGCTTCATACAAACTTCATACATACTTCATACAAATTTCATACAAACTTCATACTACCTTCATACACACTTAATACACACTTAATACACACTTCATACAAACTTCATACAAAATTCCTACAAGCTTCATACACTCTTCATACAAACATTATACAAACTTCATACATACTTCATACAAGTTCATACAAACTTCATACAAACTTCATTCTACCTTCATACACACTTCATACACTCTTATAATACACACTTAATCGCACTTAATGCACACTTAATACACACTTAATACACACTTCATACATTTCATACACACTACATACACACTACATACACACTTCATACACACTTCATACACACTTCATACACACTTCATACACACTTCATACACACTTCATACACACTTCAAACACACTTCAAACACACTTCATACACACTACATGCACACTTCATACACACTTCATACACACTTCATACACTCTTCATACACTCTTCATACACACTTCATACACACTTCATACATAAATACATACATACATAAATACATACATACATAAATACATACATACATAAATACATACATACATACATAAATACACACATAGATAAATACATACATACATAAATACGTACATACATAAATAATATTGAGGTCAAGTGCGACGTGGATCTTAGGTATAAACATTGACTAAAAGCGATCCAAGGCTCAACAGATCCTTGTTGCACTGGACTATCTATCTAATCATGTATTACGTGGGTTTTCTAAAAAAAAAGAAAAGTAATAAAATATTTTATTTTTTATAATAGTTGTGATCCATTAGTGGTGCTATGCTAATTCATCAGAATCATCAGAATCAGATAACTCTGAATGACTGCTATCCAAATTGATCAAAAATAGTTCCATAGTTATTTCATGACGGTTGTCTGTACGTCGATTATTATCTTCAGTATTTTTGACATGACTGCAGTGTTTCTCGAACTCTTATTTTATAAAATGCGTTATGGATTCGCTGCTCCATATATTCAGAGAGGCCTGTGATATTCGAATATGCGAATATTCTTTTAAAATAATTCAATAAAAACTCAATCGCATTAAATCACAATGATAAGGAAGTAGTTTGACAGCTTCGTAACCATGTTCCATTTAATGAATTATGTAGACATCATCTTGTTTAATCATTCTGCTTTTTTCATGCTCTCCGAATATGAAACATTGTTGTTTTTATTGGGTTGTCTGATGTGGAGTCAATACTTACTGTAGAATGACCTTCAGCTGCTTCATTTGGGTCTCATCGGGAAGGATTTTCTATTCTTTCAGTAGGATTATTTTCAAGGGCTTTACCCTCTGAAACTATGCGGCTTACGGTTCTTTTGGAAACACTTAAAATGCAAACATACATTACTAATTAACTCACATAAGTAAAATGTTATCTAAAATAACGGAAATAATAAACTAATTATCTGGTAACATTTTAATTGTCACTGTCATAGCCGGAGTTTTGGCAGGAACTTGATCGGCGGCGGTTTGTTGCTCCTGTTTTATAGTTTAAATAATAGTTTGAAGTCGATTTTGATATGTAAAAGTGGTGCGATTTTATGTTTTAACTGTTTACGCATGTGAACTATTAGTGGAAACGGTAAAACAAGTGCTCTGATGGTGATGGATTCTCGAGATAGCTGTTTGCATAGGCGCCTTTAGATACCATCACCAACTTTCAGCTGTCTGCTGGCTCAAGTTGCCGTCAAAATACCCCAAGGGCTGCACAATGTGACGCATCAACATATTGTGAAGTAGTGAACTATGAAGGATAATTATACATTTGGAGAAATTATAACAAACTGAATAAAAATACTCAAGACTTGGCCTAAAGGTCTAGATACCAGGCCATAAACTCCAAAAAAGAAAATCTGTCATAGCCCCTGTTCGAGCTTTCAAATTTTGGAATGGAACTGTGGAATGGAATTATCGGTCCTTTGTTAAGCTTTTCTTGCTCACGCAAATGTTTAACGGCAAGAAAGATATCTCTAGCTGCACTACGCACTGCTTTCGGCATATTTGGTAGCTATTAATTTAAGATTAAGTCATATGTACTCTGTGGATTAAGCACTGAGGAGACGAAACAACAAAGCACTGAAAACCATAGATAATACACTATATTAAAAAAGTACTCTGTGCACTATATACTAGGCGTAGATAGAGGAAGGTCTATGATACTAGTATGGAGTGTAGAGTAGAAGGAGAACCATCTTATAAGGTGCGAAAGTTGAAAAAGTGTCCCACTATATACTGAAAATAGTGGTTCCAAAACCTACCACAATAGCGCTGGCGTCTGAAAAACTACGATATGAAGATAGCTGTTGTAGACGGAGTGAAGTCAGCAGAATTCAAATATTTAAAAAAAATTCATGACTAGAGTAGTTAGTAAAATGCCAATATACAAAACCTCAACTATTTACGTAGTACAAAACCAAGCGGATTGGTCAGTCCTTGTTTATTTCTCCATCTTATTCTAATTAATTTTGGCGCTTTTTTTTTAATTTATCCTATGCTACTGCAGCGCCACCCTTATTGGACGCGTTTTAAGGGACACTTTTCATATACAGAGATGGTTCTCCTTCTACTCTACACTCCATAGATACTAGGAACTGAAAACTGTCAAAATTAGTTCCATTTTTCGCCACGCGCACGCGCCATAGACTTTGTATGGCGCCTACTACACACTCGATAATTATCACGATATTTAACGTGATTTTTATCTTGCAATATTTTGGATCGAATCTACATACTACACACTCGATACTAATCGCGTCAATACAACGGTAGATTTCATTCACTAAAGACGTGTTCGTTCCATAATTCGATGCCAGTAACGTAATGAGTGACTATAAAAATAAAGCTCGCGTTGCTATTATATTAGCGATAGCATTAAAAAGGCGTATAAACAGAAAAAAATGGACGAAGCATTGGCTCCATCCATATTTTTCTCTTTACACGTCTCTCTCACGTGAATTCTTTCAAGGTTTTTTGGTCATTCGTTTGAGGCACGGCTGGCGCCGCCACTGCATCAAGAAGCGCGTCCTCCACCATCGCTGACAATGAATACTGACGATAAATATCGACCAAAGACTAGACACTCGATATTTATCGATGATACTTGATACAGATCATTGTATTTCTGGATTTTTAGAAATCCAGCGATCCGTATCACGATCCAAGATATGCTATACTACACACTCGATAAATATCGTAATCTTAGATTACGATCCAAATATCGTGATAATTATCGAGTGTGTAGTAGGCGCCTATCTTGTGTCAATCCTCAATCTACGGCACGCGCCAACTGTCTATATCGTAGATAGAGGATTGACTAGATAAAGCATTCGCGTATGTATGCTTTTGAGATAGAAATAGGCGGGAGGTACTTTTGCCTGGGTTACCAGGTATTGTTCCATTTCCCCCGTTATGGGTTTATGTTCACAGCACTTAAATTCACATAGAAAACTTATTTGTTACCATAAAAAATGTTCTTTTATAATTCAGATAATTAATATATTTCTCTTGAAAATACATTCTGTGACTAAAAACTACGGACGGAAACGGCGTAAAAACAGAATCATCATTTCTAATTCAACGGCGCATCGACGATTTTACTGGACATTCAATAAACTCTTTGGATTTCGACGGCACTATGTGAAAACGCCAGTAGCGTATCACAAATTGTGATGTCGCTAATAAGTAGCAATATGATAAATATGTAGGTACTTAAATATTAATTAATATTCAAAAATTTCCTCGTGTCGAGCTTTGTTGTTTTTACAAAAAAAATTCAATAACTTTTTAACATATCAGTCCATCACAAGTTCAGTGCTGAACACAGACCTCCGAAAGGAAAAGGTTTCCACTTAGGTTTGGTAGTACAAAACACGGTTCTGAGCCAACTCCTGCGATTTCCTGCATGTCTTTATAAGTTAGTGGCTTGTATGCAGCAAGTTGTGCGTACAAAAGAATTTGTTTATACACGGGATGATACTACCCCGGGTCTTAAGCAATAATACAGGATGGGGATGGGGTTGCAGCACTTTCCACAGGAAAACATAAAATAATAAAAAAACTGTGTGGGCTAACCAATATAACGCATATTTTCACGCAGGCGTGGCAACTATGGCAAAAGACATTCTATGAGGATATCTAGGGAAAGCCTTTTCAGGTGACTTATGGTTAGGTGACTTAATCATATTACCTAATGGTTAAGGTGGTAAAATGTTTAGTTAATATACGTTGTAAAGCATCAACAAATGGATGGGTTTTGTAATATGTTGGTATATAAAATAAAAACGAATGGCTTATAATATTCTATTTTAATTAAAAAACGTTGTTATTAAATAAATAAAAAAAAAATTACAATGCAGTGTAAGGTTATCTGCTACCTCATATCATTCCATGGGTGTTGTATGAGGCGACATAGGGAAACAACAAAGAAGATAAACAGCAACATTTTCCTGATAAAAGCTAAATATAAAAAAGACAGTTGTTGCCAACCTGCTTGCCAAGCGTTGCAACTATGGCAAATAACTATGTTCATATTTACGTTCAGCAGTGGTCTTTTGATAGACTGTAAAGATATAATATATTCTATTTAAATGAAAATATATTGAAATTTAAAAAGGAAAGAGAACTAAATTTTGTGTACTTACATAACATTTAGAAATATTAACAACGTAACATTAAGTAAAACAAATGAAAACACAATTATATATTAAATATAATTCAATAAAATTAAAATAAACAAACAATTATTTATTATTTTTTCATCACATTAATAAACAACAAAATTAACAAAATTTTTGTCTTCTTTCTAGAGCATTCGTTGTAACTCTTGGTTTGAGTAGCTTCAGAATTTCTCAAAAATATGCATTTACAAACTTTATTTATACTTTTGCATGGCAGAAATTCTTGGGTGCTGGTTGCTAGAATTGGATTAGAAGGGAGTATATATATTATATGCCTTGTATATAATATATTTTTAGTGGTATAAATAATAAGGTACAACTCCTAAACTATACTTAGATAGGTAATATCTACCTCTTGTCAAAAATATCTTTATTACATTATTTATGTCAATTAAATGAAAATTATCATTATTATTACATTTATTTCCACATTATTATTTATAACCCCTTTATAAAAGAGAATAAGGGTGGACTAAATGTCTCATTGGTAGGCATTCCCAGAGTCAGTTTTACAATTATCTGTCAGGACTTAAAATTATTTATTTATTTATTTTATTTCAATCTTTACTTGCATAAAACGTGGTAGTACAGATAAAAATCCTACATTTGTAAATGAGGTTAATCAATCTATCTATAAGTAAATATTTTGTCATTGTCATGCAATCAAATTACACAAGGAAAATCAAATAAATATAAATTACAATAAAATTATTACAAGTCTTATTATATACAAGTCTTATTATATACAGAATGGCAGCATTTGAAAATAAAATGTCAAGAACCATAAATAAATTAAGCAATGCTAGTCAATTTTTAATAATTACAGAATACATACAGAACAATTTCAAAAATCATAACAAGGTCAAACTTATATCACTTATGAAGAAACAACAAGACACAACAAGAAATTATAACATTTTAAAAATTTTAAGATAAAATTTTTATATTATAAATTACATAAATTAAGCATATTTAGTCCGCCTAAAACAATGAGGCTCAAAATGTTTTCAGCATACACTGTTAAGTTTTGTTGGTTATCTATAATCACGACCAGTAGCGATTATCCAACAAATACGGATAGCTGATTATTTTAAAGCTGTAAAATAAAATATTTAAAAGAAATTAACATATTAAATATATAGTACACTTTTATATCAAGGTATTTTAAAAAAAATCAAGTATGAGTATCTGTGCATAAATACAATTCCTATAACAATTAATACAATATCAATTGATTTAATTAAATAGCAGGTATATGTAAATGTAATGATAAAAAGCTTTAGATATTGTTAATTAATACATTTACAGCCTAATAAATGTCCTCCACAGCTGAACATAGACCTCCCCCATATTTTGTCTGCAAAATAACTGCAGTTGCCAATCCTCCTGCCAAGCTAGGCAACTATCACAAAACCTACAACTTTTGACTTTTGATAATGACTAATTGTAACGGTAAGTATATTATCATCAAATTTTTTCTACATCATTAATTGAGAATATTATCTTATTTTGTTGTGTTATTGTATACCTTAAGATTAAGACTTATTTATTTATTTGTTATTTTATCTGTATTTATATTTATTTTTACATAAGTATGACATATTTTTTTTTTTAATAAATATTGTAATATAATTGTTGCTAATGTATAATAGAATTAATGGAATGCAATAAAGTTTTGTGCACCTGATTCAGACAAGACATATTTTGTGAAATTAAATATAATTTGCCCAATATTTATGTACATACTTGAATCCAAACATGTTTTCAGATTGATATTTACATATTATTTGTGACGTCTATGTAATACGGAAAATTATTGAAGAGTTGTAACGCAATAAGGAGTTTCCATTAAAGCTGAACATAAAAGTATATGTATATGTATAACATTATGTGATTCATATTTATGGACATAACTACTAATCACAATAACAATTATTATTGAAAAATGCGAAAACATTATTGTACTCGCTGATATCCCTAAAGTTTCCATAATCCTACCAAATCAAAAAGTACACGTTTGTTATGACTTTAAGCTTTCGAATGACCGTTCAAATTAAGGAGCATTATCATGAACAATTTACAATTTGGGAGTCCAAATATTTGACAAAATACATCACAAAGTTCATTAAAAACATGAAATGCTACACTTTATATTCAAAACAATAGATATTAATCAGTATAAGTAGCAAATGTAAGCACAAAACAAACTTACCGATGAAAGGTTATATTATCAATTTTTCGTTGACTAATGCTGTTGCATCCTAAAATGCTACAACTTACCATCTTTTTCACCTTACCTAATAACTAAAACCCACAAATTCACACTATATTCAATTACCTGTTTGCTTATAATATCAATGTTATTCACAAACGCTTGACATCGTTTATGTCAAATAAAGGAGGGAAAACAATCAAAAACGCATACCTAGAAAAAGACAAGAAATGTTGTTTTGCTTCTCCCTTACTCTTATGTCTAACTATATACGTGCATTCCTTTCATACGCAGATGACGTCACTGAATGTTTAGTCTATAAGATACTAGGTCTATGGTCTATATTGACTCGTTTTTGACAGTCGCCCTTGCCATAGACTAATATATAAGCCCTTGCAGCCGCTTGCAGCACGTAGATTGAGAATCTATGACCCACCCTACCCCAGCCTACAAAAATGGGGTAAATAAAATAAAAAAAAATACCAACAGACGTATTTTAAATAGCACTTTCCAAAATTGTTTATTATTGTAATAGCACCCCCGTAGATTGTGAATAAAAAATAGGTAAAGATCGCGCATCTTATAACGGCGATACCACTTGAAATAATTAAAATTTTGTAGGTTTGCAACTTAAAAAAACTTCACCCTTCGTGAATTAAACTTCACCACCATCGAAAATCCATAAAATGCAATATTAAGTGCAATTATTTAATAAAACCTATTTTGTCAATTGCCGAATGCACATGGAGTGTTGGTGCATGCGCAGCACATACAATCTAGGGTTTTTCTTCGGAGGATCTTTCGCGGCAAGTTCACGCCTATCTCTATTTTCTCTATTTGAATAGTAAATTGCGTGTAAGAGGTTAACTCATACGTTTCTATCTTAATCTTAATTAATAAATTAAGCTGAAGAAGAAAATTACAAATTTAGATTGAGCGCATTTCAAGATGACTTAAAACACTAGCTTAAAGATGGTATTTCATTTACTACACTTATTTATAATGTTAAGAGCGTTTTCGAAAAGATGAATTTATTTTTGTTTTGTATCAATACAGAAAAAGTCGTTCAACCTTCGACTTTTCATAAAATTTTATCACAGTGGGTCGAAGAAGGATCATGGATGGCAGATTTAAGTATTTCCAGACCAGCAAATAGATCTCCTTAGGGTATACCTACACCATGTGATCCAAATCAAACGATATATGTATGGCTTGATGCTTTAGTAAATTATTTAACAGCCGTTGTAAATTATGTAACAACGTTTTCCGTCGTCCAAATACTTCTTTAGAATGTCTAAGCAGTAAGGAGTAGCGATTGCACCAAGGGCTTCGGCACATTCATGTCTAACCATTTCATTTTCATTTGCATCTTCGAGAGACTCTTTCAAGTGAGGGATACTCACTTCTTCTTGCAACTGACCAAGTACAAATGCAACCTCATCCCGGAACAGTGCACTGCCTGCCTTCAAACCTAAAAATTAAAATTAATTGATTCTTATGAATTGAAACTTAAAAAAAAATGTATGGTATCATCCATGTTGTCATTTATAATAACCTTTTGCAAAAAGGTAAAGAACACTTTCCTCTGTTCTCAAATTTCTTAATGAGAACATTGCTAGGTATCTCTCGAAGAGAGATGGTTTATTACTGTCATTCAAAATTTGCCCACAGATATGATTTCTTTTTCTTGAATGGATTTGTAATTTTCTGCTTCAGCTTAATTTATTAATTAAGATTAAGATAGAAACGTATGAGTTAACCTCTTACACGCAATTTACTATTCAAATAGAGAAAATAGAGATAGGCATGAACTTGCTACGAAAGATCCTCCGAAGAATAACCCTAGATTATATGTGCTGCGCATGCGCCAACACTCCATGTGCATTCGGCAATTGACAAAATAGGTTTTATTAAATAATTGCACTTAATATTACATTTTATGGATTTTCGGTGGTGGTGAAGTTTAATTCACGAAGGGTGAAGTTTTTTTAAGTTGCAAAACCTATATAATTTTAATTATTTCAAGTGGTATTGACGTTATAAGATGCGCGATATTTACCTATTTTTTATTCACAATCTACGGGGGTGCTATTACAATAATAAACAATTTTGAAAAGTGCTATTTAAAATACGTCTGTTGGTATTTTTTTTTATTTTATTTACCCCATTTTTGTAGGCTGGGGTAGGGTGGGTATATTATTGCGTTTTTGAGACAAAGACTATATCAAAGAGCACAAACTAGTAAGTAGTGCATCAAAGAGTTTTTGTGTTTTTTTAGAGACAGGGATACATCCCCGCCTAAGGGTACTAGTGTTCTGTGGATACATCCAAAGAGTATAGTAACTGTCCTGACACATCTGACACATCTCTCCGACATGTCTAGTAAAAAGTGTTGTGTTCCCGGCTGCATGGACTCTGGAAGTGAGTATATTCCGTAATTTGATAAGATTTAAACTAAACATATTGTCAAAAATGTCGTCTTGTATCGGTACTGTTTTTTATAGGATAGGATGACAAACGAGCACACAGTCCACCTGATGGTAAGTGGTTGCTGTAGCCCATAGACATTACATCTATCCTCGTTTGTAAATCAAAATGCAGATGCGTTGTCACCCTTGAGGCCTAAGATGGAATGCCTCTTTTCCAGTAAAAAGGGTCTCCGGGGCTCTACAAACCATATGAAACACAGCAGTTTTAAGCTGCTATTTTACGCTGGTATTCTGTGAGAGCGTGGTCCTTCCCCGGTCAAGCAGACCCATTCGGGCTATAACTATACTACTAATATAGCTGCAGCATGGCAAAGTGCAAAGACTATAGCAACTGTCCTACACAGGCTGCTGTGCCTTGTATGGACGGCTGATATAGATATTAATATATTATTATAATGTAATAAATGTAAGATTACTTTGTGATATTTATTGGGGATGGAAGGATGATGATGATGATTAATTGTTTTATTTTTTGTTATAGGCCGTGCTGAAAAAATTGTCACTAAAATAATATAATGTAATATTATAGTAATTTAATGTAATATTTTAATTATATAATGGGGTAAGGTTTAGAATCAAGTTGCCTGAATTTGGGGTGGGGTGGTGGGGGGAGGGGGAGGGGAGTTGTAGTGTCAGAGTCACCCCCCACTTCCATTTCCTGCCAGATGTGCTTAGTTTTTTTTATAAATTTTCAAAAATTTTTTTTTTCAGGTTATGTTTTTGACAATATAAACCTGATTTGTGTGGGCAAAGAGTTGGGGGAGAGGGGCCCAATGCCACTCAATGTGGCACCGTCGAGGGAAGCTTGTTCGATGGAGCCCCACTTTGTGGTTTGTGTGGCTCCTATTTCTGGATGGGTTTATAAAAAAATAACCACAAAAGGGATGGAGCGGTCTATTCACTTGCTCACTCGACCCTGCCATCCCCTTTTAACCTAATCTGTTCAAGTGGGGGGCCTCAACGCTCGCTTTGCTCGCCATTGCACTAAATTAAACACCAAAATGTTAACTATAATTACTTTAATAAGTAAACATATTTTATAACTTCTTTCTTCTTTGGCACTTGAGATAAGCCCCCTTGACCCCCCCCCCCCCCCCACAGTGGCAGACTCAAATTCAGGCGACTTGATTCTAAACCCAACCCATATAATGTGTAAATTACACATTTTCGCCTTCTTATCTTTAGAGTAAATTTCACTATCTCTCCACCTCATAACAGTTTAACAGTGGTAGAGCCACGCGGCAGCTTTTGCTGTCGCACGGATGGGCCGGCTCGAACCGGGGTGGTAAACCACAACCTCACAGAATACCAGCGTGAAGTAGAGGTTTACCTCTGCGTTTCGCTTGGTGAGTGCAGGTGGCCGGAGGCCATTTTTACTGGAAGTGAGGCATTCCATCCTAGTCGTCACGGGTGAAAACGCATCTGCATTTTGATTTGTAACATAGGATAGATGTAGATGTCTATGGGCCGCAGCAACCACTTACCATCAGGTGGACTGTGTGCTCGTTTTTCACCCTTATCCTATAAAAAAAAAACATTGTCTTTTTATCTTTAAATTTACAATGTGTGCTAATGCATTATTTTAACTGATTTTACTGCACAAGCACACATACGTAAGGATCGATCTATAGGTAAAAACATTGTTGCTCATAAATCACATTCAATTTGGGATAATTTCAAATAAAAGTAGAAGCCTTCTTTACTCGTATTTTCAAAAGCTGCAATAATGGTATATCATTATTTAAATATTTGAACCTAAGTTTAAAGTTTGGCTACTCTGAAAAATAACCCTGCATATGTATGTTGATATGTATGTATTTATTTGTGTATATATGTATAAATAGGAGATATTTCTAAAGTTTATTTATTTTATATATTAGTAAAATGTATATATTACATAGTTTAGTTTACGACGGGCTGTTTTCCGCAACTCCACATCTATGCGCGTATTTTGCATGTGGGCAGGAATAATGTGATTATTCGAGCCATGAGATCTCCCCGAAGAAGCTTAATATTACATAGTTAATTATCATTATTATTTTGTCTTTATTCTATGTTGCTACACCTAGATCAAAATCCACCATATCATGGGCTGACTGGTAGAGAATGCCTCAAGGCATTAAGTTCAAATCTTCTGGTCTATCTCAGTTTTTGACCATTTGACCCAATGGAATCGCCTCACATGATTGTTCCCCTCTGCCAATTTATTTGGATTTAAAAAAGACAATGCCCATCTGTGCCCCAGAAATGCCCAGATAAAGTATATTACAAGATTGCTCTAATAAATAAAAACTAGAATTATGTTGTTAATTTTAAATCATATAAAGCACTGGATAAAATTTTTTAAAAAATAAGATGTTTTGTTGACATTGCAGTTCGTATCATCGTTTCAGTCATTAATTCATGCTTTATTTATTACGGTCTGGAATCACGTCCTTTGGCCCATCTAAAACTCAACATGATTGATATTAGTCATAAAAGTGATTACTAAATAATCGAATATATAAATAATCGAATAGCAGTATATTAAATACTGCTTTACAACAAAACCAAATAAAAATATGATTTTATAATAAATGTATATTTAGGCTTGAAATAAGCAAATATTATAATTCAAGCAAAAACCTAATGACGTAATGGCTCAAAAGACTTAGCTCCAAGTCAAAAACATTCCAAAAAAACTAAAATTAGATGGGATGTGGGATGGCGTCTGTACATGTATTCTGTGTGTACAGACGGGCATATTATTGATGTTATAGGTCCATATGCTGCCACTCAGACGGATGCCGAAATTATGAAAGATTTATTTAGTGATGAAAATGGGCCCATGCGAACGTTTTACAGAGAGGGAGATGTATTTATACTCGACCGAGGGTTCAGAGATGCAATCCCACTGTTGGAGGCCTGCAAGTATAATGTGCAGAAGCCTGAGTCATTAAATGAGGGAGAACACCAGTTAACAACTATTCAAGCGAATAAAAGTCGATTAGTAACTTTATGTCGATGGGTTGTCGAAGTAGTTAACGGGCGTTTTAAAAGAGATTTCAAATTATTTCGCCAGGAGTTTTTTAATAGAGCTCACGCACATTTAATGAATGATTTTAAAATTGCAGCTGCACTAATAAATAGATTTCATCCTACAATTCAAGATCGGCCAGATGCTTCTCTTATAATAGAAAGGGCCATGAGGTATCAACATTCTCCGAATTACTGGGCAGAATTTGTAAGAAATTATAATTTAAATAGGCGGATCAGTCATGTAGTCATGTCGGTGTAGTCACGGATAGACGCATCGATGGGAGCTTTCCTCAATTTAATATATTTCCCGTATATAGTTACTCTGATTTAATTCTTTTCGCTTTGGGTCCGTGCGGGATTCGAACCCGCGGCCCCCAGCGCAACAACTGAATGCTAAGCCACTGCGCCATGGAGCCGTCATTGCTTTTGTAATCTCATCAGAAACACCGGTTTGTCATGAGTAGTATTTGGTCTCCTTCCATATTATTATTTACTCGAGTACTTTTTTTTTATACAAGGGTGACAAACGAGCACACAGTCCACCTGATGGTAAGTGGTTGCTGCGGCCCATAGACATCTACATCTATCCTCAATTACAAGTCAAAATGTAGATGCGTTGTCACCCGTGAGGACTAAGATGGAATGCCTCATTTCCAGTAAAAAGGGCCTCCGGCCACCTGCACTCACCAAGCGAAACGCAGAGGTATATCTACTTCACGCTGGTTTTCTGTGAGGTCGTGGTACCACTCCGGTTCGAGCCGGCCCATCCGTGTGACAGCAAAAGCTGCCGCGTGGCTCTACCACTGTTAAAACTTTGTATCTAACCAAATTGTTTTCACATACTTATTGACACTATACAATAGAGACAGACTGGATAATTCCAAATAACTGACATGTATATCTGATAACATATAGATAAGTATATAAAAGAATACTGATCTGGCTTAGCTTATATGATGATCATGATCATGAAGTTCCTAGTGAAAAACTAATAGCAATGTTGTCTAAACGATAAAATGTATAAAAAAGCCAGTAGGCAGTTACCATGGTTAATGTCCAATATCTTTTGAACCGGTGCTTTATATGACATTAAATCTAGATATCATTTAAATACTGTTAACAAGTTATCATATGACATAGAGCTGAAATTTGGGCATTGGATGGCATTGCTGACTTTCAGCTCCATACTAATATGGGCATGGTCCTTTTGTGTGCTTATAAAAACTGTTTACAGAATCGATTTTATCATTACAAGAATAGTTTCCGCTGAAGTAGATGCTCTTTAAGAAATGCTGATCTGTGCGATTAACGTGTATAAAGCAGTCATATATTTAAAATTTACAAAAAGATCGAGTTATATTCCATATATATTTTACATTGATACATGCTTTTTTCATTTGCTAATCGAGTACGTAATATTTTTACATATGTAATATATTGCCTTTATTTTTAAATTTTAATATATTATATACAACATTTAGTATAAACAATATTAAAAAATATAATAATAAAAACAAAAACTAAAACTAGAAACGTATTTATCATATAGTCCTACTCTCCGTGGTATCGTGCCAAGAACGCTGGCTGCTTTCCCCCCTGAATGGCTATACTTAGTCTTTGAGTGAGAAAAGAACCAGCCCTCTTATCACCAGCAGCAACGACCAGCCGAGGATGGAGTTCCTTTAGGAACTTCACCGCATGTGGACCCCACGGACTGATAGTCTCTACAGGAAATGGCACAAATATGTAGTCATTTTTAAATTAAACCAAAACAACTGAATTAGCAAAGGCTTTTTTCTTTGTAACATAGATTCCTTTAATATTTTAGGTATTTTGCAGTCCTAGATCCTCCTTTTATTTGATCGCTTATAGCCTTAAGGCCACCAAAAGTATAAATTTCAATTGTGTTGTTTAGTTATTAAGATACTTTGTGTTTTGTGCAATAAAAAATATCTATTTATCTAAAATCCTTGAACACATACACACTCACAAAAGGCATGCGGACATAGATAGTGCTGATGTAAGAGTAGTAGATCATTCAAAATTGTTGTTTGTTTGAATAGGGTGTCAGTAGGTTGACTACAGGTTTGTAATTTAAAGTCAGAAAAAGTACTCAGTTTAAAAAAAAAACATTGATGGTTCTAACCGATGCATCAGAATATATCGATGCACAGTCTCAATGCATTACATTGAAAAAAACATCAATGTATTTTCAAAGGAAGATATCTCCACTCCATGATACAGGAGAAAATCCTAGTGTGGGGTAACATTTTTATAAAAGAAATTATAAAGAAATTAAAGTGGACACCAAGATGAGAATGATATAGCAATATTTTATAAATTGTTTCTTTAAATATTCATAATCTCTAAATTTCAGAGTCACACAAGACGCTCCATTTATTTCCAAACCCAATTGAGATTGAACGCTTTAAGGAGTGGATTTTATCTATTGGAGGGGATATTCTTGGTTTGGATAATGAGTACATTTTTAAACAACGCCGTGTTTGCCATGCTCACTTTGAAGAGAAATATTGTTGCCGAAATAACAGAATAAGCAATATTGCAGTTCCAACAATAAATTTACCCAGTAAGCTATTTGATTTCTCAGTTCTAATTGGAATCTGTTATGTAGAAATTATTTTTACACCAGCATACAATACATTTTCAGCATAAAAAAACTTTTAATACCCAAAACTTTTTTTCTTTAATATATTAAGGGTGACAAGCGAACACACAGCCCACCTGATGGTAAGTGGATGATGTGGCCTACAGACATCTACGTCTATCTTTCATTAAGAATCAAAATGTAGATGTGATGCCACCCCTTAGAATTTAGATGGAATGCCTCGTGTCCGGTAAGAATGGTCTCTGATTCTCACATTCGCTAAACAAAACAGCAGTGTTGAGCTGCTATTTTATGCTGATATTTTGTTAGAGTGTGGTCCTTCCCCAGTCGAGCCGACCCATTCAGCTACAAGTATAATATAGTTGCATTGTGTGTGGCACTACCACATATAAAATGAAATCAAATAAAAGACAAACATTAGTTGTAGAGTTGCCTTCAAAATTTTATTCCATCTAAATATGTATGCTACTACTTATCAGTATCACATTTTAAATGTTTAAGCAATCAAATTTACATTGACTTTACATTATAGTATAGTTAGGCTTAATGTTTAAACCATTTCATTGCATTTTTCAGAACCGATATCTCTACCAATATTTAACCTCTCTGAAAGAAGGCCACTTAGACAAATAGAGTATTATTCAAAACCTGTACCATCAACCTCATAAGGTAATTATACAAGAGTTGCATTTCACTACTGGTAACTGCGTGAATGCTTACTGTTTTTGTAACATAATAAAAGAAACATTTTACATTAACACAATATGAAGCTATTAAACAATTTCCTAGATCGAAAATTAAAAAAAAGTCGTTTAATTTTATCCCTGTTACATTAAGATTTGACACCCAAGGACATCCTCCTGTTACATTGACATTTATGACACCAACGCCATTTTTATTACCTAGCTTTACTTACCATCTTGCTGTGTTACCTAGTTTTTCATATAATTAAATATTGCTTACTTTAATAATGGTTTTATTTTTATTTTAGGTTCTGCTGCTGGTTTTTTTACCACTACATTTATTGAATCTGATTTTACAGAGAAATAAAATATTGGTATGTCACTTGCCTGATATTTTTTTATATTTTAGTTTCATATTATTTAAGACACTTAAGGATAAATTATATAGCTTGTATTTTAATTATTAGCATGTTATTTCAGAGCCTATGACCAATATCCAGTTACATTTTCATAAAGAAAATGAAGTGCTTAAGAAAAAATATTAAGAAATTAAGTAAAGGTAATATAAAGAACATTTTTTTTATAGGATAAGGGTGACAAACGAGCACACAGTCCACCTGATGGTAAGTGGTTGCTGCGGCCCATAGACATCTACATCTATCCTCGTTTGCGAATCAAAATGCAGATGCGTTGTCACCCGTGAGGACTAAGATGGAATGCCTCATTTCCAGTAAAAAGGGCCTCCGGCCACCTGCACTCACCAAGCGAAACGCAGAGGTAAACCTATACTTCACGCTGGTATAAACATAAACATACCGTAAATGAGATTTTATTTAAAAAAAATTACAAGAAGCAGGTTTGACTGTAGTAGCAACAGTCTGTGACCAGGGCACTAATAGCAGACAAGCCATTAAATTGCTATTAAATGAAACACGAGGTGCCTTTTTAAGCTCAGGAAAAGAAAATGTCACAATCATAGAAAATCAAAAAAATATTCCTTTATATGATCCTCCACATTAATATAATAATACTACACTTAAAATTGTAGTTAATGTTCATACTGCATCTTTTATAAAACATTAAATATAAAAATGTTTTTATTTTATACCAAATTTCTGTTCTTTTATTCAGTTCAGTTTAAGTCTTTCATGTATTTATGACTAAATTAAATAATATATATAGTCTTAAAAATCAGATAACCCATCATCTCATTTTGTCCCGTGGATGTGTCATGAGAGAGGAAAGTCAAAAAATCTTTTGACTACTGCTTAGTTGGTGGAATAACCATCTCGTTTACGCCAGACGTAAAATATCCAAATCAACGACGGACACGCTGCGTCAAACGTCTAGAACTACGATCATCAATCGGCCCGCCAAGCATGACAGGCTCAAGTCCAGCAGTAAACTTTACTGTTAACAAATGGATTAATTAGCTTTTTGTCTTTCAGAAAAAAGCATTCTTCCAAGAGAATGTGAGGAAACTGCTGGTGTACTCCTCTTTTTTGACAAGGTATTCGATTCTGTCAGTGGAAGCTATAAGAAAGAAAAAAAACTATATGGAAAGCCTTTCTTGGACCAGCAAAGCCAAACTCTAAACACCATAAGGTGTGGAATGATGGTGAAAGCAAAAGCTATATCAAACAATCCTGAAAGTACCAACAATTAAAAATTGGGTATGGACACTGAATGGTATACAAATTCTTTAAAAAAAATAGAAACTAAGTATGGTATTACTTTTGTTTGGATGTGGCACCTCAACCAAGACCCCATTGAAAACTTTTTTGGGGCCATTAGAAGCCATGGGTGCCGCAATGTTAATCCAACATCAAAACAGTTTTGAGAGTGCCTACAATACACTGTTAATTAACAATATGTACAGTGTCCATACCCCAGGTGCGACCAAGTAGCACGCAGCTCGTAGGGACACGTAAGGATTTGGGATCGAGATATTTTGAGATTAATATGGATATATTTAGATTTATTACGAAGTATTGTGTGATGTAGTGATGAATTCGATATAATATTAAATCACTTTTTACTAAATTATTAAATTACTTTTATAATAATAAAAAAAGTCTTCTGCCGCGTCTGTCTGTCTGTATGTATGACGACGCGATAAACTCAAAAACTACTGAACGGATTTTCATGCGGTTTTCTCTAATAAAAAGAGTGATTCATGAGAAAGCTTTTAATATACTTAGCTTTTAAAATACTATCTGACCGCGAATTAGACGCATGCCCATAGAAAAATTGGATAAATAAAATATTAATCACCAAAAATTAGTAATAATATTTATTCTAAATAAGAAATGAATTTAATCATTTTTTTATTTACATTCATTATATTTATACCGAAAACTAATTATCATCACAATCCATATCTATTTCCTCATCGTCATTGTGGTCGTGGTCATAATCCGTGTCCGTGTCTTCACCTAATTTAATAATCAATCCGCGAACAAACAATATTTCAGTTAGTTATAAGTGTAAAGTACGTGTATGTCAAAAAAGAAGAAGGAAATGGTACGCTCGCATCGCGATTCTTGGCGCTCGATCTTCTATGTCTACCCTGCAAGGGAAAGCGTGAAGTAATGTAATGTCGAAAAAAATACAAACCTGTCAATTTCGTGGTCGAACACTGTCTGTCTCATAATATTCTAATTCATTCTTTATGACCTGGTCGTCGAATTTGCCCCATTTTCAGCCGAATAATTAACAAAGAGTGGAATTAGCACTTCCTTCTTTTTATCTAAATTTGAATCAATGGCTGTTCTAGCCAATTCACCTATGAAGTCTCACCACACTAATTCAATACGGTTGAGGTCCGGGTGGTACGGTGGAACGCGTAGAACTGTATGTCCTTCCATCTTAATGATTTCATACAGCTCGCTTCCCCTTTGAGCCCGTTTACCTCGTCCTTGCCAACCCCTGTAACCCTGTGGGCGCGGAATGTACGGCTTTGACGGCCTATAGAATCGCCACCTATATCATTTGAAACTCTTTCATTATCTAATTCCTCATATCGTAAATTTATAATATAAATTGATCCAATATTTCGTCGCTAACATGATCGTTTTTGTAGTACTCTTCTTCCATTTTCTTTGCGGGACTGTCACATTTTTGACATTTTTCTACTGAATAATTAGAAAATATATCTTCAAGTGCTCATTGCTACTCGAGTTAATATGTTTTCGAGCTAGTTCACCATTTATATCTCCCCATATCGGGTTTAAAGTCGGATGATACGGTAGCAAATAAAGTACATTATGACCCTTTTCTTTCAATATGACATAAATTTTACTGGTTTATTTCGTTTTATTAATTCTAGCAAATCCCTTTTTTTCATAATACGCCGCTTTAACCAATCCTGCATTTCCTTTTTCAAGGAACACATCCCGGGTGCTTTATCAACCTCGTTGCAATGATATTTTGCGTTATCCATTACTATTACTGAGTTAGGGAAGGTAAGAGCTTTTCGCAAATCCACTTTACGACAAACTATTAAAGAAGGCCGATCTATCATATATCAGGAGGTAAATTTAAATAGTGGTCAAGTCCAATTTATGCCAAATTGAGAAAACACGACTTCTTTGTACCGCCATGATGGTCTCCGTGATGATGCTTAGAATGGTAACTATAGATTACATTGGGGTTCAGGATTACTGAAAGATAATACAAATCGAGTTAATGCTTGTATTTACGGAGAAAAACACGATTTAAAACTGGATTGGACTATTTTTGTTTGCAAGGTGTGGACTTGACCAGTTTTGGCTGAAAGCGAATCGGATTACACCAATATTGTAAGTAACTGTCAGGATTTGACTACTTTTGAACAATCCAACTAACGATAACGTTAGGGTTGTCCATTCATTAAAATATATAAAAAGTAACGATTGTGCTTTTTAGATACGTAAATAAAACACGATGTGCAATTTATTTATTATTATTTGTATTTATTTATCTGAGAAAAAATTTGAGCATTCATGTACCCTTAATATTTAAAAAACTAGCCTATATCATATCGCTAACACATATTCTTCAGCATATTCTTCACACAACAATGCCTCCTCTACGTTATCATCATTAGTATCAGCATCCACATTATTTCTTTGATTGTCTATAACAGTTTTGTAATAGTTGAGCTCCTGTCTTTGTTTTCACTCTTTCTCAAAGTGTTTTGTTAGCAACTTATCTACGTCATCAATTTTTTCTTTTTTTACTCTTGGGGAGGCGGTGATAGAGTCTGGTAATATGTCTGAAGAGTATTTTCCGGGTTTAGTAATAGAACATGGAGCGCCAGTATCATTGTGGTAAAATGTTTCACCTCTTACTATAACTCCTCGAGGTTTTCCTTTCATTCTTGTGAATAGGAACCTCTTGCAAGACATTATTTTGAAATGTAAGGACTGGGTTCTCTTATGGATTTTTCGGCTTGCTGTCTTCCAATCACTTACCTCAATGTCCTTCAGATGAAAAACTGCTTGTTTTTTTATAATGTCAACATACTCATGCCGTTGCACAGTGGTATTTCTTTTCTTTATTTCTTTTTCAGCAACACCAAACACTATCGGGGGGAATTAATGAATGCCCCGTCACGGGGAAAATGAGTTCCACCTTTTTTAGTGACCTTGGTGCACAACTGCTGAACCATTTGGAAATCATCTCTATCATAGTTGAGTTTTTGTTTTGTCCAGAGCACCCATCGGCTATTAGTTGGAGTACCTCTACACCAGTGAGATCTAAATTATTTTGTAAGCAGTGATACAGTGCACTAGATAGTTCATTTGACACCTTTCCATGAACATCTTCGGTCCATACGTAAGAAATTTTCTTTGGTCAGATCTGCATGGGAATGACCTACAACTGTCGTGTAGTTGTTTATGTATAGCTGGCGAGAATAATATGAGGTTTGGTCGGGGACTCTTTGTAATGATTGGTTTTTACCACAATCAAATGATAATATTTTTAGTTTGGGGTCGGTGTCTGCCAGGAAGTTGAAAAATGATTTGCGTGAACGTGAACTTGCAGTTCAATTATGATTTGAGCCTTAGCTGAATCGTCTTTCTCAATTTTCATTTTTTCTTTCAAATCTAGGCAAGTGGAACACACACATCACTTCTTGAAATACTAATGCTTATGTTAAATTTCGTATTATATCATAAGAATATTCTTCTGAAATATGACTATTTGCAATGAGAGTACTGAGAATTTTCTTCAATGAACATTTTAAACATATGCAATGCTCAACTCTGCAATGCGCAAATAGGTACGCCGACTTTTCAATCGGCAGTAGTGCGATTCAACACCCTTGAATTTCTTTATGAATGAAATTATTGCTTCTCTCAATCCAACGTTTTTGATCGATTTTATATCTCCCCCACGTTTTTCAATAGCCATTAAACCTGTATCTTTGTGTCTCTTTAACACTCCTCTGACCCGACCTTTTTTTAACAGATAGACCGTTCAATAAAAATTGCGACACCGGTATCGTCTCCTGGTTGGTATCTTTCATACTATAAACAATACTCATTTTTTGGCCTTGCCTTTTCCGTTTACTGATCTTTCACGGACCGGGATTGCAGTTGTGCAGTATTTTATAATAAAATCATCTTGATACTGTTTATCAGGGTTAGTGTAAAATTTATCATGAAATTGTTTCATGCCTTGCATTGTCACGTTAGCACATTTATAAGCCTCGCTGTTATGCCCACACGGATACCTCGACGGTAGATTCGTACACATATACCTGAAAAAGATAAAAAATACATTTTATAAAAATCCGTCTGCCTAAGTGTAAACTTCTTTTTCTGCTACCGTTTATTAGATATTTTAGGGATTGGAAACATACACTGTCATCTTTTTCACAGTTTAATCCAACTGAATGTGAAGATGTTATATTGTTCATTAATAATGTTTTAAATGCTCCGTAAAATGCAGCTGACGTAAACATTATATTACTATAGCCATGAGCTCGGATTGCTCCAAAAAAGTTCTCGAATGAACCTTAGTTAAAATTTCGTAGCAATACGGAGTTGATCCCTTTAGAATTTAAAAATTTTACAATCGCTTAAAACTTTCTATTATTTTAATCCAACTGGATAAAGATGGCACCACTCCTTGACTATTACTGCTTACAAATTTCATACTTGTGAGAATTGGCATACTATAATTCTACAAATTGTGATGCGGTGAAGTTGGAGTTACTCCAGCACGATACTTTTCCCCTCTTATAATTTTGCTGAAACTACCATTCACGCTGTCAAATAGGTTATCGAAAAATAATAGGATGTCCGCCGTCTCATAATTGCTCTCATCAAGAGCTCCCAATTCTGAAATGAAAAAGAAACATACTAACAAAGATTAGTATATTATTTTAAAAAAACTGCTGATTTATACAAAATAAGCTAGGTCCTTTGACAAAATATGGAATAGTCATTTTGCAAATCAGGTTTGGACCTATGGTAAAAAGTTGTTCACGGTGGATGAGTACAATGACCCTTTCTAGGTTAGTACCTCCTTTGTATATATTTATTTATATTATACTTCTGACAAGAGCCTAGGCCTACTACCTTGTATTGTTTTCATAAAAGGTGACTAAGAGCTTGTGTCAAGATTTAGAGCATGGTTAGTATTTTTAGTTATATACTTTGATAAGTGATAACATACCACAATCAATTATCAATTTGCAAAAAGCAATGGTAATGGTGATGCAAATGGTAATGACAGTGGCAATATTCAGCAGTGAACATGTACAAAATGGCAATAATGAAAGAGAAAGTGCATAACTTTTAATCATTAATAAAAACCACATAGGTACATTTATTATTTAAACTATTGTAAATGTCTGCTTACTTCCCTTACACGCAAGGCCCACTCCAAGATTGACTAAACACTTGTGTGCAGTGTTTCACCCTCATCTTTGGGATTAATAGTGGTAAGACGTGGTGAGCAGTTAGCTTAGGCACTAGCTTGACACCTCTGTAACTTGGGCACCTATTATATTATTGAACAATGTTTTCATTTCATTGTATATTTTAAATTGTTTGTTATTAGATTATTCCTAATTCCGTTGATGAGGTAAGGTAGATTATACAGGAGGAAAATTTTGTCGCTCCCAACTGAAAAATTCTTTCCTGTATATTTTTCCATTACGTACATGTACTTCTTGTGTCTTCTTTATTAATATATTTATGGCTGCCACATTGGAGGTACCCTGGTCGCATATAGTTGCCACGATGTTTAATCCCGTTCCTTGCAATTTTTTTACAATATTCTTAATATGAGCTTTAAGTTCAATAGCTTCCACGACAGTAATAATAAGCTATAGGCTGCTTATATTTTTTTACAATACCTCTGATCATAAAAACTAGCATGTGATCACAAAATTCACATTAATATTTTTCTCCGTTGTCAACAAACCTTCTTAAAGTATTTTATCTTCCTTTTTGCCATAAGTAAGCCCTGTTCCAATTGCCATCTCATCAAACAATAATGAGTAATATTTGTAATTCTCAGGCAGTTTTGCGACTCTATTTTTGAAATTATCAAATATTAACTCATTGACTCCAGAATTTAAGTCAATTTGTGCAATAAATTTTGCAGTGTCCTTTTGCTCGGCAAAACGCATAAGTTACTTAGCAAGCGATAAACCTAGGCGCCGGGTTATACGAAGGTGCATTTTAAAGTTCGCGGAATGGGTGGCAAGGAGTGGAAATAAAAATCCAAATTTATTTTTCCTTTTCAATATATACCTGCTACCCTAATATATTTTTCGGATCTTTCAATTAACTTATGTATACCCTCAAAAAATGATTTGTCGTTGTCTAAAAAATACCCCGAAACTACTTCCTTCACTTCTTCATCACTTAAAAACCGTTTTCCACGAAGTTCTTTTTTTAAGTTTGGAAATAAATAATAATCACTGGGGGCCAGGTCAGCACTATAGGGTGGATGTGGCAAAATTTTGAAGCCCACCTTCTGCAGGGCAGCCATGGCAACATGGCACTTGTGAACAGGCGCGTTGTCGTGCAGGAGGTCCTTTGGTCACTTTTTCCCTTCTTTTCTCCTTTATGGCTTCCTTCAATTGTTCTAGGATTGAAGCGTAGTAATTTCCGGCTATGGAGACCCCTTTATCTTTATAATTAATCAATAAAATTCCTTCCGAGTCCCAAAAGACTGTCGCCATGATTTTCCCAGCCTATTGTACCACCTTAATTTTCTTGGGTAGTGGTGTGCCTTTTTTGTGCCACTGCATAGAGTCCTGTTTGGACTCAGGTTCATAATGGTGAACCCAAGGTTCGTCACCAGTAACAATTTGAGCCAACACTATCTTTGTCTTTCATACAGAGGTCCAAAAATGCACGAGAACACTCCACGCGCTGTTGCTTTTGAGGCGGCGTGAGCATTCTAGGCACCCATCTTGCGCTGACTTTAGTCATGCCAAGATGGTCATGAAGAATTTTGAAAACGGTTGTATCTGATACTCCAACCATTCCTGCGATTGTTTTTTCTTTGTGCGTTTTTTCTTTAGGAGGGCATCTTGTAATATAAATTTTTCGACTTTTTGAATAATTTCCGAAGTGGTCACCTCGATCGGCCTTCCTGGCCGTGGGTCGTCTTCAAGTAACTCTCTGTCTTGTTTAAAATGGGTATGCCACTTGTAAACCATAGTTTTACTTGAACAAGAGTCTCCCTAAACGGATGACATCTCTTCCAGTATAGTCTGAACTGATTTTCCGCGCGTGGTAAGGAACTATAACGGCACGGAACTCGATTTTCTCCATATTTCAAAATTTATTCCCGATTGACTTGTTTGGTTGACGATAACTCAAAGACTAATGTTCTAATTACAATAAAACCCGGTATTTATACTAATAATGAGTTGCTCAATTAGCACGTAATTCAGCGACGTCCCCACTTATTACCTACCTACCCATTCCGCGAACTTAAAAATGCACCTTCGTACAATGACAATGCCAAAGTTTTTTCATCTAGTGTGAAACGCCTGCCATGTTTTTCTTGCCACTCTGAGAAGCTTGCATTTGGCAGAATATTTTTGCAGTAGCTAACATTTCTGATGATATAATTTCAAATGCTGTGGTTCTTGTCATTTTTTTTTCGCAAGAATATATTCTCTTTTAAAAGCCATCTTATTATTTTGACATTTCTTCAGCTGCTTTAATATTGATTTAAATTGTTTAAGTTGATGCGTTCTCTATGTTGTAGAAATAAACAAATGACTGTAATTTTATAAAAACTTGTATAATTACTAGATAACAGATACAATATGTGCAAATTAAAATGTTATATTATTAGAGCGCCCGCACGTAGTGTCGATGCAAGATTCGTTAGTTCACTCCCCGCTCCACTCCCAGCGATCTGCTGGCCGCCATCGTTCGTTTCGTCGTTCTGCCGTTTCGTTTAGCCGCTCCTCTCGTTTTAATATCGTTCAGTGATCTGAACATTCTCCCCCCGTTGAAGTGTTTCAACCGTAGCTATTGGTAGCAGTACGAATACTTTGCGTGTGGGAATGTCGGCACCCCGTGCAATCCCGTCCGTGCCCAGCAGCATGCGAACGACACGTCCCAAAGGCCACATATGATTAGTCTCTTTGTTCTTAATAAGAATCATGGACCCTTCGCTAAGCGTACGCGTGGAATTGCACCATTTTCTCTTTTCCTAAAGCCATAAAACATTCATGAGAAAAGCGGTTCCAAAAATGTTGCTTCAAGTAGTCGATGCGACGGAAGCGATGGAGACTGGTTACATTGACATTGGCAATCTGTGAAGCAAACTAGAGACCGTCCAATAAGGAAACGTGCAGGAGTGGAGTAAGGTCTTTAGGGTTGTTTGAAATGGGAACTATGGGTCTTGAATTCAATATTGCTTATATCTGTATTAGAGTTACACATTTTGCCATTTCCTCAAACGTCAAATGTGTTAAGCCTAAAATGTGACTTAAATGGAGTTTTACGGCTTTAACAGCAGACTCCCATAGTCCTCTGAAAAGAGATGTATATGCTGGTATGAAAGAAAAGTGTTTTAATACCTGTATCGATCCTGTTTAATTGTAGGTCTTGTGAAAGCAGCTGAGCCAACTCAATGAAGGCTCCTACAAACGCGGTGCCGTTGTCTGAAAGGACGTTACGTGGTTTCCCCCTATAAGCAATATAACGGCTAAACGCTGCTAAGAAGGCATCCTTTGTCATGTCTGACACTATCTCTAACGTCCACTTAGATCTTAGCTCTTGTAGCTAAACACACAAATACACAGATAAAACATTTGATGAGTTTAGCACCTCTCCCCTTTCTATCGGCGATCATAGTTGGTCCGGCGTAATCTACTTCGGAATCAACAAAGTGGAATTCTAGATGCACCCGTTGCTCTGGTAAGTTTCCCATTACTGGTTGTATTGTACTCGCATTTATCCTACAACATTTTAGGCATTGTCGTATAATTTTTCGAGCAAAATCTCTGCCACCAATAGGCCAATAATGATGCTGAATGGTAGCAAGCAGTAATTGTGGGCCGGCATGAAATAGTTTAATGTGGAACATTTCAAAGACTAAAACTGCTATATGATGACAACTTGTCATAAGAATGGGATGTTTGACGTCACAATCATAAAATTAATTATTTAGTCTCCCCTAACTTCCTAATGTAAGGGTAGTTTATGCACGACATGATCATAGTGTTTCTAATAAATGTATTACATTCCTCTTCATTAAAATTTGGGCTTTTCCGGTTCGGAATAAATAGTTTTGGTTAGTTTTATTAGTGATCAAAGCAATGAGGTCGTCATCGATGTACTGACTGTAATACTGTGAAGAATCATAATCGGTAGTATATATCGGCAGGTATGATGGGCAGAATGTTGCGGAGGCGTAGGAGCAAACTCTTGTCTTCGATTCACGATCAAGGATTGCGTTAGGTGCAACGGAATTATTTTCCTGTCTTACCCGACCGCGTCCTCGGCTTCTTTTTCCGCGAGTGCTAATATTTCTTCCCCGACTACAACCAAGTGACCCACGTTGGCGACGTGTTCTGCTACGACTTGGAGCAGGAGAATCATATTGTATTACCTCATTGTCATCTTCATTAACCGGGACTTCATCTTCACAGGAAGAACTGGACGATTCCTCTCGTTCATTATTAGGGCTGTACTTGTCATCAATCCCATTATCTTCAAAAGGGTCCTCTTCAGAAGTCCAGATGAGCTTAAAGAATATGTCCAAAAAATTGTACAGTGGGCGGTCAGTACTATAAACACAAATCTGGGTCTGATAAAGGTATTTTATTTTGTCTTTTAATTTTTACGCGGGGTTTTAGGAGGTTAAATGTAATTTCACCAAAAGTGTACTTTTACTAAGTAAATTTAGGTTATGACTCTACCAAGTAACATATTCTTAACTTTTCAGCTATTAGCTCACTTCATGATTAGGGTTCTCATTTGCGTAGGTACGAAACAAAAGATGATTGTAATGTCGGCACGGCAATGAGGAGGAACAGAAGTTCAACTCAACGTGGTTAGCAGATGCACTTACGAAACAACCAGCATTTAATTGCTAAGCCGAAATATGTAAGAGAAACCGGCAGTCTTACGCAGACAGACATTTGCAATTAAAATGTTACCATTGCAATAATAATAATATCCCATTAATAAACAAAATTTGACTAATATATTTTGCGTTCCAGAACAGCAACAATTTCATAAATTTGCTTTTATATTTATAATTTTTTTTAATAATTTTTGTCCAATATTTTGCGATAATTATTTTATTGACTTATTTATATTTGCCATCTTAATTGTATAATTTATATAGCAACACACTGTTTTTCTTTCTGGTAGCTGTTAAAGAGATGTCGCTGTACTCAATACAAGAAAGCGAAATTGCCATTATTCCTAGATGCTATACCATGACCCAACTGAAGTCTAGAGTCATTTGACGTAACGAAAACACACCCCTCCCACACCCTTCCACAACCGCAAGTACCTACTTAGTTATGCGCTAAGGCTATAGAAACACTCAAGCGTCAGATTTGTTTGAACCTTACACTAAAATAGAACATAAAATATCGTTTTTATTAAATTTAAATTGGATATAGGCAAAGCAATAATTTTATTTCAAACAAGAATAATTTTGTACCCTTGTCTTTATTATTACTTTATTTATGAAGAAGGAGAATTAGTAGAAATAAAAAGTATTTTGTATATTATTTATAATAATATGGTTTATTTTTTAACTTTTTTTTATACTTCTTTAGTGCTTTTCTTTGCGTTGGTGGCAATGTACGCTTTTCGATTCTAATGATGTCCGTGCTTTACAGAATCCTATTAATTATGTTGCACCAGTTGAAAATGCATTTTATTTAAGCATTAGAAAATATTCAAGTACAATATCTTTATGGCTTTCACAATTAATCTATTTAAATAGATACTTCGTTTTATACGTTTTTTAATATCTTGGCTCACATTTTCGTGGTGAGCACAATATTCCAAGTATCTATTTGTATCTTTTATTATAGTTCTAAAATGCCTCACAGCATTTTCCGAGGGATAGGTCAGCTTTCTTTGCTTAATTGCTTTATATTCTATTTGTGAGATCCATTTATGTACTTTAGTGCAATTTATTTTGCAAAGAATTCTTTTTATAACCCATACTGTGGTATATGCTATTGAGTGAACATTAATTTAATCGCTCTGTTGCTGCCTGCATTTCAATATTTTCAGTGGAAAGGTTCTCTTGAGTACATCCAATATCCTGATTGATCTTCGACGTATTACAGTTTATCTCTTCAGAACGCTTTTTAAATAAAGATTGCACTTTTATCAACTGATAGCAAGTATCATCTTCGCAATTATTGGTTTCTAAATGAAATTTAATGAGGCCTGTTATCAATAAACATTTGAAAGTACTAATGAACATGTGGCAGGTTGGAGCATTGTTACGAAAATTATTCGCCCAAAAAAGTTTTCAATGGGATTCGAATTGAAATATGGAAGCCGCCTGATTTTTAATTTATTTTTGTGTGACACTTGCCTCCCCTTTCGAAACTTTTAACACGTTAACAGTCCAGTGTACCCTATGGGGTACACGTCGAGCGATACCACCGAATCTGTGTACCCCATGCGGTACACTGGCCACTAGTAACCTTGAGGGGTTCTAGTCTCCCGGACTTGTCATGTTGGTTTGTTTGTTATTGCTGGACTTGTGAAGAGGGTTCTAATAAACAAGAATAACAAAAAACATGGCATATTTTTTGTGTTGTTACAACACAAAATAAAACGACTTAGTAGAAAAGAAAAAAGTTTTAATGGTGAACTGCAACTTTAGTAAAATAATCGATATAATATGCTTTTTTACACATTTTGCATTGTGTTGATACTCTTTTAGCTTTGGCACATGCATAGGGAGCAAGTCGTCCTGGGTCGATCAAGTTTTGATAGCATCACAGGCATCGTCTTCGGATGTCACGAGATCCTTTCTTGCTCAAGTTTTCCATAATATGTGTGTTTCTTTGCAGCCAGCTTGAACTCAAAGTCAGAATACCTGACGATCCTGGTGATTCAGATGTTCCTGATGACCCTAGACGCGATGTACGTGTTGTGTGCTCTGAAAATTCACAGTGTAACAACTTTTTCATAATAGCTTCATGTGCTGCTAGAATGCTAAGCTTTTTTCGCCTTTCAGGATGCATTTAATTATATATAATCGTAGAATTTACAACAGCTATTAATAGCAGGTCTGTTGCAAGCTTTTAATACCATGTTATGGTTTTTCTTATAGGAAAGTTATAACTCGCCATCTTTACCCTTTTTACCTTTGTTATAAGATAGGATCATGTTAGGCTTCAGTTTTGGTACACGTCTAGTTGTAGAAGACAACTCTTTGCCATGGCAAGTCGATAATGCAGTGCTCGGACTTGCCCTTGTCAATAAATTTAATTTTTTCAATTTTTTTCTTTGCAACCTTTTAAAAGTTGTGATGCACTGAGTTTTCAGTAACCACCTTCCTTAAAGGTTTTCCACCACATTTCTTATGATCAAGATAAGAGCCATTTACACTATCGAATACATCATCCAGAAATGATAGTCTTCCAAGTGTTTTTTAAAGTTTTTCTAACTGGTCTGCCATCAGTGTATTGAGCTGGAAAAAAGAATATTTAAATATATAAAATAAAAGTAATTAAGTTTTAATATGGATGCAAATTTTATTGAAATGGAAGCTTTCTTATTTCCAGGACAATGTTTGCATCCAATAGACAATGTCAAGACAAATTGTATTGGTTTTTTCTTTAGCTATAAGACCATAGTATTCAGACAAAGTTACTTTTACATAAATTTATGAAGCTTTCACAATTGTACAGAAATTTTTGAACAGAATTGACATTGATACTCAAGATATTAATACGTTCTCTGCCAATAACAAAATATGTCTTTTTCATTCAGGCCGTGGCGGTCACTGTTGGGCGACAACAAACATTTCTGTTTGGGCCGCGTCGCCCAATGGTTACCGCGCGTTAGACGTGTTTTAAACTGCGACTGTAGGCCAACGGACAAAAAAGTCTTTCAATTTTGTATGACCCGCGAGGCGTTGCATTATATCCTGTTTAGCTTGGTTTTTACAAACAAGACAAGTCCAAAATATATCTCGTGTTTTTACTTGTGAGCTCTAATTTTCACTATAATGGACTATTTGTATCGAGTATACATATACCTGTGTATTATAATTGTATACAAAAATAGCGTTTAAGGTTAACAATTTTGACCAAAATATGGACTAGAATTCGCAATGTTAAATCGAATAAAAAGTACTAAAAATACTACGGGAAAATATATTACGCTCGAGCGTAATATATTTTCCCGTAGGAATTAAATAATTTCCTGCAGTAAAAAGAATACTCTGCTACTTCTGCATAATGTAGTTTTCTATCGGTGAAAGAATTATTAAAATCGGTTCAGTAGATTCAAACAAACAAACAAATCTATCCTCTTCATAACATTGGTATAGATTACAATTAAAACAATTTTGACGCACTTCACAGTTTTCCTAAGTGGTGTTTAGTACGCTGACATTTGATCAGACAAATCAACGGCACCTTTAGCTTTATTATAGTCGACAATAATTGCAGGTTTTAAGATAACTTTGTTACGTTTTACCACTCTCAAAAAACGCGTCGAGTGTTTTGTGGACAAAATTAACACATCTCGTTTATCCTTTCATCGCATCACTGTTATTCTTTGTTGTTTGTTTGTCTTGTTATTATTATTGTTACCATTGAATTCCTGACTTGAAACATTGATAACGTTAGATAAACATGTCAACAATACTTCGAAATGTTTAACTTCACTATTTACTACCCAACAGTTTTTTTAGACGAAATTCGAAATTAACTTAGAGTGGGCCCTATTTTGTTTTGAGTAGTTTATGAAGTTTATAGGTGTAACCTGGCAATGTACATAATTTAAATAGCTTTACTCCATAATTATGACGCTTTTGTTTGTTATACTGACGAAAGATTATGCGTCCTCGAAAAGGCACAACACTCGTCGATGCATAAATCCTCAATGTAGTTTTCCTTAAAATTGTATTTTATTACATTCAATAAATTTCTTACCCGTTGTAATCGATCAGCTTTGTTCTCCTTATCTTGTTCTGGAAAATGTAGCATTTGAAGCAATATCTCAAACCGATTACGGGTCATAACGGTTCTTGGGAAATTTTGTCCCATAATTTGATCTTTGGACCAGTAGTCTGATATTTTAAGTAATTTCACCAAGCCCATAAACAAAACCAAACCAAACAATTTTTTTATTTCGTCAAGGATAGTAGGCGCCCAGTTCCGAATGCGTGCACATTTTGTAGCTTCTTGTGAGTTAACTATTTTAGGAATTGCAAAGTTATTAGTGTTTTTCACTATTTCATTAAAAACATCATCCGTTACCAAAAGCGCATAAAATTCTGCTGGGGATTTGATAGTCATAAGCCTGCGCATATGCAACAGCGCACCAGGAATTTCGGTAAAAGCTATTAATTGGCGTTGATTATCTTTGGGATCGGTTCATGTTGAGGGTGGCGAACTCTCCGCTAAATCTTGAATGGCACGGTTAATTTCAGTTTTACTTGACTCACTATCTGATAAGATGATTCGACGTCGTCTTGGTCGCAAAACTTGAATGTTGTCGCCTTCATCAGAGCTTATTTGAAAGCTTTGGTTAAGGAGAGTAATTTCTATATTATCTATTCAAGACAGGTCTTCTTGGCTAATCTCAAAGTCGTCGAAATCCATCGTTACGATGAAAAGTTCCAAACACGATCTACGTTATAATATAACTGTAAACACGTGATTACTGCGCTACGAAGAAACAGCGATTAGCCGCTTGCCGGGGCGCAAGTACGCGTGATGTGCGTGGGCGGTGCGGTCGCGGGCGGATGGCCGTCGTGCCCGCGCGGCCCCCTGTAACAGTTTCTCGGTTTTCCTTGTGCAGAGGCCATGTCGGTCAATGGTGGGTGATGCTTATTAACACGAACACAT
This sequence comes from Parnassius glacialis, assembly GCA_033319125.1. Lineage (NCBI taxonomy): Eukaryota > Metazoa > Arthropoda > Insecta > Lepidoptera > Papilionidae > Parnassius > Parnassius glacialis. The sequence continues at coordinate 37,388,690 of JAVANC010000016.1, forward strand.
ATTTCACGACACTCCTGGCGTGTCAAGTGCTAAACAGGAGTCTTCCTCTAAAATGAACAATTGATTCATCAACAACTACGAAACGTCCGGGAGTATGGATTTGCCTACAGTTGTTTTAGATTCAGTTCAAAAGAGGACTTATTTTTAGCCTGTCTTCTGCGGACCTTGGTGCGTCGTTATTTGCGAAATGCCAGCATCTAAGTATTAGATTGAATCGATTGTAAGACATGCCAATGTCATGCAAAAGAGGATGATAGTAATGTTTATCCATCTTCCAATAACACTCTATAGTTGCGAGGTGATACTATTCCTGTTAGCAACAAAATCCCTAAAAATGTCAACATTTCTTCCTCTGTGACATCTTTTCAGCGACTGATATAATTTTCGATTTTATTATTAGTAGAAAGATGGTATAGGTACCTATATACGTCTGTATTTTAATCAAAGTGAATAATTTGCTTTTGTATACGGTCAGCAAACTCTTCTGGCACCAGGTCGTGAATTTATGTTCTCCATTCATCGATTGCTTCAATATTTATTATTTCTCTTACGGCTGAAACTCGATTTGAAGTTCCGCATTCAGATATTGAGATTTGCAATGATTGTAATGTATCACTTTGTTCTCTATTTGCATATAATTGGGGATTATTATTCGATGGCAAAACATGAACAGATTTTGAACGAGACTGGTTCGACGAAGACTGTGATATCTGATCCAATAAGCTACCTGACTCTGGACGAGAATCAGTTACAAAGTTAGATATATCTTCTAATGTTTCAAAAATAGGGGAATGCTCATTGACAAATGCGAAATCCTCTTCTTGAAGAGACTCACAATCACTGTTTTCCACTTAGGCGCGCCGTATCGCCACTCAATTGCAGGTAGATGTAAGATTTGAAGTAGGAACATAATTCAAAAGTTTATAAACTACCTTCGCAAGAAAACAAAACCGTCAAAACCATTGACAAGAATTCACTTTTTTGCTTGGCATTTGTCAACCAACCACTATTACCATAGACAAATATTGTTGCCAACTTTCTCCTAAATTACGATTCAGCGCCAAACGTTCATGTGACTCCATAAAGAGTCGTGTAATTCCAAATTGATAAGTTTACGACTCCATCAAGAGTCATGTTTTTTCAGAGTGACAAGCCCACGACACCGGCAAGAGTCACAATGCTTTTTGTTGTTTATTTTTTATAGAAATTAATGAAATAAAATATATTGATTTTATTTCATTATAGGACCTAAACAATACATTATTGCAAAAATACAAGTGGACTTGATAGGAAAAAAATGACACATGTATGAGGACTGTGAACGTGTTAAAAACTTACAAAACTGTTCGCCAATGTCTTATACAAATTTTGGAGGCCAGTCTTATTTAGTACAAACATGCGTACAGCGCCGGCTTTAATACAAATGTAAAAAGTCCCAGGTGACTACCGATAAACTTAAAAAAAAAACTCCCTAAGAATCCGATCGGAAAGTTGTATTTTCGAGTTATTATATTTACGGCCATGGACAGTTTCCCCGGAATTACTTCTTTTAACCTTTTGACCGCCAAAGTCGTGACAAGCACCTGCGGGCCCTGAGTGCCAACGACGTCTATAGTTGACAAAAAACCCGGCCCACAAAAATATGAAATATCGATATTGGAAAATTATTACTGGTATTTTAATTCCACATTTCTTAAAAAAGAATAACCCAGCAACATGTGAGTATAAAAAACAAGTCTCCTAGAGCCACAAGTACTAAGAAACATTGAACTAAAAAAAATGATTTTTATCTAAGCAATATGTCCAGCACGCCAAAGTCGTCTATAGTTGACAGCTAGTGCCGTGCGCGGGAGGCATAGATTTCTTGAAAACTAGCCAAAATTCAGCTCAAACGTGTTATTTTTTTTTCTATTATTATTTGCATTTGAATAAAATAAAAGGTTAGAAACATAAAACTGTAATTAGATACATGAATAAAAAAATATTATCAAATCATCTTCGCATAATAAATCTAATATCTCAACTATGGCACATCCTAAGCGCGTCATCGAAAATCAGTTCACTTTACTGGGCGCCGTGGCGTATATGGAATCTATACCTTTACACAACGCTCAATAGTGTTGAGTTCGGATTTTCTAATTATTCAAAGTACTCTGTGGTTCGGATATACAATAAAAATATATGCAGCCGTATTAAGGAGTTCAAAGTATACCCGTCCGCAACAATTTTCCGGGGTATACTTTCATGTAGGACATTACATTTTGCTATACTATAATCTATACCCGTTTCAGTGTCTCAACGAATACAGAGACAGACAAAGGGATGGTTATTTTTATGTTAGGATTGAAATAAATTATACAAGAACAAAAGTGGATAAAAACGTTTATTACAAAAGGAAATGAACTTAGTACAGAAATACAATTGGCATGAACTAAAAAAGGAAAAATAAGAATTTAGCGCGCGTTATGAACATTCATTTTAATATTCTGTCCTAAGTCATGCTTTCGTTTAGTTATGCGTTCTGTGTTAGACGGCCGCCCAGCTTAAATCCTAGACTTCATCTTTCCTATTCCCCTGTCTTTACGTCTACTTATGGCTGTGCTTTGAACATAAATTTTTCTTGGTACACGCCTTGTTATTATCTGACGTAAAATGAGGTTGTGTCCTTGCTCTGACGTATTTATTTTTTTAATCATTTTTGTGAATTTCGCTAGTGCTCTTAGATTGTGGACAGTGGGGTTCGTTTCAAATAACGCTGTGAAGCGTTTTACTTCAGACTTAAATTCAGCAAGTGCATTATTATACTGGTGCGGAAATTCTACAGCAACCTGTATTTAGTATGACGAAGAATTGTCCGCATCCTGTGTCAGCTCTTGTGTGTTGGAGGAAGAGCACTGTGGTACTATCGAGTCCAAATCATTGTTTGGTTTTTGATCCAATCTCAGCTCCATATTCATATAAAAATTTTCATTTTTCTCATCCCCCATCGCAATTCTTGCTAGTGATATACTATCATGACTAGACAGCCGAGGAGAAATCGGAAATATAACCCCAAATTTTTGCTCAATGCTACATAGGTGCTTGCAAAATCTTCCACATTTTCCAGCACCACAGTCGCAAACAGCTAAATCGGCTCTGACAGTGTAAAAAGTATTTGAATTTGTCTCTGATTCTACACTGTACTCATTATCGTTGACTTTAGAAATATTTTTAATATTTCGAGCAGTTTTCATGAACATTGCATATATGGAATCCTTGATTTTTCGCGTGTTAGCGTAAGAAATGATGCGGCGCTGAAAATAGTTCTTAAAAATGGAGGTGATGAAATCTACCAATGCGCAAGCATTAAATGCTTTACAGCGCTGAAGTATCACGTCTTTAAGAATGCGTGTAGATGCTTCTGTTATGTTGTTAGTATTGTTTCCTCGCGTAAGTAAATCCACCCTACCAGAGATACACCATTCTAGTCGCTGTTCCCATAAGTTACTGAGATGATTTAACAGAGCTGGCATCGTCTTAATATACTCGTCCATTGTCAATCCCTCATACAATTTTACTGTTTCTTCTGGATCAGTTACAAAAAGAATATTTCTAAATCTCATCATGATTGACTGTCTTTTCATTATGTCAACCTTGTGATCTGTAACGCAAAGCCAACGCCAAAAGGCTTGACATACATGAAATGCGCACAATATTAATCGAGCATTTGGAAAAATGGTTCTCAAAGCATTTCGTTTTGCAGTAGAATCATCCGTCATAACAATATCAGGCTCAAATTTTTTACTCGTCTCGTTCTTTTCTATAGCTTCTTTAATGGTGGCAAAAACCAGTGTGTAATTGGATTCATTTTGCTCGGTATGTATAGCACAAGCCAATGGAAGACCGCAAATTTTGTGAGATGTAAAAAGTAGAGTAATTGCAGAACTGGTCTGGTCACACGATGATGTTGTGTCTACAAATATCATATTCGCAGTAGATAGAAAGACCTGTTTCATATATATAGGTGTAATTATGACAATAATCCTGGAATTTTGTTTCAACAGTTATCGTGTAGCCTTTCTCATTTAAACTCTAAATTTTCCCTTGCATGATTTCGGGGAGATTGCATTCATTACGGTCACCATACTTTTCAGCACGCCATTTATTATACATGTAGTACACATTATTTTCAGAAGGATTTATTTGAGAATTCGACAGCATCTCTATTCCATTTACAGCAGTATCTTGAAACGAGTCCAATATGTTCAATTCATTGTTATTTATTGCTGCACAAGGCGTCATCCCACTGTTGAAATATTTTTTTAATCTTTCTTCGGTTTCCTGGTTGCATTTTAGTAAATTCAAAGCTTCGGCAACATAAACGCGATGAGAGTGTTCAAAAACTATGGTCACTAACACATTATATCCTTTCAACAATAGTTTATCGTTTCGAATAGTGTCCTTGTTGACTTTTTTGATAACAAAGTCTATTTTAGCCTTACAGTTTTGTCCACGAGACGACTTATCAGATTTTTTATTGAACGATGAATGTTGACATGTATAAGTTTTTCGAAATAACAAGCGCTTCAACGAAGGATATGACTTTCGAACTATCCAGTTCGTTTTCGTATAATTGGAAAAAAAAATTAACAAACTCGTCGATAAACTTAGCATATCGTTCTTGCTCTTCATTTTGATCAGCTTTCAGTCTAAATTGCATGAAGTACTTTTCACACGATTCAAAATCTAATTTCTCAATAAGTCCACAATGTTCAGTTATAAAGCCCTCTAAACCGGCTTTATCTATCATTTTACACACTTTTTACACTAAGAGAATCACAAACTATATAGTTATCACTCGATAATATACTTCACACTATGCTGTGCACTATATTTCCTATTTTTTAAAATTAAAAACACTGGAAATCACAGAGTTTAACAGTACTAACTCGCACGTGGTAAAAAATGATGCAACAAACGAAATATTGCGTCAGCCAGCGGGCGAAAAGGAAAGAACGATTGAAATAGTAACGTGATAAAAGAGTATCCAGCGATTGCTTTGTTGCGGTCAGGTATGTTTTAAAATAACTGCGCGGGCGTGACCTAAGCCTAAATGTATACCCGATTTCAACACGCACCAGTGACGTCACAAGTGTTAGGTGAAGGTACGCTTTAATGAAAAGATTTTCGCTTTCTGGATTTAAAAATATACCCGACGGCAACACGGTCTCTGACGTCATAAGCGTTGCGTGAAGGTATAGATTCCATATACGCGGCGCCGTGGTCAAGGATATACGACACCCTGATGACGTCATAAGTGATTAGCGGGAAAAGTAGTGCAGTGCAACATGAACGATTCTGACTGATTTATCTTGTGCGAATAATTATATACAATTCTTTTTTTATTATTTAAAAAAAACGTTACCACCACACTAGGATTTTCTTCTGTATCGTAGAGGCAGTTTACAAACATAAATTGCACGAGGACAAACATCCAGACCCGGAACAATTATTTGTAGGCCATACATATAATACTTGTTCCGTGCGGTTAAATTGTTGATTAGTGAATGATTATGTACTTTTTTTTTACTAAAGGTATGAAGAGCAATTTTTCATTTCGTGTTGTGCTATTTTCTTTCTCAATCTCAAAATCATCTGGCAGCATCAGCGCCATATCAAACCCTCGTTGTCATAAGAACATAAGACTTTTCTTCAGTGCTTCACTTGGCTTACGCCTCCCCCGACATAAAATTAGATTGATTAGATCGATTTCGAAATCGATACACAACGTGCGACACAGTTACATCGCTAAGAAAGTTTCAAAAAGGAAAGTCAGCTACCCCGTTGTCGTCCAGTCGTGACAGTGACGTCATCACGATGGAGAGTACTGCTGTGGTTTACTACTATTTTATTGTTTTTGTATGTTTTTATTTATGTACAAAGTACATATATAAAAAGAATGGAAGACAGCACAAGATTAAATGAAACATACCAGATTATAAAGAGTCATTTATTGCATGAAAAACCAACAAAAGCAAGTTATTTTGTGTTATTGATATATCAACTCTTGGCAACACTATTATTTTCGTAGGTATTTTTGTTTACTTTTCGCTTTGGCGTACAGGACACGGTAATGCGTTTTTGGCGTGGCGGTCAAAAGGTTAACATATTGTTAATATAAATAGGTAGTAATACTTAACTAAGTATGTACCTATTTGTATTTTATTAAATATTTTGATGGGGAAATAAAAAGCGGTGACACGGAGTACATAATGACTGCTTTATTTTTCATATAAGTATTACTTTTGATGATTACAAACATTTAATAATTAATAATTAAATACATTATAGAAGTTTATTTTAACATTGGACTTAAATATAAATGTAAACTTAATAATTTAAGTAAGGAAACTTGTACGAATCAGTTATTAAGATTGTTCTGTTTAACGGCATTCGACCGCGGTAAATGCAACTTAAACTCTCAGATCTATTGTTCACCGCAGCTATTACTTAACCACGAGTTCCTCTTCTCTACGACTAAAGCTTTAGGCGATGACCACGCGGGTAGGATAATCTCAAGATTGTTTGTCTTTAATGTACTACAGTTTTATATTGTATAAAAATCTGTCTCTATTTTTTGTATGTTAAATTTTTGAAGTCTCATTATAACAATATTATACTTACTGATACAAATTATGTAAAAATGGCTTCTTTTAATAAAATTAGTTTTATTCTACTTTTTCTTTTATATTTCTCAAGTAAATGTTTGCTGCAAATTGTTGAGTTTTTCTTTGGATTCTAACCAATCCATCCAATTAACCTTAACCATTATTGTAGAATCCGGAGGGAACCTGTTTGACAAACGGCAAAATAAAATTACATTAATTTATAGAACGCAAACCGAGGATTTATTTTCTTGTTGTGTGGCAAGTCTATCGATTCAATATAAATTAAACAATATAATTTTGTATAAAAATGTATTTAACAAAATCATGCAAATTATCCACAACATGACTTTTTTTCTTTGCAAAATAACAAAATTAACAAAATAATTGAAAACATTCTATATTTTAAAGAGTATATAATATAAATTTTAACCAATAATAATAAAACAAAAAATCTATTGATCCGCGCAACTATTACTTAACCACGAGCTTCTTTGCGACTAACGCTGCAGGCGATGAACCACGCTTAAGAACTGAACTGAACTAAGCTTAATTAAGCCGTGCATGACAATTGACAACTGTCGTCGGGCATCAAGCATGAATCTTCTAATAAATACATAATAATATCGATTTCTGTTGTTTTATTTTGTCATTAATCGGTATAATTTTGAACTTCTTGTAATATCAGTTTATTTTATTTGTTTCCAGTTTAAAGCACTGTTTTCCTCTGGCTTGATTATTATGAGAAATTCTTAATTATAGAGAAAATGCGCAGTAATATTATTGCTAAAATATCAAGTAAATTAATTTGAAATTTTACTGTGAACCCAACCTGATTGCTAAATTTGATGATTTTTGCATATTTTTATCGCGATTTAGCCGTGAGGTAATAGTTTAGGATAATTCATTTCCTCATTTCGTTTCGAGAAAATGTCGCCCAACTGTTAAAATGTACAGAAAGACCTTCGATAGATGGCAGCTTATCTTGTTTTTGCCAGATGTAATACCTATCCCAACCGGGAACGAGGAGTAGCGACAAAGGTCTAAAGGTGTACTGCAAAAGTCAATTCACCTGCCTATCGGTCTTCCTATAGTTGCAGAAGCTTGTTACGTGCTGATTGACACCAGTCTATACAGTATGTGATTATGATTAATCGATTTTGTACCAATACGATTGTGTGTGTGTATGTGGGGGGGGGGGGGGGGATGAAATTGTAGTTTCCGAGTGTTTTTGGTTGCGTATACATATCACGTCGGAGTCACCAATTTAGCCGTGGAAGGAAAAGGAGAGATCTCCCACTGGGCAAAGTGTTCAGCTCGGTGAGCGGGCAACGCTCCGTGTGGTAATTCGAAGCTATTCTTATAGGTATATAACGCGGTAACTTCAGAACTTTAATTTAGGCATGCCGCCACACGATTAACAGCATTGCAATGAATGGACAGCAATAGTACACCATTTTAGTTTCTGTTTTAGCATGCGTTAGGATCATTTAAATAATTGTGTGTGCTGTTGTGGTCACTATGGAATGTAGAGAGAAGGAGGACCATCTCTATATATGAAAAGTGCCCCTAAAAACGTGTCCAATAAGGGTGGCGCTGCAGTAACATAGGATAAATTAAAAAATAGCGCCAAAAGTAATTAGAATAAGATGGAGAAATAAACAAGGAGCGACCAATCCGCTTGGTTTTGTACTACGTAAATAGTTGAGATTTTGTATACTGGCATTTTACTAACTACTCTAGTCAATTTTTCAAATATCTGAATTCAGCTGACTTCACTCCGTTCACAACAGCTATCTTCATATCGTAGTTTTTCAGACGCCAGCGCTTTTGTAGTAGGTTTTAGAACCTCTATTTTCAGTAAATAGTATGACACTTTTTCAACTTTCGCCCCTTATAAGATGATTCTCCTTGTACTCTACACTCCATAGTGGTCACGAATCACGATTCGCTATTTAAGGCAGGCAAAGGTTATTATAGACCATACAGTCTAGTCTGATTTGTTCGTTCACAACACTCTTCATAATATGCTGATGTGTCATCGTATTGCAAAATCCTTGGAAGATTTCAACGACAGCTTTAACCTAGCGGATTTGATGACGATAATATCATAAGGCCCTAAGCGGATAAAACCTGTAATTTATATTCACCATCGCAGCACTTGTTGAAACGTTTCCACTAATAGTTCACATGCGCAGGCATTAATACCCAAAATCGCACCTATTTTACCTATCAAGATCCACTGCTCGCGGGCATGTCTTTAAAGTGAATTCCCCGCTTTACGCATAGGAGAAGCAATCCGCCGGCGGTCAAGCTACCGTCAAAATTTCAGGCCAGAGTATAGTAATATGTGGCATATACTTACCTTCAAAGCAAAGTAGATGGAACGGCCCATAGATTTGTTGTTGTTGTGTAACGATTAGTGAAGAAGCTCTTTTAGCTCTCTTGAAGGGTGTTGAGAAGGCTCCTCAACACCCTTCAATATAACGTCCACCACAAACGAACACCACTGGAAACAAACTACGGAAAGGTTGTAATTGAAAGTTGGTTAATTACGATACCGACACAAAAGTTAGAATACCAAAACTTAAACATTTATTATAGTAGGACTTTTCAGTATAATGCATATCAGGTAAAAAACTGCTTAGCTCTATTTAAATAATATTTCATCAGGATAGCAATTCTCTCGTCAACCTGCTCACCGTTGGACGTTGAATTCCGGGTCAGCTTGTATGTTTAAAATGCTGTCCAATGCGTGAAGATGCTTTCAGTTATAATGATATGATTCTGTTTAAGTAATCCTTTTCTAAAAATTAAAAAAAACAAACATTAGGACACAAAAATTAAATTAAATTGGCGTGGGCGGCCTACAATCAAATGTTCTCTGTGGTTACATCATCATTCATCCTCACCATTACAGCCCATCACAACTCCACTGTTGAACAGAGGCTACCCCTAAGGAATGCCACAAAGCACGATCCCGAGCCATCTGTATCCATTGACTTCCTGGATGTCTTATCAGGTTGTCATTCCATCTAGTGGGGAGACGAGGACGCCCTACACTTCGCCTGCCGGTACGAGGCTGCCACCCGAGAACCTCCCCCCCCCCCCCATCGGTTGTCGGTTCTTTGAGCTATATGGTCGGCCCATTGCCACTTCAGTTTACTAATTCGTTGGGTTGTCGGTTACTCTGGTTCTACTGCGGATATCCTCATTTTTAAGTCCATCATGCAGATAAAGCCAAAGCATAGACCTCTCCGTAGCTCGCTGAGTGATCTTGAGTTTCCTCATACGGCCAGCAATGAAGGACCACGTCTCAGCTCCATAGGTCATAACTGGCAACACGCACTAGTTGAACAATTTTGTTTTAAGGTATGCCTAATGAGAAGAAAAAAAGAGCCGTGGTAGCTCAGATGGTTAGCGCTCGCTGTAAATTTCATAGTACGCGAGCAACCCGGGTTCGATCCCCGCCGGCACCAATGAAATTGTTAATTGCAATTTTAAGTGCTGATTTACCACGTGCTTGGCGGTGAAGGTAAAACATCGTGAGGAAACCTGCATGTCTGAGAAATAAGAAAAAAAAATTCGAAGACGTGAAGTTCGCCAACATGCATTGGGGCAGCGCGTCGGACATTTCCTTGCCCTAAAACCCTCTCAGAAATGAGGGGAGGCCTGTGCCCAGTAGTGGGAAGTATATAGGCTGTAACTTTTGACGAGAAGATGTGTCGTAATCTCCCGAACGCTGCACAGCCGAGATTGACCTCTCAGTCGAAATTGGACTTACCTAGTCGGACTATTTGTCCCAGGTAAATATACTCGTCAACAACTTCGAGCTTAGTGCTCCCAACAACTACCGGCATAGGTGTGATATGGAGGTTAAACATGATCTTTGTTTTGTCCATGTTCATCTTAAGACCTATCTGTTGGGAGGCACTGTAGAGGTCATTGAGCATAGTGCTTAGGTCCTCCAGCGATTCTGCCATAAGGACTATATCGTCGGCAAAGCGAAGGTGAGTGATGTACTCGCCATTGATGTTAATACCGTATCCTTTCCAGTCCAGCAGCTTGAAAACGTCTTCCAATGCAGCGGTGAAGAGTTTCGGGGATATAACGTCACCCTGTTGTACACCTCTCTGCAGTTGGAGAGGTTTCGTACTCTGGTCCAGCCATCGTAGTCCTACTGTACAAACACTTCAGCACTTTGATATACCAAAAGTCAACTTGGCACCACTGAAGGGACTGCAGCACCGCCGACGGAATCAACGGCTTTCTCATAGTCCACATACGCAAGATATAGTGAAAAATTGTACTCCTCGGTCTTCTGTACAATTTTCCGAAGGGTATGTATGTGTTCTGTAGTGCTAAAGCCTTGTCGTAAACACGCTTGTTCGAGAGGCTGGAAGTCGTCGAGTCTGCGTTCGAGACGATTCGTAATGACTCTCGAAAACAGGACGTAGACGCGGCTCAGAAGCTAAATCGATCTGTAGTTCTTCAAGAGACTAATGTCGCCTTTTTCGAAGAACAAGACCACCGCACTTCTGCTACACGCCTCCGGAGTAGTGCCACCGTGGAGGACGGAATTAAAGAGCTTCTGAATAACTTTGAGTACTGGTTTTCCACCCGCTTTCAGAAGCTCTGCTGTAATTCCATTCTACCCCGGGAACTTGCCGTTGTTAAGGTGCTGGAGAGCCATTCTAATCTCGCTCAAGCTGAGGGCCGGGATATCTTCGGAAAAGTGTCGGATAAGACTCGCTTTTGGATCGTTACTCACACTTGCGCGTGGCTCCAACGAGAACGTGTACAGCTGCCCATAGAACCTCTCAATCTCACTCAAAATTTCAGGTGTCCCGGAAACGATGCTGCCACATTCGGTCTTCAGCTTCGGCAGTTGGCTCTTTCTGGCGGACAGATCTCTGGCAAAGACTTTGGAGCCCTGGGTCCGCTCGATCGCTTCTTCAATACGAGCAGATATTTTATATAACAGAATAAAGAGCAGTATTAAAGTTGCGTGAGTCCTGCCGCATGCATTTGGTGACAGAAAGACTGCAGCTTCATTTTCCGTTTAACAGCCATGAGATTAAGAGTGTGATCGGATAGCTTTTGTGTTCTTCTGAGGCGGGTCTTGCAGAAATTAGCTCCGACCGCGTGGACAGTTTCTACGAACTTGTCATTCATATCGTCCACTGCATTGCAACCTTCTAGGCATTGAAAACGGTTTAGTAACTCGAGCAGACAGGGGTCAGGACTTTGGATTAAAGCACGAGGGGGACGGAGCGTTGACTTCTTTAGACGAGGCCTGTCCAACTTAACGTTTAGGTTCAGCATGCCTCTAATCATTCGGTAATCGCTAGGAGCTTTCACCATCGCGATCACTAAGACATCACTGAACAGTTGTCAGTTGCTAGTCATCTTAATGAAGTCAATCTCATGGTTACATGCACCACAAATTCAAAAATACCGTCGTGTATGACAATGTTGCCAGATTTTATAGATTTGCTAAATTTTAAGCAAATTGCAGTAAAAAAAACATATCTGTATTTAAAAAATTATATTTTCCCAAGTGATGTATGAAATCTATAAACAGTGATGAAGTCATGCTGCCTTTCTTTGCTATTTTCACGAGTGATCCTGCAGGCAAATATCATTAAATTCCGGCTTTAACCTTTTCTCCGTGAATAGTATCATTGGGGGAATTGGACTACCTAATGCATTTACACACACAGCCACAGTGACATTCTCTGCGTGCTCTGGTGCAACCATATGCACTCTTTTAGCATCTTTCTGTGCCAATACCACTGGCTGATTGTGAATGGTGAGAAGGCAGCCTTTTTCATCCATGTTGTATAAGCGTTGCGGATGTTGCCCGATCTCTAGTGCTTCGTATATTTTCCTATATTCAGCAAAATGCTGCATGACAATATGCTTGTTCAGCTTCTGCGCCCTTCCTGGGTTTAAGATATGAACCTTGCGCTTTGATATATCGAGATGTCTATTTAAAAATAATTTTAAGCAGTCTTTACCCGCTCGCCTTACTGTCGGATTAAAATTATGAGGAATTTTGTGTTGTTCACAAAACACATAAGCTTGACGACGAATGACATTTGGTGTTAAAGGAAATCCTATGGAAGCAAGCCTTTTGATTCTCGACGCCAAATCATTTTCTTGCTCTGGTGTTAAAACTGTACGACGCCCTATTTGTTTTTCGACTTTTCCAGATTTCAGATGGTTTACCAAAGTTCTTCTGGGAATAGAATACCGCACAGACGCCGCACGTTGCGACATCAGTCCTCCTTGAACAGCAGCCATTGCAGCTTGTAATTGATGAAGTGACAAAAATATTCCACGTTTTTTAGCAGGAGGTTCCATAATTAGTTCAAGTGTTCTGAAAAGGAAATAAAAACGAATTAAACAAAAATTACAATATAATATTAACTCATGAGGGTGTGAACAACATTTTAAAATTAAAAGCTGGAAAATATAGAAAAAAAATTGTGCATGTTAGCAAAACTAGACATTCCGTAAGTTTAATAAAGGCCGGCCCTATTAACCAGCCTTATAAGTGGCTCTTATTAGATTATGAGACTAAACTTAAGCTTTTCGATGTCAAATTGTTAAATGACAATATAGCAATTTAACTTACCTTGATTAGGTAACACAAATCACTATTTTTACTATAAAATAACAACTATTCCAAACAGCAGGCTATTTAACGCACACTTTATCACCTTTGTGGAGAGATTTTAACTAATGAGTGATGCAGATCAAGTGCCAGAACGGATTCTTGACTACTAACAAGATGGCGGATCGTACGATCACGCGTTCGCGTAATTAAGCCTTTCTATTGGTCCTTTATATGTGTGCGTAAGCGCGTTCTAATAAATACGTTGGAAGTGTGTTTAGTAGTGGCTCTTGCAAAACGCCGGCTCTTCTTACCCGCATGTACCTTATTTATATTTATACTAGCTCGCCAGACAGACGTTGTTCTGCCCTTTCCAACGACCCTTCCAATAAAAATCCTTAAATTCGCAATAAAAAATTTTGAGGGTCATTTGTCGGGATAAAAAGTATCTTATTATTATATATAAGACAAAAATGCATGCAGTGTGTAAAATTTCATTGAAATCAGTTAAGTAGTTTAGGAGTCCATCGCGGACAAACAATGTGACACGTATTTTTTATATATAAAGATTAATAGATCTTTAATTAGTATTATAAGCATTTTCCCATATCACGCATGGTTTTGTAATAGAAAAAAAAACTGTTTGGGTACATTTTCTATAACTGAACTGAACTGAACCAGTGTACGGTTACGTATATTTATCACAGTTAAGGAATAAATCAGTGTGTTACTTGCAAGCTAGCAAGTTACTTGTAGTTTCACTCGTGCCCCTATTACGCATACTTACCAGTGGCGACGAATATCCACATTTTTATTTTTAAATGGCCACAACGCAGTTCGGAATTTTATCAATTTTCTAAACCGACCACAATGTGCAGTCATGAAATACGTAAAAAGGCCGCCTCACGGAGTGGTTCATTGCGAATAATATTACTTTTGCAACTGATGTAAGAGGGGAAAAAAGAAGAGCGATACTCCTGAGCGCACTCCCTGACCAACTAGCGTCAGATCTTGCACTACCTAAGGAAGTCCATAAGGTGCCATTTGAGGATATCTTGAACCTCCTGGATTCCATTTTACACCAAAGCGTCACGGGTTTAATGAAAGAAGTACATTTTACGCAACATCCAGGCGAATCACATATTCAGTGGACCGCATGGCTTCGTGGCTTGACAGCTCACTGCTCATTCAGTAATGTAGAAGAAGCATTACGGGACAGATTTGTAAGGGGATGTTGCCGGGACCCCAGCGCGAGAAGTTGTTCGCTCTAGAATTGGCAGAGTTATCTTTGACAAAGGCAGTCGAACTGGCAGAGACGGTACGGTGCGCGCGCATCGCCGCGTCCACCTCCGTTACAGGATATGCAGCAGCGGTGCTCCCTGACGTCAAGGAAGATCAGCTTCTCAAGATCACATAAGGTTCACCCAATTCCAGACGAGTAGAAAAGTGTTCCGTGTGTGGACGCTCTAACCACAATTCAGCAAAGTGTCTGTTTGCACAGTATAAGTGTAAAAAGTGTAATAAAAAGGGCCACTTACAAAAAATTTGTAAATTGAATTACGTTGAAGTTAAGGAGGTGGATGAGAGCGGGGACGACGGTAAGCTGATTAACAAACATTGTAGGAATGAAGAATATAGTGAGTCGGCGGTGACGGTAATATCTAAAGACACATACGATTTATATTTTAATAGCATTCCCTTACAGCGAAGCGCTAAAAAATTGACCGGTAACAATACGAGGGCGGCACTGAAAATTTCGGGAATCAAGGAAGTGACACAACATTACTATTTAAAAATGTATTTATTGCTTTTCGAAGTATGCTCCGCGAAATTTGACACATTTTTCCATACGATGGAACCAATCATTGAAGCAACCATTCCATTCTGAAGTTGGGGTCTCCAAAATTGCCTGAATTTCGCGGTGTGTCACATGTCGATCTTCCTCAATCAGCTTACGCATAGCATCAACGTTTTCTTGGGTGACTGCAGTTTTTGGATGACCTTGACAGGGATCATCACTGAGCTTGACACGTCCACGTTGAAATTCAGCAAACCAGCGAAAAATTGTGGTTTTGGATGGGGCTTCATCACCAAATGCAGAAATCATCCGGTCAACACACTGTTTTTGTGTTAAACCACTTCGAAAGTCATAATAAATCATCGCTCTTGAATTTTCTCGAGTCAGTTCCATTTTCTGCCGACTTCCAAAAAAGAGACGGTACTCAATTCGAGTGTATGTTTTTTTTATGTGTTTTACCTCATAACTTTGTACTGGGCGAACCGATTTCGATGATTCTTTTTTTATATGAAAGCTGATAGTTCTCCTGTGGTCCCATATGAATTTGATCAAGGTCAGACCAATGGTTATTGAGTTATTCTTAAATAACCTATATTGAAGTCGGCTGTACAAAATTTTTAATTTTAAATTATCTCAACGACTAAACAAGTTTGACAAAACCTTGTGACAAGACCGAGAATTCTTTTTTAAATAAATAAATGGTATTCGATTTTTAAAACCAAGGAATTTTCAATTAAAAAGATTTTAATATGACAGGAACAG
The DNA here is from genome assembly GCA_033319125.1 of Parnassius glacialis. Classification (NCBI taxonomy): domain Eukaryota; kingdom Metazoa; phylum Arthropoda; class Insecta; order Lepidoptera; family Papilionidae; genus Parnassius; species Parnassius glacialis. The sequence continues at coordinate 37,404,513 of JAVANC010000016.1, forward strand.
TGGAAATATTTCATTCCCGATACTTTTAGTGCAGCCTATGTATCAATATTAATTCTGCAGGACTAATAAGGAAGCCGGTAATATACTCGGGGCAGACGGCCGAACTTAATGTTTACGTAGTGCACGGCGTCGGGACGCCGTTAATGGGTCGTGATTATGTCGATTTTTAAAATAAAATTAGTTAAGTGTAATTTTGTATCGAATACTGAAAACATTATGCTAAAATTTCAACAACAATATCCTGAAGTATTAACCAATAATCTTGGTGCATTCAATAAAGTAAAGTTGCAATTAAAACCAAATTTACAGCCAATTTTTTTTTACAGCACGGCCAGTAGCTTTTTCACTAAAAATAAAATAGACGAACAAATGTACAGATTAGTAGATTTAGGGATTTTAAAACCAGTGAAATATTCCGAATACGCCTCTTCTATAGTACGAAGGTCACTCAATAAGTTTTGAGATGCTTGAAATTTAAAAATGGAACGCACCCGTGTTATATGTTTCTAAAAAGCAAATTTATTTAAAAATAGATCTCCATAAGTTAATTGATCAATATTAAAAAAAAAACAAAGTTCTATTAATTTCCCTGCAACGCTTCCCGCGCTTTTCATTTAAAACGATGGATCTTAACCGTGAACACTTGCGCGCTATGATATATTATGATTTTAAATTTGGTTTAACCAAACAATTAAGTTTACAACGATTACAATCAGCATTAGGGGACTCAGCTCCATCACGGGCAACAATTTTTAGGTGGTTTGCTGAATTCAAAAGGGGTAAAATTAATCTTAAAGATGACCAAAGAACCGGGGCTCCGCAAACAGCAGTAACGGCAGGAAATGTATGGACTACTGAAATTTTGGTGCGAGAAGACCCACGAATCACATATACGGACATCGAAAAGATTCGACTAAGACTCGATCAGGCTCGTGTGGGTTGGTGCCATGAAGTGCCACGTTCAAAACGGGGCATCTAGGTGTGTTTCAGAAATCGTAACTGGTGACGAGACATGGATCTATTAATACGATCCGGAAAATAAAAGGCAATCATCGGTATGGCTCTACTCAGAAGGACAGTTACCGACAAAACTGCAAAGACCTAGCAACGTCGGCAAAAAAAATGGTGGCTAGTATTTTTTTTCGCGGAGCGGCCATTTGTCGACGTCGATGGTGGAAAATTGTTGGTCAGTCAACTCTGAATAGTATACTACAGTTGCATTACCCAAGATTTTCAAGCTGTGCGAGAGAGAAGACCAAAGACCGGGCTTCGGGGAATCATGCCGCATCACGATAACGCCCCTTCATATATCTCCCATAGAATAAAAGCATTTGTTGAAGAATCTGGTGTTAAACTCTTAGTCACCCACCGTACAGCCCTGACTTAGCTCCTTGTGATTTCGTTTTGTTCCCAAGAGTCAAAGAAAAAATAAAAGGCAAGTTTTTTTCAAGCGCCGAAGAAGCCGTGGCTGCCTACGAAGAAGCGATTTCCGACCTGTCAGATCAAGACTGGCAAAAGTGTTTTCAGGGTTAGTTTAGGCGAATGGAACTTTGTATAGAGCATGATAGAGAATATTTTGAAAAGATGTAACATAAATATTAATAGTATCTAGAATACTTTTTGTATATCTTAAAACTTATTGAGGGACCTACGTACCAGTATTAAAACGAAACGGTGCCGATTATTCAGTAAGTTAACAAACAGTTAATAATTGAACACTATCCATTGCCGTCAATACACGATTTATTTACCAAATTACACTGCGGACCGCAATTTTCCAAAATAGACTTGTCGATGACGTATAAAAAAAAAAAATTACATGTATCAACACTCATCGGCGAGTTATATAAATATTCGCGCATGGTGTTCGGACTTTCCAGTGCGCCATCGATTTTCCAACGTGCGATAAATTGTGTACTGTCGGGGTTAGATGGAGTTCAATGCCTTTTAGACAATATTTTAATCACGGGTACAAATGATATCGAGCATCTTGAGAGGTTAAATGCGGCGTTTAATAGACTAAGGGATGCAGGCTTAGTAGTACAAAAAGAAAAATGTGAATTCTTTCAGGAATCATGATCATATGTACTTAGTGATTGTGTATTCTTATACAAAATGGTTGGAAGTATACGAAGTACTGTCTAATTCATCATTTGTGATCGAAAAACTCTACGAGTATATCGAGATTCGGATTGCCTCAAACTGTCGTGACCGACAACGCAGCTACATTTACTTCATACGAGTTTAAAAATTTCAGTGTGGTTAACGGTATCACTCATGTGACGTTATCGCCGTATCACACCGTTAGTAACGTTCAGGCAGAAAGGTACGTTAAAATAGTGAAAAAAGGGTTAAATCATGTTTACTTTGAATTAATAATAATAATAAAAAAGAATATAAATTAAAATTACTTAAAATTCTTATTCGATTATAAGAAGTCCTTACATAGCAACAAGTTCTTGGTCACCAGCTCAATTAGTTTTCGGTTACAAGTTAAGATCACGTTTGGTTTTAATGAGCCATGTTATACCGTTTTCATCCACATCCTTGAAAAATAAAGTCCAAAGCAAACAGAATTTGCACATTAAGGCACACGTGGAAAAAAGTGCAAAACCTTTGGAACAGGGACAAAGGTTTTGTATAAAAAATTTAAAAATAATATAATACGAGGGCGACACTGAAAATTTCGGGAATCAAGGAAGTGACACAACATTACTATTTAAAAATGTATTTATTACTTTTCGAAGTATTCTACGCGAAATTTGACACATTTTTCTATACGATGGAACCAATCATTGAAGCAACCATTCCATTCGGAAGTTGGGGTCTCCGAAATGGCCGTTTTGTAGGCGTCCACAGCTTCTTCAGGTGATGAAAATCTCTGTCCACGCAATTTATTCGGGAAATTCGGGTTAGGGAAAGTATAGAAATCATTAGGGCTTAGGTCGGAGCTGTACGGCGGATGGTCTAATAATTCTATGTTTTCTTGCTCTAAAAACTCTCTTGTTCTGTGTGCGGTGTAAGAACTCGTATTGTCGTGATGGAGGATGATGCGGCGGTTGTGCAGTTCTCTTTACGGAGTTCAGAAACGACCTGTGACAAACAAATGCTAGCATACCATTCTGCATTAACCGTTCTTTGTCCCTCAAGAGGAATAGTCGTAACATGGCCGGTTTTGGAGACAAACGTGGCCACCATTTTTTTGCAACACTCCGTGAATGAACAATTTTTGTTGGCTTTAACTCATTTTCGAACACCCAAACTCGTGACTGGTTTTTTGTTTCGGGTTCGTACGCGTATATCCAGGATTCGTCACCTGATACGATGTTGTATACAGCATTTGAGGATCCTGAGTGGAATCTTTTGAGAGTTCTGACGCACCAAGTAACGCGAGCCGCTTTTTGCTCTTCACAGAGCGAATGCGGTATCCATCGCGAAAACAACTTTTTTACACCTAATTGTTCATGCAAGATTATTTGTATTTGACTCATGCCAATGTTCAAAGTTGCCTGAATTTCGCGGTATGTCACATGTCTATCTTCCTCAATCAGCTTACGCACAGCATCAACGTTTTCTTGGGTGACTGCAGTTTTTGGATGACCTTGACGGGGATCATCACTGAGCTTGACACGTCCATGTTGAAATTCAGCAAACCAGCGATAAATTGTGGTTTTGGATGGGGCTTCATCACCAAATGCAGAAATCATCCGGTCAACACACTTGTTTTTGTGTTAAACCACTTCGAAAGTCATAATAAATCATCGCTCTTGAATTTTCTCGAGTCAATTCCATTTTCTCAACGACTAAACAACTTTTACGAAACCTTGTGACAAGACCGAGAATGTTTTTTTAAATAAATATATGGTATTCAATTTTTAAAACCAAGGAGTTTTCAATTTAAAAAAAATTTAATATGACAGGAACAGTGGAAATATTCCATTCCCGATACTTTTAGTGCAGCCTATGTACATACAACTGGTGTCGCGGCGTTGTAATAATAAGAATAGGCAAAGTCACGTATATGATAAAGGACATATTATATACGTTGACGTATAAAAGTGTAGAAAGTGTAAAAAAAACACAAAAATCATATCATGCGTGACCAAGGACCATGTCACGATGAACAACAAAATTTGGACATTGATTTTGACTGTCAAAATTTAACCGATAGCACCAGGGAAGAAAATATCAGTATGCTGGCCTCAGACGAGCCGCAAACTACCTGCGGGGAAGAGGAATTGATGCAAAATAACGTAAACTCCACTAACGATAACAATGAGTCATAACAAACATATCGTCGGAGCCAGTTTCAATGGACACTGTGGTTAATCAGCCTATGGCCACCATTGCACGTGACAACGCCGAGTTTAGGCATTGTTTCCGCCCCTTACCTAAGGTGGACTATCGTCGTTTCCTTTAATTAAGTTATATTTTAACAGTGGTAGAGCCAAGTGGTAGGGCCGGCTCGAACCGGGGTGGTACCACGACCTCACAGAAAACCAGCGTGAAGTAGAGGTTTACCTCTGCGTTTCGCTTGGTGAGTGCAGGTGGCCGGAAGCCCTTTTTACTGGAAATGAGGCATTCCATCTTAGTCCTCACGGGTGACAACGCATCTGCATTTTGATTTGTAATAGAGGATAGATGTAGATGTCTATGGGCCGCAGTAACCACTTACCATCAGGTGGACTGTGTGCTCGTTTGTCACCCTTATCCTATAAAAAAAAATATAGTTGTTAACTAGGGAGAGGATATCGGTACCTGTGTATGGCTACGTATTAAATATATTTGTCACGGCTAAGGAATAAATGTGTTACTTGCAAGTAGTAGTTTCAGTCGTGCCCCTATTACGCATACTTACCAGATTTGCAGGTTTATTGTTAAAGTTTTATAATCATTATACTTACAATATATTCATAAAATTCCGCTCGCTTTCAATATATTCTTTTTCTATCTTCTATTCCATACCTAACCTATAAAAGACAGCTTAACCATTTGAGTCCAAAAACTAAATCCAAGTGATGAGTGCATTGCTGCACAACCAAAATAAATAGCTGAGGCTTTGTAATAGGGTCCCATTCGTTACTTTTTAGGTACGGAACCCTTAAAAGAAGCAGCACTGCAGATCACCAACCTACGTGTAAAGCGTGGTAATTATGGTAGGCCTATAGCAGGCAGTCAGCAGTAGATTTTTAGGCTGATGTATGGTTGGACATTGCATGATTCATACTCACTCTAAAATTTAACGTTGCTGATATAATTCTTAATTACCATATCTTAATTAATCTTCTTCTTTTCTTAATTATAATTTACAATAGAAAAAAATTTCTTTTCAATCCGATTTACTTTCAAGTAGTGGATATATTTTTGGGTTTAATTATTTATTATATAAATAATAGAATTTAGTCCTTGTCTGATCGGTGCCTAGTTTTTATGTCAATTAATACGATACAATCACAGATAAAATAGAATTGACCGATAATTTCTTCTGCGATCATAGCGTACATTTAAAACAGTTTGTAAGAGAGGAGGTGAAGGTAAAATTAGTGAATATTACAAACAATAAAAAATGAAGTTACAGCAGAAAACACCGTTTATTTTATAATTATGAGAGAATTTCAGATTGATAACCTACATACAGAATATGACTATAAAACCAATCTAATTTGAATTTTACAACGTTTTCAGAATCTCACTGTTAATTCGTAATACAATATTTTAATAACCGTAATAATGTTACAAGGTATGTATGAGTATTCCTTTACAAGATTACAAGAAAATTTATCATAAAAGGGGACACGATTATAAATACAAATTCAATAATACTTTTATATATTATATAAAATATACGTACAAGAAACTTATTTTTGAACATACTAAGTTATATCAACATTTTAAACTAAAGTAAACATGTACAAAAATAACATGATTTAAAATAATTAATAAACTCTAATACATTTTTAATGTTTTATATATATATATCATTCAACGCCAAGCAACATCAAATATATAGAGAGAACAAAGCACGTTTGATAATTTACGAAGATTTAAACTACCGATTGAAGTCTAGCGACTCTACTGTTTAAACAACAAGTTTTTAAGTCTGAGAGTTATCCAAATTGTTCACAATTAACTATTTTTTCTTCGTATATATCAAACTATTTTAAGAAATGTTGTCCATGAAACGAGTTGTCATGGTCTCAAGTAACTTTGCCGATTTAGCAGTGAAACTATTTAGGGAGATGTGTGGGCAGACTGTGCTGAAATAGATGTGTATGTATGTATATATATATATATACACATATACGTGAGTATGTGTGAACCTGTAATAAAGTGTTGATATATTTCAATATATTATGGTGTTATTCAATGATTCTTAATATTATCATTTGTGTTTCGTTGTCCCATAAATTCACAAGCGTTAAGAATTCCGAAAGGGTACCTATCAACTGTGACTTAACATAATATAGTCGACCTAATAATTTGGATAAGATTATTATTAACTCGCGATTAGATAATGATACTTTGGTTGTATAACATATACAGATTTTTTCCTATTGAAATATACAAGTCTGAATATAGAGTACTTCGAACAATATATTACTGAACGTAAATGATTAAATAAGCTGGAACAACACTGTTCATCGGTTTAACACTTATTAGCTATTATCTGTTAATGTAATAAAACACTATAAGAATTGACACATAAGTATATAAACTATACTAATCGTGTACTTATACAAAATTAGCAATCCGATAACAATATGCATACTATTGATTATGAAAATATCTATGCATTTGCGACAAGAACGACATTTGTTTTACCTAACATGTTCTTGCGCACGACGACATCGACAGTGTCGCGGCGCCGTGAACCGCACTCACACTTGAACACATAGAGATACAACTGTGGCATTATGATTAAGACAACTGGAAAAACAGAGATCATTGAAAGCTGACTAGAAGTCTGTTTATGTCTACGCTAACGTTTTATGTTACAAACGAGACCCGCCCGAGCCATGGGCGACTTGTGCGAACGTACGTTCAAATTGACGCACTGCAATAACTACAATTAAATTTATTTGGTGTCAGGTACGCAGCCTCTCGACGAGGCCATCAACATACTTAATCTAGAGATACAATGAGACATGATGCGTCTAGCTAGTGTCAGCGCGATGGAGTGAGTACACACTACACACTACACAGACAGAAGGCGCGAAGAACGCGTGCAGGCCGTAAGCACCGACGCGACGCTCACTCGCGAAGGCAAGCGGACACAATTGACTGGCGAGTGGGAAAACTTGCGACTGACCTCCTTTTATAACGAAGTAATGAGAAAAAGGTATTACCTAGTTCCTATACCGTTACGAAGGCAACTAGATGAAAACCTACTCTTAGGAATAAAAATCTAATTATACTATAAATGTTAAAATTAACATTGCTTCATGTTCTTACATACTGCGACTGTATACTAGGGTTACGTAAACGAGACTGGGCACGTTCCTTAAGGAATTAATTTAGTGCCGTTAACTTCTCGCGAAACACTCCTCGTAATTTTCGCATTTACAATATCGTGACAACTACAACGATATACTTCAAATATTAATAATTAATATTATATTAGGAAAACTTTATGCTATGTATGTTGGTGCTTAAATTTCAGAATGTATTTCTACAATACCTAGGGCATTTCGAACGCAAAAATACGGCTTGCTATCTATATTTTGTATTGCTGATGGTTTGTAATAAGGTAATTGTAATTTATTAAAAATTTATCCTAGCTAAAACAGCTACATTATATTTTACTGTACAACGAAGATCTTAAAATTTATGAAACTAAACGTCATTAAATACGTTTGTTCGACGCTAAATTTGGATCTTTTTCCATTTGCGAAAAAGCGTCAAAAGATAGTATGTTATGACTTTATTACTATTTTATTGAAAATTCTTACAGTTTATGAAAAGTTTCACTCACAATAACAATTATTTAATTAATTATTATAATGTTAAAGTTAACTAAACAACAACTGCATCTACTATCACACATTCGAAAGTTTAAAAACAATTTTACAAATTGTAATCGAATATTATTGCTACGGCGACGACACGCGGCGTGATATGCTGGGTGCGGTTGAGACTCACTGCCGACCATCGACCGTCGGTCATCTCATAACTCATGAAACCATATTGGCTGTACTTTGTCACCACCCACCCTTCTCTATTCATTCCCATTTGTAGTCCAATCACCCGTGCGCGAAGCCAACTCACATCCGCATGCAACGATAATGCGGTATCAGAACAGACTTTTTATCCATTCGACACATGGTTAATCCCGCGTCACTAGTTGGCGCGAGTACAATTGTTAAATACGGCAGTTATTTTTTATATATCAACATACTGACACAATAGATCAGAAACGAGAGACTGATCACATTTTTACACAATAATATCATGGATGTATTGCCTTTTACTTTATTATATTTGAACTCACAATATCGTATCACAGTGATGGTATCAAATCGATATCATACCATGATTTACTTTAAAACGACACAATCGAAGCTATAATTAACGTAGCTCGAAATTTTTACTATACATCTAATTCCGTTGGCGTTTAGTATGATGTGAATATAAATGAAGATAAAAAGAAGTCACAACAGCCTGCAGCGTTCTTAAATAGCTTTAATTCAGGTTAAATATTGTTGTGTAAGGTCTAGAAATATCTTACTATCTTACGATACTGAAGAATCGTACATTAAAAGGTGGCAAATAAATTAAGACTCGTCAAAGTCGATGTAACCTTAATGATAAAGTAAACATAGATATTACTTAACTACGAACCTAAAAAAATAATCAAGAATATGAGAAGAATAAAAAGACGTGATAGATCTGTGAAGGTTACAAGGGCTTTGGTATAAAATAATATAAATGCATTGTTTTTCACATCAGTGACAATTTGCAATTTTAACGTTATTTAAAATTAATTGCACTATTCTGATACAATAATAAAGTTTAACAATCACAAAAAAAAAACTCTGAAAGTTATAAAAAAATCACCTACTTATGATAATGTGAAATAATGTATGTTTATAACGGATGACTTGCTGGGCTTTATGTTCTTTTTTTTTCTTTGTTGCCGGACGAGATGCAGGCACATGATGTAAGCAACAAATTGTTCTTCGCTTGATTGATCTGTTGGAATATAATAGCAAATTATAATTTTAGTTGTCATAGCTTTATAGCTTGCGTAAAGTCATGATGCATATTTTTTAAATTTATACTATCATTTGTTGTTTGGGAATATCAATCAAAAGAATGTACTATTAGCATTACAAAAGTACAGCATGATACCTACACAACAAATGTATTTTTTTAAATCTTAAAAAAATCTTGCATGATATTATTATAAATTTTACAACCATAAACAATTTGCATTGTCCATGCTATACTTTTGAAATGTTAACCTGCCTATTAACCCGTGATTTATTCAAAATTATATATTTTTTAAATTAACGAAACACGCCGAAATTGATTAACTTATGTTAAGACTAGCAAACAACGATTAAATGCATATATATAGCACACTTAACAATGGCCAATTATTCTGAGAAGTGTTTACTATAGTGTTACGTGGTTTAGTAGTGGTGTAGTTGAAGAAGTAATTACCCTGACTGAGGTATTGTCCATTTTAGATAAATATTATTGACATCTAACTGACCGACAGTCGATTAAGAGTTCGTGGTAGATCTGAAACTTGGTTCTTCACTGCTGGCTGTATGAGGAAGCTCAAGGTCACCCAGCGAGATTTGGAGGGCTATAGAGGGTAATAGACTTCGGAAAGAGGATGTCTACAGTAGAACCAGAGCAACCAACCAAGTCCAACGGATCAGTAAGATGAAGTGGCGTTGAGTCGACCATATAGCACGAAGAACAGACGACAGATGGGAAAGAAAAGTTCTCATGTGTCAAAGAAAATGTATCCGATGTACGGTGCTACCTCACACTACAGGTTTATGCATGCCAATTGCTCGCGACCATACTTTGTGCAGTTCCTTGGGGGAGGCTTAAGTTCTACAGTGGGCTTGTGAAGGGCTGTAACTATGATAATGGTGATTTGGAATTTGTCGATGTAATCAATAATCGACCAGGATATGGTCGTCATGCTTAAGTTCTAGGCTTATCCTGACACGTGCCACGCGGCATTCGAAGAACTCCTCATGTCAAATTATTAATTTTATGTTTGTTTTACTGTCGATACATGTATAATAAGCTGAATAATTAACTCAATCTGAATATTCAAATTTAACAAATAACTGAAAACTGGGATTTTAGAACCGAACAAAACATATATTTATTTTAGGCGGCGATCCCACAGCGAGCGGTCAAGTCCTGAGTTTCGCGTTCACTATTGCTTTTTAACCTTCGCGGTTGAACTGTATAATGTGAGTGTAAAGATCCAAGCCATCGCACAGATTACAGATTAAGGGGAGTTTTTTTTAAATTCTTATTATCATTTAAGACAACAAAATTAGAATTTGTGAAAATGCGCTGAAAGAAGCCTTGCTAATTCTACTATTATAAAAATACATAGAAAGACTTCATAACATTATCAAAAATATTCATTCCATAAAATAAGTAAAATACAAGTTGTGAAATTTGAAAATGACGCAGCATGCTGTGTCGCTAGACAGATAGAAACGTATGAAAACATGGTTAAATCAAGTATGTAGTTTGCAGTCAAGAATACTTCACTTTCACTTTTTGGATTAGAGTTATATATTATGATTTATGATGAAGGTATATACATTTTTAATAAACTAGAAAGTGGAGTCCTTTTATATAAATAAAAGGATTATTGATAGCAGTAGTTGCTATTTTAGACAACTTAAAAAAGGAGGAGGTTCGCAATTCGACTGTATGCTTTTTTTGTAGGTATGTTACGCGATAGATTCGTCAATTGTGAACCGATTTTGATGATTCTTTTTTATTAAATAGGTAATTGTCATATAAATATGGAGAAAAATTCATTCAAAGTTTAATTTTTTTCTTTAAAATACGTTGCGATTTACAACATATTGTACAGAATGAAAATACGAGTGCTAAAAGGTATTTACTATATTTTCTTGTCCCCATATTTTAATTCATGGTATTAATAGAGTTTAATATGCATTATTAGACCTATTTCTAAAAAAAAATGTGAAAGAAATATTTAGCAACCATGAGATAAATACTTTCTCTATATTGAACGCCGAAAGACTGATCCACCGTTTATATTGAATCAAAATTGACTGTAAAATCTAGCACTTGGTATTCTCAGAATATCTGTCTATTCAAGGTGGTACCGACATTCTCTAAGTTGTTTTCTTGCCACCCAATAATACTTAGGTTACTAACAATTATCAAGATGTGAATGAAACCTTTCAAGTTCACTCCACTTGCTGATAACTTGACCTGTTAAATAACGATATGACCATAGATTAATGTATTAGGTATGGCCCAATATAAGGACCTGTTTGAGATTCTTAGAACTTTTAATATTACAACATTGTTATCAGGAGTGAATCTTAGGACAAAAGAACAATGGCAGACTTTCATACATAAAATTAGTTGAGAAGGAATGGTAGCGTCTATATATCAAAAATATCTTAAAATGTTAAGCGTCAGTCCCTTAAGGGGCGTATTACAAAAAACCGCGAAATTACAAGGTTTCCTCGTTGAAATTTTATGTTTATCGTTCATTGTTTGAAATAACAATTACTTGGTAAAAATAGTTCGTTTTCTCTCCTCAAATAAGCTCGGAATGGATTTTAGATAACTTATTTATTTAATCAGTAATAATCATTCTCCCAAAGCATGTTTAGGCAAAAACTCTCGACGACATAATTTGGGAGCTCTAATTTGTAGATTCTATTGAATATCGACCATCAAAAAAAATATTTTTATCTCCCAAATATCCTACACTTTAATAATAATGGAATACATTTTCGTTATATGCTTTTCACGCTAGGTAAAAAAATCGACATAATTCAAAAAACGACCAAAAAAGCTTCGATATAAGCCCCTATATTTCCGAAGTTCTACATCATTTAGAAGTAAAATTTATACCAAAATAATCATCAACATTTGCTTACACTATGCTATTATTTTTTGCTTTTTAAATCGTTACTATTATATTTTAATTAATTAAATAAAAGTACTATATATTTCACTGTGCCGGCCATCTGCGATCATTAACGCGCGAGCGCTTGCCGAGGGTGGACCTGCGTCAGTTTATTTCGGGCGCTGCATCGTTTCGATACTACCGTAGTGTGCGTCGATTGCTATCGTAGTGTGCGTCGATTACCTGCATACTAGAAAATCGTCAACTACGACCGCAATTTTTGATCGATCGGTTTAAAACTATTTTATATAGTTATAATTTAGATTACGTCTCTTCAAAAATGTGGTCTATTCATTGACTTAGATCATTGTTATTTGAGGGCTTCACCTAATGGTTTATACAGCAACGGTCTTATTGAAGTTAAATGTCCTATTTCAGCTTTCGGAATAGATTTTGATACGGCCTTTCGACAAAAAAAAAAGTTAAAGGTTATAAATTCAGTGATTCAAGTGTAACATTAAATCAAAATAATGACTGGTTTTACCAAATCGAAGTCCAGCTTCATTTAGCAAATAAAAATGTCTGAATACTTGCCATAATATGTATTGGCCCAGATTAATGCATTAAAAGTACTAAAAATTTACAAATACGACCAATTTTAGATTTTCAATATGTTACCCAAGTTACAAGCTTTTTATGAAAAGTGTGTACTGCCTGAAATTATCGAATCGAGAAAAGTTCGGTCAATGCCGTCGCAGCAAATATTTTCTTATAAAAAATATAGTAATTGACTGTAAGTACCAATTAAAAAATATTAGTTACATTTGGTTGTTATATTTATTAAAACAGGTTGCAACCGTTTATTCATTTATACCACTATTCTACCGGTAGTAGTCATAATCGATTATTAACATTCGATTACAGCGTAACAATTAAAATATTTATGTGTACTTATTTTGACACTAAATTTCATAAATAATGAATAATATATCAAAATGGTATATAATAATAAATAATAAATTATTATAATAATAAATTAATAAGATAACATTAAAATGACACGCCAAAAAATATTCCATCCACTGAAGTCCATCCTAAGAAAACTTTGTATTATGGAAGATCAAGATCGTTTAGTCGCCATACTCACAGTATTATAGTGCGAGCGAGTGAATAGATATGAAAGAAAGTATCGGTCGCGTAACTTGCCGCCCGCTCGGTGCGTCAAATACCTAAATTTGCGAAACGCCGAAATGTAAGAGGGCTCTTAATAACTCTCAAAGTCAAAGAAATTATGTCCTGAGAAGGCGTCAAAAAAGATATTTAGATTTGAACCTTTTTAGATTATGTCTTGTCACTTGGAAAAAGTCATGCGTCTTGTAGTTGTTTGATGTTAGCTTAATACATTCTCAACATAATGTACCTACCTACATAATTGAGAGTTTTTAGATTATTGTATCTCTATTATATATTTGCATACTATAAATGTATATTTCTGGCAGTGCTCCAAGGCTTTTGTGCCATACAGTCACATGCTCAGAAGGGTTAGAACCCAGAGCCGTAAAGCCAGTAAAAAAATCAGTGACATTTTGTTTTAGCTAGTGTTGCCATAACATTAAATGGAATTGTTACAAAATACTATGATTGAGATAATGTATTATTGTACGAAGTTCTTTGTAAGAGACTTATTTTCAACCATATCACTTTTATTTTTATTATTATTGATAGTATAGTTATTACTAATAATAACTTAATATAAAAATATTTTGTGTTTGTGTGTTGTGTTGGTAGTCTTACAAAGTTATACGAAAATAGTATGAATATAGTGAATGACAACAATTGAATAGAGTAAAATGATTTAAGTCATTTGATATTCCCAAAAATGTTTGTTCTTTCTGTGGCTTTAATTAAAATACATGGTTATTTGAAAAATCATAGGGAAATAGTAAAACTCATTTTATATATAACTTATTTCCAGACGCAATAATTTTTGTCAACTATTTTTCTGCCATTGTTCTTTCCGACAAAACATTTAATCGCGTTCGGAAAACGCTTTGCCCAATTTTCTTCATATATACACCCGACGTTGCCCATGAAAGTGGGCAGGTAAACGTACAGAAAACATCGTCACTTAGCCGGAGAGCTTAAGCTAAAAAAATATAAATATAATAATAGTCGATAGATAGTAATTGAAGAAAAATAATTCGAATTGATAACCACGCCGTAAAAACATAAAACCGTCAATAAGTTATCACTTTAGATTTAACTTGAAATTCCTTATTCAATTAAAGCAGATTTTAGAAAATCCGAATGAAGACCAAGCAATGATCGCCAGATAAAATATATAAATATACAACGGTCCTTTGCTTGATGTGTTTGATTTTGAAGACTGATTTGATTATGATTAAATCACGTCCACAGATGACAGATGTTAAAAATATTCCTAGTCTAAATTTAAAAATTGATTTTCGATTATAATATCTTTTAAAAATTTGTAGTAAAAATTGTAGTAGAATAATAAATTGCCTAATTTGTAAAAGGTAGATATTATCAATCAATATGGTCATTAAAAAGGGAGTTTGTCTCAAAGTATTACGTCGTCATTGTTATTCATATTCAACTTAAAATATAATTTGCTAGTTCTAAATATGGGGGTCTGATTCATGTTTTATTTGGCAACTCTCAAAACGCACACACACGTAACGTGGCCATTTGCAGGCTTGTCCTATGATAGACGCTGCTATTTTACGTCCGTGCTGCAAATCATTTTGATAGATATTTTTGTTGAATAATCATGATACAATTTATTTTTTCATCAAAATTAAATGAAACGCTCATGAGGCACGCACTTTTTGATTTTCCAAACTATTTATAAAATGTATTCAATTATTTTTCTAAAAGCCATATGCCAAACAGAAGTTATAGCATTATAACTCTCCATTTAATACACTTAGCGGCACGGAATGTGGCCCAAACATAAACAAACCGATAACCAATACGTTTGTTTTCTGCCGACTTCCAAAAAGGAGACGGTACTCAATTCGAGTGTATGTTTTTTTTATGTGTGTTACCTCATAACTTTGTACTGGGCGAACCGATTTCGATGATTCTTTTTTTATATGAAAGCTGATAGTTAGTAGATTAGATAGTTAGAATTTGATCAAGGTCGGACCAATGGTTATTGAGTTATTCTTAAATAACCTATATTGAAGTCGGCTGTACAAAATTTTTAATTTTAAATTATTGTTCATTTAAGAGGGTAAGTATGAAAAAAAGTTAATTTGTTTAATTTTTGTGACTTTTAGCGTTAGTTTGCCGCTAGAACGCACGAAACACAGGTGAGTTAAACTTTAATGTTTAAATCATGGTTATTGTTGGTGAATCTTCTTTTGGTTTTGTTTTTCAGTTAATGTGTATGTGTCTTTTCTTGCTTTCAGAATCGGAACATAATGACTGTAACTCCAGCTCAAGTTGCTCAAGCTGTGTTGCTTCGGAGTCAAGGGCGAACGCAGCGAGAGATTGCTGAATTTTTAATGTACCGCGCACAACCCTTAGATACGCCTTAAAAAGGTACGATCAGACCAGGAAGTGGCGAAATCAAGTGTACATCAGCGCAGGATGACCGATTTATCACCCTCGCAATTTTGAGAAATCGGTTCCTTACTGCGTTTGAAATAAGGCAGCGTTTTCAAACGGCAAGAGGGGTCAACGTTAGTGAGCGGACAATAAGAAGGAGAATGGAGGAACGGGACCTTCTTCTCAAAGACCAGCACGAGGTCCAGAACTGCTCCGGCATCATCGCGTAGCTCGACTTCGGTTCGCTCCCGAGCATGCAAATTGGACTCATGAGCAGTGGAGTAAAGTTCTGTGGATCGATGAATGCAGAGTAGCCTTAAGAGCTCCAGATGGCCGTGAACGTGTGTGGAGAAAGCGTGGAGAGAGGTTTCTGCCAATCACTACCAGGCAAACCGTAAGTTTTCATGGTGGATCCGTAATGGTTTGGGAAGGGATCAGTACAGATGTACGTACAGAGTTAGTGGTAGTTGAAGGTTGTTTAACGGCAGTGCGGTACATTGATGAGATCCTCCAAGATCATGTTTTACCCTATCTGGAATTCATTGGGGGCGAAGAATTCGAGTTAATGCAAAATAATGCCAGAATTCAAGCCAATGCAAAATAATGCCCGACCACACACCGCACGATGCGTTAATGATTATCTTTCGGAGGTGAGGATTTTTAAATTGGAGTGGCCAGCACAAAGCCCAGACAAGAATCCCATAAAATATGTCTGGGACATGCTTAAACGTCACACCCGATCCAATCCCAACACTCCAGAGAATCTCAGTGCTTTGAAAACCGCTCTGGTGGCCGCCTGGGAAGAAATACCCCAAGTGGATATCAAAAACATCATCCACAGCATGCCTGATAGTATGAAGGTGGTTATAAGGGCCAGAGGTGTAAATAACCGCTACTAACGTTAGTAACTTTTAGCTGTAATTTGTTAAATTCATTATTAATATTTTGATAAATTTAGTGCTTCATGTCTTTTTTTATTTAATAAAAAATTATAGTTACCAATTTTTTTTTTCAATTTTAATCATTTGCATTTAAGATTTAAATAAACAATAATGTTTTTCAAAGACAAAAAGTAACCGCATCGCGGTTCATTTTAATAATAAGCCTCATGGTGCGTTTGGGCCACATTCAGTGCCGCTAAATGTACTTTGTTTATTTAAAAATCATTGCTTTCCACATTAATTGCTTTAATTAATTATTATTTTAAATAAGTCTTTAGGAAACCACCTACTAATGTTAATAATTCCAGCTTCATGTGAAACACAGACATACTAAAATGATTGGCATTTAGGAGCCTTTTGATTTTTGGTACAGGTCTTTTTTTGATAATATAAAGAAAATAAGTACCTTATCCTTTTTTTTTAATAAATGTAATAAACCTATATGTTCTTACTAAATGCTAGAATGCAATTTGTTTATTGTTTATACATTTCTTCACCGGCATTAAAGTGCGATCGGCCTACATGCACTTGAGTTCCCGAATAGTTTTAATTATATTTCTGTACAAATTAAAGGAACATGTTACTGATATTGTGTTTTTTGTGATTGAATAATGGTATACATACTTGTTACATAAAAAAGATGACATCAATGTCAGATGATCATGTAACAGAGAAGAAATGGATAATATTATAAAGAAGTTTAAAAGTAACTTAAGAATAGGTGGTGCGAAAATATAAAAATAAGTGCCGGAGGTAAAGATAAACTAAAAATGGGCTGGTCCAATTTACTTATGACTATTTAATTTTAATGTTTTATATTCTTAAATGTTTAATAAAGGTAAAACTAGGTTATGGAATAAAAAAGCTAAGGAGATAAAAACTAAAAAACCTACAAAAAGTTGATTTTCTTGTAATTTAAAATGTTAGTTTGCATTTAACATAGCAATTTTGATAGAAATTGGACTCAACCCCGTCATTACGTTATGAACAAACACCGGAGTTTTCCAAATAAAGCTTTACTCGATCTTATTTTAAACATTGCCCTGTTTTTTTTTCCCTTAGTGTCTTTTAAAAATGGCTTTTTATATGTCTAATAACAAAACTGATATCTTTTTTGAAATTTGGCAAACTCTGTTGTTTCTCGTGAACTAAATAAGTGGACAAATGCGAGTAATTGACATCATCAGGAATTTGCATAACTTAAATATTGTACATGCATAATCTAAAGTAAAGGTAATATTTACCATGGTGCACAAGATAGCTTTAACAAACAGTACATAATATTATATAGATACAGAATATTAGTGTTAATTATGTGACGAATATCATATTAAAGTGTTTTGTACAATAAATTCTGTATTATTCTAATATAAGAAATACTAAATTACCCCAGTGTCAGAACGGCGCATGCAAATTTTATGTGTTCATTGTTTTCGAATATATGTATGTGAACATTCAACTCCGACTAAAATGAATGGCCTCATTGAAGCCTAACGAATCTCGATGTAAGCGATATGATCTGACCGTTCCTAAATATCCAGGCGCCACTACTCAATGAGTCGATTTTAAAAAAATATTCTAACTATGGATGCTGTCTATGGAAGCCCAGTTAACGCGTCAAACCTGACCCATTTCCCGCGCTTAGAAGAACGTGTTATACACGTATCCGGTCGCAATTAGGCCGAGCACGAGCAGGCACAGCATAATCATAATCTTCTTCTGCACAGGGGACAAATACGACACATATTAGTAAATAGAAAATGGCGGCGAGCCAACGACCACTTCGAGTTTGCATTTCGCCATGGATAGGCCGTCGTAATATACGTAGTGTTGTCGGCTCGCCGAGGTCGAAAGAGTTTTACCTTTGAGCATTTGGCGGTGGGAGTTCAAGTTCGTCCCGCTCAGCCGGAGATCTGGCTCCACACGAAGCCCACGATTACCAGACCCAGTATGAGCAGGCACACTAGGATCATGATCTTCTTCTGTCGTGTCGAATGGCAGGCATGCAACAGTACGCTTTTAACTTGCCCGGCGACGAGCGCCGCTTATGTCGCTTCAATCTTACATTATATAAATTTGGCAAAGAGAATTACACTGAAATGTTTATGTATATGTTTATAGGCTTCGTTCAAAATTTGCGAGTGGGTGCGTCATTTGCCTTTAGGATTTTAAAAAGGTGTTAAAATGAAAATAAGGAAATCGAAATAAAATAAATAAATGTAATTTTTCGAAATTCATAACATATTTACAGCATGAGTAAATCTTTTAGAATATACACTTCTAAACAAATTTGTAACATGTACCCTTCAAAACGAAAGGCAGTAAAAATCCAAACATATTTTTATAAAACAAAAATATTCTAACCGGACTGAACGTAAAATTAAGTAATTATAATTATAATATGTAATGAAAATGGCATTAACTTATATTTTACAGTCTTTTAATTCAAATAAATAAAATCTTTATTGCTTAAACAGATGACGTGTTAAAAAAATTGTTAGACGTAAGAAACTATGAAAACTTCCTTCCTTTTAATAAAGCTAATTTTATTATATATTATTTTTGTATACATACATTAGAACACGTTAACAAGTGTTAAATTAATATTTTATTAAAAAAGTGACATAGGCATAGACATTAATTAATTAATCCATAAACATTTGTCAAGCTATTTCTCAGCATCTGTGCTAGGTAATTGTTTCAAATATAATATGATACATATTCGTCATCTGAACAAGCATTACTTAACAAAACATCAGTTTCAATTGCTTGACTAACAACAAATAAATAATTAGTCAATCGTAACATTAACTGACCTACTAAGTATTTGTGAATAAAAATTGTCGAAAATTTAGCACAAAGAGCTCTATAGGTACATCAGATACTTCTAATAAATGCAAATGTATATAGCTGTTAAATATATATTTAACTTGAAATGATTTAAATACTCTCCAAAATCATGATGTGATAAACAAATGAATGAATTAATAACAGAAATATTTAATCGAAAAACGTAAGTACTAAATAGTAAAGTTGTACAAACTTCTGTATGATTCGCAAACTTAAAATAGGAATCAAAATATTAATCAGTATAAATAGGCAGTATATTATATAACCTTGTGCTTGCAACTTACACTAAAAAATACTGATCGCCATATTAGACATTTTACAAAGCAAAAACTAAAAAATTTACAAAAATAAAAGTAATGAAATAAAGGTTTTTAATTATTACATCTAGTTATTGCCGAACAGGTTTATATTTTTGATAAAAGGTAAGGAAAATGACTGATAAAAGTTAAATTTTAGGAATAGTTTTTGTAAGATACACTCATACTCAAATATTAGCAATAGTAAAAAGGATATTAACTTCACCTTGTCAATATAAAACCTCTATATGTTAAGTATCAGTTATGTGTAATAAACGTAGAAGTAACGATAATAATTACTTCTTTCATATAGATTTTTAATAAATTAATCGAACTATATTATATCAAATACAGATCAAATGGGAATTTGCCTGTTTCCTTATAACGTATATAATCCATTAGCTCATGGAATCTTACAACGAACTTATACAAACTTACACAATCATTTTAGTATCAGTATTAACAAAATTATGTACACCGAAATTATAAATAATATTTCATAGTTTACACAGTACTGGTAACACCAGTAAAGCTATATAAGGACTTACAATATAACCTATTTCTAAAGCACAATCTATTATTGCACTTTATACATATTGTCTTGATTGTAAACGTAGGACTATTTATCTGGTACAAAGCAAGACTGAATATGAAGAATAATATGAGTGTTGCTGTTATTTTGTGCGTATACTAAATATGTATAGTTTGATTAAAGATTATAAGAAAATTAATTTTACATTATATGTTACAGCTAATAATCGATTTATTGTTTTGTTCATGTTTCCAAAGTAAAACAGTAATATTGCGGATTTGTGCATTATAGTAGTTTAAGCATATTGTCGAGTATTATATATGTTTCTTGAAAATATTTCCCATCAAATATTATTTTTTGCAACAAAGACAAAATTAAAATTAATTATTTAAATGTGCCATTATTTGCTTATGATAACTGAATTATAATACTGTAAATGGACAATCATTCCATTCAATTTGATTGCATGTATCGCCAAATGCAACTAAAGTATTTTCCATTACAATTTTCAAAGCATGTAAAAAATGTTTAGATACTCTTACATCTTACGTTTTCTGTCAAATAATATAATATTGGGTGTAATCGTTAAACCAGTCAGATAACTATGAAATGTTATATTATAATACACGCAGTTCAACAGACAGAAAATATGGACTAACGAAAAACATAAAGTAAAACGATTACAAGTTTAGATAACAACTAGTTAAATATTATATATTATGTATACACTATTTCATTTATGAAAGCTGCTAAACAAAAACAATTAAATGTGCATCTGGAGAAAAAGGCACAAATTTATAACGGTTTCTCTTTCTCTTTGGTTCTTTTTAAGTCAATGAAAATAAATCATGTTTACATAAATAAGTAAAAAATGCATTATGTTCTTTTTACGCATTTATCATAAAAATAATGATTTTAACTAACAAATATTTTTAACAAATTGTAATTTAAGTTTTTTAGTTTAAAAATTTGTACATAAAACATATAATAATAGAAGCAAAATACAGAAACAAAAATACAGAATACAGAGTTACCTTAAAATCAGACCAATTATGAAATAATTGCTTAAAAATGACATAAAACACTCATAAAGGACATTAATTGAAAGATTATTAATTTGCAATGGTTTATACTTCAGTCGTTGATCAAACTTTGAAGAGATGTGTAAAATCCGTATATTATTTATATTAGATGATCTTCCAAAAACATATACAAACCTTACTAATATTAATGTACCGAATGTATGATATTTTATCTTTTATTAAAAACATCTAGGGTGTGATATTGATTTAGCTTGCGTTACTAATTTACTGATCTATATAAGAAACTACATAATATCAAACATACACTTATACATATCCATTAGGCTTCGAATTGATAAAATTTCTCTATACATAGTAGCTGTAACACAATATACAACATAAATGAGAAAAAAAAACCTAATCATAATAGTTATAGTTCGGCCGTTCAGAGAATGCGTTCCTGACACGTCGCGATTGAACTGACGACGTCACTTTGTAATGGCGTTGCAGTTACGATAAAAATATTTTTGCTGGTTGTTTACCGTTTTAACAATTGATGAGCATTAAAGCAACATTACATCAATAATCAATGAATGTTATAATTTTGTGCCAAACTGAGTGTCAAATAACTTGGTAAACAATATTTTTCTAAATCTATACTGCGCTATTACAAGGTTATGTCAGCGCTTTATATTTGTAGTGCTATGCTAACAATAACAGGCGATAACAGTATCGTAATCTGTTCTTATACAGTTATACTTTATAAAATAATACGTTTTGTTTTTCTTTTTAAGAATTTGAAAATAATGGACTATAAGATAACTTTTATTAAATATAAAAATAAAACTACGACCAAAACGAACGCGCGAAAGAAAGTAGCATTTTTATATTTAGGTTGAAAATGGTAACCCCAAATGATATTATGCGCCGCCATTTTGTGACGCTAAAACAGTCGTCTGTTGTCGTTTCGTGCGCATGACCACGTTCTTCAAGTGTTTTCGATCTGTTTTTATTTAATTACCCGGCTTTCGTTTAATGGACTGTTTCTGCTTTTCAAACTGACATCGGCGCTAAATCAGACTTCGATTGTGTTTTGTATTGCGTTCTTTTTACTTTTGGTGCATAATAATGCCTAAACATGGACAAACATTGAAAAGTGGAGCCCGTGAGTTAATCATCAAGCTGCAAGATTACTTTGAGTGGGAGCGGCAAAATGGCGGACCCCTGTTACCTGTCGAACAAGTACAAGAACGCGTCTCTCAGGCGTTAGCCTGGAGATTAGAGAGACGTTAGCAAACGAACGATAACAAATATTAATAAAGAAAAGTTCGGCTCTACTGGCACGGAAGATAATATTTTACGTACTCCGAAGAAGAAACGTAGAACTAAACCCGTGACAGATATTGACACCTTTGACGCCGATGCAATCAGAAATCATATATATGGTTACTATTCCAGAAATGAATATCTCAAAAGAAAGAAGCTTTTGGCATCGTTAAGAGAAGCTGGACTGTTTAGCGGGGGTAAAACTGTTTTAACCAAAATCTTAAAAAATATTGGTTTTTCGTATAAAAAACAGACAAAAGAAAAATTTTATTAGAACGATACGACATAATTTTAAAACGGATAAGTTTTTTGAGAGGAGCAAAAAATATTGATAACTGGGATAATGTCGTGTTCATTGACAAGACATGGCTAAACGCCAATCACACGGTTTCCCGTTCTTGGACGGATGATACATAAGCGTCGACGTCGAAAGTACCAATGGGTAAGGGGGCCCGTCTGATAATATGCCACGTAGGTTCTGCAAATTACGGCTTTGTGGAGAACGTGTTACTGGCATTTCAATCAAAAACCACAAATGACTATCACGAGGAAATCAATGCCACTACATTTAAAGAGTGGTTCCAGAACGTACTTTTGCCCAGCCTACCAGAGCCAAAAAAAGAAGAAATGGTGGCTTGGTTACAAGCAAAAGGCATTGACGCAAATATGCAGATGCTAAAACCAGAGCTAATTAAATTAGTTAAAGGAAATAAAGCGGCAAATGTGCGATACGAAATCGATGAACTGGCTCTGGAGTACGGTCATCGCGTTCTAAGAATTCCACCGTGTCATTGCCAATATAATGCGATTGAGCTAATCTGGGCTCAAATAAAAGCTTACGCCGCCGGCCACAATACTTCCCCGCCATTTAGCATGAAAAAGATGATGACCCTATTAAAAGAAGCCTGCGGGGAAGTCACAAGAGATAACTGGGCAAAGGTTATTGAGAAGACTAAAAACCTGATTGTGGAACATTTTGACCGAGATATCAGGATTGATTCTGTTATTGATAATAATATAATTATACATGTAGGCGAAGATGATGATGAAGACACCACCTCCTCAAGCGAATTGGAGTCTGATAAATATTCTGTACGCACATTCAATTCAATGTACTTTATTGCATAGAAATACAGATTGTAACTTTGTAACAAAGAATAAATAAAACAATTTTATTATATTAATATTACCTTTTTTTGGTTTCCACTTAAGTTACTAAAATATAAATTTTAAATGATTCCGCCAATTTAAAACGAAAATAATCTTAAAAATAACGCGGCGGTTCATTTTGGAGGAACGGTAACGAACTCAGTGTTATGTTGTGCCCATCACTAGCCGTGACTAACTGATAGGTGTCAGGAACGCATTCTCTGAACGGCCAAACTATAATGCACCAATAAAATATTAATATTAAGATGGAAACAAACATTTTTAAATCAAAACCTTTTTCTTTTAATATTTGTGATGACTTTCGAATACAAGCAGTAAGGACCAGTGAGGACCCATTATATTACATTGATTGATAGATGAATTACTACTGTGATAAACCAAAATTATGTAAACTCAATGCAAAATTGTACTCCTCAAGAGTGAGCAAGATTTGCAAGATACAGTTACATGTGAGCCTCACAAAACATTGATAAATCAAATATTTTCTCTAGACCCTTTATTGTCTTCTTTTATGCAACTCCAAAACAAAGCACGTGCGAGCTGCCTTAAACAAATTTGAAATAGACGTTTGACAATGCGCAGTTTGTGGTCATAATAAATTAAATTCCAACGTCTTCCTGCATCGTACACATAGCGGGGTGTCGTCACTAAATCAGATTCTTCGTTCGACGTCTAATGTAGCACGATCGCGAGTATAATTATTAATATAACCAGCGTAACAGACAGGCATATTATGATGAAGATTTTTTTCTGCAATGACAAAGGAAAAACAAAAAGAAAATAAAATCACTGCATGTTACAATAGGTGAGTGACTAGTGTTTCGTGCCAGGGTGGGTATGTATATAATTCGAAAATTTTATACAAAAAATTGAATATACATATTATGATTAACAAAAAATAAGCTATTACGCCACTAAGAAACAAACCAAAAATTTAAATATTTTTTGTAACTTTCATAGTTATCTAAAAGTATTACATTAAAATTTCGTTAGAAGATACAATCGTCTATATATTATGAGACGACATTTGAGTAGTAGGAAAATCATAATAAATATAAATGTAAATGATAAAGCTGTAATTATAACAAACTAAATTGTATAGTTTTATATGTGCGTTATGATTGTTATAAATAAATTAACTTTAAAAGATATATATTTCATAAAGACAAAATCTAAGCTAAAAAAGACTTGTAACAAAGTCTTCTATGTACACTACTAGAGCGGCAATTCAGAACAAAAACTGCAGCTGTGGACCGCGCAGGCCCGGCCGCGGATGCAGACGGGCTGCGGGCACGGTAAATATGTCACGCAGTTGTATTTGCATTTACGGCAGTTATTGTTTTAGGCAAATACGAAATAAAGTTATATATGTACTTATCTGAAATAAACTTCAAATCACAGTGCGCACATAAATAATGACAGCGTTTAATCTTCGATGAAAATAAAAATTAAACTAATTATAAAATTACTATTCCTAATGGAAAACCCAATTTAAATTATATATTATGTAATTAAAATGTTAAAGCATTAAATTTGCGTCATTTGTCCCGCAACAACGCAAGCAATGGCGAACACGTAACATACAGCAAAATTCACATCACGAAACATACAGTTATGAGTGTGCAATTGTGAAAAGCATAGCATAAAATTATAATAGGTATAAACCTTTCTTGTCATTAATTTGTTAAATTTTAGCTTGGTCTTAATTATTTTTTTAATAAGCCAAAGATATCAATTAAAGCATCTAATTTTGCCATTAACTTATCCAGTATATCATGCTTTGCTGTTTTTTAAACAAAGATTATTAGTAAGACTGCGGCATAAAATGACATTGTTAGTTTTATTTTTGGCGTGCATTTTTTTAAAACAAAAATTCATATTATATTCACATTACATTAAAATGTTTTTTTTTTAATATTAGTAATTAAAATAACTGCCAAATACTGACGAGGGATATAGCATGGCTGACTACATCAATGTGGCTGATATTATCTGAACTTAACCAAATTGATATGTTCGTCAACCTTGATACATTCAGAAAGATTAGTCAACATGCTTTACCAATTCTATTCAATTCGTAACCAATCTACCAAAATACAAATGTTTAAATTAATGAAAAGTGTGACTGCAGACGTTGACTAACTCTAAAATATTTAAACTTCATAATTTTTTATCTTAATTTTAAAAATGCCAAGCTATCGAACATAGAAGTAATTAGAGGAGATTGTTGTTTGCGTGAAATTGGTTAGGAATTAAGTAGGTGCATGCCATAGAATAGCAACACCTGATAGTCTAGGCCAAGTCCACACACGTGTGACCACCCATCCGAATGGTAATACGACACCATTCGTTGGGCGGTCCATGAAAGTATTAAGAGGATATACTGAGCGGCGTATAGTACATTAAAACATATATCTGTTTCCTCCCTGGATAATGACACTAGAGTGAAAATTCGTTTTACCATGCAATCTACATTGGCATGTTGTTCTACCCTGTTTCCTTCTACGGGACTAAGGTTTCGTAAATTTTTCATCGGTATAATCAGTTCGAGCAGCAGTCGTCTCTCTCGGTTACCTAGCACGAACGTTCCGGCACGAGTGACAGCAATAGTCTAGTAAATTTCTTGCAGCCCAGATATCCTCTTAATATATTTTCTACGAAACAGCGCCGAAAAAATAATTAATCATGACGATTTACATAACATTAGGGTTAGGCACAAGCTCATTGGAGAAACAAAATTGTTATTAATCTTTCTTATCAATACTTTTTAATTAAAACTCTTACAGAAATCGATCATCAAAATTAAGAAATATCGCAATTTCTTTTTGTTTCTCCAACCAATTTCTAAAGTTGTAATTTTGTAGATGTGAAACAAAATTAGGTGTATACAAAATACAGATATTTTTTTTTATTGTTTACCTGTCGTGTCACTCGCCTGTTTATTTACTGTGTTATCTACTCAAATTATACCTATACTTATTGCTATTTTTAATGTAGATTTCATTTGAATGTTATTCACACCTATTGCTGGCCGTTGGGTAAGACTGGCCAAGTGCATGTTACAAAACGCGTAAGGTTATT
Source organism: Parnassius glacialis (assembly GCA_033319125.1). Lineage (NCBI taxonomy): Eukaryota > Metazoa > Arthropoda > Insecta > Lepidoptera > Papilionidae > Parnassius > Parnassius glacialis. The sequence continues at coordinate 37,431,401 of JAVANC010000016.1, forward strand.
TATTTTACCGCTATATTTTCAATATTTATATTATGATTTAGGGTCCGTTGTCATTTTTAATGGAATGGAATGTACTAATAGCTATATTTCACATTTGTTCAATATTTTTATATAAGTTATAACTGGTTTATGGAACCTTATAATTGTATTATTTTGAAAGAACTTTGTAACAACTATATTCTCTTAACATAATATAGGAAAAAGTATATAAAATACACATATTTATAATATTTAAATATATATCCGAAAATATACTATTAAATTTAATATTATTCAGTTAATAACTCTGAAAGTTATAATGTTTGGCATTTCTTCTTTAATTTGGGAAATAAAAGACCGACGCACATAGAAACCTTCAGCAGGCCACGAGTTTATTAATCAAATAAAAAATAAGACTGACATTCGAAATGTCTCATCAAAGTTTAGGAATTTCAGTATTTTTATGTTACGTTACAAATTACGTTATAATGTAATACCATTACAGAGCATAAAAATATATCATAGTTTTATAAGCATGCTTACAATTTCTTCATTTTAGGAAATAATCCAAGTATTTGTAACACATATAGGACCTTTTTCATTATTTTGATTAATGTTTTCATTAAGTCTATGAGTTTGTGACAGTATTTCCTAATGAGGGCATCCACGACTTTTTCTGCCACCAGGGCGGCGCCACTTTACAGTGAGGTAAAATATTTGACAGATTTCATAGCGGGGATGATATTTTTTTAGGAAAATGTAATCTTTAAGGTTTCTTTCTGTATTATTAGTTATATTTTATATTAATTACATTAGAAATGAATAAACCAAACTATAAAATATAACTAAAAGCCGATTTTTTTTAAAAAGAGTTATAAAGTGCAAAAAATTAAAACTCAAACCACTGACGCATTGTGTTGTGTATTAATATAATATTCTAGATAATGTTAATCTATTATTTAAAACGAATTTCCCAATTAATTGACATTATGTAACAAAAAACTTTACCTCACTCATAACTAGCGACACCTGGTGAGTGGAAGATTATTAGCCCTCATTATTATTTAAGATGTTATTAGGTTATAGTCCATGCATGTTATAAAAACAACCAAAATAAAAACATTTTTTTTAAAGAAGATGAAAATATAAGTGTATGTCAAAATTTCCCATTCCTTCTGTTTGATACTGTTGAATACATTCTTTTAAAGGGCCTTTTACCACTCTTTTGAAAGGTGTTATAGTAAGATAAGGGATTTAAGTAAAATAGATTTTTTAGTTCAATCCTCTCCCATTGAAAAGTTGTATGGTAAGTATTAAAGTGCTCTGTTGAAGTTAGCATTTTAGTAAGAGATAGATATATCTCAGTTATCGTATCGGAATGTTATGGTGAATCGTCCAAGTTTTGTTTATTACCTTCCTAGCTTTCTTCGCCCAGGTGAGCGCTTGTACGAGCTCCTCTTGACCTGAGCCCACGTAGTCAGTGGTCTGCGTCACGTGGTGCTCGATGCGATCTATCAGTTCGCCCTGCTTGCGCTAAGGTCAGTGCCGCTGGGAGGGAACGGGACGCACGATCGAACTTTGCGCACGGCCGATTGGTTCATACGGTTTTAGGATAGCCCCTCAAGCAGTTACAGGAACCGACCACAGAATGTCTAACGATTGTGTTAGAAGGAATATTATAGATGCCCGAAACACCAAAGTATATAACTCCACACAGACGTACATGTGAGTGACATTTATAATATAAAGTGGAAGTTTTTTTTAATACATAAATTTAATAAATAAGTCGTTATATTCATTTCAGACTTGTTACATAATAACATGTAGTGTTAAATGTACAATAATGACGTTAATACAGTTATTATATAACAAATACAACCAAATAAGAAGAGGCAAATTACGCACACACCAAAACCAAAGTCAAATCAGTGATACATAGAAATAACGATGTTAAATTAAGAAGCCCATTTCCATCGAGTGTTATTTAGAGAGACATGAACAGTTAGTACACAACACTTAAAGCCAAATAGTGAATGCACACGTGGTACAAATTAGTAATGGTCAAAATAAAAATGGTGTGAACCAATCACCGAATCGTAATCGTAAACAAATAACAAGGTTGAATATATGAGCCGTTCACAACATAACATGGGAAGGTGGGAGTGAGGTTGGGTGGGAACCGGGAAGGGAAAAAACAAAACAAAAACGCATTAGTAACGAATGATCCGACAGTGGAATGTTGATAAACTCACCCGTCGAGCTTTGCTCTGATATTTAAGGGCCTTCTTTGTGTCTTGTGTAGCAGTTTGGACATAGTCCACAGCATGCTCAACATGATACTCAATGCGGTCGATCATCTCACCCTGTATCCATAGGAGCTTCGTTTAATTTTTTTATTAGCTTAATATATTAATGTATTTCACCTTTCAATGCCTGTCCAGCAATATATCCTTTGACTTTGCATTTTACATAATAAATAAATAATAAACCCGCTAACGGCTAACCAGCAATGCAACCGATTTTTTTTTTGTTCTGGTCTGTAGGGTATGGGTTTAATAACAGACTGTGAGGTATTTCATATCATTCAGAGAAATAACATCGCATTCCTAGACATGCATTCATCTATTTTTGAAGTCGAATGCAGGGCAAGACCAAAGCACTTACCAACAGGTGACTGTACGCTCGTTTGTTTGTTTATTGTTATAAATTAATACAACCCATTAATACTATCATAAACACATAACAAATAATGTAAATGCAAGTGACCTGGCTCTCGACGAGCATGGCCATGTCCATGAACATGTCGTGGAGCTCACGGATGGAGGTCTCCAACTTGATGATATCTGCATGCCGCGCCTCAATGTCAGCCAGTGTCTGCTTCGCTTGTTGCGTCTCCATTATTATCTGGAATCGGAGGAAATTTCATGTAAATTGACAGTAGACAATGCCCACCAGCAGTTCTAGCATCATTTTTTTAGTATTGATCCGAAATAGAGCGTAAAACTATTTTAGAAGTCAAATTGCTTCCTTTTTTTCCGCATCCATTCAACACTGACCTTGTCTAAGCGCGGAAGTCAAAGCTGTGCTAGTTGACTGGCGTCAATCAATCATCACCTAATGGTAAATCTGCCTTAAGCTATGAAAATATGAGTCATGCCTTCAGTAGTGAGAACGAAGAAAGTGCATTCACCTAACATCCTCGCCATTATTAATGTTCTTAAAAAATTCACAACAACAAAGCCTATAGACAGAGCGCCCGAAAATAAATATAAAAATGTCATATCTGCCAAATGCCGTTTGCTTTAGTTTTTCTTCTATCATACGTAGGTCACTCAATAAATTTTGAAATGCTTGAAATTTAAAAACGGAACGCACCCGTGTTATATGTTACTAAAAAGCAAATTTATTTAAAAATAGAACTCCATAAGCCAATGAGGGCTAATAATCTTCCACTCACCAGATGTCGCTAGTGACTGAGGTAAAGTTTTTTGTTACAGTGTCAGTTAATTGAGAAATTAGTTTTACATAATAGTTTATCATTACCAAGAGTATTATTTTAATACACAACACAATGCGTCAGTAATTTTAATTATTAACTTTTTGAACATTATAACTCTTTTTTTAAAAAAACGGCTTCTAGTTATATTTATAGTTTGGTTTATTCATTTCTAATGTAATTAATATAAAATATAACTAATAATAAAGAAAGAAGCCTTAAAGATTACATTTTCCAAAGAAATTATCGTCCCCGCTATGAAATCTGTCAAATATTTTACCTCTCTGTAGAGTGGCGCCGTCCTGGTGGCAGAAAAAAACGTGGATGCCCTCATTGATCAATATAAAAAAAAAACAAAGTTCTATTAATTTTCCTGCAACGCTTCCCGCGCTTTTCATTTAAAACGATGGATCTTAACCGTGTACATTTGCGCGCTATGATATATTATGATTTTAAATTTGGTTTAACCGAACAATTAAGTTTACAACGATTACAATCAGCGTTAGGGGACTCAGATCCATCACGCAACAATTTTTAGGTGGTTTGCTGAATTCAAAAAGGGGTTAAATTAATCTTAAAGATGACCAAAGAACCGGGGCCCCGCAAACAGCAGTAACGGCAGAAAATGTATGGACTACTGAAATGTTTGTGCGAGAAGACCCACGAATCACATATACGAACATCGAAAAGATTGTAGGCATTAGTTCGGGGAGCATTAATACCACCCTACATCAACATCTTTGAGTGAGGAAGCTTTGTTATTGGATCCCTCGTTTGCTCTCCGAACGCGAAAAACAGACTCGTGTTGATTGGTGCCATGAAATGCGTCTACGTTTTGAAAACGGGGCATCTAGGCGTGTTTCAAACATCGTTACTGGTGACGAGACATGGATCTATCAATATGATCCGGAAAATAAAAGTCAATCATCGGTATGGGTCTACTCAGAAGGTCAGTTACCGACAAAACTACAAAGACCTCGCAACGTCGGTTAATGGTGGCTAGTTTTTTTTTCGCGGAGCGGACATATGTCGACGTCAATGCTGGAAAATTGTAGGCCAGTCAACTCTGAATGGTATACTACAGTTGCATTACCCAAAGCTTTTCAAGCTGTGCGGGAGAGAAGACCAAAGACCGGGCTTCGGTGAATCATGCTGCATCACGATAACGCCTCTTCACATACCTCCCTTAGAACAAAAGCATTTATTGAGGAATCTGCTGTTGAAACTCTAAGTCACCCACCCTACAACCCTGACTTAGCTCCTTGTGATTTCTTTTTGTTCCCAAGAGTCAAAGAAAAAATAAAAGGCAAGTTTATTTCAAGCGCCGAAGAAGCCGTGGCTGCCTACGAAGAAGCGATTTCCGACCTGTCAGATCAAGATTGGCAAAAGTGTTTTCAGTTGGTTTAGGTGAATGGAACTTTGTATAGAGCATGATGGAGAATATTTTAAAAAGATGTAAAATAAATATTAATAGTATCTATAATACTTATTGCATATCTCAAAACTTATTGAGCGACCTATGTACAAGTTTTTTTCGGAACATAGTAGTAGTTAGTAAATCAAAAAATTAAATAAAAGGGATCAAAAATATGAATAAAAAACAGGCGTGAGTGTCGTGGAACATTTCGGTTGGAACGAAGTTCCTTTCGTAGTATATTATTATTGATACACATATTATATTATTGATTTACAAATACAAATGAGTGAAATACTAGCGTCTATTACAATGAAGCGTCATTTAAAATTATTTCTTTCATGACAAGATAAGAAAAAGTGCGAGGGAGATGGATATTATCCCATCTCGATTCCTTATAATCGCCAAAACCGTCTACACTACGTTATAAGGGGTCTAAAAATCTTACACTTTTTCTCACCTAGCCCACATCTGCCAAATTCGTACCGTCCGATAAGGAACTTCGTTCCAATAATCTAAATTTAAATTCTACAACAACTTGCAGAATGCTATTGACAATGGTTAAGTAATACCTCTAGCTTTGCTTAGCAATAATATTCGTGAGCCATAATATGTTTCCGGTGATGGTGACGCAAATGTTCGGGAAGTGGGAGAGCCCTTTTTTACAGGAAAACCACTTCACGCAATTAAGTTTAGAATTTAAAATGAAGCATGGCAAAAATTCGTTGAAAGTTTGAACAGCTATATAAATGTATTTAAGTAGATATTATAAGTATATTATATACATATATATCGACATAATTATAAATATTATGTAAATTATACCGCACCGCCTGTTATATGTCTATCTCTGTTTAGCCAGATGGTTGGCTGGGACTTGGAGAGAATGGCCTATGCCATAAGACCCTATGGCATTAGTCTGCCATTATACTACTTGTGAATACTCACGTATAAATAAATAAAAATTAATAGATTTTACGTAAAGCAAACTAGTTTTTGGACGTGGTAGAGTCACGATGCAGATGTATTATGGCTGCATCACGAAAGGGTCGACTGGTACGGGGAAGTACCAAGCTGTTACAGAATATCAGCGATTAATAGCAGCATAATACTGCGTATTGTCAGTGTACAGAACCGGAGACCTTTTTTACGTGGGTAACGGTACATTCCATATTAGTCATCAAGGATGACATGGAAACTGTTGTTTAAATTCATTTGTCATTTGTTTTAGCCAGTACAAAAATGTTTGCTGCGCGTCTTGACAAATTTAACGTTAGAAAATAATCGCTCAGACTTTTATTGCGGTATTAAATCATAATCAACAACAAAATTATTTATGACTGCAAAATGAAGTAGTCAAGTCAAATAGTTATATTTCTATGGAAGGGCGTCGTAGCAATTGCTGAAAAGATAAAAATTATTACTGCATACATAGATGTTAACAGTGGTTTTAAAAAATGTTAGACAGCATCACCCCCAAAACAAATCCTCTTTCACATTCACCACATTTACACAGTGGTAGAGCCAAGCGGTAGCTTTTGCTGTCGCACGGATGGACCAGCTCGAACCGGGGTGGTACCACGACCTCACAGAATACCAGCGTGAAGTAGAGGTTTACTTCTGCGTTGCGCTTGGTGAGTGCAGGTGGCAGGAGCCCCAATTCCCCCCCCCCCCCCATCAACATGGTAGTGGAATTAAATAAAAGACTACCCCATGAGGCTACCAGCACCCCTGGAGAATCCCTCGCTGAGCATCCACGACCAAACTACTTTACTCCTGAGCGTGGGTGCGTATACGTCAGAGAGGATATCTGTTTTCGACGCCTCGGCAGTCTTGAAGGTACGGACCTGTCCATCCTATGGTTGCGCGTAGACAGCGAGAAGCATCCCCGCGTCTACGGGTGCCTCTATAGGTCCCATAGCGGTAATGCCGACACAGACCGACTCATCGACCACGTCCAAATGGCTGCAGACTCCGTGCTACAACAGGTCCCATCCGCAGAGATCGTGATACTCGGTGATTTTAACGCCCACCACGCTGAATGGCTTAGTTCTCGTTTAACCGATCATGCGGGTAGATCTGTCTATGACTTTGCTTTGGCATATGGTCTAACACAACTGGTTACTTCGCCTACGCGGAGCCCAGATGTGGAAGACCATGTACCTTCCCTGTTGGACCTTCTGCCGACCTCTCATCCGGACGGATATCAGGTCTCCATCGATGCCCCTTTGGGATCTTCGGACCATTGTCTGATCCGGATTACGGTGCCACTCACGCTCCAATCGCATCTGCAAATTGCCGCCGTGTTTGGCACTATTAGGTCAGCTGATTGGGACGGGATGCGGTCTTTTTTTGCATCCTACTCTTGGGGGCGGGTTCGCTTCTCGCCGGAAGATCCCAGCGTTGTTGCCGATTCTGTTGCTGATGTGGTACTTCAGGGTATGGAACTTTTTATTCCATCCTCTGCCTCCTGCTCTCCTGGGATCTGCCTCCTATGGGCTGGTGCCCCAAGCTGGTGGACCAATCCATGGCTGGGATCCCAGCCATGGTTTGGTCTCTGTAAAATAGCATCACGCTATAAGCAGGAGTGCTACCGGGCCTGCGCTGATGCATCAACGACTCGGGATGTAAACACCGGCGCACTTAAAAAAAAGTATAATTCCGCCTCCAGATCCTTCAAAAGCGACATTGCCAAGGCAAGGTCTGAGCACATCGGCAGAATTGGCGAGAAGCTAGTTCGCCTTCACGTATATCGTCGTATCTCCTCAGTTTCAAGGCACTCCCCTTGCTGCCTCAGCTAGTGTCGGAATCCTTGGCGTCGACATATCGAATAGTGTGCAGTTTCGTGGTCACTTGGAAGGGGAGGCCAAATTGGCCTCTAAAAAGCTTGGCGTGCTCAGCAAAGCGAGACAGTATTTCATGCCGGCACATCGCTTGCAACTTTACAAAGCGCAAGTTCGGCCCCACATTGAATACTGTTCTAATCTGTGGGTCGGGGCACCCCAGTGCCAGCTCCTTACACTCGACTGCATTCAGCGCAGAGCGGTTCGAATCGTCGAAGACCGAGTTCTTTCTGATCGGCTCGATACACTGGCACTGCGTAGAGATGTTGCATCTCTTTGCGTATTTTATCGCATATATCACGGGGAGTGCTCTGAGGAATTGTTCAGACTAATTCCAGCCGCTCAATTTCACCATCGCTCATCGCGACAAAACTCGCGTTACCATTCATACCATCTGGATGATTGGCGGTCCACCACTGTGCGATTTAGAAGAAGTTTTCTCCCTCGCACTTTTTTTATAGGATAGGGTGACAAACGAGCACACAGTCCACCTGATGGTAAGTGGTTGCTGCGACCCATAGACATCTACATCTATCCTCGTTTGCGAATCCAAATGCAGATGCGTTGTCACCCACGAGGACTAAGATGGAACGCCTCTTTTCCAGTAAAAAGGGTCCCCGGTTCTCTACACTCACCATACGAAACACAGCAGTGTTAAGCTGCTATTTCACGTTGGTATTCTGTGAGAGCGTGGTCCTTCCCCGGTCGAGCCGACCCATTCGTGCTACAACTATACTACTAATATAGTTGCAGCATGGCTCTACCACGTAGAAAAATCATCATCAGTGGTTCCATCAAGCCAACATCATTTGCATCAACAAAAATGAATAATACTATGAAAGAAAATAAAGGTTAACCTACGTCTGCGTTATTAATAACTTGTTGGCATCTTACTTAAATAATAATTTCTAAATTACTTGACTGATTGTGAAATATGAGCAAATATTTATTTTGGTATTTTCTGCGTTACTATAAGGAAAAAAATGCAGTAAGCAAAATAAATTTTAGCATGTATTTAATTCAACAATCTTTTAACTTGATTATTGTATATATATATATGGGGAAGAAAGGTTCTCGAGTGGCAGCCTCGTACCGGTGGGCGAAGTGTAGGGCGACCCCTCACTAGATGGAGTGAGGACCTGGTAAGACATGCAGGAAGTCGATGGATGCAGGTGGCTCAGGACCATGCTTTGTGGCATTCCTTGGGGGAGGTCTGTGTTCAGCAGTGGACTTATGAAAGGCTGTAATGATGATGATGATGTATGCACAATAATATAATATACTAGCTGGCCAGGCAGACGTTGTTCTGCCCTTTCCGAAGACCTTTCCTAAAAAACTCCTTAAATTCGCAATAAAATATAATGAAGATCATTTATCGGGATAAAAAGTATCTCTCTCAAGTTGGACCAAACTGCACACAGTGTGCGAAATTTCATTGAAATCAGTTCTGTAGTTTAGGAGTTCATCGCGGACAAACAATGTGACAAGCAATTTATATATATAAAGATATAATATAATATAATTACTTTATTGTTAGTTTACATAATGTACTGACCCCCTGGGTGAAAACGGCTGGGTTGTCCTGCTCCAACATGGCCTCTAACTCGTCGTCGGTGGTGGCGCGGCCCGTGATCTCAAGCTGCCGAAGTATCCTATTTTTGCAGCGGTCCCGGTAGTCGGTCTGCGTTCGGTTGTACTCGGTCATCACCTCGACGAACTTGCGCGATAACGTCGAGTGCTGCGTTTTTCTTATTCTCAGGTCCGCCGACGATTTGTTCGAGTGCTCCTCTTGTTCAATGTTCTGCTCTATGTCTGTGGATCAGTGGTTAGAAATCATCTATAAAAGTAGTTAGGAGAAGGAACACATAGATATATGCAAAGTCATGTCTTTGTAACGCCGCTTAATCAGATGACGGCTGAAGTATCTAAGATGTTGGAATAAGTAACTAAGATTCGATAAAACATACACCAAATCTTAGTATATGATATATTCATCACATAGCTTTTGTTTGTAAAGACGCTCTATAGAACCTAAAATAACATACGCTTAGTTTGGCATTAACATTTCCCAATGAAAACATTACTCCCGAGTAAGTTTTCATATTCCTACAAAATATACAATAATAATAAGACACAGAATACTGAAATAAAAAATATCAATTAAAGCAATCTGTTTTATATTGTTTATTTCTTTCTATATTTTTACAGAAGGGATTGAAGGTGTTTCATCCGAATAATGTAAATTGTAAATTCTTAACAAATAAAATTTATCTGAGAGACCAGCAAAATCCTAATAGGAGAACAAAATAGTAGAACATACCTTGCGCTTTCGCTTAAGGTATGCAATAAATCGATACACATCTATCGCTTTTTTTGAATATTTGCGTGCTACGCTGGGATTTGAGAGAATTATGTTAAAGATAAAAGAGATCATTACCGGTAACAAATGCACAAAATCACTTACGTTTTAACTTTCCTCTAACTTTGTTGGCAGTTTTCTTAATATCAGCCATGAGATCTTCTAATTCGTGCTTTGTTTCTGAAATAGAAAACAACATTTTGATTATGAACATTTTTATCATAATACACACACTCGTATGTCTATAAGAATAAAATTGATTTTAAAATGTTTGATGACGAAAAATTCAATATTTTATAGAATTAGGGTGACAAACGAGGACACATTCCAGCCAATGGTTAGTGTGGCCTGTGATCCATAGCCATCTACATCTATCCTCGATTAGGATTCACAACGTAGAAGTGTTGTCAGCGTGTCACCTTTGAGAACTAAGAGGGAATGCCTCGTTCCAAGTAAAAAGTGGCTCCGGTTATCTACACTTACCATACGGAACACAATAGCATAAAGCTGCTATATTACGCTGGTATTTTGTGAGAGTGTGGTTTTCTCTGGTCGAGCCGACCCATTCGTGCTGCATCCATAAATTAGGCGTGGCTCCACCATGTTTAAATTTCTGCCATCTCGTAGAATAGAACTAAAATAATACTTTTGATGGAACCAAACCTGACGATCATTTAAACAAACAACCATAAAATTGCGTTTTGGTTAAAATAGTGGTGTCTTTTTTCCTAAATGCATCGTATCACATAATGGTAACTGACTTTTTTCTTTTAGTTACGATGTCAAACGTCAGAACTGTAGCCAATGAATCGTAATGAGATGGCAACATTTTGATCCTTGCTGATTTTACAAAAGCTCGTAGGATAAGTAGACACGCACCGAATCAGTTGAAATTTTAATAAAAAAAATGATGATTGCAATTGTAAATTTCTTCTTTCTAAATGAATTTTAGCCCAGCAGTGGGACGTATAAATAGGCTGTAACTTTAACTTTAAATAAATTTCCAGTATAGACAGATCCTGCTGTTTACTACGTACATATTTATTCATTTTTTTTACGCGCGCGTTTTTATAACTTCTATTATTTCATCTCTCATACAAATTAATTGTTAAATTGTTTCAGGCAGTTCTGTAAAGATAAAATTCAACAGCAACTCAAACGAATTTGGGTGGGAGTTAATGGTTATTTCAAGTAAATTCACTACGAGCAGATACAGAAGTTTCCACGCAAATGTCAGGGATCCTGTAGGCGTTCGGATGTTCGAATGTCTTTCAATTATACCTAAAGAAAAGTTTAATACTTGGCTATGTTACGATATCATATTGAATTTAAAGGTCATTAAATTCAGCGCTGTGCACCACGCATTCCCCTAAGTTATTATTCCACGTCCCCTAATCCCCTTCTCTACTTTCTAAAGATTATTTTGAAAATAGTAAAAATAATTCTTTTTTAACAGATTTTATTTCTGGATTAGGTCTATTCTATAGCTCCTATATCTTAATTTTCCTAAAGTATACCATTATTTATTAATTATATTATATAACTGTTAATTGGACCATGTTGTGCAAAAATGTTTCAACCCACACAAAAACATAAAGTTTTACAGATTTGAAAGATTAATTCACTTTTGTTGAGGCAGAAGCCCAATTACATCATGATATGAATAATATGGATGTAGATTTTGGGATTAGTTATTATTTTGCAGAAGTCTTTCGTACTTATGCTGCAGCTATATTATGGTTGTAGCATGAATGGGTCGGCTTGACTGGGGTAGAACCACGCTCTCATAGAATACCAGCGTAAAATAGCAGCTTAATGCTGCTGTGTTTCGTATGGTGAGTATAAAGAACCGGAGATTCTTTTTTACTTGCAACAAGGAATTCTATTCTATTCTAGGCCTCAGGGGTTTTAAGGCATATGCGTTTCGATTTTTTAATCAAGGATAGATGTATGATAGGGTGTAAGTATGTATTTGTCTATGGGCTACAGCATCCATATATCATCAGGTGGACACTGTGTGTTCGTTTGTCACACTGACTTTATTAAAAAAAACTTTTGGAGATGTCAATTTGCACTATTTTTTCTAATGCACAAATCAGAAAAGCTTCATGCTGTTAAGAATATTACATAAAAACCTTTAATAATTTATTATTCGGACACCATAAGCTATTTTCATTGTAATAATTATTTATATACTTATAATTATTGATTAATTAATTAATATATTAATTATTTATATACTTTTAAATAAAAAATGAGTAAACGTTATTCTTCATTTCTTCAGTTGTCCCTAGGTCAACTCCACGACAACTTCCGAATGCTGTCGGAAGATGTCAAAGACAACGGACGCATAGATAATAATATCATAATGCCACACGTTTCCATGCGCGAATACAAGGGCACTTATTCGTCATAGCCATAGTGGCCATGGGATATGCTAATAAAACCTTATTGCTTTCGATAGATTGCGGTGTAAGCGTCACGTTTATGCCAGGTGTAATATATCCGGCGAGAGGAAGCAACGTCAAAGGTGCAAAACGTTTGTTACTGTTACCGTCAATCCCAACCTTCTCTACAATGGGAGAGGCCCATGTCCAGTAGTGAACTTTTGCGGGCGGGGATCGAAGAAGACGAAGAAGAAGAAAGGTTCTGGTAATTCAGATTGCAACCAAAACCAGTACTATTGGTTCAGTAAGCAGAGAAGTTATACGAGAAAGAAAACTCCTAGTAAAACGAACAGTGGTGGAACGCCATGCATCCAGATAGTGAGTATGGTACCGTAAATTTTGAGGCGATGTGCGTTCGTGAAATTTGGCAGCTGGAATTAATCCGAACAATTCCTCAGAGCACTCCTCATGGTAGATGCGACAGAAAATGGTCCTAGGCGCCAAGAGGGGCGTCGACAGAATCCTGATATCCGTCCGGATGAGAAGTCAGCAGAAGGTCCAACAGGGAAGGTGCGTGAACCTCCACATTTGGAATCCGCGTAGGCAAAGTGACCAGCTATGTAAGACCATATGCCAAAGCAAAATCATAAACAGATCTCTCCGCATGATCGGTTAAACGTGAACCGAGCCATTCGGCGTGGTGGGCGTTAAAATCGCCAAGGATCACGATCTCTGCGGATGGGATCTGCTGTAGCAAGCAATCTGTAGCCATTTGGACGTGGTCGATGAGTCAGCCTGTTTCGGCATTACCGCTATGGGCCCTATGAAGGCACTCGTAGACGCGGGGGTGGTCGTCGCTGTCTATGTGCAGCCATAGGATGGATAGGTCCGGATTATGTACCTTCAAGACTGCCGAGGCGTCGAAAACAAATGTCCTCTCTGACGTATACGCAAACTCCAGCCCGGGACACAAAGGAGTTTTCTAATTTGTATCCCGGGTAGGAGAGATATGAAGTATCCGCCGGATAGGACACCTGAATCTCTGTTAAAAAGAGCAGGGCCGGCTTCGCCATCACCAGATGGTAGTGGACAGCGTTAAGTTTTGAATGTAGTTATCTGATGTTGCAAAAACTCACGGATAGCGGCACAGGGGTAGATCCTAGGGCCTAGGTCTTATTGCTCCGCTTGCCCCAAGCAATTCTAATTTTATGGTTTTTTAAGAAACCTTTATGTTGATGGTTATACTAGCGAAAAATGTAACGGCACCCTTATTTTTCGGTACCGAAAAATTTTTGTATCGTAATTTTAAGCTATCGCAATAAAAAGTATGACGTCATAGCCTTAACCGTTATGACCTATAATTTTTCGGTCATGCAAACCCTGATTTTAAGTGTACAGGTCGAAAATCCCACACCGTGTACAAAGCTTAGCGATTACGGCAAACGATAGGGATGAGACCCCTCTCCATTGTAAAGAAGCTTTGCCGCACGTTTATGACGATAATGAAGAAGTTTAACATCAGTTTAATTTGACCATTATTTTATATTCAAAATATTTCATTAAAACTAAACTAAGCTATCCGATACAGCTAGCATATCAGTACATTAGCGTTATAAACAATGAACATAGTGGTATTTACACATCAAACTTATCAGGGATAATGAGGTAACGTGCAAAATAAACATCAATTGGATGTGTGCGTTGCTGCGATAACATAGTTAGATCATTATGATGAGGCGTCCTGTTTCACATTCCTCAAAAATACACACACTGACCAAGCTCCTAATTAGTAGTTGTTTACTATTCAAACAAGTGAAGTCCTTTTACTTAATATACAATTAAAGTTATTTTATTTCATATAATATGAAGATCTCGGCATAAAACTACAGAAAAAAGGACTCAAAATATTATATAATTTAAAAAAATAAAAAACCACGAAACTAACAATTTTGAAATTTTATTTTTTAATAACAGTCTACAGAGAACCAGCTACAAGCTACAATAAATAAAATATGCGGTACACCTTTCCAAAGAGTTCTGCACGTCCATACAACACTGTTTCCTATATAACACTGATGATCAGAAGTTTTTTAAAGCTCTTGTAAAACGTATTCGATTATCTTTGAATCTAATTAAAATTTATATAAGAATGAGATCAATGCGAAAGTAGGCAAATACATATGTCGAGTAGGGCTGGACTAGTTGAGCATAGGAGTAAGTTGGGCAATTGAAATATCTCAGAAACTATACCGCACGCTAAGGCATCAAATAGAAAGAAGCGGTCAAGGGGGAGGAATTCATCGCGCGACTACCGATGACGACTTGTCGATCGAGTGAAGCATAATTATGCACTCTTTGTTTGTTTAGCGAACAAAAAATAAAAAAATTGTAAATGGAAATATTTCTTCTGTACGAGTCAAATATTATCCGTTTTCAATCAGGTAAGTGTTAAACTTTCATAAATTTAGTATATTTTTGGTAGTTATAAAGGTTTTGGATTTAATTCTAACAGGTCTTATATAACCTCACTATTGATAAAAAAATTTGAGGTGGGGTTAGTTGAATAATAGTTGCTCAACATGCATTTTTCATTTCGTGCATTTTGCCCAGGAAATGTTCGACCATATCCATAGGCAGGTCGTAGAAAAGCAGCCAAGACTATCAGAAGAAAGCGGAAAGCTGCTATTCTAACAGACACACCCGAAAAGAACGCACTAAACAAGTTAAGAAGCCAAAGAACCAAAGAAGAAAATTGATAATAAAAGAAAGAAGAGTGTTGCAACGATGATAGTGATGACCATTCCTGGCTGGTTTGTTGCAAAGCCTATTCTGAAAGTTTACCAGGGAAAACATGGATGCAGTGCCAAGTTTGAAGGGAGTGGGCACTTACAAAATGTGTGCCAGCTGCTGGTCTTACTTTCGTTAGTATTAATTGCAACAGCGACGACGATGGTTAATTTACCAAAATGTCATTCATATTTTCTTTTTTAATATATACTTTATTGATTCTATTTTTTGTTTAATAGATATTAAAAGAAAATTACTTGTAGTTTCACTGTTATGTCACTAAAATACAAAAAAAGGTGATTGTGAAACAGAAATTTTATATCATTTACGTTTACTAGAAACATTGAACCCATAGTTTGGCTAGAATTTCTAACTGCTCAATTTACCTCATACTCTTGCTCAACTTACCTTACCTATGGGGTACGTTAAGCATCTTTGATTTTCTTCACTTAAACGGCTGAGGACTGACGAGAAGATTGTGGAGCTGGAAGAAGAGATGGACAAGTTACGCTGGCATATTATAGGATTATCCGAAGTCCGAAGAGAGGGGGAGGACACAGTAATCCTCGAATCCGGCAACTTGTTCTATCACCGGGAGGGCGACCATCTGTCCCAAGGAGGTGTCGGATTTATCGTCCACAAGTCTCTCGTTAACAACGTTGTAAAGATTGAGAGTGTGTCGAGGAGGGTTGCGTACCTTATACTCAGAATCACCAAACGGTATTCGCTGAAGGTCATACAGGTTTACGCACCAACCTCGGCACACCCCGATGAGGAGGTGGAGGAAATGTATGAGGATATCTCTAGAGCCATGCATTCCTCCAAAACCCAATATACGGTGTTAATGGGAGACTTCAATGCAAAACTAGGCACAAGAGAGAACGGTGAGCTGAAAGTGGGGAAATTTGGAATAGGGCAACGGAACCCAAGGGGCCAGCAGCTGGCCGACTTCATGGAGAAAGAGGGACTCTTTATGATGAACTCTTTCTTCCAGAAGCGGCCCCACAGGAAGTGGACCTGGTCGAGCCCCGACGGTTCGACAAAAAATGAGATTGACTTCATTATGACGACCAAACGACAACTGTTCAGTGATGTCTCAGTGATCGCGAGGGTGAAAACCGGCAGCGATCACCGAATGGTTAGAGGCACACTGAACTTAAACGTTAAGTTGGAGAGGTTTCGTCTAATGAAGTCAACGCTCCGTCCCCCTCGTGC